>OX454528.1:26743087-27344000 GCA_949715645.1 Portevinia maculata | reverse complement strand
ATTACGTGCTGCCAACAGCCCAATTTGCAATCATGGGCATCAGAGCAATATATTTACGTAAAATTCATCCGGTTGCCTCTCACGTCCAAAATTTACTGCGGGCTCTTAGACCAATACT
Organism: Portevinia maculata; assembly: GCA_949715645.1. NCBI lineage: Eukaryota > Metazoa > Arthropoda > Insecta > Diptera > Syrphidae > Portevinia > Portevinia maculata. The sequence goes on along the minus strand of OX454528.1, from coordinate 27,343,882 downwards.
TTCATACACTTTTTTGGACCTCTGCCGTGGATTTATCAACATGATAATGCGCCAATACATACAGCTTGGGTAGTTAAAACCTATATATAGAGCCAAAATGTGGTGCTATTAAGCTGGCCGCCCTATTCTCCGGATTTAAATATCATTGAAAATGTTTGGGGATGGTTGACACGTCAAGCAAACGGTTCAGGACAACAATATTCGAGTATACCCGAACTAACCCAAGCCATCGAATTAGCTTGGAATTCGATTTCACTGAATTATTTGGCTAATTTGTATACATCCCTTCCAAACCGGATGTGTGAAGTTTTGAAACAGAAAGGTGGCTCAACACACCATTGAACATTTTTTTGAATGTAAAATACTCCAATTACCTTACTAGTAAATTTAGGTTATTTTTGTAATAAAAAGAATCAGAAATCTCTAAAATGATTTTTTATTAAAGTGTCCTATTCAAGTGGCGCAAATTTTCGCATTTTGCCGGTTTTTGGTTGATAATGTTTTGTTAAAACTTAAAGCTTTAGCATTGAATCTTCCTTTTGATCAAATAACAGCAATTAAATTAACTTTAATTTACAAAAAAAAATTAAGTCTCTAGCATGCTTGGTTTGGGAGCAATGAAGGATAGCAAACAAACGTAAGGGGTGTCCTATTCAATTGACGACGAATGTATCATTTACTTTTAAGAAATATTAAGACTACAAAAACATCAAGATGTCTTCACATCAGGGGCATCATTTAGCTTTGCCGCCCGGGTCCCTAACAAGCTTAGTCCGGCACTGCCTAAAGCCCTGGTAGATAGCGCCCTACTCACTTTCAAATATTGAGCACGTAAATTGTTTATGTAATAATGTATCTAATAACAAAATTTTAAAATGTAAGAACAATTTAAAAAAAAAAATCATTTTTCCAAACTATTAATTGTGGTAGCGACTTCTAAAACTCTTTGAAATATGTTGACATTTTATCCAGTTGCTATTTTAAGCATGAATATCCGTTAGCATTACTTTTCAAGAACTACCCTTATAAAGGGTCCGCCAAATAATTTTTTTTTTTTGAAAATGCTATAAAAAAAAACTACTGAATATTTTCTCAAATTTCTTTTTTTATTTGAAAGTACAATCCTTCTGGTTAATAATGGAAAATAATTTCATTCAAATGGCTCCTGACTCCTGAACCAATTGGACTTTGTATGGAGTCATACCAAGGTCTTTATGCAAAATTCGTCTCAATGATGTCTCCGAAATGTTCAATTGTTGAGAACGACGGTGAATTGATGTTGATGGAGCATCACGCACACTTTCTGCCACAGCAGCAATATTCTCGGGTGTACGCACTGTTTTTGGCTTTTCACGCTTTAGTTTATCGATGAGGATGCCAGTTTCGTTCACTTTTTTCACAAGATAACGAACATACGGAGCTGACGGTGCTTCTCTTCTTCCAAAATCCGTACGCAATTTTCGCACACATTCTGCAACATTACCATGATTTTCAAAGTAATGCCGCAATATTTCCCAGCGTTGTTCAAGCGTATACACAACCATATTCGTTCAGCGGAAGGATACAACTAATTATCTGTCAAATCAGACATGAGCTAAGTGTTACCATTCACGAAGTAAGCACTAGTTGAAAAAAAAAACGTTAGATGGCGGACCCTTTACTACATAATAGATATTCCATTTACTTCTCAGTTAAAACCGAATGCGAAATACTTCCACATATTCATACGAGTATTATCCTGAAGAAGTACTTATAAATCAAAAATAGTATCTACTCCTCACCCTCCATTCATGAACCATCTTCTTGTCACTCTGTAAATGAAAATTCAATAGCAAATCTGAGTTATTGCCTCAATAAATCACAGATCCGATATCCTTGCTACCAACCTCCCCCATAATTGATTTCAAACAATAAGCTTTTAAGGATGAACGTTGACGGCACACAGGAGAAGAAAAAAATTCAAAATCGCAAACATCCAAATAATTTATCCTCAAACTTTAGACTGCATGCCTATGGTCAAGCAACTGCACTGCATGCATCCTTCTCGTAATGCAATGTCCTTTAAGTAGATCATATAAATGCAATGGACAATGTCTTTTAGTTTTCGTCGTTCTTTCTTTCGCTTTCCCGTGTAAGTAGGTATAGTGTTGTAATAAATAACTCCACTTCATCTTGTTTTCTCTCATCAACCTCCCCTCACTGTGACTACTTTCAGTGCGAAGATAACACAGACGAACATAAGTAAAATTGTTTTGAGCGTGTTGTTTCCTTTGCGTTATATGCAGCAGTTGGTGTCCATCGCTCTTGATTGCGGAGATGCGGTAACGTGTTCTTTTCTTTCTTTCTGTTTTTGTTTGTTGTTTTCTTTCTACTGACACGTCGCCGTCCTTCTTCTCCTTTTTTTGTCTAATGTGAACAGAAGGGAAGTTTAAGGGCAACAACCAACTTATTCCAGGGTGGAGATGTCCTTTATGTTTATCCGCACATGGATCTTTTCTTTGTTATTCCGTTTCGTTTGTATTTTTTTTACGGGTTGTTGCTGATATTGTACAGAAGTTTTCTCTCTGATTACAAGGATGCGAGATGTTTTATAATTTCCACAAAGTTTCTCCATTATATTTTTTTTAGCTCCTTTTCACTTTTTCCGAACACATGTAGGAGATGAAAATAAAGATTTACATCCAGAGCCGGACAACTGGAACTATCTCGTATAACATTGCGCAATCGACAAAACTCGTGCGATTTGATCAAAAACAGAGGTTTTTCCTTTTCTAATCCGCATCTACAAAGAATTGTCGGTTGGCCCTTGAGGTGATCAAACAAAAAATCCCTTAGCAGAAACCTCGTTAATTTTCAAGGATGGACCGAATAAACCTCACTCCCACACTTGTGCGGTTTTAAGCATTGTACTCTACTCGAACTGAAGATGATGACCACAATTTAATGAACCGTAAAGGATAGTGATATAGAAAATTTGTGTGGAGCTCTTTTCTGATAAATAAATTCATAAATTTTGTGGATTGTCGAATTAACACTACCAGACGCGGGACGGGGAGGATAATGTCAAGGATGGATACGAAGCATATAGGGGTATGTTTATTGTTCCTAGACCATTAGAGATAGACCTTGGGTTGTGTCAGTAATTAATCATGAATTTCCTAGTCAGAAATGGCTTTTGGTATTTAAGGCTATGTATATAGTGAGGAAGCATGTGCCGGGATAACTCCAGTAGTGCATGGTTAGTGGAGGCAAGCAAATGTAGAACAATATGGGCGTATGGAAAGTGAAATGTTGATGGATATGTGGGAGGTGGGCATTTAAATGGATTTCGGGTTTGAAGATTTTAAAAATTGGCTGAAAATTTTGAAGCCTCAATTCAGAACTCTATCTGAGCTCGCTGGTATCCATTGGAGAATAGGTTAATGATAGTTTTGAAAAGCTTCCACTTACTTACTAAACGGGCTAGGAGTATTTCAGTCCATTCGCTCGATGTGGCAGAGCCAAGGTAGTCGAAATACTTAAGCTTTAATTCTTGGTAAAGCTCAAAGAGTTTGCGGTAGTATCTTCTCCTCCATTCTCCCCCACAAACACAGAACCAAATATCCGACGGAGTAGTATAATAAAGGGTCTTTCATTAATGTAAGCGATTCACTTTTATTAAAAATATATATTAATGAACATTAATATCTTTCGTATCACCCTGTACGCAATGTAAATAACAAATGCATACGGCAATACATAATCATATGATCTTATGATCGTTGACCGTTTTAACATTAGTCTATTTACTTATATTTACTATATCATAACGTTTTCTTATCGAATGATTGTTAGTTTTAAGTTAGTTGAAATAAAGCGCTTGACCTCGAACCATCGTTTTTGTTTTAATTTTCAGTTCGTCTCGTTAATAAGTATTTGGCCTCTTACATTAAGGACTTGGCAAACTTTTTTTCTACCCTATTCTAAGGGTATATTAATTTTGACGAATAGTTTGTGACATACCTCCAGACCCCTAAAGACCCCTAAAAGTTACTATATTTATGATCAGCATCGATAGTAATGTCGATATAGCCATGTCCGTCCGGCCTTTAAACTGGGCCTAGAGAGCTGAAATTTCAACCATATACTCTCTAGGGTCCCGAAATAATAAAGTTTACGAATTTTTGAAATCCGCCCACAAACTCAAAAAACAAATTTTTCGAATTTTGAGCTAGAAAGCTGAATTTTTTTTTGTGGGGTAAAAAAGTAAAAACACGAGCTCCACGTTATAATTTTTATTTCTACTATTACCGCAAAAGACAATACAAATCTCATCAAGACAATATTTTACTACGTCGATATAAAAAGCAAAGATATTACCGCGGCGATGGTTGCTATCAAAAGAGAAAGAATATTAGCTGAACTGTCTGAATTGCTAAGTCTCTAACGCAAACGAAATATTAGGCTTAACATAATCCTGTATTCTCTCCACAGCATAGCACAAGTATTAAACATATTTACTAAGCATGTACGAAGTTGCGATCCGCTAGCCCTGGTACTAATGTATGTAATTAGCCAAATGAATTTACAATCGTATAAACTAATATAGAGCGAAGAGAGACAGAATTTAGCGGAACATCTTTGCTTATGATAAACCCATATAGAGAAGCTATAAAGGGCAAACTATACATGGTTTGGTTATAAATAAGTTTAAACGAATAAAAGAGTTATATAATATGCAACTTTGATTTAAGTTAAATTCATTTACGTTAATGGTTTTAATAGATTAAAATTCATTTCTAAACACTATCAGTTCTGTGTCGTGGAGTGCTTAAAGCAAGCAACTATCACGAGCAGAAATTTGCCGGCACTAAAAGTGCTCCCACAGGCTCATCATTTAGTGCAGGTGTTAGTAAGGACAAAACAATTAAAAATACAATAATTATGTACCTATAAAATACTAACACAAACACAAAATCATGCAAATAAATTAAGACATTAAGGTATTATTGCGCAAAATATTTTTCAGCTTAATTTTACTAACATGCAAATCAATCACATGATCATTTATATTATAGATTCTACTCATGCGACTAATAGGCTCATGCCTCCCATAATTCGTTCTATGATGGGGGCTAAACAATAAATCAACACTACGTAAATTATGTGCACCACACCGAAAATTAAAGCCAATAGATGACAGCAAGTCAGGTGCATCTATTTGACCGGATATAAGCTGCTGTAAAAAAATGATATCGCTATTAAGCCTTCGTTGAGAAAGGGGTAACATTTGAAGAAGCTTAATACGCTGACTGTAAGGAGGAAGGTTAAAAGGATCATCCCATGGAAGTCCTCTAAGTGCAAATCGAATAAATTTACGTTGAATGGCCTCTATTCGATTTGAATGGATGTTGTAGAACGGCGTCCAAACTTGTGAAGCATACTCTAGAATAGTAACGTATGGGTCATTAAATTCTTTCGCCCACCTTTTTACGAAGCCCAGCATAGAATTAGATTTATTAACAATAAAATTAATATGCTTGGCAAAAACCAGTTTGGGATCGAAATAAACCCCAAGATCCTTAAAATTATCAACATTACAAAGAATATGTTGAGACAAAGAATATTGAAAGGTGGAGGGTATATTCTTTCTAGAGAATGTCATATGTTGACATTTAGTAGGGTTCAGGGATAAACCGTTTTTATCACACCAATTGGCGAAGCTATTAATGTCAGATTGAAGAAAAATTCTATCTTGCTGACTAGTGATAGATTTAAATATTTTCATATCATCAGCGTAGATCAGGATATTACTGTGATTTATACATGCTTTAACATCATTAAAGGCTAGTATAAATAGAATTGGTCCGAGGTGACTACCTTGGGGAACTCCAGACTCAGCTGTAAAAGATACAGATAGCGATGCTCTAAATTTCACTTGATAAACCCTTGATCTAAGGTATGAATTAACCCATTTTATGAAACTTGGTGGGAAACCAAAAGCCCTGAGCTTAAACTCGATTATTTCATGGGACAGCTGGACGAAAGCTTTAGAGAAGTCAGTGTATATGCAATCCATTTCGTCCTTATTCTCTAAGGCATTAGAACAATCATGCAAGAAACTTAACAGAATAGTGACAGTGGGTCTGTTTCTTACAAATCCATGCTGTTCATTACAAATTAAATTGCGACAAAGAAATATTAACTTTTCGCAAACAATTTGTTCAAAAAGCTTAGGGATACACGAAAGCTTTACTCGTATATATGATCTATGACTCCTAAAACTGCTCGGGAGATAAAATTTTCAAAATCCGCCTACTGGCACGCCAACAATTAAATAAAACAATTTTATTGAAAAACCAAAATAATTTGAGCTAGGGAGCTGAAATTTATAAAATATACTCTTTAGGGGCCCTTTAAGCTCATGTGGAAATATTTTCAAAATTCGGATACTGACGATCACAATTTGATTTTTTTTTTTTTTTTGAAAATCCAAAGTTTGAGCTAGGGAGCTGAAATTTATAATATATACTCTCTAGGGGGCCCTTTATGTTCATGTGTAAATATTTTCAAAATCTGCCTACTGACACAAAAAACTTTTTTTGAAAAGCCAAAGTTTGAGCTAGGGAGCGTTTTTTTTAAAAAAGCTTTGTTTTTTTGATAAATCTGTAAATGTTATATAAAACATAGGGACGGGCTACAGTTCGCTTGGGCGAACTGTTGGATACCCTATTCTTATTCCTATCCCTCATAAGTGGGCGTGACAAAAGTCTAAGTATGGTTGAATTGTTAAGAACGCTCTACATATTTTGTTATATAACATTTAAAGGATTTTATCGAAAAAAACGCTCTCAAGCTCAAACTTGGGTGTTTCAATAAAATTGTTTTATTTAATTGTGGGCGTGTCAGTAGGCGTATTTAAAAAAAAAATAACAAATGAGAATAAAGGGCCCCTAGAGAGTATATATTATAATTTTCAGCTCCCTAGCTCAAACTTTGAATTTTCAAAAAAAAAAAAAAAAAATTGTGGGCGTGTCAGTGGGCGGATTTTAAAAATATTTACACATGAGCATAAAGGGCCCATAGAGAGTATATATTATAAATTTCAGCTCCCTAGCTCAAACTTTGGATTTTCAAAAATTAATATACCCTTAGAACAGGGTATAAAAAAATTGTTTTATTTATTTGTGGGCGTGTCAGTGGGCGGATTTTTAAAATTTTTTATCCCGAGCCGTTTTAGGAGACATAGATCATGTATACAAAATTTCAGCTTTCTAGCTCAAAATTCGATTTTTTCCAAAATTTTGTTTTTTTTGAGTTTGTGGGCGTGTCTGTGGGCGGATTTCAAAAATTCGTAAACTTGATTATTTCGGGACCCTAGAGAGTATATGGTTAAAATTTCAGCTCTCTAGGTCCAGTTTAAAGGTCTAATTTTTGGCTACAGACGGACGGACGGACGGACGGACGGACATGGCTAGATCGACATTACTATCGATGCTGATCATAAATATAGTAACTTTTAGGGGTCCACGGGCAATATTAAGGTATGTTACAAACTATGCGTCAAAATTAATATACCCTTAGAATAGTGTATACAAAATATGTAAAGCGATCTTAACAATTCCACCATACTTAGACTTTTGTCACGCCCACTTATGAGGGATAGGAATAAGAATAGGGTATCCAACAGTTCGCCCAAGCGGACTGTAGCCCGTCCCTATGCTTTTAAATAAAATGCAAACTACTTGAGATATCTCAACAAAAAATTATTGGCTTGAATTACTATCGAAATATTTATGAATGGAATTCGAATTTGTTCATATGTCCACCACGGGAACGTATGCAGCGGTCGATACGTTGAACCCAATTTTCGATGACTCAGCCGCACATTTCGACCGATACGGCAGCTATTTCTTGTTCAATATTGGCTCTGAGCTCCTCCAACGTCGCCGGCTAGTTGGCATATACCAATGATTTATTGTAGCGCCATAAAAAAGGTCTAGAGGCGTTCAATCACACGATCTCGGCGGCCAATAGACGGGTGCGTTTCTCGAGATAACACGTTCGCCGAACTAAGACTGTGTGGCTTGTGGCACCGTCTTGTGGGAACCACATATCACTGATGTCCAATTCATGCAATTGCTCAAAGAAATAACGTTCTAACATGTCTCTGCAGCCAATACAATTTACAATAACGTAACGGTCATTTTCATCGACGAAAAAAACGGCCCAATGAAGCCACCGGCTGAAGATGATTCTGCGATGAATTCTTCATTTTCTTCCATCATGTCCAGAGCCCGATTCGAGAACGTACGTCGCTTGATCAAGTGGCTTTAGTTCTTGAGTCAGGCTGGTTTCGGGCAGAACGTAGTCTCACTGGCAGGGCAATATCAAGCAGCGAATATTCTGACTCAAGCTTTATCACTAGACTATGAATTGCTTGTCCACTGGGCCGAGAATTACGGCTGAAAATTGGCGTTAACGCTTTTAAAGTTGCGCCACCGGAATTTCGATGTACTTCGCCATGATGAAAATTTTCATTTTACTGAATATTTTGTCATTAACAGTTCGGTAATCGTTCACACTGAAAGTTTGAAGTTGTCAAGTCGCTAATGAAAGACCCTTTATTGCAACATAAGTCCTTTTCTCAAAACGCAATACAAGTTTTATGAATCAGAATTTGTTTTCATTATGTGTTTTTTATAAGGTACATGCATAAAGTTTTGTTTTGAAAAGTTTTGAAAATCATATCAGGCAGGTGACGCCCCCCCCCCCCCCCTCCCCCATTGTCCATACACTGAATAAGCCGATTTCTGGTGTTTGTCATGACCCTTACAAGCAAAGCAGCCGGCATATGTTGCCAATTTCTGCCTGAATGTTGGCATTTAGGTCTTGTGGGGCCTTAGACGGTTTAAATACCGCTCTGAATTCATTGTCGCTGTGACCTGATGACCACAAAACATGCGACCAACAATATCACCTGAGGAAACTGCGCACCACAGTCAGACTTAAGATGAATGCAAATGAATTTAATGCAATTAGTGTCAGCCAAATAGCACATGTTCTGTTTGTTGACGCTCGCACTCGAGTGAAAATGGACTTTATCTCTGAAAAATCAATTGCGTCCTCTGGAACGTTTTTGAGAAGCGCCTCACATGCGTTCCTCCGAGAATTGAATTCGCGTTTGGAGAGTCCTTGCGCAAGAAATCAAAGGTTCGACAGAAATTTCATGCAGCAACTCCATATTTTGCCTAGCAATGTGCGCGGTTGCTCCTTCTTGTTGGAACCACAAACTAGGTTGCTGCTCCGCCATTAGCCGCAAAAAGTTGCAATCAGTGTTTGTAAAAAGCCCCGCAAATAGTTTTTGGCGTTTCGTTTCCATTCTCGAAGAAATGTTTGGCGATAACTTGTTCGGCCATAACACCGCACCAAACAGTGCATCTGGATGGATTTAACTGATACTGAGGTGTTGCCCTTGGATTTTTTGAGCCCACAGTTTTTGTATACATAAACATTGATTGGTCTTATTTGGCTCACCCTGTATAACCGTAGGATAGGATCTGTTTTTCCGTAAATGGAGCTTATGAGATGATAGCCCAGTCATCGGGCGTGTTGTCTTCCATGTAAAGCTGGTTAATGGTCTGGTGCATGCACCCTTCCGATTTCATACCTCCATTTAAAAAGATTGCCTTTGCATCTATATGGCTGAAATGACCTTTTTCGTACTGAGAGGGGGAACAGCTACTCATTGACTTTACGTGGGTTCACTTTTTGCCCAACAATTTTCTTTGCATGATGTCCATTTAGCAGTCGAGTGAGGTGACTGGTAGAAACGAACTCCAGACCTCTTTTGAATTGCTGAAATCAGTTAGGATTTGTTTACTAATATGATGGAAGGTCTGGCTCTGGAATAAGCAGGTCGAAATTGAGCTAAAGGTATGCTATTGAACTACAAACGACAAAATATCGGTGAAGTTCTGCAAGCTGTAAAACAAATACTTCTATACTGTAATTTTACGCTTTTTGGGTTTATATGTTACTAAAAGCTCGGAATAACTAGAAAATAGTTTTAAGGCAGATTTTAGTTGATTCCCTATTTCCAGGACCCTTTTGGATTCTTCGCACTTCCACTGAATACCTACTTCTTTGAGTTTTTTTTTTCCTTGTTTATCCATCTGTCTTGACTTCTTTAAATAAGCTCAGTTCTTTTTGGTACATCTTCATTAAAACTTTGAAGGACAAACATCCACTCACTCTAATTTGAATTCTTCGGCAATAAAAAATGATTTAACTTCGTGCAAAGTTCGTGTTTCTTGCTAAGCTGAAAACATTCGAAACCATATAAAAGGATTTGCGACATTCGCAATTAAATATTTGGTACCACATGCTTATAAGTTTCTTTCAAACGTGACGATTAAACATGCTAGATTGTGTGTACCTAGCCTATCAAGAGAAATCTTTAGAATACAAGCCCAATACACTGTTCGGCATTCATCTTTAAATGGCGGCAATAAATTCCTTTCTTCTTCGATATGTGTGTTTTTGTATTACTCTTTATTTACATCCTAATAGCCAAATAGAACATTTGGCCACAATAGATGGACGAGTAAGGAAAAGAAAAGAAACAAAACAAAAAAACATTATTGTTAGGCTAACTCCACTTTTACTGTCCATTATCCTTTCACATTCAATATGACGCAATAAATGGGACAGGACGAGCGAAACCTCACCAAATCGGCAACAACAAAATACACAATCTAATGATCTGCAAAATTATGTGTGTGAGCGCCGGCGACCATTGTGTGTAAAAAAAAAATCACCTAACCTAACGTTAAATATCGCATCGTAGAGGACATCACAATCACACTCTCACTCAAATTCACTCATCACATCACGAGTCAACAACACATTTATATTTTCATCTTGTTCGGTAAAGTAATGACGAAGAAGAATACACATATATATTTTCGGTACGAAAATTCTTCGTTTTTATGGATAGACTTCCTGTTTGAGTTAAGTACTGGTACTCGTCAATCCAAGGACGACAATGGAAATGTGCATGTGGGTGTAAGTGTAAGTAGATATTACAGTGAAACTTTCATCACCCCCATCAATGTCTGTTAGCTTTATCGACTCAAAAATTGATCCTACCAAGATGTGGGTAGGCAAGAAGGGGGCGTGTTGGTCCCTCAATAAGTCCTACTGAAAGGAAAACGTAAAATGTCGAAGCATGATGATGAGGATGATGACTTTGGATAGAGGACAACGATGCATTAAGGACAATGGTAATGGGAGAGTGCATCTCCCTATCTCTCAATTTCACTTAGAACGAGGAGAAATAGTATGAAACTTAGCCAAGATGGAATGGGTTGGATAAAATCAAATTTCTTTCCAACTAAAGTGATGTCCTGTCGTGCCCTTGTATGCTGCATTTTGTGTCCTTTACTGCTTTTACTATGTCACTGACAAGTGCAAAATTCTCAAGAGATCAATGATAGGAAGGAACTCTGCAAGTTTAAATTGACTTTGGGTAAGAGAATGAGATATTTTCTCTTTCTTTCTCTGGCTCTGTGATTTTGGTCCTGGGAAACGAAGAATATAAGGTTAAAAGGTGGACAATTAAAGTTTACTTCCTTCCAGGATGAAAGAAGATGGCACTCATCATCATGGCTATGTTTGTTTATGTCTTAACAGGTCTCAGAGCTTTTCGGATTTTCGATTGTTATGAAGACGGAAGTGGAATTCATAACGATTCTGATTTCCTTGGTTCCTCTAAGGGACTTTTGTAATTAAATTTGGCAGACAGTTGTACGAGTAGTAAGTGGCGTTAAATCGAATTCGAACAAGTTTTTGAAAAATTATATCGAGTTAGAGGGTCCCCAGGGCTGATCGCTTGGCCCTGTTTTTTTTATGTTCAAATTTTTTAAAATGTGTCCGGATTGTCTTTTGTCTTGTATGTCTGTGTCCATGGCATCTTTTGGAATCGTTGCCAAATACCTGTTTTTTTTTTTTTTTTTTGATTTTCAGAATTGTTATTTATAGATAGGTTGTTTTCTTTGTCTGGCACAAGAGCTTTGATCAAAGCTGGATCTGAAACGCTCTTACGAGTAGTATTTGATCTTTCTGAAAAGATTGCACATTGGTGCTACAATTGGAGCCATCACTGCACACTGCCTCAAAGAAAACGAAAACGGTCCGATCAATGAAATTTGCCCTACTGATTTCACCAATGAACTGTGAGGGGTATAATGTTCCATTCTCACCACAAAATACTTTATATGACTAAATCTTCTTTTTCTTATTCGTGAAAAGCAGCCCCATCCATCATTTATCCTATTCTCGAGATTTGGTTTCCTCTGATTTTGTCCTGTTTCAAAATATAAAGAAATGATAAAATGCCTATTTTGCAGAGTTTGAGAAATCCTATTTTTTGGAAGGTTTAAAGAAATTGAAACATCGTTGGGAAAACTATTTCGCTCTGAAAGGAGACTTCGGTGGAAAATAAATTTAATTTTGAGATAAAAAAATAAAAACAATTCTTTCATTTCAAATAACAGCCCTCGTATTGTACCGATTTCGAATCACTTCGTCACTAAGCCGAATCAAAAGCTGGTGTTGCTGCATTTATGTTAACCAGGACTTTTTAGTTCAAACCCTTTTTTGCAGAACGGGTACGCTGATTGACATCGTCTATTTGACAGGGTACGTAGGGATCTTTCCCTTGAACATGACAGTGGCAACTAAGCCGGTCGCCAGCGTTGCCATAATGTGCCCAAACGGGCCATTTGGCCCTTTGTTTATAATTTAGGCCCTTGGCCCGGGGCCAATAAAAAATGGTCCGAAAATCTTATTTTTTTATATTCCTTAAACAAAATATTCTATGAAACACACCTATCTTATTTTATATTGTGTTTCCTTCATAAACATTTAAAATGGCACTGAATTCGTTCATTCTAACTGTTATGACATGGCGTTTCATTTGCTTGATGCTGTCATAATGGTTAGGTTAGGTTAGGTTACTGGGCTGACGGGGCAAGAGAATCCTGCGCCCGTCACACTTAGGTCAATGTAGACCCTTTGTGATACCCTGGAGGTTACGCTTCCCTTATCTGGAACCAATGAAAAATCTATGAAAAACTTAGCGGGTTTACAAACCATCCCCATGCGTTGATGAACTTGCGCAAGTCATTCACAGACTTGCCGGAGAGTTCTTCTAAATCCTGGAAGAAATATCTGCCCAGGATATTGTTTCTGATATGACAGAGTGCAGGGCAGTGACAGAGGAAATGCGGGGTATCCTCATTCACCTCCTCGTCCTCTGCAGAGTTCATCTGTGCTGAGTTTTAATTTCTTTGCATGGTAGCCCAGCATGTTGTGTCCGGTGATAACACCTGTGAGAGAGGACAAAGAATTCTTGTTCATTTGAAGGATTCTCTTGGTCTTTTGTTTGTCATATAGTGGCCACATTTTCCTTGTAATAACACAGGAATCATGGGCACTCCATCTTTCGTTTGCTGCCATCAGTGTTTTATTTCCAATCACCTGTTTAAGGTAACAGGGTGGGGTTTTTACTGTGTTGTCAGCATCCCTTGATTCAAGGGAAGATCCTTTTCTTGCCAGTTCATCGGCTCTTTCATTTCCTGGGACACCACTGTGTCCGGGGACCCAGCAGAGTCTTACAGTGTGCTGCGCGCCAAGAGCCCGCAGCTCTTCGCGACAGCTTCTTACAAGCCTCGATTTTATTTCTGTGGCGGAAATCGATTTTATTGCCGCTTGGCTGTCAATGAAGAAGATAATATCAGCCTGTGGTATTGCCGTCATTGCAGCCTGCTTAGCGGCTGTTGTCACTTCCAGAACCTCAGCTTGGAAGACGCTGCTGTAGTCGGGGAGTCTGATCGAGCCAGATATTCCGAGCGTTTCTGAGTAGAAACCTGCACCAACGTCGGTATCCATCTTGGAGCCATCTGTATAGATGGGGATCGTTGTTGCATGGATTGGTACTTGATTATCCTGCCATACTTCCCTACAGGGAAAAGAGACAGTAAATGGTCTTATAAAATCTAGTTTGGGAGTAATGTAGTCTGTGCATACATTTCTACCCATAAATTTCTCTAGAATCTGTGCATGCCCTGTTGTACTGGGTTTCCAGTTTTTTGTTTGGCTTAGCCGCAAGGCACTGTTTGCTGCAGATTCTTGTACGAAAAGATCTAGGGGTTTAAGATTGAGAATTACCTCCAACCCCCCTGTGGGGGTGGTTCTCATAGCCCCAGTAGTGCCAATACAGGCAATTCGTTGGACTCTAGTCATAGTCTTAAGGTTGGTGGCCTTACACAACCCCTGCCACCAGACTAAATTACCGTATGTGAGTATCGGTCTAACTTCCGCCGTATACAACCACATGATAATTTTGGGACTAGGTCCCCAGGTTTTGCCGAAGATTCTACTGCAGGCGTATAAGGCTATCGTTGCCTTCTTTGCTCGTTCTTTTATATTGAGGCTCCAGTTTAATTTTCTATCCAGAATCACGCCAAGATACTTTGCGTATTCTGATGTTTGTAGTGGAGTACCCTCAATAGTTGGCGGATTAAATTGCGGTATAATCCTTTTATTGGTGAAGAGGACCAGTTCTGTCTTTTGTGGGTTAACCGCAAGTCCGCAGCTTCTGGTCCAGTTACCAACCATAGATAAGGCGTTCTGTATTTGTTCACTTAGAGTGGATGGGAATTTTCCTGTCGCTAGCAGTGCTAAGTCGTCAGCATATGCTACTGCCTTGACTCCACTAAGTCTAAGTTCAATCAGAATCTCGTTTAAAACGAGTACCCAAAGAAGGGGTGATAGGACTCCGCCTTGAGGGGTTCCTCTAGATGCTCACACCTTAATTATTTCACCACCTAACTCTGAGTAGATGCATCTTCTTTTAAGCATGCGCATTATCCATTTAATTATGGTATTCTCCACATGCTGTCATAATAACTATACCTGTCGCTCATTTTGTTTACTGTTCGTTTGGAAGTTGTTTGTGTGCAAACTGCAAACTGCGAATTGCAAAACTTGGTAAAATATTCGGTAGAGAAAAGATAACTTTTGTAATTTCCATCAATAAAATATAATTTCCGTTTTTAGATTCTACAATTTCATTTCATACCTTAATTATTCAGAGCAGATTACCCAAAAAAAATATGGAAAAGTAAGTAAAAATAAGTTAAATATGCATTACGTATTTGTTTTTATCTTCTTATTTTTAGATACTTTAAAAACATAACAAAAGACTCAACGCAATCGCCTATTACCTCTGCATCTGCGACCCAAACATCTTCATCGTCTCAAACTCATGTCTTAAACTCAGCTCCACTTCCACCTGCGCCACCAACAGCAACCCAAAATGAACTTTCGTCACCCTCAACATCTACATCAAGTAATTCTTCTTCCGATTCCAGCTCCACATCCAGATCAAGCTCATTGGACGGCGGCGGCGGCGGCAGAGCTCACTACTCGAAAAAAGAGCGAAGTAGACACGCGTTTCTCGTGCGGAGTGGTTAGTTCTTTTTCCGTGGTTGGAGTTTAAGGACTGCAAACCTTTTTGTAAATTGTGTAAACAATTCATTACAAAAAAACATTACATTTGAACCGGCACCAGGAAGGTAAAGCACACAAAGTCAACTTTCAAAAACTAGCAAACAAAACAAAGCTTAAAGCTTCATTTGAAAAGTCTGCCACTGCCGAAGTGCAAAACGTTTCAAGCATTGCAATTTTAAAATGTTTAGCTTTCATATCTGAACATAATTTGCCGCTGACATTAATGGACCATCTACCAGATTTCCTTAGAAATGTTTGTCCAGATTCAACAATTGCAAGAGAATTGAAATGCGGTAGAGCAAAGGCCAGCAATCTCTTAAAAAATGCTGTGGAACCATTTTGATTTCAAGAAATTGCACAGAATAAAGAAATTTTCTCTAATTGTTGACGAGTCCAGTAATGTTTCCATGTATCGCGATTGTTGTAAGATTCTACGACGATTCGAACCAAAAAGTTGCGGATACATTTCTTTGCATTTTGGACATCAAGGACTCTTCAGCGGAAAGAATTTTTATAACTATTAAAG
The DNA here is from genome assembly GCA_949715645.1 of Portevinia maculata. Taxonomy (NCBI): domain Eukaryota; kingdom Metazoa; phylum Arthropoda; class Insecta; order Diptera; family Syrphidae; genus Portevinia; species Portevinia maculata. The sequence goes on along the minus strand of OX454528.1, from coordinate 27,327,801 downwards.
AATATTTAGACAAGATGAATGTCCCCTACGAGAATCTGATTGGCTTTGGTTCGGATGGAGCCAACGTGATGCAAGGAGAGAAGAATGGAGTACAGGCGAAGCTAAATACATTTAACCGTTTTGTATATTCTCTTGTATGCAGCTCACATTCAGTGCACAAATGCGCGGAATATGCCATCACAAAAATTCCCAATGAAATTGCTCGATCCCACAAGAAATTTATAACTTTTCAAAGCATAGCCCTAAAAGACAAGAAGACCTTAAAGTTTTTCAAGAGTATTTTAATTTAAAGAAAAACAAAATTAAGAATGTTGTTGCAATGCGGTAGTTTTTTTTTCTATGAGGTAACTCAATATTTTTTAAAAAAAACTGGGAAGACTGTACTTTGTGTCGGTGGTGCTTGATGACAAGAATCTTAAAGGAAGTAAGCATTTGGATAATTTAAATAACCCCTTAAATAGAGTTTATTTTTATTTCTTATATTATATCTTAAAAATGATCACAGATTTAAATAACAGTTTCCAAAGTGAAATTCCAAAAATACATTTGATAGTTAATGAAGTTACCAAAAAATATAATATAATTTTAAAAAATTTTGTTAAGGCTGATTATTTAAAAAGTCTAAACAATATTTATGAAGTTGAATTTGAACAATTCTCTTTGAAGCCTCTTAATGAAATATATTTTGGTTTCGGATTTGCGGAATTGTTCGAAAATTTAACTCAACTCGAAAATGTTGATTTTGTAAAGTGCATGCAATCTTACTATATTGAAATCTGTCAACAAATTAAAAAAAGATTAAACATAAGTTACAACTTACTAGCAGCATTTCAAATTATTGATCCTAATTATTTAAAGAAAAGTAAAAATGATTTTAGATTGATTTCAGGTAGCTTAACGACTCTGCTAGTAAAATTTCGAAATTTATTTAGCTGCTCTAATGAGGTAATGTTTGAAGAACTGCAAAACCGTTTGGAGGAATTACACAATAAAGAAAATGACATTGACACAGTAAAGTGGTGGCTCCAGTTAAAGGAATGTAAAAATTTTCAAGGCAAGTTTAAAAACATTTCTTCTTTTGCCCTTCATCTATTAAATCTGCCACGCAGTAGTGCCAGTGCTGAACGGGTTTTGTCATCCCTTAACAATATTAAAACCGATAATAGAAATATATAAGGTTCACTCTCTAATGACTTTTAAAGACTTTTTAAAGAGCAATTCCTTTACTTGAGGAAATTTTAATCCTTCAAAGACATTAGTAAAAAAAATAATATTTAAATTACCTATGTAAAAACAACTTCCAAAAATACTATATACTTCACCTTACAAGAAATAATTTATTTGTCATAATATTAAATATTTACATAATTTAAAATGTTAAAAAGATTAACACAAATGTGATACTTAAGCTAGTTTAGATATACAACTTTTTATATTATTTTTATTTTTGGCTAAAGCCAAACGCATAAACTGAATTGGAACAAATATGATACTTATTGTAGTTATGTTAATAACATACTCTTCTTTTTTATTTTATTGTTTATTTGACAGCCATATTCTACCCATGTAATGAATTTAAACAGATGTTAAACCTTAGTTTTTATTATTAAAAAGACATACAAAGATCTTAAATATAATTACTTAGTTTCTAAAGAATACAAATTTTTGAGCATTGAATTGTTATTTTATTACCAATATACGAAGGCGGGTCAATAAGTCCGTGACTTTTGGAATAAAACACAGATTTTTTGATAAAATTTTTTTTTATTTTTAACGTAGTCTCCCTTGAGCTCTATACACTTTGTCCAACGCTTCTCCAATTTTTGTATCCCTTCCAAAAAAAATGATTTGTCGAGGTCCTCAAAATAGGCCTTTGTTTGCGAGATGACTTCATCATTGGAGTCAAATCTTTTTCCACCAAGCCATTTCTTCAGGTTTGGGAACAAGAAGTAGTCGCTCGGAGCCAAATCTGGAGAATAGGGTGGATGAGGGAGCAATTCATAGCCCAATTCATGGTTTTTTGCCATGGCAACTGCACATGTGTGCACCCTTGCATTGTCTTGGTGGAAAAGAACTTTTTTCTTGGCCAAATGAGGTCGGTTTTTTTTCAAATCGTCATTGAATCGGTCCAATAAGTTGGCATAATATTCCCCATTGATTGTTCTTCCCTTTTGAAGGTAGTCAATGTGGATTATCCCGCGTGCATCCCAAAAAACAGTCGCCATAACTTTATTGGCTGACAAACCCACCTTGGCCTTCTTTGGCGCCGATTCACCCTAAGAAACCCACTGTTTTGACTGTTGTTTGGTCTCTGGTGTGTTGTGATGGATCCATGTTTCGTCCACGGTTACAAAACGGCGCAAAAACTCCTCCATATTGCGTTTAAACAACGCCAAACCTTCCTGTGAAGTTGTTACACGATTGCGTTTGTGGTCGACTGTGAGCAAACGCGGCACCCATCTTGCGGAAAGCTTTCTCATGCCCAAGTGATCATTCAAAATTGAAACCACTGAGCCATGCGAGATCCCTACGGCTTCCACAATCTCTCGCACTTTCAATCTTCGGTCGGCCAACACCATATCGTGAATTTTTTCGATTGTTTCGGGTGTAGAGACCTCAACTGGGCGTCCAGGACGTTCGGCATCTTCAGTGCTTGTACGGCCACAACGAAATTCAGTAAACCACTTTTTTACCATTGAAATCGATGGTGCAGAGTCCCCATAGTATTTTTCAAGCTTAGCCTTGGTCTCGGTAATGGTTTTTTTTCGCAAGAAATAATGCTTAATAAGCACACGAAATTCACTTTTTTCCATTTTCTCCTCAAATTAGTGAGTAGTCTGATAAAAATAGCTGTCAAACACAAACTAACTGACGCAGCAAGTTTAAATTTTGACAGGAGTCAACTGACAGATGCCTGTTGACAGGAGCAGTGTTGCTGTTTCAGTAAAGAGGTCAGAAATTCAAAAAGTCACGGAATTATTGACCCGCCCTCGTATTAATATGCGCCGGGAGAAAAACTGCGGTGTAGAGCCTAAATTTCAGGTTAAGGACCATTTTTCGGCCACCGAAGATGGCTGAGTTTTTTGCCACTTCATTCGCCCAAGGCTTAAAAAAAATATTTGACATTAACGGCCTATACAGGGCCTAAAACCTAGCTTCACCAAACATTTGTTTGTGAAAGTGGAATGACCTACACTTTAAAGACGAATCCGAACGGCAATTTTGAGAAGCTTGTCATGACAATCGATACTCTTGGATGTTTGTCAGACGTTCACAACAGGTGGGCCGTGAAAAAAAACTTTACGATGTTCCTTGGCCCCTGCGGGATTTGAGCCCGAGACGTTTAGTAGCCCAACACACTAACCTCTCCGCCACTATGCCCACCCAAGGCTTACGGGAGTCAATAAATAATTTCTTGAAGTTGTTTACACCTCTTGCCGCACAGAGATGGGCGAAGCTATCAAGGCGAAACATTTAGTCAGACTGTTTGAACTAAAAGGAGCACTGGTGGAGTTTTGTATCCAACAAATCAATTAGGTTGATTGCCTGGTTAAATTTAAATTATTTTCCGACAACTTTGAAAAGCTAAATGAAACCACCACCCTTCTTACAAGGAAAGCAGGAGCACAATTAGAGCATTACATTTCCATTTTTTAATTTTTTAATTTCCTAAGAATTTAACCTACAACGGACGGACAGACATGGTTATATCGACCTAGCTTTCGATGCTGATCACAAATACAGAACTTTAAGGGATCTTGTAAGGTTAGGTTAGTTAAGAAAAGCGACAGCTTGTACCTATCCTGCTTGAAAGCGCTGAACGAATGCACGATATTGACCGCTCCGTAGCAACACAATCGACTGCCATCCATTTTGCCCTGTAAGGTGGAGTCCCCAATGAAGTTTCTAAAACCTTGATGTTGATACACAATGGCGTAAATAACCTTTATTGTACGGTCCACTGTCGTACCTACCAACGTATAAGCGTGATGGCCTGATTTGTCAATAAAGCAACATAAAAAAAACCTTGCAAGTACAACTCACCCAACATCATTAACCTACCCTCACGATGATGCTGACATTACTCTCACGAAACTGCTTACTAAGCTCGAAAATTTAGAATTCAAAACAAGTCCTGCAAACTGTAATATAGAAACAAAAGCAGCAAACCGTCTCAGCAAAAAGAAAAGTATATATGTATGAGCAAAACAAAAAAAACAAGCGACATGACATCCTTTTGATTATCTTTTTTAATCATCATAGCTCTCCCATCAAGCTAGGAACAAACCAAAGAAAATAACCATCACAGTAGGAATAAGCGCCAATACAATAACAACAACGATGAAGAAGGAAGAAAAATATTTGATATGCCATTGGCATCCTGATGATCTCATGAAAGTTGTTACAAACAAGGGTACCGGGTAAGCCACCAGCAGGGGAACCCCAATAGTTGACCTCATTTATAACCTGAATGGGTGTTGGTGAAAAATAGAATACAAATTTACAGTTCTGAGCGAGGGGAGATGAAACCCCGGAAAATGGCAGGGACAAAGAAGAACTCTTGGCAAACAAAATAGGAAATTGCCTCCCAAAGCAATTTGGCTATCAATTTTGAATCAGCTTTTCTCCTCCGCTCTAACGGCTTCTTGCACCATTTTCTTTTCCTGTTTTGTTCTTTTTTGTTTTTTTTCTTAATTTTTTTCATATTTTACGCAACTTATAAGAAGTCAACGCGCGTCAGGTAGCAAAGGAAGTAAGCGGTAAAAGGGATTCTTTAATAGAGTTTCATTTTTCTTTTCTTTCTTTAAATATTTCCTTCTGCAATACAGAGGTTCGTTATGTATGTTTAGCAGGATCTTTTCAATATGTCAAAAAAAGGGACAACAGTATAACAGTTCAATTGAACTCACGTAGTGGCCATTTATTATGGGGAAAATGATTGGTATACCCTTGGAAAGGCATTACCAGTCGATAATTTATGGAAAAGGGTAGAAGTTGCAAAATGAAATGAAACAGACCTCAAAAGAATCTTATATTTGTGATCAAAATGGAGGCTAATGCCGATATGTGGATAGGTTCCTTAAGCTGTAAATGCCATATTTTAAAATGTTGACATACTTTTTATGGATCCATTATAGCGTGTTTTGGATGGAGAAAATGTCTATTGCATCATAAATTAGGGAGAAAATCGCATTGGAATAGAGTAAAGTGAAGTGCGGCGTATTGTTAGGCGTGACGAGTCTACCAACATCAATGCACAAGCTTCAGCGGACAAAGAGGCAGCAAATAGGTGTAACACAAGCCCCGTTCGCAGTATAACGAAGGAATTCACGGGTAGTCGGAGTTCCAAACAACACCAAGTGAATGAGTTAGGTACGAGTAGCAAAGACCAACTCAACAGATAGAGATACATTTTGCACCTGTGATAGACTGCTTAACCGGCAACAAAATGAGAAATACACACCGGTATTCGCAGCATCACAGGAAAAGAAGTCTCCACAAAAAGAGCCGATACGAAGCGATTTCCGCAGGAATGAAAAAGAGGGCTAAATCATCAAGCTTCCAAAGAACGGGCATAGTATCTAATTGGAAAAGGAAGAGATAAAAGAAAGAGATAAGCAAAGATCACAGTCCACTTGGGGGAATTCCTTTCCCCCAAGAAGTCGGCATGGCAAACATCTAATTATGAGTGAATTGGTAAGAGGTATATCGATTTTATCTAGAAAACAATGTTTTTGGTAAACATCAACACGCCCTTGAAAAGTGGGTGTGGCTAAAAACGTATAAAGGAATTGTTGTTGTTGTTGTTGTAGTGGTAGACTTTATCTACATACTTTGCGAAGGATTGGACTTTAATTTCCATTCATTTGTTCAATCTTCAATAAAACTTGTTTTTTAAGATTAGGAGTGTCAGTAGGCGGATTTTACAAAAATTGAGCATTTCGGGCACCTAGAGAGTATACTCGTATATTAAACATTTCAGCTTTTTAATACCCTTAGAATAGGGTATACAAATAAAGGCCCTTAAACCTAGCTTCTCCAACCGTTTGTGTTTGCGAAGCTGTATTGGAAAAATTTTGGGTATTCCTGGTTGGGATTCAAACCTCGAAGCCCTTGCACTAACCGCTGAGCCACTCCGCCAACAAATCTGCCTGCATAGACCACATTAACATATTGCGGACTTTTTATAGAGCAATGCGTCGAGTATGGGTCTCCGCCGGTGAGGGTTGGCGACGGTGTGTACGTCGGCGAATAGGCTTCTGACGGTGCAGGGAAATAAGTCCACGGGAACTAAGTCCACTGAGGGACTTAGTTCCCACATAGTGGGAAATAAAACCACTTTCGCGAAGTGGACTTAGTTCCCATGTAAAGTGGGAAATAAATTCCCAAAACTCTGAGTGGTTTTAGTTCCCTTTTAATGTGAAGTAAATTCTCACTGTCGACTAAGAACAAAATAAAATTAAAGAGTCAAGTAGTTACTTTGCAATTTTTATTAACAAAAGAGAACTTAACTTTTAACTGAGACTGAGTAATATAGGTACCGTGACCTTGCACCTACTCCAAATCAAAGTGACCCCAAGCACTTACTTGTGCGAAGTGGAAAGGACCTACAATTTAAAGCAAAATCCGAATGGCAAGTTTGAGAAGCTTCTTATGACAATTGATACTCTTGGATGCTTGTCAGACGTTCGCAAGAGGTTGGGCAGTGGAAACAAAACTCTAGATGTAAATTGGCTCTGGGATGCTATATGAGAGTACTTAACAAGAGAGGTAGGCATCCCTGAAAAAGTCATTGAATTAAAGCTATATAAAGGCGAATGCCACCAGGTAAGTGTCACAGGACCTTGAAGCCCAAAACAGAGTACGTTAGGGTTGCGTACTATATTATATTGTTCCTAGTGGTTAAGGGAAAACCAATTCTCGCTACCCAGTAGTATAGGACCAACTCCTGACTGAGCAACACCCAAACTCAACTTTCGAAAATATTTGTTTGTACGTTTGCCATCCGAAATGGAAATCAGACACCTTAGAGCAAGAGTTCGAAGCATCTATCTACACGGATGGCTCTAAAATAGACTGCGGAGTGGGGCGGGCATCTTTCAACGAAACTAAATATAAAAAATTCCTTCCACCTCCTCAATTCATACAGCATCTTCCCAGCGGAGCACCTTGCAATATGGAGGCGTGTAGAGCCACATTCGTTGACGGTCATGCTGCAACTTAAGATCTGGATTCAGGCACGATCATGTCAAAGTTAATTGAGGACAGTGCCTGAATCCTCTGAATTACCGGACATAGGAACATAGAGCCAAACGAGAGAGCCGAGGAACCGACGATTTGGCCAGACGTGGCTATATACTTTTTGCGAATCATCATTAACAGATGACGTGCTGGCTTCGATAGACTGTTTGCCATTAGGGGCTATCGGCACGCACGCAGCAAAGCTTTTCATTCCACATAATACTCACTGCTGAAGCTGCGGGAACGCAAACGGGAGCGATACTGTGTTTTAGTTTCTTTACGGATGTCCAGTTTTAGTAAAAACTAGACATCGCATATGGTTGGTTAATGGGCTCCCGACCCGTGAAGAGTATCTGCCTGAGACACTGCTACCTTCCAATGCCGGCACGCTGCTCCCAGTTGTCCAGACCAAGCGCTTTGGTATCGGCGACGGCTCGATCAATAAAACAGAGGTTCGGTATTCCTTGTCGTCTCGAATCTGGGTGGTGGGATTCAAAGGTTCTCTTAGTTGAGTGTTATTGTCCACTCGCTAGATGTGGCCGAGTCAATGTAGTCGACGTGTTTTAGCTTTTCAGAATACATCCACATCTTGGTGGAGCTCAAAGAGTTTGCAGTTGGTTTCATTCATGGAGTTGATGTTTACTTCAAGGAAGGTAAATTACCTTATTAACTCTGCTAAACAAAACAGTGACGTTTTTCCTTATCGGTGGATAGATGTTTGTATTTGTATTGAAAGCAACTACTTCGTTTTTTCCTCGTTGACTTCAAGGCCAACCAATTCAGCCTGTTTGTTGGATAGGATAGTATATATTAAGCAGGGATATGCCTCGATCGTTCTTGCAAGATGGTTCATATGGAGCTGACAGCCCAGCAGTCATTGGGCATGCTTTCTTTCACCTATTGTCAGGTTAATGGGTTTAGGGATAGGATAAACCTATACCCGTCACACTAAGGCCATCGTGATGTTGTTGATTTGGTGCATGCGCCCTAAAAAAATCCCCTCCATATTTGAAGAGCTCAACCATCAGAGCCGGGAGCATTGTTGATCTTTACCTTGTTTACAGCTATGCTAACATCTTCAATACTGGGTTGTGCCCTACCACCTCTCTACATTATGCCTATTTAACAGCTGTCAGAAATACTGCTTAGACACATATATTATTCCCTGTGCTTCGCTGACTAGGTATCCTTCTCTGTTTCAAACAGCCTGCGGTCTGTTCTTAAAGCCAGCAGCCAGTTGCTTGACATTTTTATAAAAAAAAATCCGGATATTGTTTCGATCGCGAGACCATTCGATCTCCTTGAGCTGGGAGACTACTTGTGCCCTCTACTTTCTAACCAGGATCTTACTCCCCTCCCTTCTCCTGGGTCAATTCCTTTCCCTTGCTGCTCGTTAAAATTCACGTGCACGTTCGGTCACCATTTCCAGACTTTGCATACACCTTAAAGCATTATTTGACGATCTCTCGGACATCTCAGGTATAGAATTCACAAAATCATTGACTTTCTTAACATCACAGGGTGGTCTAAAGAGCCTTATTTCCATACACCTCCTTTTTTACAGTTATAATATGTGTTTTCTATAGTGGTCGCAAAACCGCACTTAAGGGCTAATTGCATGTTCCTCAGTCACTTTACCTACCTACCTATCGTTGTTGAAGTCTACGGGCGAGTCGTTCGGGAGTTCTACGCAATCAATGCACATCATAAGACGATACCAATAATTGTCAACCACCAATTTTCCTACAGAACAAATAAATTTAAAAATTTGTTCTGGAACTTTTAGGTTTCCTATTAAAGTTGGTAGAGTTTAACGAAATTCTGGGATACATTTTTAAGTAAAGTCTTACGAAAATTGAGATTTCGCAAGCAACCAATCATACGTACCAAACTCATCACATCAAATATTACTTTGTTATCATTAAAGGTTTTATTTTTCATATGAGATCAGCTGCCACTATATGAAGGACTTTGCTCGTACACCATTGACTCCAAATCAGTCATGCACTGTTTCAATACCCTTCAAATGGCTAAGAAACAAGACCAAACTATAGTGCGTTGCGGGCCATGAAGGATTCGGTGGTAATTAAAAGCTCGATAAATTGCTCAGGAAGGGTTCAGAAACACCATTCACAGGTCCCGAAGAATTCTGCTGCACTCCTAGATCGGCGGCAATCGCAGCAATAAAATGCTGGGAAACTATAAAATGTATCTTTTAATGGGGGAACATACCAGGTCTAAGATAGGCAAAACCAACCATTCGGCCCTTAAACAAAAATGCTAACAGATGTCTATATCTACATAGGCATGATATCAAAAACTTAGTTGGCTACCTCACTGGTCACCACGGTAAACTATACCGCCTTAACAAAATGAAAATAGTAGACTCTCCTGAGTGCCGACTATGTCTTGAAGAGGACAAAACAGCTGAACACATATTATGTGAATGTCCAGCCCTCAATGGAATAAGAAAGAAGATCTTCTTCAGGGAACAGCTGAGTTCCGAAGACATAAAGGGATCTTCTGCTTATAAAATTGCCTGCTTTGTACGTAAAGAAAAAATTCTACTAGCCTAAATATTTCGTGCCCCTACGGCACAAAAGATCTCATTTTTTTCCCCCACAACACACAAACAAATCCAACAACTTTCTAAAATCCACATAGTACCTAGACTAGCTAGCATTAAATGAAATATACCTGTTTTAGTATTAACTGATTTTTGCAAAGAGATCCACGTTTGTTGTTAATAACTTTCATATGAATAAGCATTTTAAAATTTCAATTTGAACACTTACATATATGTAGACAGCCGAATAAATAAATGCGAATTAGGGGTGAATTATCTTTAATCAATGAATTAAATGAGAATTCTTAATAACGAAATTTGTTTGAAGTTAATTGACGTTGATGAATCAACTAAGTCACCGAAGTTGGTGAATTAACGAATAATAAAATTAAAATGTTTGACAAGTGACAGTGAATCTTTGAACCAAATGGGATGTTGGTATGGTATCTCCATACAATTTATTACTTAACGATAATTTCCATACCATTAATTAATTAACGACAATTAGCTATTGCATGGATAGAACTTTTAATTAATGAGCCGTCAATTAACTTTTAACCCACATTGTAGTTAATTTGTGAATTAGAGGCAAATTAAGTAATTTTTATTAATTTGGCTGAGATTGTTTAACAATATTTATAGGTCAATTGAAAAATGTGTAGGTCCTTGTGCAAGCCTTGGTAATCCTACAAAGATAAACGGCGCCTTGGAGGCGCCTGTGATATATCTATTGCTTTCTTCTTTTAACCAGTGCTCTAACAAACTTGCTTTTTTAAGCCGACTTAGTCGTCGATTAACACAGTTTTCGCAATGCGTTGCGCTCGAGAGGCGCATTTATCTTCTGTGTAACTCTTATGCAATTTGTTGTGATATTTTTTTTTTGTTACTTTTAACTTATATTCCACTCATGTACAGTAATTATGAAAGTTAGTAACTGTTATTTCAAATTTAATCGGGTTTGGGAACGTTTGAAAATCATGGCATCTAGAAGAGTATTAGAAGGCCGAGAAAATGTTTCTTTTTTGAATCAAGAAGACAAACTTGCAAATGATGGCAGTGACAGCGAGATTGAGGATCATATAGATGAAGATAATGTTTAACAACATCTTAAAACCCTGGACATAACCACCGCATAATTGTTCCGGCTCAAAGAGTAATTAGAGGTGAGAGTAGACACGTTTGAGCTGCTTCTAAAGGTCAAAGTCATGGAAGAACATCTGCGATCGATATAATTCGCTATAATAGAGGTCCTACTCGAATGTGTTGAACTATTTTGGAATACCTTTTATGTTTGAGTTATTTATCACGGATCATTCAAGAGCTCGTTCAGTGGACAAATGTGGAGATATCAATAAAACGTACTGATAGTATGACTTCTCCGACATTTAGAGATACGCATCCTACTGAAATCAAAGCCTTTATTGGAATACTTACTCTTAGGTTATTTCGTTTAATTTCATTTCATTTATTTTAGCATATTCATATTTCATATTTATTTATTCATAAGTAACAACATTTATGATAGACTTCCAAACGTTAACGTTACACAGTAAGATACAATAATAAGAGTGGATTCCAGTTTCGTCCTTTCCCCTGTGCCATCATCCAAAGAAAGTTTTTTCTGCACTTTTTATTCCGTTTTCCAGACATTTCAGCAAATTATAGATGTGAGGGTAATTCAGGGGTAATATTGATTCGCTGACAATTAATTGCACAAATAAGAGACAACAAAATTCGTAGGAATAATTTCAAGACGATTTGTTTTAATGATAACCAGAGTTAAAACATTCAAACTTTTTTTAGTGGTGCAATGAAAGATAACCATTGTCAACCGTTGAATTGTTTAATAGTTAATTTACCGGTTATGTGGCAGTAATGAGCAGAGATAGATTCGATTTTATTAAAAGGTGTCTTAGAATGGATGACAAGACTCTACTCGTCGTAAGCAAGATCCATTTATTCCTGTTCGAAAGGTTTGGGATTTATTAATAGCTCAATTCAAAAATAACTAATCTCCTGGAAGCAATGTCACTATTGATGAACAATTACTTGGACTCCGAAGTAGATGCCCATTCCGAATGTGCATACCTAACAAACCGAGTACCTAAGTATGGAATAAACATAGGGACGGGCTACAGTCCGCTTGGGCGAACTGTTGGATACCCTATTCTTATTCCTATCCCTCATAAGTGGGCGTGACAAAAGTCTAAGTATGGTTAAATTGTTAAGAACGCTCTACATATTTTGTTATATAACATTTAAAGGATTTTATCAAAAAAAACGCTCCCTAGCTCAAACTTGGGTGTTTCAATAAAATTGTTTTATTTAATTGTGGGCGTGTCAGTAGGCGGATTTAAAAAAAAACTAACACATGAGCATAAAGGGCCCCTAGAGAGTATATATTATAAATTTCAGCTCCCTAGCTCAAACTTTGGATTTTCAAAAAAATTGTTTTATTTATTTGTGGGCGTGTCAGTGGGCGGATTTTGAAAATATTTATACATGAGCTTAAAGGGCCCCTAGAGAGTATATATTAAAAATTTCAGCTCCCTAGCTCAAATTTTGGTTTTTCAATAAAATTGTTTTATTTTTTTGTGGGCGTGGCAGTGGGCGGATTTTGAAAATTTTATATCCCGAGCAGTTTTAGTCATAGATCATATATAAAAAATTTCAGCTTCCTAGCTCAAAATTCGATTTTTTCCAAAATTTTGTTTTTTTGAGTTTGTGGGCGTGTCTGTGGGCGGATTTCAAAAATTCGTAAACTTGATTATTTCGGGACCCTAGAGAGTATATAGTTAAAATTTCAGCTCTCTAGGTCCAGTTTAAAGGCCTAATTTTTACCGACGGACGGACGGACGGACGGACGGACATGGCTAGATCGATATTACTATCGATGCTGATCATAAATATAGTAACTTTTAGGGGTCTACGGGCAATATTAAGGTATGTTACAAACTATGCGTCAAAATTAATATACCCCTAGAATAGGGTATAAAAATCCCAATGATGTGCGACAGTGGAACCTGTTATATGCTGAATGCTATGCCATACATTGGAAGAGCATTGAATACAAATGGTTTGTCGCAAGGAGAATAGTACTTGAAGGAGTTATCACGACCAGTTCATGGCACAAGCCGTAACATAACGCGTGACAATTGGTCACGTTTATCCCTGTCGCAAAATCATTGCTGCTTGCACCTCATAAATTGGCAATTGTGGGCACGGTAATGTCAAACAAACGGGAAATTCCTGAACAGTTGAAAAACACCCGTTCTCGACAAGTGGGAACGTCTACGTTTTGCTTTGATGGATATTTAACCCTTGTGTCGTACAAGCCAAAGTGGCCGAAGATGGTGTACTTATTATCCTCATGCGATGAAGTTGCCGTTATAAATTCGACAGATGGCAAACCTGAGATTATATATGTTCTACAACCAGACTGAAGGTGGCGTCGACACGTAATACGAGGGCGGGTCAATAAGTCCGTGACTTTTTGAATTTCTGACCTCTTTACTGAAACGGCAACACTGCTCCTGTCAACAGGCATCTGTCAGTTGACTCCTGTCAAAATTTAAACTTGCTGCGTCAGTTAGTTTGTGTTTGACAGCTATTTTTATCAGACTACTCACTAATTTGAGGAGAAAATGGAAAAAAGTGAATTTCGTGTGCTTATTAAGCATTATTTCTTGCGAAAAAAAACCATTACCGAGACCAAGGCTAAGCTTGAAAAATACTATGGGGACTCTGCACCATCGATTTCAATGGTAAAAAAGTGGTTTACTGAATTTCGTTGTGGCCGTACAAGCACTGAAGAAGCCGAACGTCCTGGACGCCCAGTTGAGGTCTCTACACCCGAAACAATCGAAAAAATTCACGATATGGTGTTGGCCGACCGAAGATTGAAAGTGCGAGAGATTGTGGAAGCCGTAGGGATCTCGCATGGCTCAGTGGTTTCAATTTTGAATGATCACTTGGGCATGAGAAAACTTTCCGCAAGATGGGTGCCGCGTTTGCTCACAGTCGACCACAAACGCAATCGTGTAACAACTTCACAGGAAGGTTTGGCATTGTTTAATCGCAATATGGAGGAGTGTTTGCGCCGTTTTGTAACCGTGGACGAAACATGGATCCATCACAACACACCAGAGACCAAACAACAGTCAAAACAGTGGGTTTCTAAGGGTGAATCGGCGCCAAAGAAGGCCAAGGTGGGTTTGTCAGCCAATAAAGTTATGGCGACTGTTTTTTGGGATGCACGCGGGATAATCCACATTGACTACCTTCAAAAGGGAAGAACAATCAATGGGGAATATTATGCCAACTTATTGGACCGATTCAATGACGATTTGAAAAAAAACCGACCTCATTTGGCCAAGAAAAAAGTTCTTTTCCGCCAAGACAATGCAAGGGGCACACATGTGCAGTTGCCATGGCAAAAAACCATGAATTGGGCTATGAATTGCTCCCTCATCCACCCTATTCACCAGATTTGGCTCCGAACGACTACTTCTTGTTCCCAAACCTGAAGAAATGGCTTGGTGGAAAAAGATTTGACTCCAATGATGAAGTCATCTCGCAAATAAAGGCCTATTTTGAGGACCTCGACAAATCATTTTTTTTGGAAGGGATAAAAAAATTGGAGAAGCGTTGGACAAAGTTTATAGAGCTCAAGGGAGACTACGTTGAAAAATAAAAAAAAAATTTTATCAAAAAATCTGTGTTTTATTCCAAAAGTCACGGACTTATTGACCCGCCCTCGTATCAATGTCACCTGCTATTAATAATTGATATTTAAATACCGAAGATCTCTAAATTTGTGTTCCTTTTTGTTATGGAATTATTAAATCCTACTTTACTTTTAAAATAAGAAATATTAATAATATATATATTTATGTTTTACTTAATTGCTAATAATGTGACAATAAAATGAAGCAATAAAAAAAATATTTATTTACTTTTGTAAAAAAACGTTTTTTAATTGTGCGCCTCGCAGGCGCCTGTTTATCTTTTCGGTACTAAAAAATAAGATTATATGTATTTCCAGGGTTAAGGCCTTTCAAACTTGATTTAAATCTTTTCAGCCGACTATTTAATACATTTTTCAAAACTTTTCCAAGTATTTTCAAGTATTTTTCCGGAGCTTTTGGTAGCTTTAGATTTGGTTGCTATTGCCTTGCTGGCAAACGGTCGCCTTTGGTATTTTGGTGTTTTTGGGCGTGTGGTTCAAGTCTTTGCTTGACCGTTTACCATCTGTTTAATTTTTTTTCTTACATAAACATGATGAAATTCGCAACAAATTGAATGCAAAGTTCCTACGTACATTTCAATTTCAATCAATACAATATATGCGGACTTTTTCTATCAATTTCCATATAGAATCCCGGTTTATTTACAACAAACTTCATTTCATTTCGATAACGCAAGCAATTGGGTTCCGAAATCCGACAAATCGCAAGAACGGAAATTCAAAAATAATTAAGTTCCGAAATACGATGATTGCGAACTAGCTTCCGAAATCCGATTGCTTTCGCTACAATGCTTCCGTTACAATTAAAATCTTGCAAAAAAAAAGTCAAAAAACAATTGTTGCATGCAAATTGCACTTAGCCCGAGGAAACCACCTAACCACAAATGAAGGAGACAATTTGCATCATCCCGCCCGCTCTTTTCAAGTACCTACCGCGCAATTTATCAATTCCACCAGTCAATGAGGCATGGCCAAAAAACCAACAAAAAATCCATCGTACGTCGTCCTTCAATTCAAGCGTTTCTATAACACACTCCTTTCGCGTGAATTATTAAAAGCACAGAACATCAATCCATCGCCGACAGAGAAAGGGATAATTTCAATATCCTTTCAATTTACTCTTATTGTCCTGTTCTTTTTCATTTCTTTTTTGTGTGCTTTACGGCAAAGCAAGAGAAAATGAGAAAATAAATAAATTCCAATATCAATTAATCGGGCACATGACCCCTAGCCATTACTCGTCCTCTCAAGTATTTGTATTTAAGGATCAATTTATGTAAAAGGATTTTTCATTCTCTCTTTTTTTTGTACTCACCATCACAGCGTTCTTCTTGAAATCCATAAAATTCTTCACCTCGGCGGCGAGTTCACGCAGAAGTATAATACCATCTTTACGCTTCACTTCGATATCGTTGTCCTTGTATCTCTGTAGAAAGTAAAAGAGAAAACAAAAAATGTACATTACAACTTAGGGTTCTTAAACGTTGATTAATTTTTTAGTGCTGGTTGCGGAAAGGGGTGAATGGAGGCAAATCGTGCGCTACAGATTTGTAAAATATTTTCTGTCATAAAGTTTGCAGCGCAGAGATAGTGACGGGTCATGATCCTTAAACTGAATTAAGTTGATGCCCGAGAAATTAATGGAAATTAAAAATTCAAATAAATAGAGGAGACATTGTTTAGGCGATAAGGGGGAGGCGGCCAGTTGAAGACAAAACACTGCGAGTGAGCTTAATAACAGCAAGTTAATGGATAACCTAGGATATACTTTTTCATAAATATTCATCAGTTCAGGTTTTGTTGTTGTTTTTTTTTTGAGTGGATTAGACAAATAAATTGCGCAATAGTTTTTTTATAAACCGTGGGATTGTGAAGAATGTCCATGGGATGACGAAATGAGTGGAAGAATAAGACTGAGGCATGGGATGAGATTGGAAATTATGCAGTGTTGAGGACAGTTTTATGGATTTCGTTTGTGAGGTTTGTGTTCATTGCTTGTTTTGCATGCCCTTTCCATAGGGCAGGAGTACCCGCACTTTTTCAGATCGCGGTGCACTTACAGATTTAGTATTTTGTCACGGTTTTAGTTTTAGTCAAGTTCTGTATACAATGAAATGAAACCTGTAGTCGCAAGAGAGTTCAATGAGTACCTATTCTTCCTGCGAAGTAAAAAATGCTGGATAGTGGAGATTAGGCATGGATAGGATCTTGGATCCAAGCTAATTTTCCGATATTGTGTTCCACAAAGTATGTATTTTGCAAACCATTCAGTCAGTAAGATTCCAAAGTTGTTCTGTAAAAAGGGACAGCAAGTCTTCGTTCACACTTCGAGACACGGTATATCTAACGGAAATTCTACTCAGTTAGCGACAAAAGTATATTGAAATAAACTGCGCGCGCACCTTCTGCGTGCCCTTCCACTAGAACACTTCCAGCTGATGTATTTCCAATGATTGGATTTACTCAGATTAACCTTCAACACTCCAAGGCTGCTACTGCACTCATCAGTAAGAAGCTTTCTGTGTTGAATACAAAAGCCCACATAACATCCATACAGGAGCCATGGGTGTGGAGAAATCGCATCTGTGGCCTTGGAGGTATCCGTGGCACTACGATACTCTGTGACGAGCGGTCCGAGAGACCAAGGGCTTGTCTTGCTGTGTCGAACCTTCTCTCAGCGACTAAGCTTGGACAATTTTGTGGCCAAGATTTGGTTGCTGCAGCCATTAGCTACGAAACGAATGGAAATTGGAAGACCTTCGTCGTGGCGTCAGCTTATCTCCCCTATGATTCGGTAGTGCCTCCACCACCGAGGGCAATTGCTGAACTCATTGACTATTGCGACACCAGGAAGATGGGCCTAGTTATATGCTGTGATGCCAATGCTCAAAATACTGTTTGGGGCAGCAGCAAATGCAACATGTGAGGAAACCATCTCCTGGATTTCATTC
Organism: Portevinia maculata; assembly: GCA_949715645.1. Taxonomy (NCBI): domain Eukaryota; kingdom Metazoa; phylum Arthropoda; class Insecta; order Diptera; family Syrphidae; genus Portevinia; species Portevinia maculata. Next base: position 27,310,295 of record OX454528.1, on the reverse strand, counting down.
TATCATCTGATCTTACTATCAACAATGTTGGCTCGCAACCAACTTTTGTGACGTCAAGAAGACAGGAAGTGATCGACCTAACTTTATCAAATAGATACTTTAAGGCGGTTACTAACTGGAGGGTCTCTTCGGAGGTGTCCCTCTCAGACCATAGATATATCGAATTCCAAATCGGATGCGAAGCCATAACTTTGCAGGAGAGGAGGAATCCGAGAAAAACCAACTGGATACGCTTCAGGGAGGAATTAGGGAAAACTCTCAAAACTCCAACCAAACTCAGGACGAGACAAAAGGTAGAGGAAGCTGTTCAAGACCTGAATAGTGCCATTACTAGCTGTTTTGAACTGACGTGCCCAGTAAGCAAACCCCTGGCAGAACACCGGTTCCCTGGTGGAGCTCGGAACTGCAAAGAATTCGTAGAGAAGCTAGAAAGCTTCTAAATAGGTCACTCAAGACTGATTTGAGGACAGACTGGAATCTCTACCGATCGAAGCAGAAGGAATATAAGAGGCTAATTCGGGTATCGAAAAGTGCTTCTTATAAGAATTTCTGCGAAAAGATTGAAACGCTGGGTGAAACTAGTAGGTTGGTTAAAGTTCTGAAAAAGGGCAAACCAGCCAAACTGGACTCACTTAGAAAACTTGATGGCACCTTCACTGAGACGAAAGCGGAAACTCTTAGTTATCTGCTGGAGTCTCACTTTCCGGGTAACCAGATTACAATTGGTTCACAACCAGCCCCGATTACCGAGACTATGAGTGAGCCAAGACAAACAACTCGGCGTAGCTGGTATATTGCGAAGTCCGTGGTGACGGACGAGGCCATTAAATATGCTTTTGCGTCTTTTGACGGCTTCAAGTCACCTGGTACGGACGGAATATACCCAGCCATGCTGCAGCAATGTACAAACCAGTTGCTACCGACTATGAAGAAAATCTTCATCGCTGTCCTAGCACTGGCATACATTCCAACACCCTGGCGTACAGTTAGAGTGGCATTTGTACCAAAAATTGGCAGAAGTGACTACTCACTCGCCAGGAGCTTCAGACCAATCAGTCTGACTTCCTTCTTGCTGAAAAGCATGGAAAGGCTGGTCGAGCTTCACGTGCGCAAAACTGCTTTGCGATTGCACCCACTATCTCAGATGCAACATGCCTATCAACGCGGAAAATCCTGCGAGACTGCGCTCCAAAATCTAGTTGGTAGAATTGAGGGCGCGCTTGACAGAAAAGAATACGCGATGGGCATTTTCATCGATATTGAGGGTGCTTTTGACAATGCGACTTTTGATAGCATGTGCAGCTCCGCCAGACAACACGGCGTAGACGAACCATTGGTGTTGTGGATTAAAGCAATGCTAATGAATAGAACGTTGGTTGCGGATGCGGATTGTGGCCGCTATGTTATGGCAGGGGTAAACAGAGGCTGCCCGCAAGGCGACGTCCTGTCTCCACTGCTGTGGTGTATGCTGGTCGACTCTCTGTTGAACGCACTCAACAGTTCTAATATTTACGCTCAGGCGTACGCGGATGATGTTGCCGTGCTTTCTGTTGGATCATGCCTAGCGACTGTATGCGCCAAGGCGCAGGCGGCCCTTGACGTGATCGACGAATGGTGCACTAGGAATGGGCTCTCGGTCAATCCTCTTAAAACTGAGGTTGTTCTCTTTACGAGAAGGAGGAAGCTGGTCGGGTTGACTCAGCCAGTGCTAAAAGGCGTCACAATCCAACTCTCCAATGAAGCAAAGTGTTTGGGAGTCATCCTGGACAGCAAACTTCTTTGGTCCAAACATGTTGATCTGAAGACTGGCAGTGCAAAGGCATTTTCGGCAAGACATGGGGCTTATCACTGAAAAGAGTCCTGTGGATTTATACGGCTATGATAAGACCATTTATAGCATACGCATCGGTTGTTTGGTGGAACAAGCTTTCACGTAAATACGTCACTGCTGCTTTTGCCAAACTCGAAAGGCGGGTATGTCTCGGCTGCACGGAGGCCTTCCCCAGCACGCCTGGCTCCGGCCTAGATTCACTATTGAACCTTCCGCCCCTTGATGTTTACATCATGGGCTGTACAATCAAGGCTATCTCACGTCTTACAAGAGGTGGCTTTTCGGATAACTCGCACTGGAGTTTTGATGAACTTGCGCAACGGTTGTCCTTCGACTCCTGTCTTATGGATATGCCGTCTGATGCGATGACACCGGAACTTCGGCTAAAGCGCAAATACGAGGTCGACTTTCCTCGCGTCCAGGACTGGCTCTGGCCGGACTCTGAACCTGGAAGGGAATGCAGTCGAATCTTCACGGATGGCTCCAAAACCGATCAAGGATCTGGTGCTGGTGTCTTCGTGGAGAGCGATAACGTTAGACTTTTCTTTCCGTTAGGCAAATATGCGTCAGTCTTCCAAACAGAGACTTATGCTATCCTAATGGCCATGGACTATGTTACGAGGAACAGGTGGAGGGGGCGAAGTATCTGCGTCTGTAGCGACAGTCCGGCTGCGCTTAAGGCCTTACTCAAACCCTTAACTACCTCCAAAATAGTACGTGAATGCAAGATATCTCTGAATTCGGTCGGAAGGCTGAATTTAATTAAACTTGTCTGGGTCCCGGGTCATAACGGGATCACGGGAAATGAGATCTCCGATGAACTTGCTAGACAAGGCTCAGAGGGGGACCTCTCAGGACCTGAACCAGCGATCCTGTCTGCCTGCGTCCTCGGTCAGGGCTTCCATTGACGGTTGGGTTTCCTATGAACACAATCGCCGTTGGCATGACTCTCCAGGGTGCAGACAGACTAAGCAAATGCTCCCCGACGTCTGTGGGAAATCCGCGGCATTCTTGTTGTCTCTCAACAGAAAAGACTGCAGACAGACTACTGGCGTTCTTACGGGACACTACGCTTTTGCCAAACACCTTAAGGTGCTAGGCCTAAGCGACACCACCAACTGCGAAGCCTGTGGAGAAAGCGACGACACTGCGGAACATTTCCTCTGTGATTGTCCTGCTTTTGCTCGTATCAGGTGGCAGGTATTTGGTGCGGATATGGTGAGTGCTGTAAACCTAAGATCCTTATCATTGAAGCGCCTTCTCGTTTTTCTTAGAAAAACGAGTAAATTCCCACAGTAAAATGTGGTGTGTCTGCCTGGTAGTACAATGGACCAGTATTGAGTCTGAGTGCTCCAGTGCAGAAAGTCTCACACACCCCGACAAAAAAAAAATATTGAAATAAAATGCTCAGTGAATTTTAGTAGATTTTCGAATTATAGTATTAGCGGTTTTTTGTAGTGGATTTTAGTATTATAGTATTAGCGTTTTTTTGTAGTGGATTTTAGTATTATAGTATTAGCGTTGTTTTTTTTACCGAAAAATTAGCACTCACAGGTTTTTTTTGTTTAACTACCCTGGTGATGTTACCTCCCTGGCATCATTATTTGAAGTTTAAGGCAATCAGTATATCACTCTGATGGCTTACGAGCGGAGATTTTTAAATATGGAGGTGATGTTTTGATTAGGCGCATGAACCAAATCCCAGTATGGTTGGAAGGAAGCATGCCCGATGACTGATCTATCAGCTCCATATGCATCATCCACAAGAAAGGCAGTCCTATGTATTGCAAGAACTATCGAGGAATATCCCTGCTAAATGTCGCATACAAGATCCTACTCAATATATACTGTGGGAACATCTCAAGACGATCTGCAATACACTAATCGGCACGTACCAGTGCAGCGCTTGGTCTGGACAATTGGAAGCAGCGTACCCGGATCGCAGAGCTTGGAAGGCTACAGTGTCTCAGGCAGAGACTCTCTAAAATGTACTTGGAAAATTAGCGGCGGCACAGGGAACGGCTAACTAGCCATTGCAGGTGCGCTCCGTACCACCCCTATGGAAGCAACGGGCACCTTTTACCGCAGAGACGTACAAATTGCTGGCAATAGTGCGTTATGCCTACCAAATTTGGAGCTCTTTAAAGGTTTCACTTTTTGGCTACTGCACGATTTTAACAGAGATACGAGTACTCTCGGAAAATCCTATATTGACGGATGAAATATCCCCCATGGTCGCCTTCGACATCCCGTACGATAAGTCATATCCGGGTTGAGTAGAATGAGATGCAATTACAAGGATTTATGATATTGCGATCTTCACTGATGGCTCTAAGGGAGGGTAGAGAACGGATTCCGGCATATTTGCTGTAGATCTACATCTGAAAGTGTCGCTACAAATCCCGGACACTAGCAGTGCCTTCCGATAGAAGCTTCGGCTCTTCTTAAAGCGGCCTAGCTAATGCCGGAGGGATAAATACCTGGAAAAGATATCGTCGTCTACATCGAGAGTCGGGCTGCACTCAATCTGCAAACATCAACTCTGAGGTAATCAAGAACTATCGCACAAATGCTAAATGAGAAAGCAAGATGAGCTGACGAGAAAAGGGGGGGGGGCGGAAGGCAATGCGGATGTGGTTATCTTTTTCCAAGAAAATTCAAAAAAATATTATAAAATGGACAAAGCCTCTGAACCCAATGTTACGCCCACTTTATGAAACTGGATTATGGATAAGGTGCCAATCGAGTATTTAAACGTGCTTATGGGCAATCCATCATTGTATATCAGCTGCGCATCGCACTTGCTTTTCTCTATTAAAATAAATATCACCGCCGAGCCATTAAGCTTTGGAATTCTCCTGCAAGACTGCGATGTGCGCGAATTGCATCTCAAATAAATGACTATATCTTTATCTTATAGTTATAAGACATCAAGGACCATCAAAACAAACATTTCCCATCTACAAAATAGACCGCCAATTTAAGTTAGGTCTAGGTATTGTACCAAAAAATAATAGTGCGAGTACGAAGATCTTATTTGAATGTGAAATGAGCGTTTTCCTTGCGTTGAAATTAACTTGGAAATTAGCCCATAATGGTATGATAGATAATATAGAAATTTTGTTTATAGCACGAGCATCCCTAAAGGATTCCATACGCGCCAAATATCGCCCAGACACCATTCGCTCTGCTGAAATCGCAAATGGAGTGAAAGATACAGAGACTTATTGCAGACAAAACCCATAAAACATTTAAACAAATCGTTATACAACGGGGAAAAGATAGCAGCAAAGTATTGTGCTACTCATGTCTCAATGGCGCGGGGTCTCATTGAGATAGGGGTGCAATAACAAAACACAAAGACCAGTCTCGTATAATAAGAACGAAGACAAAACGGTTCTTTCATTTTTTGTTTGTTTTGCAATTGAGAACAAAATATGCAAATTACAAGTTTTTGAGTCTCCACAAGCGAGGCTCCGTTTGTCCTTCAATTTGCCACCATTTTGGGAGTCACAAAAATTGCTCTCTTCGCCATCACCACCACCGCTTTGTGCAAAAATAGTGAATAAGTCGCGCGCCGACTTTAACGTTGACATGACAATACCAATTTTTGTGTGCGAGTGTGTAGGTTTTAGTGACCATGAAATTGGGGTTAACATTCCTCTCTCGCTTTTCATCTCTATCTGGGGCGTTTCGTTCATTCTCTGCTGCGAATTCAACACACCGGTAGCAGCAGTACATATCGGATTTGTGTTTGCTCAGAAGTCAGAAACGCCATTGCATTGGGAGAGATAATTCTGGCAGTACGTTATCGTCCTTGTTGTGTGTCCTGCTTGCGAGTATTTCTGCTTTTCGACAGCTCCACATGTAATATTCATCCGTTGTTGTGGGGGGATCATTTTATCCCTGAAAAAAGAAAACAATTTAATTAACCTCGTTTGCGTTTGGTTTTCCATTTGTACTTTGTGGGTTCGCATCCCGTTTTCGGGCAAGTGTATAATTTAATTTTGTGTTAATTGTATTAAGGGACAATTTACATTTCACAGACACTTCCATAATTTACTGGGAGTGTTTTAATTTGTCAATAATTTATTAGGGTTCGTTTAAATGGGTATTTTAGGATGGAAAGTCGTCAGGGTCTTCACTAGGTAGGTGCTGTATTTTCCGTTTTTCATTGACAAATCATTTTACAGCAGAAAACCATACTCTTTTCTGAGGGTATATTAATTTTGACCCATAGTTTGTAACATACTTTAGTATTGTACGAAGACCCCTAAAAGTCACTATATTCGTGCTCAGCATCGATAGTAATACCGATTCTCGTGTATGGAGTACTGATCTGGTAGCCCGCCTTGGAGAAGAAGTCCAACCTAACCTTGCTGGACAAAACTCAACGAGTTGCATGCCTCAGCATCACCGGTGCAATGGAACCTCTCCCACTGCGGCGCTCCAAGCCATGCTCCACCTTCTCCCGACTGACATCGCCTTCAAGCAGTTGGCTGCCAGCTCAGCAATAAGACTGAGAAGAAGCTCCAGACAATAGAAAGAGCAACACACTGGACATATACTATCGATGTATCGACATCTTCCTAAGGTCACCGACCACCTGCCCATTGAAAACAATTCTACCTGGGCTACCAACATCTAATCCCAGACAGAACCGGGTTGGGGGGGGGGGGGGGAATTCACCTCTCCTTTAAACTTTCAGAACACTGTAGCGTTTTTCAGTCACCGCCGTCCGCTAAGCCGCTGACTGGTTGTCGATTAATACGATATCGAAATCAGATATTATAATATACATCGACAGTCAGGCGGCTATCAAATCTCTTGCATCCACCACTACGAGATCCAAGGCAGTGAAAGACTGCCGCGCATCTCTTAACGAGATAGCCGATCAGTATAAACCTACCCTTTGCTAGGTGTCGTGTCACCGTGACATGCCAGGGAATTGTGAAGCTGACGAACTGGCTCGACGAGGCTCCTCTGGTTTAAAGTGCATAATCGTCGCCGACATCGAGGCGCCAACGTCTTATGTTAAACACCACATAGACACCAATGCCGTTGGCATTAACTCGGCCAGTGCAACACCGCAAGGCTACTCAGGCCGTCAATAAATAAACCCAGGTCCATCGGACTTCTGAGGCATAAGAGAGGAAACCTCTCCAAATTAGTAAACGCCTTTACCGGGCACTGTGCTATAGGAAGGCATGCTGAAAGGCTGGGCACTCCCTACAATTACTTCCGCAGAAGCTGTAGGGACGAGGAGGAAGAGAAGACCATCAGTCACTTCCTTTGCACTTCCTGCACTCGCCAACATTAGGAAGGCTGGTTAGGAAGGCTGCGTGAATACCTTTTCATTGATCTGAACGAGCTCAAAAACGCCTGCACAGCAAAGATTAGCTCCTTCATTCAGAGGAGCAAATCGTTCTCTGAGTAAGAGGGTGACCCACCCACATTACACATCGGCAGCACAATGGACCTACCTCTGGTCTAAGTGCATCCTCATCGAGGGCTGGTTCCAACTAACCAACCAACTATCGATAGTAATTTCGATCTAGCCATGTCCGTCCGTCCGTTCGTCGGCAAAAATTAGACCATAAGACTCGAGCTTACTTGCTTACTTACTTAAGTGGCGCTACAGTCCGGGGTAGACCTGGGCCTCAACCAATACGCCTCTCCAGTTAGCCCGATCTTTGGCTTACCGCCTCCAGTTGCGCAATCCAAGTTGGTTGAGGTCCCAAAATTCTCGTGTGCTAAAAACTGACACGCCCGCAATTATAAAAAACCGTTACATCAAAGCTTTAAAGTTTGAACTAGGAAGCTGAAATTTGGAATATATACTCTCTATAGACCTTTAATGCGCATGTTTAAATATTTTTAAAATCCGCCCTCTGACACGCCTACTATTTAAAAAACGATAGCTTTATTAAAGAAATCATTGTAAATTAAAGTCCTATTCCTCACAAAGTATGAAGATTAAGTCCTCTCGCGTGGCTTCTGCCGACTGCCACTATAGCCTAACTTAACCTAACCTAACCTACGTAGATTAAGTCGTTTTGAACAATTCCTTTGTATAAAGTTTTCTGCTCTGCCCACTTTTAAGGTGCGTTTTTTACAAAAACTTTGTTTTTTCGATAAAATCCATTAAATGTTGTGTAACACAATTTGTAGATCGTTAATAACAATTCACCCATACTTAGATTCTTGCCACGCACACTTTATAGGGATAGGAATAGGGCATCCAACGGACAACGGCCCAAGCAGACAGTTGCCTTCCCGTGGGTTTGATATATGTTTTTATCTAATCCTTTATGTGTTTATTTAAAAACATATGACTACATAATTCGATTGACAACTTTCTTTCGGGGTGCATGATTTGTCCCCTCCCCCGCCCGCACAAAACCCTGCTTCGCTTTTACTGCGGAATGAGCAGAGCAACGGATGCGGAAGAAAGAGTGAGGGGAAACTTTTTCAAGAACATTGGCGAGACGTAGGTAATAAGGATGCATTTCATATAAAAATTGAATTTTTACTGGTCCTTGAAATGCGTCCGGTGACATATGCATTTGATGCAAGTTCCTTTTTGTCATAGTCATGCCGCCACCTCAATGCATTAGATCTTGCCCCATCTGAGCGAAAAACTGATCCGCGTTGTTCCATTGTCTGTGATCATCAAAAATTTAAAATGAAACCATCAGTGTAACCGGAAAAACTAGTTGTTCGATGTGTGATTGTTTTCCTTAGGCTTTGAGACTCTGCCGGTCAAGTTACGCCAGATGATGTATTTAACGTCAACTAAGAGAGGCGCCATTTATTTTTTCTATCTATCTGTGTTTGGTGCAGTAACAGTAAATATATTAAACAAAAACCAGATCACCACTAGGGGTCGAACGATACTTTCGATACAGAGTGGGTATCGATACTCTTGCGATTCGATACCGATACAGAGTGGGGTAAACTGTCCCAAGGTAAAACTTTTTTCTGTTTGCCTTTATTTAGTTAGTTAAAATTTTGCTTTTAGATATGAATACTTTTAGTGTACACTATCATTGGGCTTTGAACTATGAATTTAACTAAAAGTATAGTTGAAATAAAACAGTTCGGTCTGTACTCATAGCCGATCTAGACGCATTCTAGCATCAGCAGTTTCGATTTTTCACAGTCCGTTTTTTTTTCTGTATCAATACCTTTGAACCATACTGTTCAGAGTATAGCTTAGCATAAGTTAGTACCTAAGAAGTAAACAATAAAGCGTTTAGTCCTAAGCAGAGATCAATGCGTTTCACTTGGCCGCGGCTAATATATATTATTGGCGACGAGGAAAAACAACAAAAACAAGTACACCATTAGAAAAAAATGGCAATTACGGATTTTTTTTTGTATAACTGGTTATGCATTGCTTAAGACTCGTCATATTGAGTTAAAAAAAAAAAAAAAAAAACTGTAATTTTCTTTCAATGAATAGTGAACATATTAAAACTGAAGTGAAGAACAAATTTGAAGATAAAGTGAATGCGAAAAACTCTAAAATGTCTAGTTTTATCGGTCGAATTGAATATTTTAATATTGGCGATGATTTCGACTCGTATATTGAGCGTATGCAGCACTTATTAAAACTCAATAAAATCGAGGAAAGTGCGGATAGGACATCATTCTTAATTGGTATGGGTGGAGCAGATCTATATAAAGTATCAAAAACGTAAACATCACCTAAGATGCCAGAAGATTTCAAGTTTGAGGAATTAATTAAACTTCTCAAAACACATTTTTCACCTAAAAGGAATGTAACAGCTGAGAGATACAAGTTTTTGGCAAGGAATCAAAATGCTGATGAAACGATAGCGGACTACATCGTGACTATAAAAAGTTTAGCAGACACATGTGCATATAAAGAATTTTTGGAGGATGCTCTTAAGGACCGGTTGCTGATGGGTATAAGCAACAAAAAAATTCAATCGAAATTGATTGACTCAACGCCAAAACATTTTGATGAATGCTGTGAAATCGCGTTAAATATGGAAATGGTTCAGCAGGAGCTAAGTAACATGGGTGGCTCAAATGGAAACGAGATGATAAACAGAGCACAAGTAAAAATGGATCCTTCCAAGACCAGAAGTAACTCAAGGAATAGCAGGCGTGGAGTGACCCAGAGAACTATATCCCCGGATAGACGTAAGAATATGTATGGCCGCAGACAGTATCAATGTTATTATTGTAGAGAGTGGGGTCATTTGGCGAAAAATTGTTATAGGAAAAGAGATCGATATTCAAGTAATTCTTCTAGCGATACTCCCAACAAAGGACGCACTGAGTACAAGGAGTACGAAAAGAAGAACAAGAACATTAAAAGTATTAAAACTAAAATAGAGATAGAGAGTGACTATGATTCCGATAGTTACAATTTTATAAATACAATAAATAACATTAGTTCTGTTGTCGACAGTAAAATTAGTGTTCAAAATGAACATCAAACAACTTATGTAACTAGTTTAAATTTTTTTAGATTAGGGAATAATCCCTTATATATTGAAGTACCTTGCGATGGCAAATTGTTTCGATTTGAAGTGGACACAGGTGCATGCAATACAGTGATTCACAAAAGCATGTACAATAATTTGTTTGCGCATAAGGATTTGCAAAAATCTGATCAAGAATTGCATGTTATATCAGGTGGTTCAGTAGATGTTGTTGGTTATATTTTGGTAAATGTGAAACATCCGACACAAAGGGCTGAGTACCCACTGGAAATTGTTATATTAGGGGGGGAAAAGTCATTTACTCCACTAATGGGTCGTTCGTGGCTAGATAAATTATTTGTTGGATGGAGAGAAAGGTTTAAAGTGGGAAAGTTGGCAAATAACAGCATGATAAAAGAAGAAGTGTCAGTGAGAAATATCACTCAGAAATTCAATTTCGTTTTTTCTAATAAGCTGGATCCTATAAGGAAATTTAAGGCGAGAATTCTCTTGGAAGAACATGCGACTCCGATTTTTTGCAAACCCTATTCAGTGCCATTTGGTCTACGGGAAGCCGTGGACAAAGAGTTAGATCGCTTGGTGGCGGACGAAATTTTGTATCCTGTGAGGTATAGTGCGTGGGCATCTCCTATTGTAGTTGTCGAAAAACCGAAAGGGGGAATTAGATTGTGTGTGGATTGTAAGGTGTCAGTAAATAAATTTGTAAAAACCGACCACTATCCTCTTCCCCGCGTGGATGACATCTTTGCGAACCTATCAGGCTGTTCGTGTTTTTGCGTTTTAGACTTAAAAGGAGCCTACCAGCAACTGGAAGTTGTGGAGGAATGCCAGGAATTACTAACAATTAACACGCATAAAGGCCTATTTCGATTTCGACGACTAATTTTCGGCATCAAATGTGCAGCAGCCATTTTTCAGGCTACAATGGATGAAATACTTAAAGGTATTCCAAAAGTTCGGTGTTATCTGGATGATATTTTGATAGGTGGGGAGGATGAGGGGGAGTGCAAGAGAAATTTGGAAGTTGCTTTAAGTCGGTTGGAGAAATTTAAGGTGAAGGTGAACTTGAATAAATGTCAGTTTCTTAAGAAAAATATTGAGTACCTTGGCCATGTAATTACACAGGAGGGTATTAAGCCAAGCACTGCCAAGTTTGAGGCAATTCAAAATGCCCCTGTTCCTCAGAATATCGATCAGTTGAGATCCTTTTTAGGGTTGATCAACTATTATTCACGGTTTATTCCTAACTTATCCACCGAGCTCAGTCAGTTATATGCACTAACAAAGAAAAATACTAAGTTTGTTTGGTCAGAGAGCTGCAATGACGCTTTCAATAAAAGTAAAGAGCTGTTGTTGAAAAATAATCTTTTAGTTCACTACGATCCGCAAAAGGAAATTGTCCTTCACTGTGATGCCAGTCCTTATGGCATAGGTGGTATTTTGTCTCACGTTATTGACGGTATTGACCGTCCAGTATTATTCACATCCAGTACCTTAAGCTCAGCAGAGAGAAACTATTCCCAGCTGCATAGGGAGGCACTGGCAATAGTCTTTACAGTCAAGAAGTTTCACCGATATATATATGGAAAGAAGTTTATCATATACAGCGATCATCAATCACTTAAAGAAATTTTTAGTTCTACGAAAGCCGCACCGTCGGTAGCTGCCGGTAGGCTATGTAGATGGGCGATATTTTTGAGCATGTATCAATACACACTGAGATATAAAAAGGGCTCTCAAATGGCAAACGCGGACGGGCTTTCAAGACTGCCCTTGCCTAATCCGACAAGTTTGGAAAAATTTTCCGTAAACTTCTTAAAACCGTTTATGGCTGATAATGTTGATTTAGAAATGGTTCAAAGAGAAACCACTAACGACAAAGTGCTACAGCAAGTTCAAAAAATGAATCGTAATGGTTGGCCGGTAAAGGCACCGTCGGAGTTAAGACCATATTTTGTAAGGAGAAATGACTTGAATTATGAAAACAATTGTCTCTACTTCAAAGACCGGGTTATTGTTCCGCAGACTTTAGTTCCTAAAGTTTTGGAAGTACTGCACGAGACGCATGTGGGTATCGTGCGGATGAAGATCCTAGCACGAAGTTACGTTTGGTGGGATGGTATTGAAAAGGATATAGAAGATTATGTACTAGGTTGCGAAATTTGTGCTAGGTTGAGTAATAAATCCTGTTCGACCGCATTAAGTTCCTGGCCAAAATCATTATACTTTTTCGAGAGAATCCATATAGATTTCTTTTACTTTAGAAATACGTATTTTCTTATTTTGGTAGATAGCTTTTCAAAATGGATAGATGTCAAGATTATGAAAAATACAAATGCCGAGAGCCTCATTGCTACACTGAGATCCATATTTTCATACTTTGGCCTACCAAAAACAATAGTATCTGATAATGGACCACCATACAACTCCGAAGCGTTTTTGAGCTTTTGCAAGGGGAACTATATAAGATGTCTGAAAAGTCCGGCATATCATCCACAGTCCAACGGACTCGCGGAAAGAGCGGTGCAAACTGTTAAATCGGGGTTGAAAAAAATGTTAGGTAATAATGACTTAGATCGTTGTCTGCCTGTTCAGACTTTGTTGGATCGGTTTTTACTAAAATATCGCGCAACACCATCTACTGTTACTCAAGTGTGTCCCCATGATTTACTCTTCCAGTATAAACCCAAAACGCTGATTGACGATATCAATCCAAAAATTAAAGTCAAAATCGATAATGGGAATCGCACATCTGAAAATTTCAAAAAACCTTCCGAAACTAAAATCAATCGAACGGTCTCCATAAGCCATTGCAAGATACTATTTAAAAAGGGAGAGAAAGTATTATATAAACTAAAATCAGGTTTAGGATATAAGTGGGTTTTTGGGTTTGTAATTAAGAAAATAGCAAATGTAATGTATCTGATAAATGTAGATGGTTATAACCGATCTGCGCATGTAAATCAGTTAAAAAAAAATACGGGTAACCAAAACAAATGTATACTACCTACAATTATCCCGAATAAACAAAAGATTGTTACTTTTGCCTTAGACCAATCGAAGAAAAGGAAGAGATCTGTCGACGATGAGGTAGAGTATTTCGTTCCGCGAAGATCAGCTAGGTTAAAAGAAATGCAAAACAAAGCCTTGAATAATAACTAAATTAACTTAAATGGATTTTTAAGAAAACTTTATAATGGTAGATATAAATACTATATATAAATACTATATCCGTAAAGTTTTATATTATATATTAAAGTTTATATTAAGTGGAGAAGAGTGATATGTATCAATACCTTTGAACCATACTGTTCAGAGTATAGCTTAGCATAAGTTAGTACCTAAAAAGTAAACAATAAAGCGTTTAGTCCTAAGCAGAGATCAATGCGTTTCACTTGGCCGCGGCTAATATATATTAACAACCAAAATTGCAAAACGTCGTGCTAATACTTTTGAGGATTCTATATCCTCAACAAGTAAAATGTCGCGCCGTGGCAATTATTTTGGGCCTCTTTAATCACATCCAGACACGGATAATGAAGAAGAAATGCCCACAAACCAAGAACAACAAGTGTCAAAAATTAGATATCTGGGTATCTGGCTTGACCAGTATCTGTATTTCGATAGACATATAGTTGCTTGTCTTTCTGTGGCCAAGAAGGCGTATGCTCTGACAAGGAGACTGTTTCATAGCAGTCAACTTGACTCTAGAGTGAAGGTCATTTGCTACGTGGCCCTTATAACGCCGATCATCGCTTATGGTTGTCCATTGTGGTTTAATATAGCGCCTAGTTATATGGAAAAGATTCGGGTTTTGGAGAGACAATGTCTTAGGACCTGTCTCCGGTTGTTCCGAACGCCCGAATCCAACTGTATAAAATACTATCCCAACAAGGTCCTATACGATGGGGCTCAGTTGAATAGGATTGACAATTTCCTCATTAAGGTCACTCGAAGGCACGTTGCAAGGGCGATGGCCAGCGACAATAGTCTGATATTTGGGGCTTACTACCCCAATGAAATGTACATAGAGAGTACGCTCCGGTCTGGCTTTATCCCGCCAGAGGCATTTATCCATATTGATTCAAAAGGGCTGGTACAGACGAGGGATGGTATCCCGGTCTTATACCATCGCTACCGCAGCGCGAGAGATAAGCGGCTCCGCCATGACGGGGTCGTCGCCAATGCTCATGAGCTCCTCCGTTTTAGTACCGCAATATCGGAGAGGGATATATTCGACACGGAAAAGCAATTCGCCGAATTTTGGTGGCTTGTTGAGGGGGGAGGGGTCAACATGCCCTCCCAGGACGGTGCGTTACTCTAGGTAACATCCTCTTAGCTTATAAGTTAAATTAAGTCAGCTAGGGCGTTTTTGGGAGAGGCCGGGCTCGCCAACGTGTGGTGGTGCTTCCGGGAGTTGACTGACGCTGTAAGGCTTCAGTCGGCTCACGGCAGCGCGTGTGCACGTTGACGACTGCCAGGCGCTCGGAAAGCAATTGGGATTTTGACCACGTGTTGCGCCAGGCAACGAGTGCTCAGAATCCTAATTATAGTTAGAATATGCTAAGTAGTTTAAGTAAGTTGAGTCGGTAGTTTGTAATTTGTTTTTTTATATAAAAATATAAAATTTGATAAAGATTCCGAGTTTTCTTAACAATTTTCTCGATGAAAACATAATTATGTAAGATTCGTAAAATAGTTTTTAGGCCGAAAGGCAATAATTATAAGATAGAGTTAAGTT
Organism: Portevinia maculata; assembly: GCA_949715645.1. NCBI lineage: Eukaryota > Metazoa > Arthropoda > Insecta > Diptera > Syrphidae > Portevinia > Portevinia maculata. Next base: position 27,295,246 of record OX454528.1, on the reverse strand, counting down.
TAGGGCGTCCACATAAGGATCAATAATCTAGAATAAGTATCCTGTTAATTTTAAGTTAGATTTAATCATTTTTGTCTAGTATTTAAGTTGATATAAGCTAATAATTAATAAAAATGAATTTAAAAGTAAAAAACAAGTGTCAAAAAAAATACCAATTCCTCCAATAAAAATTTTGCACAAAAATTGTGAATTTGTTCATCAATTCTTAAAAGAAATAAAGATTAGTGACTATTCCATTCGAAAGATTTCGATTGGAATAAAAGTGTTTTGTGAATCACTTAATTCATACAATTCTTTAATTAGTTCCTTGAAATCAAACAAATGTCAATTTTTCACTCATGGCCTTAAAAGTGAAAGGTCTTTTAAAGTTATTCTCTTCGGTCTAGATGAATACTCTACTGACTCTCTTAAAACAGAACTATCATCACTTGGACTTAAGTGTAAAGAAATTAAAGTTATAAAAAAGCAGCACGAAAAGTACGTCGAATTTTTTTATATTGTTTATTTTGAAAACGGCTCAATTCGACTAGCCGATCTGCGAAAAAACATTAAATCGATTTTCCGCACACAAGTCAGATGGGAGTTCCAACGACGTGCAAAAAATAACATTACACAGTGCCACAACTGCCAAATGTGGGGGCATGGTGAAAAGCATTGCAATGTAAAAACCTTCTGTGCAAATTGTTCAGGTAACCACAAGACAAACACCTGTACTTCTACCGCCATCTCCAAATGTGCAAACTGTGGAGGAAATCACAAATCTACGGACGAAACATGTAAAAGTCGCGCGGAGTATGTTCAAATAATTGCAAAAACGACACAAAATCCGTCTCACATGCGTTTCCGCAATTCTATTCCATCGCGACCAAAGCGAGAACCAGCAGTGACAACCAAATCGTTTAACTACAATAGTGTCAAAGACTTTCCATCTCTTCCAAATACATCATGTCATCAGCAGCGGTGGTCGAACCAACAACAACAACCACCAATTCAGCATCGCGCACAAGAGCGTCCATCATACAGATCCTGCTCTCCAGCCGAGAAAGACTTATTTTCTCATGAAGAACTATCCTCTCTCATGATTGAAATGATATCTGAGCTTGAAAACAATACATACAACGGTTATTGAAAATATTGGAATCGAAATTAAATTAAATAATAATGTAAGCTTTAGAGTTTACTCAGTTTATTTCCCAGGCGGGTCATCCAACATAAACAGAGCACAATGTTTGAAAGGCGACTTGAGAAGGCTGCTCAGTGGTGACAATTTTATCGTTGGAGGCGACCTAAATTGTAGACACCGCAATTGGGGTTGTTTAAGAGCAAATTCTTGGGGAAATGTCCTTAACGACTTATCCATGCGGCATAATTTTACAATTGTGTACCCTTCTAGTCCGACCTACATACCAGCCTCTAGAAGGTTTTCACCGTCTACTTTGGACTTCTTCTTGACAAATACGCCAAATTTGTTAACTAACCCTATCGTGAATAATGCATTAAGTTCTGACCATCTTCCTGTCAGTTGTGATATCCTGTTAAGTCCTTTGTTAAATAATGTCAAATACCTAGACTACAATAAGGCTAATTAGGATGTGTTTCGATACCATCTTACCCATAATATAAGTTCTTGTCCTACAAATTTAGAATGTGTAAGTAGCCGCACACAGATTGAGACTTTAGAGATTGAGACATAGAGACTTTCGAAAATAAAATATCTGAAAGCGTTCATGTATCAGTCCCATTAAAAGCACCTATTAAAAGAGCAATCGTACTGCCCCGTCATATATTGAACTTGATCAAAATTAGAAACTCCTACAGAAGACGTTGGCAGAGAGATAGACTAGATCATGATTTCAAAGAAATGAATATCTTAACCCGTCTAATTAAAGCGAATATTTTAGAATATAGAAACTCCTCATGGAACAAAAAATTAAGATCGCTCGATCCGAATTCTAGGCCATTTTGGAACGTTGCGAAAATATTAAAAAAAAAAATTCTCACACTCCTAGTTTTGAAGTGAATGGATCGTTTATAACGTCCAACGAAAATAAAACTGAAATACTGGCGGATACCTTCTTACAAAATCATAATGTCACACAGAATGCGCTATCCACTCTGGATGCGACAATAGACAACGAGATCTCTCTTTTTGACCAAACCGATAATCCAATTTCAACAAATGAACTCGTGTCCACAGACGATATTGAGTTTATAATTCTGGAACTTAAAAATCGAAAAACACCAGGATTGGACAATATTAACAATCAAGTTATCAAAAATCTCCCTGCTAGTGCTCTCATTTTGCTCACGTTCATAATTAATGCCTGTCTGAAACTGCAATACTTCCCCGTTAAATGGAAAATTGCTAAAGTTATACCGATTTTAAAACGCGGGAAGCCCCCTTCTAACCCAACCAGCTACAGACCCATAAGCCTCTTAAATGGATGTAGCAAAATTCTTGAGAAAGTTATTAAAATGAAACTAGATGCATTCATGAGGATAAGAACTGTATTACCACCGGAACAATTCGGTTTTAGAAAACACCACAACACGTCTCACCAAGTCTTAAGGATTTGTAAGGAAATTAAAAAAACAACTAAATCAAACAAATTCTATCGGATTAGTTCTGCTTGATATAGAAAAAGCATTTGATTCCGTTTGGCACAACGGGCTTATCTACAAGCTTATCAAATTCAATTTTCCCAAACATCTCATTAAAATTGTCCAAAGTTTTTTATACGATCGAACATTTGTAGTCGCATTGAGGGGTAGTTTTTCTTCTGCAAGAACTGTACCAGCTGGTGTTCCTCAGGGGTCGGTTCTAGCCCTATTATTATTCAACATTTTTACAGCTGACTTACCTAGCATACCAAAATGTGGTATAGCACTTTATGCGGACGACTCCGCTATATATTCATCACACGAGTTTGGTTCAGTAGTAGAAAACAATTTACAAATCGGTCTAAATACAATTTTTGAATATTACAAGCACTGGAGGATTAAGATAAACGCTGAAAAAAGCCAAGCTATCTTTTTCACTAGAAAAAGACTGAATTGCTTCTTCCCTAACGGCACACTAAACCTGGACAATTGTGATATACCGTGGGTTGATTCTGTTAAGTACCTCGGGGTGTACTTAGACCAGAAATTAACCTTCGCTATTCACATAAAACACGTTTTAGACAAGATGAACATTGCTATTAAAATGTTGTATCCCATGATAAATCGCAGGTCACTACTAAGTAAACAAAATAAAATCATCATCTTTAAAGTGGTTTTTCAAGCATTGATGACGTATGGCTCTCCTGTTTGGGGAAACTGTGCTAGAACACACATTAAAAAACTTCAAATTGCTCAAAATAAGATTTTAAAAATGATGCTGGGGCTACCATGGGACTTTTCAACTATAGTTTTACATGAAAGAACCGGGGCTCTCCAGATTGCAAGAAGGATTGACATGCTCAATGAAAATTTTATGTCTAAATGTCGAAACGTAGATAATCATCTAGTCAGCGAACTCGAATTATTATAGTTGTTTACCTTTTTGTTTATCTAATTTGTATTATTTTTTTTTTCTCTATCCATGTTTATAATTTACTCATTCATTTAATATACCTATTTCTTCACGTGTAAATTATTAATTAGTCATATCTACTTGTTTATTCATCTATTTACTTGTTAATTTATTTTTCCCACTTGTTATTTATTTACTTACATGTTTATTTATTTATTTATTTATTTATTTATTTATTTATTTCGCAGTTAATATATCTGCTTATTTATTTCTTTTTGATTAAATTGTTTATTCAGATGTTAATTTATTATATATATATATATATTTACACATATCCTGATTATGAAAATTGATTATTTATTTGTCTATTCACTTATTATATTTATCACTATTTATTATATTTATTTATTTATAAAAATTCTCCCAACTGTGATATAGTTTTTAATTTACTTATAAAATAACAAAATCTAATTTCTTCACATGAGGTTTTTTCTATAGTTTTTCCTTCAAATTTATTACTTAATTACTGACCGCATTTAAAAATAAATTGTATCTTTCAGTAGTAAGATATCAAGTATCATATCTCTGTACAAGCTGTGCCAACCAGCAAATGTAAATATTTAACTATAAAGCGAAAAAAATAAATATCTATCTATCTATCTATAGTTGAAATAAAATTTGTAACACAATTTTTTTTAATTTTTTTTAAAAGTCCTCCGATTGGTTTACTGTGTACTAATATGTGTATACAATGAACCACCAGTCAGTTCACAGTGAACCAGAGGTGAAAATCGATTAAGGACATAAATTAAGGTTCATTAAAGGTGAACAGAATAAGCCAAAAAAACACAACTAAGTACTAACAAAACAGCAACTTTATTTCTAATTCAAGAACACTTTGGAATGCAAGGATAAATAATCTTAAACAAAAGTAAAAAATAACTTGTTTCAATTCAAAACAGAAACATAAAAGAAATAACTAATAAACAAATAAGAATATTGTTAATGTATAAAAACGAGATATTGCACTAATAGTCTAGTCAAAATAGATAAAGAAAAGTCACTTAGCCAAAATTCGCATAAATATGAAAATTAGCAGAGCCGTTAAATACATCATTATCATTATAAATAAAATGCCAAAAATCCCCATCGATCCTACTTCTGCAAAAAAAAATATTCAAGGTCAAACGTACAAAATTAAGGTTTTTTTTCCATTTTTCTCGAAAACGGTAAGTTTTATGGTAAAAATAGGTCAGACAAAAGTGTAGATCATGGAATTCTATACAAAAATCAGTTTATCTCTTACGACTCACCATTCGTGAGATATCGCGGTTTTAATAATTAGAAAATTCATATTTTACATAATATGCACAATAAAAGACTATACTGTCAGTCCCTAATTCCCTTCGTCGGTAACCTTGAGTAACATCTGCTAGCTACGTCATTGTTCGAGTGTGGAGGAAAGGAAAGTAAACGAAATAACTCAGTATATACAATATTTTCATATGGTATCTATTGCAGAGGAATTTATAAGAGCTGAAGGTATGGGAGATTGGCGAGATCATTTGAATTGCGTTAAAGAAATGCTTTCTTATCATCATGCGTCAGGGCATTTTAATTATGCCAAATCTGCGCATTTATATCTACAAGATACGATGCCATTAGAGAACTTGATGGACCCTAGTGTTTATCAAAGATTTTTGGAAGGATTTTTCACTATTAGACGTTCTGATAAATTAAATTGTGGAACTTCGACGGATATGGTGATTGAACAATCAATGATGAAGTGTATGAAAACAGATGGAGGTGTTGCTCGAGGGAGAAGTATGCAAGAAAGTGTCATTAGTAAATGGGTTTATGGCATGCATACGATGAACATTGTGTGTGAAGGATTGGAAGATCTCGCTGATGTTAGAATGGACACAACAGACCAGCATGTGGATGCAAGCGATTCTCGTGTAATGAGACATATTGAAGATATTAATAAACTTGCAGAGTGGCTCTTATCACATGATCCGTTCCCTGTGATTCCAAAAGTTATGTCAATTGCCAACGTGTCGTCGGCGATGATAAAATTAATTGTCATAATGCTCGTGCAGTTGGATTTGCTTCTATAAGCAAAATGACTAGCCAAACGTTTAATAATATTAAATTAAAACGCGCTGATATAGTACTTCCTCTTTTAAGTGCAAGTAGCGTCATAAAAGTACATGGAGAAAAGGTGCCTATAGACCCTTATTATTATTTCAACGCATGAGCATTACTAAGACATTTGAAGATGAACTTAAAACATTCTTCGCATATGAATTAGCTCCTTACCCATTATCACTCTTTGATGCAGTGGGAATGCGTAAAACTATGAAGTCAGCTCTTTATAATTGCTTTGAATGTTTAAACTACGAAATTGATATCACAAATGATATCTACATCATCGATGGAGGGTATCTATTACACCGTGTTGTATGGGATCGAGATGAAACATTTCATATTATTTTTGAAAAATATGTTTAGTATGTACAAAGACATTTTGGTCATAACAGTACGATTGTATTTGATGGTTATACTAATGATAGGAAAAATATTAAAGCTGCAAAACAACGTCGTCGGACTACAAAAACATCTTCATCTGTTGATATTGTTTTTGATCGATCTTGAAAGTTCCAACAAACCAACAACAATTTCTTGCAAATACTTACAATAAGTCTTGCTTCATTTCAATGTTATGTGAAGAATTTACAGCTGCTGATATTCGAATAAAACAAGTTGATAATGATGCTGATGTCCTTATAACTGAAACAGCAATAGAACAATGGAAAAGTTCTAATACAACTGTTGTTGTTGGGGAAGATGTTGATTTGTTGATATTACTGATAATCAAGAATATATTCACCACAAAGTCTGACTGCATATCCGAAATATCAAGCTCATATTTTATTTTTACATGCAATAACTGGTTGCGATACTACATCTGCAATTTTTAAAAAGGTAAAATAGCAGTATTTAAATTGTTCGAAAAACGTAATTATTTAATTGATTGCGCAGAAGTATTTACAAAGATTGACTCTTCTCCACACGACATCGTTACAAATAGAATTCGTTGTCTTCTTGCAATGTATGGTGCTCCAAAAAAAATTGATTCCATAGACAAACATAGATATTTGAAGTTTGTAAAATCTGCATGGAACAATAAAACAGTACAGTTATCTTGCCTGCCTCCAACATCTGCTTCTGCCTTTCAACACTTGCATCGTGTGTATTATCAAGTTCAAGTGTGGCTAGGCAATGTGCTGGACCCAGAAGGATTGGGTTTGAAATTAACAGATAATTAGCCATAATTGGAGCCAATTCAAACTCTACTCTTGCCTGCTCCAGAAAAACTGCTTATACTATTTTTTGTAAATATTTTGTTTTTTTATTTATTTATTTTATTTAACGTACAATCTATTGTCAGAGTGACAAGTGTTGAATGTACAAAAAATCTATCAAATAAATTGACACAAATTGTTGATGGGGAAAACATAAAAGAAAATAATGGCAAAAAACTAATACAATTATTTTATTTAAAAGACAATGAAAAAAAAAAAAGAAAAAATACATAAACCAGACATTCAATAAACAATATTCATAAAAAAAACTATTTATGGCTGAATAGTCCAAAGACAACAACCATCTCTTAACACCTTTCAAAAATACATTTTTAGCCCTCTCACACCTAATTATATCTGGAAGTGAATTAAACAAACGTGGTGCGGTGGCATAGTAAATTTTTTAAAGTATGCTTTATAAATTATAGGAACAGTTACCAAACTTCTAGTATTGACCCGCAAATTATAGTTATTTACGTTTCTTACAAAGTAAAAACTTGAGTTTTCGAAAAATATTTTTAAGACTTTGTAGCAGTAAAGATGCCTTAGCGGAAGAATTCCAAGGTTTTTGAACAAAGAAGAACTTGGAGTCCTGCGATTTACTTTGCATATAATCAAGACGGATTATAATAAGAATTGTGGCTGTCAAAAAGTGGGATTATTGTGTTCGCCAGTATGCATCAATTGTCAGGGTCAGACTTGCTCCAATATTAAAACAAATACAACAGATGAAAATATTTATGATATTAATGAAGACACAATTGATGCATCCCTTTTCTTGGAACAGCGAACAGAAATTCAGCAAGAAGAAGAAAATGAAGACGTAGAAATAATTTTCGAAGTAGAATTAGAAAATTATCTAATATAATAACATTTAGAAGAAAACAATATTATCGTTGCATGTTTGGCTCAGTATAACCTCGAAGGAAGCAGATATTGCCATGCTTGCGGCAAGGCTCAACTTAACTCGCCGGATTGGGGTGGGTTTTTGCTTCCTCCACTCTGGTATGGGCAACGAAAAATAAGAAAAATATTCATGCCAAGATTTTTTTGGGAACCGGACAAAAGATATTAACTAAGCACTGCTTGCTATTTGCTCTGCTGTTAGCCGGTTTGGATGCACTTTTCCCTCCCTATCACCTGAGGTGTACGCCTATGACAGTTTAAACACCCGTATTAAAACAAGACTGTCCCGTATCAAAACCATTATCAATGCTTAAATCATTGACCTGCAAGACAAACCATAATGTGTTATTTCGCTCATCGCAAACCCCAAAATCAAACTTAGACCATGTTCATCTTAAAGTAAGTACAATTTATTCTAAAAGGGAAACGAAAGAACTTATCATTATAATTATTTTTCAAGAAAATCTAGTTGCAGTGACTGACTCACTGTACATGATTTGTAATATGAATTGTCGTTAAATACCAATTTAGGAATTAATAATTACTGTAGAACCTGTATATATATATATATACATATATATGTATGTATAAATTATGTATAACTACGTTTCTGTTTTTTTTTCTTTTTTTTATTTAGTTTAGATCTCTATTTAATTGTATGAAATAGTTACGTGTGCAAAGAACTTTTAAGATGACCTTACATTTTAATAAATAGGTTGGCAAAGGAGTTTATGTAGTGAAAGGATGTTTAATCCAGATGTTGTGCGCACAAAATCCGTTGTTTCTTCAGAGTTGATGTTTCTCCTGTTTTTTTTTTTTGTTGTTATTTATCACTTCCCTGTCAGACTATGCACATTGTAATGGTTGAATAGGAATAGGAACTATATGAATAACTATAATATGAAACTAAATGTTCTTTATCTTTGATATTTTTTTTTCAATTAATTTTATGGTTTTTTAGGGTTCCGTAGCCAAATGGCAAAAAAACGGAACCCGTATGGATTCGTCATGTCTGTCTGTCCGTCCGTCGTATGTCACAGTCACTTTTTTCCGAAACTATAAGAAATATACTGTTGAAACTTGGTAAGTAGATGTATTCTGTGAACCGCATTACGATTTTCACACAAAAATAGAAAAAAAACAATAAATTTTGGGGGTTCCCATACTTAAAACTGAAACTCAAAAACAAATTTTCATCAAACCCATACGTGTGGGGTAATCTTATGCTTTTTCTGTATAGCTCGATGTTGCTTTATAAGCTCATAAAGTTCAGGTTTGTGCATCTCCAAAGTATGTGCTATATTTTTATCAGTCAGCCATTGTGTCATCTCCGATTTTCGGTTAGCAGAAGTGATTTGTTTGTCTTCTAATTTATTGTGTATGAGGCGTTGTCCATTACAATTATTGAAGGCTCCTCCAGGTTATTCAAAACTTGTTCCTGCAGCCATTTGCACCAATTCTCAAAATTCATGTCGTGGTGATAGTCTCCCGTTTTCGTACCAGATTTGAATAAAAGTAAAGCGTCTTGCACGAAGCCTTTTTCACCACCTGCATGCGCCATTATCAGCCTCTGTCCCTTTGAAAATGGCGCCTTCAATCCACTGCTGCTGCCATCAGTCCATGCCCTTGGTCTTGTATGTGAGCTGTGAATATATATTTCTCCCAGGTAAATGATGGCATATCCTTTTGATCTGTACTCACGGATTTTCCTCAGATACCTTTCACAAAGAAGTTTGCGGTTGTTTTGAGTTTTTTTTATAGCAAAATCCATTTCTTGTTAGAATTCTGTTGAGGGATGTAATGCTTAAGTTCAGCTGCAGATCTTCCTGGACTCGTTCTTTCAACATTCTTAGGGATACCATCAATTTCTCTTCCTGGTGAAAGTTGTGTATGATTCGCCGAATAGCGGTGACGTTAAATTCATCGAATCCAGTTTTCCATTTTGTATGTGGTACTTTTGTATTTGGTGATTCCATAACTCCTGTCTCCTCGTATTCCTTAACAATCCTTCTTATCGATCGGTACGAAATTCCAGATAGTTTCTTGGTCTGCGAATTTGCGTAACTCACAGGATTATCCAAACATAAACGTTTGGCTTCTTCCAATTTTTGATTATATATTTGAAAAACGATCTTACGCGCCTGGTTTCCTGTTAGTTTTCCTTTTCTTAATGGATCCATGAAAATGTCTTATATTTGTTTTCAATTTCGTTCTATCACTACTGTTGTTTTCTTAAAACTGAATTCCAAACCAAAACAAAAATCATTTAAATACGTAGGATGCGTCATAAAATAATTTCTCTCTGATGCTAAAATTTCATTCTCAAAAACTCCTAAGTAAAAAAGTTATTAAAACCTGTAAACACTCATCCATTAATGTTTTTCGAAACAGGTAACAAAGTATATAGAAAACACGTCGCCCCAGGTACCTGATGCTAAGCCATAAAAACATAGAATCAAACTCAAGTCCTAAGTCACAGGTTGCTTTATATGCTTAACCCCATTGCATTGTGCAAAAGATTAATTTTTTTACTATAAGTGCGCCGAAATTAATTTGTCAACAATAATAAAAAAAACATTTAATCCGGAATTTTATGTTTTCGAAGTAAAATTGACATCTACAGATCTTCTTTTTTTCCCCACCAGGGATGCAATACTTTTTTCAAAACTGGATAATAAACCGTGACCCTACCCCATAAAAAAAAGTCCATACCTGGAATAGTATTTCTATTTTACTCTGATAGAAAACAAAAACGTATTTTTTGTGCATATTTGAAAATTAAAGAGATGCGTAGAGAAAATTCAAGAGAGCTGCGCAGTAGATTGGCCAGGTGAATTGGTTAGTGCTATATCACCTATCACGCGCTTTTGTATAAAAATCAAATTGTCTGTGTAGTGATTTTTTGCTATCCTTGTTCGCAAATCGTGTAAGCACTGATGCAAATCATGTGTGATAATTTGCGAGCATTTGCGAGCATTTGCGAGCTCCCCAAACCATTTGCAACCACAAATGCGGACATTTGCGAGCAAATCAGTTGGTGTGATTATTCTTTTTATTGGGTCGATTAGTAATCTTGAGAGATCTACAAAGCAATAGTTTCTAATTGTATTTTGATTTTATACCCAGCAAGTTTTCTTTTCGATAAACACAATTTTGTAGGTTTAACAAACTAAAATATATGTTTGTCGTCTGATATATTTCTTTCCACAGTCTTTTTAAATAACCCTATCTAATTCTGCTTCTTCCCTTAATGGCGGTGAGGCTATGACCAGGGTTACATGGATCATAACGCTATCACTTAACTGCATCCCTACTGGTCCGCCTGTGGGATTAAATAACTCGTATCTATAATCATAAATGATACAATGATGCCGATAGCTAGACGAGAACAAAAGTATGTATTTTCTGGCATTTATAAACAGCTTCGGCATCACGCTATGATTGTTGCCTCCTCAGTGCTAGCAAGAAGATTATTTTCCAAAGTCGGTGCTATAGCTATTCAATCTAGGAATCACTTCAAGCCAAAAGTATTAAATGAATTACATACGTTTCATAGCCGGCGACCCCGAAGATAAATGGTTTTAGGGTATAATATTTTGCATCACGATTGATTGGATTTTCGATAAATAAAAACTTTTTTATTGCGATTTTATTTTATTTTATATATTTTTGTAAGAAAAGTGTTCGATAATGAGTAGTATCGATACTTTCAGTTAGATTCTGAGTAGTATCGATACTTCCAGTTCGATACTTCTCAGGTATCAATGCTCGCCGGCTCGATAACATAGAATACTCGGTATCGATACCTGGGCTGATAATTGGAACACCGCCACTCTACCTTGGTCGACTCCTTCCCACTCAAACACACCCATACACACTTACTATAACAGTACACCGCGCTATTCATCGACAGTTCAGAGCACATTCAAACACAGAGCTGTACAAGTGCGAATACACCTACTAGATTCCCATAAGGGATGGAAAATTTAAATAATAAAATAATTTATGTTCCCCATGTACCGCTACTAGTTAAATGACAGGGCCAGACATAAATATTTGCATAGACAAGGATTATCACCAACACTGTCCAAGTACCAGGGTAGATGAAGGTACCCCTTTCTCATCAGCCCATTACCGCCTGGGCCATTTAATTGTGTCTGTGTGCGTTTGTACATTGCTAGAGATATGAGTGCCTAGTAATTGAATTGTGCAAGGATATCACTTGGAGACGGGTGTATAACCGCAACGAAGGTGGTTGGATTCTCGCTTCCCTCCACGCCACGCCGAAAGATAGAGATACGGGATAAGAGCAGACGAGATAAGAACACTTTAATATCAAAAACAAAAGTTAGAAATTTAGTCCCGTTCTTCTTTAAGGAAGACGACACGATTCGTGTGCTCCATGAAAGTAAAGATGGAAGACCCTGCTGCAACCAAAAAGGATTTCACTGCGACACCGATGAGTTGTGTAGCGCAGCCACGGTGGTGGTGGTTTGGAGTGTCACAGAAAACTTCCTTAAACAATTCAATTTGTACTTTTTAGTCGTGTATAAAGAGATGCCCACATCGTCGTCGTTTTTTGTTACATATACTATGCAGCAAAGATAGTTTGCGTCCCTTGAAGACAAAAAATATAATATGAACGCAATTAAGAACGACAAAACCAATAATGTGAATAGAGCTAGTTTTAGTTGTCTCTGTATGAGTAGACCATTTGTGGTTTTTTCTATCTTCATTATGAAGCCTGACATAATTTGGGCGTTTGAAATGTACGAGTAATCCTTTCTCCGCAGTAGAAAGTCATTTAACTGAAAGGACATCTGTACGTTCGTAGGGAGACAACACAGGACACTCATTAATTCGAAGAAACGAGGCAAACAGCCTAAAAAAAAACTAATGAAATGAGATTTTCATTTTATTTGTTGCGAAAGAGTGCAATATGCAGAAGTTTGTATTTTTTTCCTGCTTTCCTTAGTTGATGTCGAAACTGCATGACGGTATTCGACAGATTTAGCTAAGAAGATACTGGATAGCTTTATACGAAGATAATATTATTGAAGTCTCAAGATTTTCTGTTTGGCTGACACAGAAGATCCGCAAAGTTTCGCACTAACTCTGCAGGTCACCTGCAGCTTGTTTCCGTGCCTACTGCTTCTACCATTGCTTGGTATCCTCTTTCGGGTGTACAGTAGCAATTTCCTTTAGAACTTTCGCCTTAAACTTGTTGGCGTGCCTCCTCCCTGCCACAAAAAGTTTGATACCGATCACGCCCCAGGCAAAGAAGAAGGCTGTTTCCGAGTCCGACGCATACTGCCATATTTTTTTTCGTCTCAGGAAAGGCGAACCTACTTGTATAACGATATAATACCGCCCGCGGTCAGGTAATAGGTTAGGTTAGCGTGGCTGTCAGCAAATAACCGACAAACTTAGACCAATGAGGTCCATTGTGAGGGGGAGTTTCGACCTCTACTCGCTAAATCATTTGGAGTTTCGAATGAAGCGCGATAGACTTCTAACGTCTGTAATAGCTAAGTCACTGAGTTCATTAAGGAAGAAGGCTCTTAGATAGAGATTTATTTTATGGGAGAGTGCAGGACATGTACAGAGGAGGTGAAATGTAGTCTTCTCCTCCTCCTCGTTCCTGCAGCTTCTACGGAAGTCATTTGAATAGACGCCAAGCCTTGATGCCGGCTTACCTATTAGACAGTGTCCTCTAATGACACCTATAGCAGAGCCAATGTGCAGTCGGATAAGTGAGATCAAACCCGTAGACCGTCGCAGATCCAGCTTTGGCCAGATATGCTTGGTCGCTAGACACGTATTACCACCTGTCCACCTAAGGTTTGTACTCTCGACTGCAGATGGCTTAAGCATAGGTACACAGGCAATAGGAACTGCCTCTTTTTCCCATACACAAAAAACTGGTTGTCAATTTAACGAACGTAATGTGCGAATATGCCCGCTGTTTACGGACGTAAGTAGAACGGAACGAAACATAACGAGACGGAACAGTCCGCTAGGAAAAAGGATGTTTAGAAGTTCAGGAGTTATCAGCAAAATTCCGTCTCTTTTCTTCTCTGCTACATCTTTTATCGAAAGCAAAGGGCCAGCATTCATGTTAACGGGCTCCCGACCCGTGCAGTCTCTATCTGAGATACTGCAGCCTTCGATCCTCTGCGATCCCGGGCACGCTTCTTTCAGTTGCCCAGACCAAGCGCTGTGGCATCAGCGATGGCTTGGTCTTTACAACGGAGTACGGTCTTCTTTGTCTTCTCGAATCTGGGAGGCTGAGAGTCGAATATCCTTCAGGGACTTCTTCTCAATTAGCCCTCCTCGAACACAGGACCAAATATCCAACGTAGCATTTTTCTTTCAAAAGAACCCAATAATAGCTGCGTCGTCGCCAAAAAGCAGATATGGGAGTCTTGCTTGGTGTTCCGAGTTAGGAGTTCTGAACCCGTTTTTTTGCCAAACTCGTGTCACCCCCTTCGGGATAGGGATTAGAATTTACCCGAGGTAGGCATGCCGGTCGCAGGAGGCGACTCAAATCAGAAGTCAGAATTCACCCGAGGTAGGCACCGCCGCATGCCGGTCGTAGGAGGTGACTCAAATCAGAAGTCAGAATTCACCCGAGGTAGGCACCGCCGCATGCCTGACTAAAGTTAAAATTTTTAAACTTTTTGTAAAAAAGTTACGCAAAAAAAAACATGCAATGAACAAAACAACAGGAATACCCCAGGTGGCAGACCAGGTCTACTGGAAAATACACACTCTATCGAGTTCGGTCCTACGGCCTCTGGGGAGGACCAATTATTGCATTTAATTGACCCGTTCAGAAAAAATACAAGGGTTAACAGATTACCACCATTCGGATCTACAACAAATACCAAAATAACGCCATCGGCTGTACGTCCACCAGAAAATCATACTCAACAAAAATAAACTCAACAGCATCGAACAGCTTACTACCCATCTGCATAAGGAGGTGAGGGAGCTAACTAAAGAAAATGAAGATCTTAAACAGACACTTCAAATAAACAGCGAAGTAAATGGGAATATGCAAAGTCAAGGCTACCAAACTGATGAAGATGCTTTACAAAGAGAAACTGACTGGGTCCTGAAAGGGAAAAACAGGCCTAGCAAAAAACGTAAAGCCGTACCCTCACCAGATACCGACTCGTTGCTTCTAACAAAAATAATGGGAAAAGGAGAAACACGGGAAATGAGAAACCGCCTTCAGCTCGAAACGAGTTAGAAAAGGCGCTTAATAAAGGTGGGGAAAGCAGCGTTATAAGGAAAGAGAAACCTCCTCCACCAATAAATATAATTGGAATAACAACTTTTTCGGAATTTAAAACAATTATTAGCTCTGTAACGAGTAAAAATTATAAAATTGTACCACTTAACAATAATGTTTGGAAAGTCCTCACCACTGACTCTGATTCATATAGAGCCCTGGCTAAAAAGCTTAACGATGACAAAACTCAGTGGTATACCTATGAAAACAAAATAATAGGCCACTCAAGGTAATAGTCAGAGGCCTTCACCCAATGTGCGACAAACTAGATCTGCAGCAAAAGAGACTAAAACTTATAGATGAAGTTCAGGGACGTGCTGTGGTGCTTCAGCTTGGGTGTGCGGTATGTCTTTTGGAGTTAAGTTTGCCTATTCTTAGTTGTAGTCCAGGATCCCGACCGAGGACGTGATAGACACCGATCCCATTTCCTTTTTTTTAATTTTTTTTTATAATTTTTATATTTTTTTTTATTTAGTTTTTTTTTTATTTTATATTTTTTTTTGTTTTTTTCTGTTTTTAGTGTTTTTTTTTTTTTTTTTGTTTTATATACATTTTTTTGATACGATTTATTGGTTTTTAATACTAAGTTTCAGTAAATATTAAAATTTTTTTTTGTAATAAAATATAGACGATAAAAAAAGTATTTACCTGTACAAAAGATCAATTCGCCGAGATTTCATCAAGAAAACTTGCAAAACTTCATCGTAAAAAATATTTTTAGCTTTTATTTCTTTAACAAATGATTTTTCTATTGAAATAATTGCAAGTTCTGACAAACTGTCCTCCAGCATTTTATTTCTTGCATATGATTTTATGCGCTTAAGAGCAGAGAAGGAACGTTCAACAGAGCTGCTGGATGTTGGAATTGTTAAGATAAGCGAGCTTAATTTAAAAATGTCTGAAAAGGTGTCTCTTAATTCGAAAGTATCAATCATTTTGGGAATGTCTTTAATAGAAATGTATTTAAATTGTTCTTGCGAACATTTGGAAAAAATACTTAGTTCATTGCTAAGTTTTATGAAATCAAAAAAAGGACCATAAGAAGATTTTAAACATTCAAATTCTTCAGCGGGAAATTTATTTTGGTAATCACCAAACTTTTTGAGGAAAGCAATGCTAAAAATTTTAATTTTTTTAGTGATTCCAACCTAGTTTTCATTTGTAAGGACAAAGTGTCAATAATTTCAAAAAATATTTGCCTATACCTCAGTTCAAAACTCTCTAAGCTTTCGCCTCGTTTCGGAACAGGATAAATTGCATTTTTAGCTGCCTCAAAAATATTTTGAAATTTTGTTCTTATGTTATTAATTTCAAACTTAACTAAATTAATTTGCTCGTCAGCCCCCCAAGTATCTGGATCATCAATCATTTCTTCAAATAATTGCACCAAGTCACTTAAATGTGCTTGGACCAAATTAACGAGACGCGATGAATAGTTCCATCTTGTTGGAGCAACAGTGGGCAATCTTCTTTTTATTACTTGATCCAAAAAAAATGTTCGTTTTGTGGACTGTGAGAAAAAAGCCGACAGACCATACAAGCTTGAAAAAAAAAATTTTACCTCCCGTAGAAAGTTAACCGATTGAGATAAAACTAGGTTTAATACATGCGCATTGCAATGGATAAATACTGCATTTGGAAACTGAGTCTTCACTATTGCTTGGGTTCCATTTAATTCGCCCGACATAGCTGCGGCACCGTCGTATGTTTGCGCTACTAATTTTTCACCCCAGTTTATATCTGTTATAAAGTCTATAATTTTTTTTTAAATTGTTCTAGCTGTTCGATCGTCGCTTACATCCCAAAATTGGTAAAATCTCTCTTTTGCGGAACCATTTACGTCAACATACCGAAAAACTACAGACAATTGAGACTTTTTTGTAATATCTGTTTCATCCAGCATTACAGATAAGAAATTTGAAGTATCAATCTCCTTATCTATGTTTTTTGAGATGACACTTGATACTGCATTTATCAAGTCCTTCTGTATGTTGTTAGACGTACCTTTAAATATGGTTGCAGATTTTAAATGATTTTCTAATTTTGGGTCATATTTTGATATAAGGTTCAAAAGCTCAACATAATTTCCCTTATTTTGAGACTCCTCTTGTTCATCGTTTCCCCTGAACGCTAGCTCTTGGGAGCCCAAAAAACACACAGCATCTATAAGCCTTTCCAAAATTTGTCTATTTTCAGATACTTGCTCGTTCTGACGCGAGACAGATATTTTTTTTTGTTCGTCAAGGAACAAGTCTATGCGAGTGGTACCGAACGTTTTTAATGTTACGCAACAATTTATGTGGGCTTGGGAAACTATATGTTTATTCGATGCAACTGTGAAATGGTTAATATCAGTATATCCTGATGTCCAAACTCCCCTCTCTTGGTTGCTTGAAAAAAGCAAGCAAGGCCAGCAGAATACTTTGCTCAACGTGGGACAGCCACATAGCCATAGATTTACCTCATAATTTTTTTTCTGAAAGTATCTAGTAAATGTCTTGTTTTTACAAGTCAAATTTGGAAGAGATGGTGTTGGCCTACCAGAACTAAGAATTTGTAATTTGTCAACCGAAGAAAGCTGTGAAAATGGTTTTTCAATTAGCTTTTCGATGACGCACCTGCAATTTAAAATGTCCGCATTCATTTTTTTTTTCTCCGACGATTCAAACGATCTTGTCATTCAGAAGACCAAAATGATAATGAATTCTCTTCCGCAAAAATTGATGAAGGCGACAAAATGACACATCGTACTTCTTATTCTTGCTATATTGCATTAACTTTGCTTGTTGCTTGGCTGGATTTGGTGTGTGGTACATAGAATGAATCCGCACAGCAGGCGCAACACAACGAAAAATAATTCTCAACGACTCAACGTGCGAACGAACACAACTTGTTTTACCTTGGTGTTGGTGCAAGGAAATGCGAGGAGAACCATCCTAAAGAGTAATTTTTTGTTACTCTGGCCAAAAATGAATTCTCAACTGCCGGCAGAATGAAGGAATGAAAAACGAATGTGGTGCTGGTGCGGTGATGAAGTTGAACCTCAAGCCATATAGATTGCAAAGGGAGAATGTATGGTCGTGTTCTTTTTTTTAGTTTCTTTGTATGAATGTAGATTTGCTCAACCTCGGTGCGCTGATATGAGGAGAACATTTTTAAATTTGAGTTTTGTTTTACTTTGGCTGAAAATGATTAATTGCCGATGCCAACCGAATGAAGAAGGTGGTGCTTTTAAAGAGGTAGAACGAAGCTATTTTGAGGTAAAAGAGATATCTATTGGATTTGTGGATCTAGTTAAGTAATGAGAACATCCTAAATAGTTCAATGCTTTGATTGGTAGGTAGGTAGTTCAGATTGTGAATTGAAATTAAATGTAAAAGTTGTTCTAAATTTATTGTAAACAAAATATTGAAAAGAAACACATAACTGAATTTAATGAACTTTAGTTATGTATGGAAAAGGATTTTGATAGGGTGTGCGGTGAATACATCCGCACCTTCGAATGAACGTCTGAGTTAATGTAATAAAAAAAGAAAAGCAAAGGGATGTTAAAGGTAATGAAACAATCATCAAAAGACCTCTTCCTCACTTTTGATAGCAATGAGAAAGCGGAAAACATATATAAAATAAAATCAATTCTCAACATGAGAGTAAAAGTTGAGCCTTTAAGGAGAACGACTGATCTTATACCTCAATGCAAAAAGTGTCAAGGGTTTAACCATACCCAAAAATACTGCTCGCGTGAGTCACGTTGCGTTAGATGTGCTGGAAAACATATAACACAAAACTGCACCATAGAAATAACCCACCTCAATGTGCTAATTGCAAAGAACAACACCCCGCAAGCTATAGAGGCTGTGAGGTGGCTATAGCACTACAAAACATAAGGAATAAAAAACGAATTCCAAAACAACGAAGCAAAAAGTCTTTAGAAAAAGGAAGCCAAATAAAAAAAGTGAAACAAATCCAAAAAAGATCAGGTATCAATACACTAGATACACCCAAGAAAACAACGTTTGCAGATATTATTAAACAACAAATACCTGCAACTACACCTAAGAAACAATCTCTAAAAGAGAGTGCAAAACCAACACAACGTACTAAGAACATTAGTAAGGCAATGCATGCTAATATACCCTCAACTCAAAACGAACTGATTAAAGAGATTAATCAGAACCAGCTACTTCAAGAAATACTAAATAGAGTAGATAATCTTAACAAAAAACTTGAAGAGCAAAAAGCAACAAATACTAATATATTTGAGAAGTTTAAGCAACTTGAAACGTATATAAAGTATAAAGTGCCTAAGAAACCAATATATGAATAATACACTTAAAATATTTAATTGAAATGTAAACGGGCTAGCACAGCATCTTTCTGAGCTAAAAGTTTTCATTAATACTACGAGCATAGATATACCTATGTTTAATAACAGAAAGCCACCTCAGCAGACCAGCAAAAATAAAAGGTTATTGTTGCTATTCCGCAGTTCATCCATCTAATAAAGCAAGAAGCGGATCAGCGTTACTAGTGAAAGAAACAATAAAACACGATTTACACTCTAAGATTGAAGAAGAAAGGATGCAAGTGGGAACTACATTCACTTGTCAAGAAAAGGGGAAATACAAATATCAGCTATATATGTGATGGAAATTAATGCTATTTTTGATTAATTTAATTAGCATGCGATTTTTTAATACTTAGCATGCGAAATGCTAATGCTAAACTAATATGAAATTAATATGAAAATTATTGAAAAGTAAAGTGAAGATTTTTTTTTCCTACAAATTTAATATTTACACACAATACGGCAATGAGTCTTCAAATTGTACAGATGTCCTGCAAGATCGCATCGCAAATGCATTTAAAGATCGCATTCAGGAAGCCATCGCAATTTGTTTATTTGACTTTAAAAAGGGAAACGAAAATTGAACTTTTATTTGAGACTAATTAAAAGCGAACTTACGAATCTCTCTGATAAAAAAATTAGTACGATCACAAGAAATAAAAAATTAATAATCCTAATTTCAATACATATAAGAAATTAGCAGACTAATACATTAACCTAATAAGTGAATCGCATTATTCGCGATATTTCCCTAAAGATAATGCTATTTCATTTAGCATTAGCATTAGCATCGTCAAAAAATATTCATTTGCTTAAACAACAAAAATTCGCAAAGGGGCCTTCTCCTTCATAACAAAATGTGTTGCTAAAATGAGAAGAAAAGCGTAGTTTTCCGTTTTTGTTAAATCGAATGAATTATGCAGCTAGAGCAGTGGAACATTTCAAAACGGAAATAAACGTAAGGAGTAAGTGTGTACGCAATATTCATAATGTGTGTTTTCGTTTTGAAAAGCCTACTTCCTTCTTTCGCTGTGTGTACCTCTGCAGTTGGGAGCTCTTTTCATCTTCTTGTTCTTGTTTTATCTTTCTCACTGCTGTCTTCTTGTTTTATCTCGATCACATCCTTTTGTCATTGGTTGTTTTGTTTGACATTGACAGAGACAGATACACACTGTACACAACGCACCGCATACTGCAGAAAAATAGCATAGCATTTCATCAAATTTAGCAAGTTATTTTCATACTGCTAATGCGAAAAAAATTTTCATCGTGAATTAATTTTGCTAATGCTAATCATCCCATCACTAAGCTATATATTGCCACCACGAAAAAACCTAAAAAAAAAAGACTATATCAACTTTTTCCATACACTGGGAAATTACTTCATGGTCTGAGGTGATTTTAATGCCAAAAATACATTTTGGGGCTCAAGATTAACGAATACAAAAGGAAGAGAACTGTATGCAGCTGGACGTGCAATGAATTGCAACTTTCACTCAAGCGGGACGATATGAGTGAAATCCCGGATCTAATCGATTTTTTTGTTGGAAAGGGCATATCCGACAACTATATTTAAATAGAAAATAAAGATGATCTTTCATCAAATCACTCGCCTGTTCTTATGACAATCAGCGCCCAAATGATTGAGGTAGAAAATACACCTCGACTTGTAAATAATAAGACAAATTGGATGTTCTTTAGACAACTGTTAGATGATAACATCAATCTACAAGTGCCAATAAAGAACCAATTTCAACAAGAAGAAGTTGAGCTGTTTAATAGAAACATACAGCGAGCAGCATGACAAAGCACCCCTACCTGCCAAAGAAGAAACAGGGTTGATATTAATTACCCTAACGAAGTAAAAAAAAAACTCCCACAAAGAAAACGAAAAACACGAAAAATCTGGCAAAGAGTACGAACATCTGAGAATAAAACAGTCTATAACGCACTATGCTATGAACTAAAAATGCTGATAGAAAAAGTAAAAAATGAGTCCCTCGGTAAATATCTCCATAGCCTCTCTGCCCATAAAAATGCAGATAACTCGCTTTGAAAGGCGGTGAAAGGCCTGAGAAAACCAATGAAACAAGCCCCACCTATCAAACAGGATAACGGGTCTTGGGCGAAAAATGCCAAGGAAAAGGCAAATCTATTTGCTGATCATCTTAAGGAAACATTTCAACCATTTCCTAAACAAACTAGAGAAGAAGATTTGACTGTGGTTGAAAAAACGATCACAAAACCATAGAAAAAATAACACTGCAAGAGTTAGGTACAGAACGAACCAAGCACAACAAAAAATCACCAGGTTATGACTTGATAACAGATTATCTGAAAAAGCTATGCGAAAACTATTACATATAATTAATGCAACTTTCAGACTTAAGTATGTCCCTACTCAATGGAAGGTAGCAGAAGTGATAATGATTCTCAAACCGGAAAAATCACCAAATGAAAAGAAATCTGATGGGTTTGTTGCATCATTCAAAATTGTTGCCCCTTCAGTATATTTCGAAATACTGTGCAATAGCACTGCATGGTCTCAAAATACCTTAGTTAAGAATTGACACCCCGTTCGACACAAAGTCGCAGGAAAGATTGTCCGTCCGTATTAAAAAAAAAACCCAGTAGGCTGTCCCTCTACTATCAACATATAAGGGGACTCCACACAAAAACCGCTGAAGTATACTTAAACTCCCAAGCCCTCTCTCATGATATATTCTCTTTGACGGAAACGTGGCTTAATGCCGGAATTTTAGACACAGAACTCTTCAATCATGAGTTCTCCGTATTCAGAAACGATCGTCATCAAAATGACCTGAAGGCGCTTGGAGGAGGTGTCCTGATTGCTGTTCGTTCCAAACTTGAGTCACGTATTGACTTTCCATTTCCACTAAATGTCGAAATCATCTGTGTAAAAATTACACTTAAGAATAAACATTTATATGTTGTTAATGCGTACATTCCATCGTCTTGTCTATGTTCTTTGTACTCGGAACTTTCTATGGCACTAGACCATATTTTTGACAAATCTTGTTGTGACAACACTGTTTTACTTATGTCCGACTTCAATCTGCCACATATGGGATGGGTACCCTCTGAGGATGATTCTCATTTCATTCCATCCGTTGACTCTGTCCAACAAGAGCTCGCTTTACTTGATAACGTCTTGTCTTTTGACTTACAGCAAACTAGCTGTATAAAGAATTTCAAAAATCGAACTTTCGATCTTGTTTTTTCTTCTGATTCTGTTAGTACTGCGGTTTTGTACGAAAATAGTAATTCGTATGACCGTTCGCAATTTTTGGCTTTTCGGAAAGCAAATTTTCAACGGCTTTCTGATGAAATTAACAGCTTTAACTTTAATCATACGACGTTATCTAATATTGAAAATGCAGTAGGTTCTTTTTATTCTATGATGGATAACTGCATCAAAAAAGTGATTCCTGTGAAATCCTGTAGGAATCTGAAAACGTCCCATCCCTGGTACAATAAAGAGCTCAAATCGATACGAAACAGACGTAATAGGGCTTGGAAAAACTATTTAAAAAGTCTCTGCAATTCAGATCTTGAACTCTATTTCACATTATTTAATGAATTCAAATCTCTATCCTGTAACTTATATATTGAATATATAAGTAAAATGGAATGCTCTTTAAAATTGGACCCCTAACTTTTTTGGGGATTCGTCAATTCTAAGAAAAAAAGACCGATGGTTATCCATCGAAGCTTACTTACAATAGCTCTACGACTGCTGATTCGCTAGATGCAAGCAATATGACTGCAGATCATTTCAGTAAGTCGTTTAGGGAGACCCCTCTTCACATAGATGACCAATATTTTAGTTATCTAACTAGCTGTTTCCAAATTAGCTCTTGTAGTTTCTCATTCGATTTGGAAACAATTTTAAAATGTATCTCTTCTCTGAAGACTATTCATCAGGTCCTGATGGCATTGCACCGATTGTTCTTAAAAAATGTAGTCACGTAATTGCTCCATATCTTAAGTATCTTGTGGCGAACCAAAAATAAATATTACGGCACGCACCCAATATTCTCGGCGAACAGAGCTACAATATCAAGTATCCACAATTCTCCATGGACAGAGCCACAACATCTCCATTATGCACGCCATCTTATTTGCCGCTGTCAACTTGTTTTTTCCGGCCTCTTGGGTCTTGGCAGCGACGGCGAGCAGACTTCTTTTTGTAACGTGTCTTATTCTTTTATAATTAATTAAATACAATACCTACTTTGAGTATGATTATTTCTCGACTTTGTAATCAATCAGCACAATCTGTTTGAATTGTCCATTAGTACTGGTTAATTCCCTAAGCTGTGGAAAACTGCTTTTATCACACCTGTATTTAAAAAATGCAAACGTGGTGATATCACTAATTTTAGGCCTAATTCAAAGCTATCGTGTATCACTAAGCTTTTTGAACAAATTGTTTGTGAAAAGTTAATATTTCTTTGTCGCAATATAATTTCTAATGAACAGCATGGATTTGTAAGAAACAGATCCACTGTCACTAATCTATTAAGTTTCTTGCATGATTGTTCTAATGCCTTACAGAATAAGGACGAAATGGATTGCATATACACTGACTTTTCTAAGGCCAGCTGTCCCATGAAATAATCGAATTTAAGCTTAGGGCTTTTGGCTTCCCACCATGTTTCATAAAATGGGTTAATTCATACCTTAGATCAAGGGTTTATCAAGTGAAATTTAGAGGATCGCTATCTGTATCTTTCACAGCTCAGTCTGGAGTTCCACAAGGAAGTCACCTCGGACCAATTCTATTTATTAGGTTGGTTGCGATGCGAATGCTCACCACACGCTGTGGGGTAGTTCAGGAATAAATGAAAGAGGTGAGTCGTTGTTTGAATACATTCTTTCCACAAATCTAGTTTTGTGTAACAGGGGAAACCAGCCCACCTTCCAAAACAGAAACAGGGCAGAAATTCTAGACATAACTCTCAAAAGCAACAATGACCAAGTTAGGGTAGAAGACTGGAGAGTTTGTCGAGAGAACTCATTCTCAGACCATAGTAGAATACTCTTTACAGTCAATCTACATTATATGGTACAACAAATTTTTAGGAACCCTAGGAAAACAAATTGGGCAGACTATGCGAAAACGGTTAGTGAGTACACACAGCATCCGAAAGAGGACAAGTTTGTCGACACTCACTCAATCGACAACGCAGTCTACTATATTACCAAAAATATGCACAAAGCCTTTGTTAGACATTGTCCCATCTCTCGCAATCGCAAACCCAAAAAGGCAACTTGGTGGACCAGCGAGCTTCAAAAGCGGCGAACATTGGTAAGACAGCTGTTTAACAAAGCAAGACAGAGTAAGACAGATGAAGACCGGACTAAGTATAGGTCCGAACTTAATCTATACACTAAAGAAATAAGGAGAGCAAAACTCGAATCCTGGAACACGTTCTGCGAATCCATAGAGAGTACAAACGAGGCCGCCAGACTACGTAAAGTATTGTCCAAAGACCCCACGGTCCCAGGCTATATTAAACGTGCTGACGACTCTTGGACAGAGTCTAGCCAAGAAACTCTACAAATATTAATGGATACCCACTTTCCGGAGTCTAGTGAAATCACTGGGTGTGAGATCAACTACACTCCTGTTCCGCCAGACACACAAACGGAAAAAGCAATGGAAAGCATTATAACAGAGCATAAAATTGCTTGGGCAGTCAAATCATTCAAGCCCTACAAATCGGCGGGACCAGATAATGTCATACCAGCAATGATACAACAGGCTCTTAGTGTAATACTGCCATGGCTAAAAGTCATTTTCAAAAGCTGTATAAGACTCTGCTACATACCGCAAAGCTGGAAAGAAGTTAAAGTGATATTCATTCCCAAAGCAGGGAGACATATACACTGCACAGCAAAAGATTATAGGCCGATAAGTCTCTCCTCTTTTCTGCTAAAGACACTGGAGAGAATAATCGACTTATACACAAGGGACCTTCTAAACGAAAACAACCTATGCAGCACTCAACATTGAACGAAAAATATGTTTAATTTAAGACCCTGCTCTTTGGTTTTAGTAGTGGTAAATTGTGAAACTTTACTTAATTTTACATTAGGCAAAGCTTATCCGACTGCACATTGGCTCTGCTATAGGTGTCATTAGAGGACACTGTCTAATAGGCAAGCCGGCATCAGCTTGGCGTCTATTCAAATGACTTTCGTAGAAGCTGCAGGAACGAGGAGGAGGAGGAGACTACACTTCATCTCCTCTGTACATGTCCTGCACTCTCCCATAACAGACATCTCTATCTAGGAGCCTTCTTCCTTGATGAACTCACTGACTTAGCTAACACAGATGTTGGAAGTCTATCGCGCCTCATTAGAAGCTCCAAATGGTTTAGCGAGTAGAGGTGGAAACCCCCCCGATCCACGTGACATCACAACGGACCTCATTGGTTTAAGTATGTCTGTCTACTATTACAGCTGACAGCCACCTTAACCTAACCTTAACCTAAAATGGTCCGGACAGCTATCCCATTTTTATTTCTACAACATTAACATAATATAGCCATCTTTCATATTGCATTTGGTTTTTCCCTTATTATCGAAGGATTTAAAATTTTTTGGAAAATCAAATCAAGAAACTAGATACCTGTTCGTAAACACGTGATGAACAACGGCGTGTTTGTCGAAAAAAAAACGTTTTTAGACGTTAACTGTATGGGCCACAGGGCTTGAAACCTAGCTTCTCCAACCATTTCCTTGTTCGAATATGGAATAGGAATCTATCTCTATATAAAAAAAAATTAGTGCGGGCTAACGCAGCTACACAAAGCCCAAACAGTAATCGCAGAGTAATGAAACTTGAAAGGGTATATTCCTACGGTATATTCCCACACTGATACGCAATTTCAGAAGCCCTTTTTGAAATGGAAGAGAAACAAAGGGGTGCTAGCAGCGTAAAGCTTCTGAGAAACCTACGAATTAAATTACTAACTATTCCTAAAGTCGACCATTGCCGTAACAAAAACGTGAATGCGAGTTTATTTTACGTTCCGGGGAATATTTTTGAAATTACATATATTACAATATCTTTATTTTTGTTCGTCCTTCAACCGCGAATTTGGATGGAAAATTGGTTTCCTTCCCGTTTAACAATAATCCAAACTACTCAACATTTCACTTGAAGACTTTACAGTTGTTTTTTCTTTTATTCTTCTTCTACTCCCAAACAAAAGTAGGTACCCAATTCCATTTGCCAACATGAAAAAGAAAAAAATAAACACAAAAAACATAACAACACAACATTTGTCTCCTTTCGGATATCCTTTGAATCTCGTTCCCTCTTGTGCAAGAAAAACATCTTGTTTTCCAATAGAAACGCAATAATTCGACTTTACTCGAAAAGATCATTATTCATTTCATCCACGCCCTTCACTATATTTCTTGTGTGTTTCTGTTGTTTCCTCATTTCGCCTGACTTCCAAGGAAACTAAAAAAGTTCTAAGGAGTGCGGTAGTAGTATTTTTTTCCTTGTGTTTCCTCGAATGTAATAAATGTTTTCCTTATATTAAAAAAGCACCGCAAACAATAACAATAAGGAGACATGGGAACAAACCTGCGCACGAAAGTTAGTCTACTTCAGAATCCTTACTCTGGAGACATTTCAGTTAAAATAAAATAATAACAATTTGTGCATGTTACAGTGCGGAAAATTGTTGTAAGAGTGTTTGGAGAGGATGCTGGTAGTTGGCAGGGGTTTACAACAGAAGTACCAAGGTCTATAGGGACTACCATTATATTACAAGCGAAACGTCACAGAAATAGGTCAGTGCAACTGGCAAATAAATTTCATCGATTATGAATAAACCTACGGGGCTGCATATAGAACCAACATCAGCGTTCAGGGAAATAAGTTTTAAAAATAATGCCGTCAGCCATTTAAATTAAAAAAATTGATTATAACCTAGGTTAGGTTCAGGTTAGGTTTGGGTGGCTGTCAGCCTAAGGCCAACACACTTAGACCATTGTTAGGTCCATTGTGAACGCCTCCACCAACCCCATCACTCCTTTTTGATCCATCGGTGTTGAAGTGGATCGATTTATCTTCCGCAAATACAGCGTCATCCAGAATGATCTGGAAGGAATAGTGACTTGGAAGTTCTTCCCGAACTGTTATTGGGGTATGGTGTAGTCTATGTTTCCTGGCAGAGACTCAAATCAGTCCAGAATGATGGAGTGGCCAATATTATTGTTAGCCCACTGCGAGGTAGCTTTTAGGCGGACAGCAGAACAGGCCGCTGTTTGCCTGCTAAAAATGTTGAGGGGTATCACATGTAGCAGAATATCTAGTGCTGCGGAGTGGGTGATTCGGAGTGCTCCGCTTATGCACATACAAGCTGTGTTTTGGACTTTGCCCAGCTTATCACAATTTGTAGCTTTACCTAGGGCAGTCGACCAGACAGCACCCCGTATGTAAGGATTGGTCTTACGACGGATACATATAGCCAATACGGGGTTGTAGACCCCACTTGTTCGCAATGGCTGTTTTGCAAGAGAAAAGTGCTACTGTGGCTTTTTTGAATTTTTCTTGTATATTTGGTTTCCCGCTTAACTTCCTATCGAAGATTAGACCCAAGAACTTAGCTTCGTCGGAAAATGTTAAGCTTATACCACCAATAGATGCCTGGGTTCCTGGGCACACAAGTATCCAGGATAATGAAAGAGCGGATGCTCTGGCCAGGAAGGGCTTTTCAACAGCCTTCATTGGCCCACAACCATCCATAGAATGCTGCTCATCCGTCCACAAACGTGAAATGGCTTCGGCTCTACGCCAATAACATTCCGAATACTGGCATGACCTGGTCTAATGTAGGTATTCGAAGAAGCTAGTGGACGGTCCAAAAATTAGCAGAGCTAAGATTTTACTTGGACTAAACAGGAAAGACTTGAGATCCTTGATTGGTTTCGTCACTGGTTTCAGTCCTCTTAACGAGCACTTAAAAACCATCCACATTAGGAGCTCGAGCCTATGTGAGTGCTGCCTAGAGGCGGATGAAACGACATCTCACTTTATTTGTGAATGTCCTGCTTTCGCCAGAACCAGGCTCAACACTATAGGCAAACAATTCGTCAACGAAAATGAGATGGGGGACATTGAACTTGCTAGTATCCTTCGCTTTGCCAAGGCTACTGGCAGGTTCTCCCTCACTGACTCTTACTAATCGCCAATAAGCAGCGAGCGGGTAGCTATGCTGAAGTACAATGGACCAATAGGTCTACGTCATCTACTGATGACCCCACTGCACATACAATACAATACAATACACCACCAATAGAGGGTGGGTCAATATGTGGGATTTTGTATTTCTTGGAAAAGAGGACAAGTTCGGTTTTGTGGGGGTTGAAACCCAAGTCACAACGATAAGCCCATCTCTTTAGCTTGCTGAGGGCGTTTTGCAGGAGTTTGAAAAGTTTGTTGGTAAAGATATAACCCGATTGGAAAAATCATTTTCTAGAATACGTGTTGCACTGGATCACAACAACGAGAGTTTTTTTTACCATGGCAGAGCTAGCGGAGGATGCTTTTGATAGGTAGCTAGGTGTGGTGGTTTGTTAAGAACAAACCCAATTAGCAGTGAGTTCCGTTTTGATACCACAAAACTCACGAAAACCTGGGTATTGTCGTATGTTGATGAAAAGTCTCGTTATCCAACCTGTGAAAATTAAGAAAGTTATTAGTTCCCAAATACTTTTCATGGAGATTTCCTCAAGTGTGTATTGAAAAGGAGATGCGCTATCATATGACTTCTTCAATCTTGTTCTGGAGAAAATAGCGCGAAGGGCAGGTGTCAACATGGAAGGCTTCATTTTCAATAGATCCGTCCAGCTACTGGGGTATGTGGACGACATTGACATCATCGACCGTTCCCAGCGTGCCGTGTTAGAGGCTTTCACGGTGATTGAAGAACATGCGAAATTGGTCGTCTTGAAGTAAATGAGGAGAAGACGAAGTACATGCTATCAACAAACAAACATCTGTCCACCGCCTAGGACAAAACGTCACTTTTGATAGCAATTATATATTGATAGCAGTTCATCTACCTAGGAGTAAACATCAACTTCACGAATGACACTTTAGTGGAGATCCGGCGGAAAATTACCTTGGGAAACCGGTACTACTTTGATTTAGCGAAACAAATGGGTTCAAAACTCCTCACTCGAAGTACAGAATGCGTGCACTATCGAAGCATAATCCTGCTAGTTCTGCTTCATGGTGCCGAGTGCTGAACGATAAGTAGAAAAGGGGAGCTAATATTGGGTTCTTTTGAAAGAAAAATACTCCGTCGGATATTTGGTCCTGTGTGCGAGGAGGGCGAATGGAGGACAAGATACAACCGCTATGAGCTGTAGCAAGATGTGGATGTAGTCGAGAAAGCTAAATCACGTCGACTACATTGGGTCGCCCACATTGCGCGAATGGAAAATAATGCTACAGCCAAGAGAATCTTCGACTCCCAGCCCTCTGGTTCTAGAAAGCAAGGAAGACCGAACCTCCGTTTTAAAGACCAAGCCACCGCGGATGCCAGAGCGCTTGGTCTGGAGAACTGGAAACAGCGTGCCCGGGATCGCAGAGGATGGAAGGCTGCAGTGTCTCAGGCAGAGCATCTTCACGGGTCGGGAGCCCGTTAAGTAAGTAAGTATTGGAAAAAATATTTCCTAATGTCCGTAGTATGGTCCTAGCTAGCCGGACAGGCGCATAATTAGAGAATTGGGGTTTCGTTTTCAGTTGTATCGTTGCAACTGCGACAGTGGGTTTTGTGTGCAATTCCTAGTTTGATCGCATGTTCTCCTATAGGACAGTGTCCCGTGATTATCGCTGTTAGTCTGGTGATATCTTTTGGGGTTCTACACAGGACGTACATTATTTCTGCCTTCTTGTAGTTTGGACACATCTTTCTGGATTATGACGCATGTTGTCAGCCTGCTCTATTCTGAGGTGATGTCTGTCTTTACTGCTCTGAGCAGAACATGGTCTGGTTTAACTAGTGAGCAGTGGAGAGCCCAGCCTTGCTTGGCAGTTCGTCGGCATGTTCGTTTCCATAAACGTTACTAGTAGTAGTAGTAGTTATTGACTTTATTTTTTTCATTAATAAATGTTACAAAAAAAGTTTCAAAGTCTATTTTAGCTTGGCCCAAGGCCGTCTACCTGATTGGCATTTACATAGTTCACTTAATATGACATACACTGCGCGTCATCAGGTTAGCACACATTCATCAGCCTAATATAATTGCTTCTGATTTTGTTGTTGTTAACTTGCAGTTTCTTTTTTGTTTTCTATTTTTCTCATTTTTGTATGCACTGTCACTGGCAAAGGGAACATGCAATAACAATACACCGTTATATGTTTTTTGCTATTTTCTTTTAGTTTCAATTGAAATATGAGCTTAATTTTTGCGTCATCAGGTTAGCACATGCAGTTTTTTTTCATTTATCTTCAGAATTTGAACACGTATTGACACCAAATTTTATTTAACGCTCAGGTGATCTATTTTTTTAATATGGGTAAAGGAAAAACGCTATCGGTTGAAGAGAAAGCAAAAATCGAAGCTTATAAAGAGCTCAGGCTTTCAATAAGTGAAATATCAAAAAAAATCGGCAGAAGTCGAAAAGTTATAAATAATTTTTTACGTAACAAGTCGGGATATGATCGAAATAATAAAGGCGGTAATAATAAAGTGATTTCCGATGCTGACAGGAGAGCAATTTTGAGAAAAGCATCCGACTCTCATGAATCTTCTGCAAAGATCAGGGCAAATGTTGGTGTTGAAGCGAGCTTATCTACTGTTCAAAGGGTGATAAGGAATGCTCCACATTTGAAAAGATTGAAACTGAAGAAAAAACCACCACTTAACGATGCTCGAAAAGAAATGCGATTAAATTTCGCACGAGAGCACATGGCCTGGAAGTCTGAATGGCACTATGTTGTCTTTTCGGATGAAAAAAAAATTAATTTGGAAGGACCCGATGGATACAACTATTATTTCCATGATCTTCGGAAGGAGGAACATCAGTTAGATCGACTTCATAGTTGTGTGGGCGGTGTGATGGTTTGGGGATCTATCTCCTACTATGGTACGTGCGAGTTGCAATTTTTGCATACAAATATGAATGCAAACGCTTATAAAAACGTACTGGAAACTGCTTTTCCCCATTTTAAAAAATTGTTTGGAAATGTGCCATGGCGTTTCCAACACGATAATGCTCCGATTCACACTGCCCGGGTGATTAAGTCTTGGATTGAAGCACAAAACGTCGATTTACTGCAGTGGCCGCCTTACTCACCGGACATCAATACAATAGAAAACGTGTGGGGATGGCTGGCTCGCAAAGTTTACGAATCTGGCAGGCAATATTCAACCAAAGAGGAATTAATTGAAGGCATTAAAAGTGCTTGGTCAGTCATTTCCTTGAATTATATTGAAAAGTTGTACGAATCGCTTCCCAATCGGATCTATGAGCTCATTCTCAACAAGGGAGGATCGACTCATTATTAAAATTATAAAAAAATGTTTAAATAAGTTAATATATAAGTTTAAAAATAAGCTCTTACTTGAAAAAGTTAAACAAAATTACAAAAAAGAGATGTGTGCTAACCTGATGACCTAATTTAAATTGTTAATTTTTCAGTTGATTTGGAAAAAAAATGATAAAAAAATATTAAAAAATAGAGAAACGTTAATTTTTGTTTTATTTAGTTGAAAATTGATTTGTTAAAAATCCCGCGAATTTTTAGAATTTGAGCTTTTTTAGTTTTATTAGAAATGAGCGAAAACTATTAAAAGCAGGGGTGTGCTAACCTGATGACGCGCAGTGTATATACAAATATTAAATAGTACAGATGTTTTAAAAATGTCCCTCGATGATGCGGTATATAATTCAACTGAACCAACTCTCCTCTCATTTTGAAAATAGTGCTTATTTTATCCGTCGTAAAGCAGTTAAAAAAGTAAGTTCGTTCTTCAAGGTGGTATTTTATTTTGCTGTAGTACAATCTATATTATGAAGATTGGGCTTCACTAACATATTTCTGATATATAATATTGCCATTTTTTTTAAATAGTATATCAAATTGTATTCTTAGAGAATCAGACTGCATGTCTGGTTTAATATTAAGGGTTACTCCACATTCTGACGCAAGACGCTCCCATTCTTGCACTAGATTGCCTCTTGTTCTTATGATGTGCGTAAGTACTTTTTTCGGTAGCCTTCCTTCCTCCTGCGCCATCACTCTAACTATATAATTAAAATGCATTTTTAATGTGTTCAGAAACATAGGGGGCGTTCGCGTTCTAAATGGGTGTAATACTTAGCAGTCTAAATATTCGCTTAAGAAAGTATCGCAGGAACTTCTCACTCAACTTGGGCTCCATACAAAAAATAGAGGCTGCTGTTGATTGAAATAGCTTTTGCTTTGCACTATGGCTGACTTGTTTGTTGTTGATGCATTTTTCCCAAACTGAGCAGATTGCGTGCTTAGCTTCAGACAATTTATTTTGAAGATGTTTATTCATGTTTAAGCTAGGGGTAATCAGGACTCCTAGGTACTTGTATTCTCGTACAATTTCAATACCCTCACCTTGAAACGTCCACCTTTCACTTCGTCAGTACCTCCCACCTCCATTTCTAAGTATCATCATCTTTGATTTCGGTAGATTTACAGTTAAATTCCAAGTTCTGCAGTAGATATCAAGCCTGTTTATCATAAGCTGCATATAGTCGACAGTTTCTGCGAGAAAGACAATATCATCTGCAAACATGAGGGCGGGGATATTTGTTCGGTTCAGCTCTATTCCACCTTTGTCTGTTATGTCGTTTATGTATAATATAAACAGCAGCGTACTTAATATGCAACCTTGTTTCACGGCCATTGCAGTCTCAAAACCTTCGGACAAGTGGTTTCCATGCCAAACGAAAGCTTTGTTATTTGCATACATTGCTCGCAGAAGATTTACTACCTTCGTAGATATTCCGCATCTATAGAGCTTATAGAAAAGTGCTTCTCGCGGAACAGAATCAAAAGCTGCTCGAAAATCTACAAAAAATGCGTAAAGCTTTTTGTGATTTCTCTTGTAGATTTCAGCAATGTTCGCAAGTGTAAATATCTGAGCGATCGTAGAGTAGTTCTGTCTGAAACCCGCTTGAAACTTGTGGATAATTTTCTTGTTATTGACCCACTGAGTATGTCTTTTAAAAAGCACTGCTCCGAAAAGCTTGGTTGACGTATTTAAAAACGATATACCTCTGTAGTTTGTCGGGTCATTATAGTCCCCTTTCTTGTGCAGTGGAAATAAAATCGATTTCAGGAAGCTTCCTGGTATATCTGCACTTTCAAAGATTCGATTGAATTCCGATACAAGCGCTGCTAGGAACTCACGTGTACAATTCTTATAAAATTCAAATGGAATACGGTCTTCTCCTGGGGCTTTATTGTTTTTAGCATTATCGATTACATATTGTACCTCTTCCAGAGTCATCGGTGCATCTAGGAATTCGTCGGAAATCCCGGGCGCTGCATATTGAAACGATTGGGATATTGGAGTTGCGATGAGCAGATTTGAGAAGTGTTGTTTTAGTTGCTCGGCTTGTAAGCCTAAGGCGATAGTAGTTCTTTCACCATTAATAAGTTTAACAGCATTCCAGAATTCTGCTGAGCACCTGGCGTTGTTTAAAAGGGCAATATTTTGTTCGTTTATTTTTTTATTGAATGGAAAGGTAAACCAATTTGTTTGATTTGCAATCAGATTACATATTTCCGTTTGTAAAGAATTAAATGTGAAAAGACACTATGAAACGAATCATAAAGACAAGTTTGAGTTATTTACCGACGAAATTAGGCAAGAAAGACTGGTATCTTTGAAAACTAAACTTGCGGGGCAACAATCGTTTTTTAAAAAGTCAAAAACTGACAGCGAGAATGCAATGAAAGCTAGTTATTCGATCGCATTAAAGATTGCCAAAAAATCAAAAGCTTTTAGTGACGGCGAATTTTTAAAAGAATGCATGCTAGACGTGGCCGACATTTCATTCCCATCACAGAAACAAGTCATTCAAGAAATACACCTGACTAGAAATACAATTGCTTCCAGGATAAATGAGTTATCAGAAAATTTGGACTTTCAACTTAAAGATAAAATTAAAGAATTTATCTGCTATTCCTTAGCAGCCGATGAAAGTACAGATATCAGAGATACATCGCAGCTTGCTGTATTTATTCGTGGAATTGATAAGGATTTTAATATCACAGAAGAGTTGCTGCAGTGCATACTTTTGAAGAGTACTACCACAGGTCAAGATATTTACTCAGCAATTGAGCAATTAGTACCAAGTTATGAGTTGGATTGGAGTAAATTCTGCAGTATTACCACAGATGGTGCACCATCCATGGTCGGTAAAAATGCAGGTGTTGTGACAAAATACGGAACAAAATTTTAAATGAAATTAAAAGTGATCGACCAAAATTCGTTGGAATTCATTGTATTATACATCAAGAAGCCCTGGCCTCTAAAGTACTGAAAATGGATCATGTGATGAATCCCATAATAAAAACAGTTAATTTTATTAGAAGTAGAGGACTAAATCATCGCCAATTCACACAATTTTTAAAAGATCTTGATGAACAATTTTCAGACATTCCCTACTTTGCAGAAGTTCGGTGGCTTAGCCGTGGATCAATGC
Source organism: Portevinia maculata (assembly GCA_949715645.1). NCBI lineage: Eukaryota > Metazoa > Arthropoda > Insecta > Diptera > Syrphidae > Portevinia > Portevinia maculata. The sequence continues at coordinate 27,260,071 of OX454528.1, read as the reverse complement.
TTAAACGATTTTTCGAATTGCGTAAACATATTGTTACGTTTATGGCTCAAAAGGGTAAGCCGATGGAATACAGTGATGAATGGTGGCTTGACTTTGCGTTCTTAGTAGATATGACGGAGCACTTGAATAATTTGAACGTTAAACTTCAAGGAAAAAGTGTTATCATTACGCAACTGTACTCAAGTACCTATTCAAGCTTTCCAAATAAAATTAAAGTTGTGGGAGTCGCAGCTGCGTGAACAAAAACTTGACCATTTCCATAGCATTCGTGAGATGGGCATATGCAATGCAGATAAATTATCAGATTTTTCAAATCGTTTGCTTGATCTTATTGCTGAATTTGACGGTCGTTTTGTAGATTTTCGCGAGCTCAATACGTTTGACTTTCCTCTTTTTAGTAACCCATTTATATTCGACGTCGGTAAGGCACCGACTTACTTGCAAATAGAACTAATAGATTTGCAGTGTGATATTACTCTAAAAAACAAATTCAATGAAGTTGACACTTTGACATTTTATACAAATTGCTTCAGAAATCAAAATAGCTATCCCAACTTAAGAATTTATGCTGCTCGCATTTTATGCATGTTTGGAAGTTCATATGTGTGTGAACAGATGTTTTCAACAATGAAGATTAATAAATCTAAATACCGTTCAAGACTTACAGATGAACATCTTCAGTCAATTTCAAAAATCAATACAACATCGTTGACACCAAACATCGAGGAGATAATGAAGCGGAAAAGAAGTCAAGTTTCTGGATCCTCAAAATATTATTTAGGCTTAATACACCTGCACTAAAAAAAATTAAATTTTTTCTTTAATAAAATCATTTTTTGTATCTATACTTTTTACTTATATGTGCTTAGTTTAATATTTGCATTTTATTTTTAATGTGGCCCGGTGTCATATTTGAGACAGGAAAATGGCACTTAATGAGTTTGAGTTTGACACCCCTGTTCTATGCTTTTGAAGTTAGCCTTTGCTCCTTCTATCTGCTTACGAAACCCAAATAGTTTGCCACCACTTCCTCTTCCAAACGAGCTTGTTTTTACCGCAGGTAGAAATTTTAATTCATAATTCATGAAAATACTCTTAAATCTAGCTTCTTCTTTATCTAGTAAATGAGTTTCAAATAATAGAAAAACATCAAATTCCTTTATATAATTAAAAAAAACCTACATACATTTTCTTATTTTTAAGCCCTGCTACATTATAACTTAGGATTTTTAACTTTAATAATTTTATATTGTTCTAGTAGACGGATTCTTCTCAATTTAATAGTTCATGTAAACTCCCACTTGTATGTGCACCCAAATTGGTTACAGCGGTTGCTTTGCGCGTGGTTATGCCTGTAGTTACTTGACGGCTTTTCCGAATGACAGAATCAGATGGCGCTGATGTTTTGCCCATGTTATTGTTTTCATTTTGCAATTCATTCGTACGTTTTTTTAGGGATGGCGGAATTTCTCCAAACATTTCTTGGATAACCTTTACGCCGTTTTCGCTTCCACACTTCAACCCGTCCGACAACTCCCAAGTGAATATTTTTCCTCCTACATGCAACTTGTCGTCTCTTAAAGCAATATTCATTTGTGCCTTCGAACGTTTCTCGCGCAGATCTTTCATTAAAGGGATTAAATTTGCCCTTCTTTGACGGACGTTTGGCGGGATATCCTTGCGAATACCTACCTATATTTGTGTTTCTTAGTTTGTTTGCTTTACGCAGAATGTTGATAGCTGTGTCCCTGGATTTCATCTTTACAATTATTGTCGCCGTGCGCTTATCTCGGGTGTTAATTCTGTAGGCAGATTCAACGGCAGCAATTTTTTCGCTTTCATCCAAAAAGCCAACGCACACGGATTTAACTTTTTCCGTCGGATCGCTGTCGCTCTCTGACTGGAGGTGCACCACAACATTAGCTTCGGTGCTCTTCCAGAAGCTTGTTACGAAGCTACGTTACTATGCCCTAGAACACAGATCAGGATTACCTTGAACTGACCTAGCAGGGCTCTCTCATGACAAGGGTTATTTAAATCATTTTGATCATTATAGAAGAAAGGTCCTTTGTCGAAAGACATTTGTTTCTACTTGTGCCCCTTATGTCTGTTGCTTGATTGAATCTACTCGTAGCTTAAACATGCGACTGCATGTAGCGATTGGTATACCTCTTTCAGGTAAAATAGATAAAAAGAGTTCCATGTTCGGCGATTATATCAGCCTAAGGCCCATTTCACACATAGCCGGCAGCTTGGTAACCGGTACCGGCTACCCGGTCGTTGGGAATGCATTCTTATGGGCGCGTTCACATCTGCAAACCGAAACCGTCGCCGGTTAACCGGTAGCCGGCTTTGCTCACTGCCACAGCCGGCTGCCGAAACCGGGTAAACGGTTTTCTAGTCGGTAGTGGATACATAAAATCAAATTGCGCCTTCACACATGCCCGGTTGACGTACAAACCGTTTTCAGCACAAACCACATTCTCTTTGGTCATGGTTTGTGGTTTTCGGTTTTCCAGCTGCTGTGTTTCCTTTTTATGAATTTGTTATAGCTAGGCCTACGTGTACGTTACATTCCTTTTTCTGGATGCCGGCTGGCGGACGTGTGTGAAAACAATTGTTTTCTTGAAAAAACCGGCTAACCGGCTGCCGGCTATGTGTGAAATGGGCCTAACAGGACCCTGTAATATCCCTATGCCCCGGCACCAACAGAGGTGAATGTTGAACTGGTTCGCTATCTTCTCTGGAAATGATCGGCAATCTATTTCTACTAAAGAGCTTAAAGATACTGATTCCAAGGACTTGATGGAAGCTAAGCTGTCGGAGAAAATGCGGATATCTTCAGCGGTCATCACGTTATCTTTTAGCCACGCTACAGTGATTGGGAAGACGGAAAGAGAGAAGATTTTGCCTATATGCGAAAATTTAAAGCCACCTGCCTTGCCAGGAATCAGCAGTCTGTGACTGAGGTCTTTTTTGGAGCACTCTATTGTGACGTGCCTCAACGTGGGCTTGCCTCGCTGTGACAGTGTATAATGCATTCAAGCAGTGATTTTCTCTATTGCGGCGATGTGTGTCGTCTATAAGTACCCCGTTATTTCAATGCTGCCCTTTGGATGTTGGTAAAGTTTGAGAGGTGAAATTGGCTTTCCACCATAATATTCAGAGCCAGAAAATAAAGCTTCTTCTTCTTGCTTTACGACGAAGTTATGATCAGGATTAAGGGGATCATAACCCTCCAACTTTACCGCATCCCTATTGGTCCGTACGTGGGGTTCGCCGATTTAAAAAATAAAATAAATATTAGGTATTAATGTCCCATATAGTGCCTAAAACCTAGCTTCTCCAACCACTTTCTTTGCGAAGTGGAAGGGACCTACAATTTGTAAGCCGAATCCGAACGGCAAATTTGAGAAGCTTCTCATGACAATTGATACTCTTGGATGTTTGTCAGACGTTCGCGAGAGGTGGGGTAGTGGGAAAGAAACTCTAGATGTTACTTGGCCCCGGCGAGAATTGAACCGGGGACCTTTCGATTAGAAGTCCGACACACTAACCATTGAGCCACTGCGCCCTACATCATTGTAAGAGAAAGATCCCAAATGGAGTTCTCATCTTTGAGACGGAGCAGGGCATGTGCAGAGAAGGTGCAGAATTGTCTCCTTCTCCTCCTCATCCAAGCAGCTTCTTTATTTGTAGAGACGCTAAGCCTTGTTGTTGCCTATGAGAAATTAAGCTAATTGCAGGATAACTGGCTGAACAGAATGGTGCTACACAGCGGCAGCCAACTGTTGAGAGCACACGAATACAATGTTGCGAACACAACTATTTGCAGTGCTGCATTCCATAGCCATTTGAGTTGACTTAGTTTTATGCCTGCTTGCAGCACCATTGCGTTCAGCCAGTAAATCTAAGCCATTACATTCCGTGAAGCCTATTTTGTCTTTCTTAACTTGAAAACAAACTTGCAAAGTTCTTACTATAAAGTAATGCAGCAAATTTGCATTTCTCTCAATATTGTCACAAAGATGTGATAAAAATCCCAATAACCTGGCTATGAAGTAGCAAAATAAATGGGTTACTTTCACAGGAATCTTTATAACACAAGTTTTCTCGTCCTTTGCAGGTTTTCCACTCCCAAAACCTGTATATTAATAACATTCTTGACACGTTCTCGCATAAGCATAAGCTACGCTACTTCATAGCAGCGCTATCCTTGTGGATAGTTCGACTGCCATCCGCCTTACTATATGGCACACTTCAAATAGTAGGTACTCGTCCTTCATTTCGAAAGTTTGTGTAGAAGCAGGAAAAAAAATAACCACAATATCCCTCCTTCTTCTCTCAATTTACGTAATTCAATGTTGTAATGAGGACTTTTTGCACACAAAATGTTGTTCAACTACAACTACTTTAACGAGTATATACCTTGCATTCTCACCTCAAGAAAGTACCGAGTGGATCATGTGAAATTCGAAACTTAACCTCAAGGGCGAACGTGCTGAGATGCGCTCTACGTGGGTGAAGGGAGATAATAATTCGTTGCATGAATAACCAATGAAGGAGAAGGATTAGGGTATGGATTGTTGATGGTAACTATCCACCATCAACCACCACTAACTACAACATTCAAGGAGATGGTATTTCCAGTTTTTTTTTTCTCCTCTCAACTAGAGAACGCTCTCGCTATAGAAGATCATCTGCAAGAACTTTGCATTTTTCACTCAGGCACGGATGTTAACTTAAAAAAAATTAAACGATTTTTTAACGTTCATTGGTAAACGGATGCAGCGTTAGCTGGCTTATAACGCATTCATCGGAGTAATGCAAATGTGCCAGGAAAAAGTTCAGATTGTGGGTGGGAGGTTAGAGTAAACCAACGTGAGGTGACGCAACATGTATTCGATGTTAGTCGGGTTGTAACATTCTTAAGAAGTAAGTTTTACAAAGCTAAATAATCATTGCATATCTTTTGGAAATTTTTTCTAAGTGTTGGAAGTAAATTATTGTTGGTGCACACATTTCTCCTGACATGTCTACGGTTCGGTTTCGGACAAGTTTTTGACACGCTTTTGCCTAGAGAAGCCAAACCTTGGGCACAGATGATAATGAACAGATATCTCACGATTATGGAATAAAGTATCCTATGAACTAAAAAGAAAAAACCAGCAGTTTACAGCGTGTGTGTAGCTTCAAAACTCACCTCTAAGCTATACTGCCCAGAGCCCAGTAATGTAGGCAATTTGGTTGTGTTGTGTGTAGTTTTTCGTTACGTTTTTTTTAGGAGAGAGTACGTTATGTATACCTTCAAGTTTCAGGCCATAGCTAATTGGTGCTTCCGACTCTCATGGACTAAACTCTCCTGACGAACGGCCATGAATATTATCCTGGAATCGCTGTTTGCATTAAATCAGGGTAGCACCGTTTTTAAGTTCGTACCAAGACGCCGTCTTGTAAGTCTTCTGTGGCCTAAGACGTCTATGCCTTGCGAAGGGTGTGTTTGGGTCTTCCTCTACCTTTTTTGTTTTGAGTTCCTTTTCTATGAAAGAGGATACTCGGTTCCAGTTCTGCCCACTCGTTGACATTTCGGTAGGTAAATGGATGCATTTGTGACTGGTGTCATGGCTCACTTAGACCATCAGTTTGGGTCCATTGTGCCCATTGTTGGGATTTTCCATGAAAGAACCTGCAAAGAAACCAAAAATATGCCGCTGCTCCACAGCTCAGCGATCAGCTGTATTAGAACCACCCGGATCTATATGTAAATCTCAGAAGTTTTCTCAGTTCAATATCGGTCAGATCCTCCAGCTCTTCAAAGAAGTAGCTGACAAGAATCTTGAATCTGTTCGTTCTAAGGGCAGGGCATTCACATAGTAGGTGACAAATAGATTCTATCTCATCGACGTCTCTACAGCTTCTGCAGTTATCGTTGCCGCATTATGCCCAGCCGCTCCGCGTGTAGGTTCACTGCGCAGTGTCCTGTGAGGACCCCAGTAAGTGTGCGTATGTCTTTGCGGTTTAGCCCGATCATGGCCTTAGATTTCCTTTTGTTTACCGCTGGCCAAAGCTCCCTCGAGTGTCAGCCTCTGCATGCTTCGAGGCTGGTTCAACGTAGGTTTGTTCTATTCAAGGATTCAACATCGATTTTCCGTGTCAGTGCACCGAGTGGAGCTTGGATAGATTTCAGAGCCAGAGATGCATCCATCTCCGAGCCGCATCTTGTCAGCTTGTCTGCTTCTTGATTGCCCGAGATGTCCTTGTGCTCTGGTACCCAGCATAGGGTTCACTGAATTGGCGATTGATATCTCGTCTAGCTGTTTCCTGCACCGCCCTTGATTTGACAACTACTGACTCCATAGTCATTATGGCCGCTTGGCTGTCAGAGTATATAGTGATCGTTGACATTTATGCGGCTATGTTGTCTGGATTGATGGCTCCTATCAGAGATTCCAGCCGTCTTCTTTCCGCCTCCCATCTATTGCATTGGAAGAATATATGATTGGCGCTGTCCATTTTAGAGTTTCCGTAGGTACTGGAATGCAGAACTCCTCGTTTTGCCTATACTATGGAGGTTGGTTTTGAAGTGTCCGTGCCCGGTTAGGAATGGGGTGACGAAAGTAATTTACTTATCCGTGTTCCCGTCCCGTCTGTAACGTTTTTAATAAGCCTTTGCCACTTCCAATTTCCGCCTTTTCGTCGTAGACCTTTCTCTTTGCCGCTAAGAGATCAATATGTTTGACTCCCGCGACAGCGAGGACGCCTGGTTCCGACACCGTTCGGTATGAACTTGCAACGCGTAGAGCTTCGCGCCTTTGTACTGCAGCCTTGTCTACTTCTCTTGGCGCAGTGCGTCGGCACATATTTCGTGCCCATACAGAAGAATGGCATGCGTGATCGATATTGAAAACCTACGTTTTCTTACCGTAGGACCGCCTTCTTTTGCCATTAATCTGCAAAATTCGTTCGGAGGGTTTTTCGTTACGTACTCGTATCTTGGTTCATGGTATTGGGGTCGGTTCGCGGGTACGGGATGATGTTCAGGAATCAGTTTTGATTTATTGTCAGATTCTTTCCGCATGATCGAAAGTTGTGTCGATCTATCCATCTCCGTTTCTCCGTCCGTCGCCAATTTCGGGGAACTAAAGTTGCAACTAGAAAGCTAAAATTTCGGCCATACCTATACTTAGCGGGGGTCCAAAATGCCACAGCACTTATTCAGGTTATGCTCAGGATTAGAGTGATCATAACCCTCCCACTTTACTGCACCTTTACTGCCTGGCCCGCTTGTGGAGTTCGCCAAAAAAAATGGTTTTGTTGATGAAGTCGATGAAAATGAAGTTCGCCATTTGCCACGCCCACTTCTTGGGTGCGTGTTTGACAAAAACATTGTTATTCATCCTATGGTTAAAGTATAGCGAGTGTTTTTTTATGGCTAGTGGAAATACTGCATTAACACATCTCCTTCGGTGATTCGAAGAGCCTGCTTCTTAAAGTCAACAACCAGTTGGTTCGCTTTCTTGTAAAACCCCCTGATGTTGTTTCGATAGCGAGACTTTTGGAATTACCCTTGGGACGGCGTTTTTTCTCGTCACGCCTTGTAATCTTTGATAAAACTATAACTTTTTTAGATAAATAAAAATAAATTAAAAAATAAAAATAAAATACTAGAATTGAATGAACGCCCCTACAGGGGGAGTAGAAACAACGTCACCTATAGTTGAGTAGGAGTATGATTCCATATGCATGCCAAACTTGACATTTTCATTAAAGATGGATATACAAGGTGGCGCAAAAGTCATCTTCCTATCGGAAGAAGCATAATTTTTGCAAATGGCGGCAAATGTAAATTCTACTTTGATATTTGTGAAGTTAACTGATACAAAAAAAACTTAAGACACCAATTAACATAATCCAAAAGCAGAACCAAAGTTTTTCATTCATAAAAAAAATTACAGCGAAAGAACATCATGTGACAACTTTTGCGCCACCTGACAACTTTTGCGCCACCTTGTACAAGTAAACATGGCGATTTATTGGGACTTCCTTTGCTGAGCTTGAGATAAGTTCCCAACAAAACGCATCGGATATCATTCTGCTGATTTTTGCTTCATGGTCGGGATTATGATCCCTTTAATCCTGATCATAGCCTCATCGCCATTAAAGGAAGAAGAAGTAGGGCATGGTCGGGATTTGGCCGCGCAACCTTCCGATCAATAAGTTAATACACTGTTGCCACCCGTAAATGCAACTTGTCTCACGTTTTGCAATGCATAGCTTTAGGGATACCGAGTAACGAAAAGACAAAGGAAATAATGGAGAAACTTTGATCAGATTTTTGTATATGCTTATAATTCGCAGAGTCTTTTTCGCAACATTTCGTTAATTTTTTTGGGAATGACAAAATATTTAGGCATTTCGGGAAAAGGCTTTACACAATTATGCAAGAGAAATAATCTGTTCATGCAAATAGAGATTTCTTGTTCTTCAAGCCACTAAAGGGACAAGTTATATTCTATCACAACTCCTTTCTTCCCTCTATTCGAAGTATCTGGCTACACCAAAGCTTCTTTCATTTCTAAAAGCAACTTATGAACTACGTAAGACAAATGACACAAGCGAACAGAATCCACCACATACACTTGTTCTTCTTTTGCAGGAAAAATACACAAAATAAACGATGTCATTCCTAATTAAATTTAAATTACGGAAAAACAAGAAACGTTCTCCCTTTGGTAACCCGCGTTAGCTGATATCCCCTTGTTTCGGAAAAAAGCCAGCTATCCTCCTCATTTTTTTTCGCTATAAGTGGATTAAAATTGTCGAATCGCTATTGTTAGGTAAATTAGCCAAAATCCAGAAAAACAACGCGCTAAATGTACATACAGATTACATGCGGGCGTATGTGCCTTCTTCTAATTGATATTAAAATTGTCTAAACTGTCACACGCGGTTGTAGATTATTGAAGTAGGCACACCTACACACATACAGAGAATACTAAAGCTAATCTTTTTCAAGGGAATTGATGAACATACATTTTTGTGGGGTTGTGGATTTGACGATATGCTTATCAACTGTGTTTTTTTTGTGGTTGCCTGATAGTGATGGAGGAATATGACTTAGGAAAAATGGGAAGTTCAGGATAAGGGGACATTTTTTTTTAATTAACTTAGTGCTTATATATTAAACACGCCCTATGATTGTGTATCCCGGGAATTGATATGAGATTTGTATGGTTGCGCTGGTAGAGTATAATTTTTGTAATGGTGACATTTAAAAGTATGCAATGGATTTGAGTTGTATAAGCGCCCTGCAAAGATACTGGCGTTTGTATACCCTATTCTAGGGGTATATTAATTTTGACGCATAGTTTGTAACATACCTTAATATTGCCCGTAGACCCCTAAAAGTTACTATATTTATGATCAGCATCGATAGTAATGTCGATCTAGCCATGTCCGTCCGTCCGTCCGTCGGCAAAAATTAGGCCTTTAAACTGGACCTAGAGAGCTGAAATTTTAACCATATACTCTCTAGGGTCCCGAAATAATCAAGTTTAAGAATTTTTGAAATCCGCCCACAGACACGCCCACAAACTCAAAAAAACAAAATTTTGGAAAAAATCGAATTTTGAGCTAGAGAGCTGAAATTTTTTATATATGATCTATGGCCCATAAAACTGATTGGGACATAAAATTTTCAAAATCCGCCCACTGACACGCCCACAATTAAATAAAACAAATTTTGAGAAAAATTGAATTTTGAGCTAGAAAGCTGAAATTTTTTATATATGATCTTTGGCCCATAAAACTGCTTGGGACATAAAATTTTCAAAATCCGCCCACTGACACGCCCACAATTAAATAAAATATTTTTTTTGAAAAACCAAAATTTGAGCTAGGGAGCTGAAATTTTTAATATATACTCTCTAGGGGCCCTTTATGCTCATGTGAAAATATTTTCAAAATCCGCCTACTGACACGCCCACAATTATTTTTTTTTTATTTTTGAAAATCCAAAGTTTGAGCTAGGGAGCTGAAATTTATAGTATATACTCTCTAGGTGCCCTTTATGCTCATACTTAATTTTTTTTTAAATCCGCCTACTGACACGCCCACAATTAAATAAAACAATTTTATTGAAAAACCAAAGTTTGAGCTAGGGAGCGTTTTTATTTACAAAAGCTTAGTTTTTTCGATTAAATCCTTTAAATTTTTGTCACGCCCACTTATGAGATATAGGAATAAGAATAGGGTATCCAACAGTTCGCCCAAGCGGACTGTAGCCCGCCCCTATGTTTTGAATACAATTCGATTTCCAATGCATACATATGTACAATTACAATGTCTATGTAAGTAAACGGTGTTTTTTAAAGAGGGTTCGAAAAATAAATTTAAATTAAAATACACCTTTTATTATTCTTTCTCATTTAAAATTTAAAGATAATTTCGGGCATATGAGCACCGCGACTAACAAAATGCGTATCCTGTTGTTCTATTGGTTGATCACTTGTGTGAACGCCTGAAACCATTCGTCAACGAACTGATTGGTGCCTACCTGTACGGTTTTAGACCCGGTAAGTCCACGACCGATTAAATATTCACACTACGGCAGTTCCTGGAAAACCTAGGAAATCCAGAACGATACTCACCATCCTCTCATCGATTTTAAGGCCGCATATGACAGCATGTATAGAGACGAGCTATATAGAGCCATGTATAGTTTTGGCATCCCTGCCAAACTTGTCAGGTTGTGCAGAATGACGATGGGGAACTCTCGGTCTCGCTGCTCTATAAAGGTCGATAACAATCTCACCCAGACCTTTGATGTCAAAAAAGGTTTTAAACAAGGTGACGCGCTGTCATGTGACTTCTTTACCATCATACTTGAAAAAATTGTGATAGATAGAAAATCTTACACAGTGTTTGCCAGTGTGCCAGCGTTGACGAAAACCTATTCATCCATCTGGACCAGTGGATTTGTATACGGCAAGATCTCGAAGCACTCTTGCCACTGTCCGAGTGCGGAAGTGCATTGGTACCCATGGAGTATTCTGCACGCTCGAGTAAAGGGAGGGATACAGCACAATATGGGAGCGTTTAGCTAGTTGTAAAGTGAGTAGCAAACAGATTGGTTTTATCTGAAGGGTTGATAGCTAGAATTTTATTGTAAACATTGACCGCCGGGCCTATCCGGTTAGGTTAGGTTAGGTCATAGTGACAGTCGGCAGAAGCCGACGCACTTAGACTAACAAAAAGGTCCATTGTGATACCACACGGATCTATCTTCTTCCTACTCGTTGAACCAGTTTTAGCTTTTGATGAAGCTTGAAAGACTTTTAATGTCGATGTTTATGAGATCGTTGAGATAATTGTAAAAGAAAGATCCCAAATGGAGTTTTCGTCTTTGAGAGAATGCAGGGCATGTGCAGAGAAGGTGGAGAATCGTCTCCTCCTAGTGAAAGCAGCTTCTGCAGAAGTCATTTGTATAGACGCCAAGCCTTGTTGCATGCTTGCGTATGAGACAGTGGCCGGTGATTACACCAATTGTAGCAGCAATGTGCAGTCTGTTCAAAGCTATCAAACACTTAGAGCGTTTCAGATCCAGCTTTGGCTGTTTTGTCGCCACTGTATACCTAAGGTTAGTTCTCTCAATGGCCTCACTCATAAACATGAGTTTGCATATATAGCAATTGAAACGTCTAAGGGACCTTTCGCCACATTTTTCCACTTCGCACAAGAAAGTTATCACGTTCCTCTTCAGCCACGGCAGTGGAAGAAAACATTTTCATTTTAAGAATTGAACCAAGTAAAAAAAACATAGGGGCGGGCTACAGTCCGCTTGGGCGAACTGTTGGATACCCTATTCTTATTCCTATATCTCATAATTGGGCGTGACAAAAATTTAAAGGATTTTAACGAAAAAACTAAGCTTTTGTAAATAAAAACGCTCCCTAGCTCAAACTTTGGTTTTTCAATAAAATTGTTTTATTTAATTGTGGGCGTGTCAGTAGGCGGATTTAAAAAAAATTTAAGTATGAGCATAAAGGGCACCTAGAGAGTATATACTATAAATTTCAGCTCCCTAGCTCAAACTTTGGACTTTCAAAAATAAAAAAAAATAATTGTGGGCGTGTCAGTAGGCGGATTTTGAAAATATTTACACATGAGCATAAAGGGCCCCTAGAGAGTATATATTAAGAATTTAAGCTCCCTAGCTCAAATTTTGGTTTTTCAAAAAAAATATTTTATTTAATTGTGGGCGTGTCAGTGGGCGGATTTTGAAAATTTTATGTCCCAAGCAGTTTTATGGGCCAAAGATCATATATAAAAAATTTCAGCTTTCTAGCTCAAAATTCAATTTTTCCCAAAATTTGTTTTATTTAATTGTGGGCGTGTCAGTGGGCGGATTTTGAAAATTGTATGTCCCAATCAGTTTTATGGGCCATAGATCATATATAAAAAATTTCAGCTCTCTAGCTCAAAATTCGATTTTTTCCAAAATTTTGTTTTTTTGAGTTTGTGGGCGTGTCTGTGGGCGGATTTCAAAAATTCTTAAACTTGATTATTTCGGGACCCTAGAGAGTATATGGTTAAAATTTCAGCTCTCTAGGTCCAGTTTAAAGGCCTAATTTTTGCCGACGGACGGACGGACGGACGGACATGGCTAGATCGACATTACTATCGATGCTGATCATAAATATAGTAACTTTTAGGGGTCTACGGGCAATATTAAGGTATGTTACAAACTATGCGTCAAAATTAATATACCCCTAGAATAGGGTATACTAACATTTGAGTTCCTAAAGTAGGCAAGGGAAAATGATGGTTTGAATATTCGCTAAAAATAATTCAGCTGTAAGTTGAAACGTACCCTTACCCTTCGTGCAATCAAGCACACAATCAGTCATAATTATGAACCCCTTGTCGAGGAAAAATATTCCTTAACTCATTCTATACCAAATCTTTGGATGCGGAATTCGAGTAGCTATGCGAACACTTTTAGGGTTGATGTAATTTTCCCCGTTGAAATCCTCTCCTGGGGTACATAACAACCATCAACTCCTCTTCACTACTGTCTCTTTTCGCTGTCTCTATCTCTATCTCTTTCTCTATATATCTCTATCTTTCTCTTAATCAGTGGGTACCTAACTCAACCTATATGTATGTTTGGGAATAGTAATGTGGGTTAGAGATATCATTATGATTATGTTCCATCTGAATGTTAATTCCGCGAGAATTCGTTTCTGTGTTTTTTTTTTTGTTGCTCATTTTTTCCGCAGATTCCCCTTGTGGTGCGTGTTTTTCTGTTTTTCCTCATTTTCATCCAATATTTTAGTCGTCCCGGCAGAAACCTTCCTCTCATAGACATCTTATCGGATTGCTCTCTTTCTCTCCCCTCCCCCCTCTCACGATAAAGACATGCAATCATTTCCAAGAAAAATAATTACGCAAAAGGGCGAGGATAGTATAATGTGTATTAGGACTAAGGACACAAGTTTAAGGGATGAATATGGTTGAAGAGTTGAGATTCAAAAACGACACAGAGAATGAAGAACATTTTCCATCTTGAAAGTAATTGGAAAAGTTCTTCCTGAAGTTTGTGCATGATTATGCACAGTTTTCCTTCGTGCTGCCTGCTCGAAACTCTCGTATCGATTGTTAAAGTTATGTGTGTATGCATAGTGAGTGTACATGATGTAGTGATAAATTAAAATTCATATTTTAATTAGTATTTGCTGTGAAGACAATTTAACGTAAAAGGAGCCATTGAGGTCATTAGAGAGATTGAGTGATGGAGACAGAAACACTTGATGGTGCTTTATTGGAAGAATGAAGAACCTTTGAAGGCCTTAGAGCATTTGGGGGGTTCATATATTCGCTTACCTAATGATATTGACAGGCCAATAATAGGATTTGCGTCTTCAAGTTTCCACTTAATACTAATTTTAATGAAGGCAGATGAAAGAAGCCAATGTAAGGAACTTAGACAATGTTCTGCTTCATATTGCCTTCAAAGAGTGCCGTTACATCAAAAATCCACCTCCACATTGGGGCTAGCTTACAATAAATTGAGTCATTGACGGCATCAGATAAACAAAGAGGGAAAACCGATTCTCACTTAGATGGTTCCAACGGTCAGTAAGACCAACGGATTTTGTTTAATTTCCTAACAATCTACAAGTTTAGACTTCTAAGAAATGAGTGTGGTTAATTGAAACCATAGCGAGCAGCTTTCACATGGCAAAAGATTCATATCCATTGTATTTTAAAATGTAATGGATGGATTAGGCCCTGCTAATAGAAAAATATGTCTGCCTAGTAAAAAGGTAGCCCATTTTTCAAACCTACATTAGTACAAACCAGGACCATACTGCCCCTTCTACCTGATAAAGGTCCCTTAGGCATTCCAATTGCTACATGCAAACTCATGTTATGAGGGAGGCAAAACAGCGACAAAACAGTCTAAGCTGGATCTGAAACGCCCTAAGTGTTTGATCTCTCTGAACAGACTGCACATTGGTGCTACAATTGGTGTAATCACCGGCCACTGTCTCATACGCAAGCATGCAACAAGGCTTGGCGTCTATACAAATGACTTCTGCAGAAGCTGCTTGGACGAGGAGAAAGAGGAGGAGACTATTCTCCATCTTCTCTACACATGCCCTGCTCTCACTCAAAGACGAAAACTCCATTTGGGATCTTTCTTTTACAATGATCTCAACGATCTCATAAACATCGACATTAAAAGTCTTTCATTTCATTTTCATTTCATTTCATACGTTTATTTAGCAATATTTAGCCTTTTTTACAATTTCAGATAAACAATAACTATTAAAATAAGAAAAAAATATATAAATTAATAAATAACACTTACGCTTCTATAAATATTTATGCATATTTATTTTTAACATAACTAACAACATTTTGTTTAAATCGAACTAGGTTATTCTCACATTTTAATTCATTGGGAAGTTCATTAAATATCTTCAAACCATTAAACATTAAACTGTTTTGTGCAGATTGGTTTCTAAATAATGGAAGCCTTATATCGCATCTGTTTCTGACGTTATAACCATGCACATCCCTAACATAAGACAATTTATCACATAAGTAACGTGGCAACAACCCATTTTTCATTTTAAATACAAAGATCAACACATTCATTGTTTACACTTAACCATTTCAGTACATTTAACATAGCAATAATCGGGGTGCACCAGTTGCATCTCAAAATTATTCTCATTGCTTTGTTCTGCAATTTCTGCAATCTATTTATCATTGAAATGTTTCCCAAATAAATAACGGTCGAACAATACTCAAAATGCGGTTTTATAATAGCATTGTATACGTTAATTGCACAAATCGTTGACATTCTTTTTCTAATTCTAGCAAAAAATCCTATTTTTTTGCTTAATTTTTTGGATATATAGTTAATATGTTCTTTAAAGTTCATATTTCTATCTATCACAATTCCCAAGTATTTAATTTAATCTACTACTTCAACATTTTCATTATTAATTAAAATTCTGTTTTCGGATTCACCGTTAATAAACATGCATTTAGTTTTTCCTATATTCAAACTTAGTTTATTACTTTTAAACGATTGGTTTAAGGTTATTCAAATCAATGTTAATTTTTTCTACACATTCATTAATATTTATACCGGAAATATACAACAGCCCATCGTCAGCAAACAATCTCAATACTGCGTACTTCACCACCTTTGGCATTTCGTTCACATAGATTATAAATAGCAAAGCTCCAAGAACTGATCCTTGCGGGACCCCAAGACTGACGTTTATTGTGTTCGAAATTACTTCCTCTATTTTAGTCCTCTGCTTGCGTGAAAGAAGGTAAGATTCAAACCACTTAACCTCTCTACCTTTGACTCCGTACTTATCCAATTTTGCAAGTAAAATGTTTCTGTCCACGGTTTCAAATGCTCGCCTTAATTCAATAAAAACATTAACGATAGTCTTTTTTAGATGTTTTTCGTTCTTCCAATCGGCTATAACCAGGTTTAGGAGGGATTCGCAACTGTGCCTTCGTCGAAATCCTGATTGGCAATCCGTAAAAAGGTCGTTCTCCTCCATATACTTCTGAAGCTTGCCTTGCACAACCTTCTCCAGAATTTTTGCAACATTGGGTAGCATGTTGACTGGCCTGAAGTCTTCGGGTTTGGCGGAATTCTTTACTTTTTCTATCGGTACGATAATAGATTCCTTCCAGCAATCAGGGAAAACACCTTCAGTCAATGATTTGTTTATTATCTTACACAATAGCGGGCCTGTAATATGGAAAGAGTCAATTAACATACTAACACTTAACATATATGCATCTTTCTTATTTTTCATATTTTTCATTACACTCTTCAGCTCGCTTAGAGTAACATTTCCAAACTCAAAATATACTCAACACTTCTTTAATATAGTTCACATAGGGGGAGCTAGGGATGTTTCTATTCAGGCTATTTACACTCTCAACAAAGAAAACATTAAAATTATGCGCCAAAGAAACACTGTCTTTATTTAACACATTTTGGAAAATAACGCCTTTTATTGCACTTTTTGCTTCTCTCAACACAAGGGATTTTATTATTCGCCACATTGATTTCTGGTCCTTTGCAGACTGAATTTTATGTTCAACATAAATGTTTTTGGCTTTATCAATCGCGGTTTTAAACGCATTACGCGCACATCTATAACGAGACCAATCGTTCTCCGTGTTTGACCACACCGCCAAGTTATATTTGTTTATTTTATCTTCTCGCATTAATTTAAGATCAATATTAAACCACTTTTGCGCGGAGCTATTACCAACGAATTTAAAGTATTTAAGGCTATTCACTGCTCTTTCTATTCTTTCAGTAAAAAACTTCGCCAAAGCGTTTACCTCACTATGCTCATGAATAATACTTGGATAGTGAAAACCGTTTTGTAGATAATTGCAAAATCCTTGTTTGTTATATTTTAATAATTGAATTTTTATTTTCAGTTGCTTCACTCTCTTTTCGATGTCAATTGTTAGTAGTAAACTTTCATGATCACTTATTTTAAATCTACTTACAACTTCCACATTTGCTTTGTTCATATTTGTGATTACATAATCAATTATCTTCCTTGATGTTGGCGTGATTCTAGTTGGCTGTTTAACCAATTGATTGCAACAATTATCATCGATTACCTGTTCAGTTCGCAGTTTATACGTATCGTTTACCATCCAGTCAATATTGAAATCCCCCATGACCACTAAGTCTCTTCCATGTAGGCTCAACCGTTCGATATATTCTTTGAAAAACTCAACAAAGTTTGTCGTCGATGAACTTGGCGACCTATACAGGCCTGCTATTATAAACGATTGCGCACGAAGTGTTACTTTTATCGCAAGCCACCACCAGTCCAAGTTCGCTGCTACTTCTTCTAATACATTAACTTCCCACAACTCGTTAACATAAATAACTACACCTCCCGTACGAGATGACGTAGAGTTGCATCTAATAGTTGTGTATCCACTTAACTGAATTTCACTGTCATCCACGTTTGATGTCAAATGGGTCTCTGTTACACATATAAAATCAAATCTCTCTGCTAAACCTATGCATTCTAATTTGTTAAAATTATTTAGAAGCCCTTGTACATTGGTACAAAAGCTTCATCAAAAGCTCCAACTGGTTCAACTAGTAGGAAGAAGATAGATCCGTGTGGTATCACAATGGACCTTTTTATTGGGGTAAGTGTGTCGGCTTCTGCCGACTGTCACTATAACCTAACCAAACCTAATGCAAACTAGGCACGCAGTGGGGGAATAACAAAGGAATTTTCAGTTTGTAAATAAAATGTGTTTTTTTGTTAGAGGAGTTTTCAAAATATGGCAAGACTCAGACAGCTGATAGTTAATCTGACAGCTGGCTCCACTTTTATACCCTATTCTAAGGGTAGGTATATTAATTTTGCCGTGAAGTTTGTAACATACCTTATTGCCCGTAGACCCCTAAAAGTTACTATATTTATGATCAGCATCGATAGTAATGTCGATCTAGCCATGTCTGTTGGCAAAAATTAGGCCTTTAAATTGGACCTAGAGAGCTGAAATTTTAACCTTATACTCTCAAAAGGCCCGAAATAATCAAGTTTAAGAATTTTTAAAATCCGCCTACAGACTTAAAAAAACAATTTTATCAAAAAATTCGAATTTTTAGCTAGAAAGCTGAAATTTTTTATATATAACCTTTGACTCCTAAAACTGCTCAGAAGATAAAATTTCTAAAATCCGCCCACTGACACGCCCACAATTAAATAAAACAATTTTATTGAAAAACCAAAGTTTGAGCTAGGGAGCGTTTTTTACAAAAGCTTCGTTTTTTTCGATTTAATCCTTTAAATGTTATATAACAAAATATGAGCGTTCTTAACAATTCAACCGTATGTACTTAGACTTTTGTGACTCCCACGTATGAGCGATAGGAATAAGAATAGGGTATAAAACAGTTCGCCCAAGCAAATTATCGTGGTACTGCTCAGTGCGGTTAATGGGGTGGCGGCATCATTGGTACGTACTTTTTTACTCATACTCTTCAGAGAAAGAAAAGTGTGAACCTGCAGGACATTTGGATTCAACAGGATGGTGCAACATAACTTTCAGCCGCCCATATTCATGGAAGGGTTCGATGACAAAATTATCTCCAGAAACGGAACAGCGGCTTGGCCTCCAAGATCATGTGATTTGACGCCGCTGGACTATTTAGTTTAAGAGTGTTTGAAGCCAAAAACGATTCCAGCCTTGGAAGGTAACATCGAGTGCAACATTCGTGAGATTCGTCCGCGAATACTCGAAAAAGTGTTCGGAATTTGGAACGCCTCGATGCAGTTCCTGAAACGCTCCCTTGGTGGCCCGTCATAAATGTTGTAAAAGTATAGACGGAAATTATGGCGATCAAAGAAGCCTTATCGTAGCTAACTTTACATACCCTCACCGAGGGTAAGGTTAAATTAACTATTCTTCACTATAAGGACATCCGTATCTTTTCGGAAAGTCAAGCCAGGATTTCTGCCTGGTAGTAAAAATATGGGACACAAATCAACCCGCGAAAATGAAATAACTGTTTAACCGATAATGGATTTACTCAGAGAATCAAAACATAAACGGCTAGATCATGCTGCCTAATTACGGCAGTATCTTCCAACATAGTGTACAGGTTGGTTTTCGCTATTACTAGTCATAAGTTTCCAATGAACCATACACTATAACTAAATCTCACGAATGACGACACTTCTAGAAGCTGCGATGATGAGGAGATCCATGAAGATATACTTTGAAGGTATTTCTTAAAAGACATCCAATAGTTAAAATCAAATTATTTTTAATATATCTCTAAGCAAAGGTTTTTTTCTGGACTCTTGGAAGAGCCCATATATTACTCCAATTCAGTAGTATAGATGTATAGCAAAACTTTATTTAATACCAAAAGTTTTTGAATCGCTATTTCAAAAAAAGAATGTCCAAGATTAAATCTCTAATTTTCAATTTATTTTGAGTTTGTGGGCGTGTCTGTGGGCGGATTTCAAAAATTCTTAAACTTGATTATTTCGGGACCCTAGAGAGTATATGGTTAAAATTTCAGCTCTCTAGGTCCAGTTTAAAGGCCTAATTTTTGCCGACGGACGGACGGACGGACGGACATGGCTAGATCGACATTACTATCGATGCTGATCATAAATATAGTAACTTTTAGGGGTCTACGGGCAATATTAAGGTATGTTACAAACTATGCGTCAAAATTAATATACCCCTAGAATAGGGTATACTAACATTTGAGTTCCTAAAGTAGGCAAGGGAAAATGATGGTTTGAATATTCGCTAAAAATAATTCAGCTGTAAGTTGAAACGTACCCTTACCCTTCGTGCAATCAAGCACACAATCAGTCATAATTATGAACCCCTTGTCGAGGAAAAATATTCCTTAACTCATTCTATACCAAATCTTTGGATGCGGAATTCGAGTAGCTATGCGAACACTTTTAGGGTTGATGTAATTTTCCCCGTTGAAATCCTCTCCTGGGGTACATAACAACCATCAACTCCTCTTCACTACTGTCTCTTTTCGCTGTCTCTATCTCTATCTCTTTCTCTATATATCTCTATCTTTCTCTTAATCAGTGGGTACCTAACTCAACCTATATGTATGTTTGGGAATAGTAATGTGGGTTAGAGATATCATTATGATTATGTTCCATCTGAATGTTAATTCCGCGAGAATTCGTTTCTGTGTTTTTTTTTTTGTTGCTCATTTTTTCCGCAGATTCCCCTTGTGGTGCGTGTTTTTCTGTTTTTCCTCATTTTCATCCAATATTTTAGTCGTCCCGGCAGAAACCTTCCTCTCATAGACATCTTATCGGATTGCTCTCTTTCTCTCCCCTCCCCCCTCTCACGATAAAGACATGCAATCATTTCCAAGAAAAATAATTACGCAAAAGGGCGAGGATAGTATAATGTGTATTAGGACTAAGGACACAAGTTTAAGGGATGAATATGGTTGAAGAGTTGAGATTCAAAAACGACACAGAGAATGAAGAACATTTTCCATCTTGAAAGTAATTGGAAAAGTTCTTCCTGAAGTTTGTGCATGATTATGCACAGTTTTCCTTCGTGCTGCCTGCTCGAAACTCTCGTATCGATTGTTAAAGTTATGTGTGTATGCATAGTGAGTGTACATGATGTAGTGATAAATTAAAATTCATATTTTAATTAGTATTTGCTGTGAAGACAATTTAACGTAAAAGGAGCCATTGAGGTCATTAGAGAGATTGAGTGATGGAGACAGAAACACTTGATGGTGCTTTATTGGAAGAATGAAGAACCTTTGAAGGCCTTAGAGCATTTGGGGGGTTCATATATTCGCTTACCTAATGATATTGACAGGCCAATAATAGGATTTGCGTCTTCAAGTTTCCACTTAATACTAATTTTAATGAAGGCAGATGAAAGAAGCCAATGTAAGGAACTTAGACAATGTTCTGCTTCATATTGCCTTCAAAGAGTGCCGTTACATCAAAAATCCACCTCCACATTGGGGCTAGCTTACAATAAATTGAGTCATTGACGGCATCAGATAAACAAAGAGGGAAAACCGATTCTCACTTAGATGGTTCCAACGGTCAGTAAGACCAACGGATTTTGTTTAATTTCCTAACAATCTACAAGTTTAGACTTCTAAGAAATGAGTGTGGTTAATTGAAACCATAGCGAGCAGCTTTCACATGGCAAAAGATTCATATCCATTGTATTTTAAAATGTAATGGATGGATTAGGCCCTGCTAATAGAAAAATATGTCTGCCTAGTAAAAAGGTAGCCCATTTTTCAAACCTACATTAGTACAAACCAGGACCATACTGCCCCTTCTACCTGATAAAGGTCCCTTAGGCATTCCAATTGCTACATGCAAACTCATGTTATGAGGGAGGCAAAACAGCGACAAAACAGTCTAAGCTGGATCTGAAACGCCCTAAGTGTTTGATCTCTCTGAACAGACTGCACATTGGTGCTACAATTGGTGTAATCACCGGCCACTGTCTCATACGCAAGCATGCAACAAGGCTTGGCGTCTATACAAATGACTTCTGCAGAAGCTGCTTGGACGAGGAGAAAGAGGAGGAGACTATTCTCCATCTTCTCTACACATGCCCTGCTCTCACTCAAAGACGAAAACTCCATTTGGGATCTTTCTTTTACAATGATCTCAACGATCTCATAAACATCGACATTAAAAGTCTTTCATTTCATTTTCATTTCATTTCATACGTTTATTTAGCAATATTTAGCCTTTTTTACAATTTCAGATAAACAATAACTATTAAAATAAGAAAAAAATATATAAATTAATAAATAACACTTACGCTTCTATAAATATTTATGCATATTTATTTTTAACATAACTAACAACATTTTGTTTAAATCGAACTAGGTTATTCTCACATTTTAATTCATTGGGAAGTTCATTAAATATCTTCAAACCATTAAACATTAAACTGTTTTGTGCAGATTGGTTTCTAAATAATGGAAGCCTTATATCGCATCTGTTTCTGACGTTATAACCATGCACATCCCTAACATAAGACAATTTATCACATAAGTAACGTGGCAACAACCCATTTTTCATTTTAAATACAAAGATCAACACATTCATTGTTTACACTTAACCATTTCAGTACATTTAACATAGCAATAATCGGGGTGCACCAGTTGCATCTCAAAATTATTCTCATTGCTTTGTTCTGCAATTTCTGCAATCTATTTATCATTGAAATGTTTCCCAAATAAATAACGGTCGAACAATACTCAAAATGCGGTTTTATAATAGCATTGTATACGTTAATTGCACAAATCGTTGACATTCTTTTTCTAATTCTAGCAAAAAATCCTATTTTTTTGCTTAATTTTTTGGATATATAGTTAATATGTTCTTTAAAGTTCATATTTCTATCTATCACAATTCCCAAGTATTTAATTTAATCTACTACTTCAACATTTTCATTATTAATTAAAATTCTGTTTTCGGATTCACCGTTAATAAACATGCATTTAGTTTTTCCTATATTCAAACTTAGTTTATTACTTTTAAACGATTGGTTTAAGGTTATTCAAATCAATGTTAATTTTTTCTACACATTCATTAATATTTATACCGGAAATATACAACAGCCCATCGTCAGCAAACAATCTCAATACTGCGTACTTCACCACCTTTGGCATTTCGTTCACATAGATTATAAATAGCAAAGCTCCAAGAACTGATCCTTGCGGGACCCCAAGACTGACGTTTATTGTGTTCGAAATTACTTCCTCTATTTTAGTCCTCTGCTTGCGTGAAAGAAGGTAAGATTCAAACCACTTAACCTCTCTACCTTTGACTCCGTACTTATCCAATTTTGCAAGTAAAATGTTTCTGTCCACGGTTTCAAATGCTCGCCTTAATTCAATAAAAACATTAACGATAGTCTTTTTTAGATGTTTTTCGTTCTTCCAATCGGCTATAACCAGGTTTAGGAGGGATTCGCAACTGTGCCTTCGTCGAAATCCTGATTGGCAATCCGTAAAAAGGTCGTTCTCCTCCATATACTTCTGAAGCTTGCCTTGCACAACCTTCTCCAGAATTTTTGCAACATTGGGTAGCATGTTGACTGGCCTGAAGTCTTCGGGTTTGGCGGAATTCTTTACTTTTTCTATCGGTACGATAATAGATTCCTTCCAGCAATCAGGGAAAACACCTTCAGTCAATGATTTGTTTATTATCTTACACAATAGCGGGCCTGTAATATGGAAAGAGTCAATTAACATACTAACACTTAACATATATGCATCTTTCTTATTTTTCATATTTTTCATTACACTCTTCAGCTCGCTTAGAGTAACATTTCCAAACTCAAAATATACTCAACACTTCTTTAATATAGTTCACATAGGGGGAGCTAGGGATGTTTCTATTCAGGCTATTTACACTCTCAACAAAGAAAACATTAAAATTATGCGCCAAAGAAACACTGTCTTTATTTAACACATTTTGGAAAATAACGCCTTTTATTGCACTTTTTGCTTCTCTCAACACAAGGGATTTTATTATTCGCCACATTGATTTCTGGTCCTTTGCAGACTGAATTTTATGTTCAACATAAATGTTTTTGGCTTTATCAATCGCGGTTTTAAACGCATTACGCGCACATCTATAACGAGACCAATCGTTCTCCGTGTTTGACCACACCGCCAAGTTATATTTGTTTATTTTATCTTCTCGCATTAATTTAAGATCAATATTAAACCACTTTTGCGCGGAGCTATTACCAACGAATTTAAAGTATTTAAGGCTATTCACTGCTCTTTCTATTCTTTCAGTAAAAAAACTTCGCCAAAGCGTTTACCTCACTATGCTCATGAATAATACTTGGATAGTGAAAACCGTTTTGTAGATAATTGCAAAATCCTTGTTTGTTATATTTTAATAATTGAATTTTTATTTTCAGTTGCTTCACTCTCTTTTCGATGTCAATTGTTAGTAGTAAACTTTCATGATCACTTATTTTAAATCTACTTACAACTTCCACATTTGCTTTGTTCATATTTGTGATTACATAATCAATTATCTTCCTTGATGTTGGCGTGATTCTAGTTGGCTGTTTAACCAATTGATTGCAACAATTATCATCGATTACCTGTTCAGTTCGCAGTTTATACGTATCGTTTACCATCCAGTCAATATTGAAATCCCCCATGACCACTAAGTCTCTTCCATGTAGGCTCAACCGTTCGATATATTCTTTGAAAAACTCAACAAAGTTTGTCGTCGATGAACTTGGCGACCTATACAGGCCTGCTATTATAAACGATTGCGCACGAAGTGTTACTTTTATCGCAAGCCACCACCAGTCCAAGTTCGCTGCTACTTCTTCTAATACATTAACTTCCCACAACTCGTTAACATAAATAACTACACCTCCCGTACGAGATGACGTAGAGTTGCATCTAATAGTTGTGTATCCACTTAACTGAATTTCACTGTCATCCACGTTTGATGTCAAATGGGTCTCTGTTACACATATAAAATCAAATCTCTCTGCTAAACCTATGCATTCTAATTTGTTAAAATTATTTAGAAGCCCTTGTACATTGGTACAAAAGCTTCATCAAAAGCTCCAACTGGTTCAACTAGTAGGAAGAAGATAGATCCGTGTGGTATCACAATGGACCTTTTTATTGGGGTAAGTGTGTCGGCTTCTGCCGACTGTCACTATAACCTAACCAAACCTAATGCAAACTAGGCACGCAGTGGGGGAATAACAAAGGAATTTTCAGTTTGTAAATAAAATGTGTTTTTTTGTTAGAGGAGTTTTCAAAATATGGCAAGACTCAGACAGCTGATAGTTAATCTGACAGCTGGCTCCACTTTTATACCCTATTCTAAGGGTAGGTATATTAATTTTGCCGTGAAGTTTGTAACATACCTTATTGCCCGTAGACCCCTAAAAGTTACTATATTTATGATCAGCATCGATAGTAATGTCGATCTAGCCATGTCTGTTGGCAAAAATTAGGCCTTTAAATTGGACCTAGAGAGCTGAAATTTTAACCTTATACTCTCAAAAGGCCCGAAATAATCAAGTTTAAGAATTTTTAAAATCCGCCTACAGACTTAAAAAAACAATTTTATCAAAAAATTCGAATTTTTAGCTAGAAAGCTGAAATTTTTTATATATAACCTTTGACTCCTAAAACTGCTCAGAAGATAAAATTTCTAAAATCCGCCCACTGACACGCCCACAATTAAATAAAACAATTTTATTGAAAAACCAAAGTTTGAGCTAGGGAGCGTTTTTTACAAAAGCTTCGTTTTTTTCGATTTAATCCTTTAAATGTTATATAACAAAATATGAGCGTTCTTAACAATTCAACCGTATGTACTTAGACTTTTGTGACTCCCACGTATGAGCGATAGGAATAAGAATAGGGTATAAAACAGTTCGCCCAAGCAAATTATCGTGGTACTGCTCAGTGCGGTTAATGGGGTGGCGGCATCATTGGTACGTACTTTTTTACTCATACTCTTCAGAGAAAGAAAAGTGTGAACCTGCAGGACATTTGGATTCAACAGGATGGTGCAACATAACTTTCAGCCGCCCATATTCATGGAAGGGTTCGATGACAAAATTATCTCCAGAAACGGAACAGCGGCTTGGCCTCCAAGATCATGTGATTTGACGCCGCTGGACTATTTAGTTTAAGAGTGTTTGAAGCCAAAAACGATTCCAGCCTTGGAAGGTAACATCGAGTGCAACATTCGTGAGATTCGTCCGCGAATACTCGAAAAAGTGTTCGGAATTTGGAACGCCTCGATGCAGTTCCTGAAACGCTCCCTTGGTGGCCCGTCATAAATGTTGTAAAAGTATAGACGGAAATTATGGCGATCAAAGAAGCCTTATCGTAGCTAACTTTACATACCCTCACCGAGGGTAAGGTTAAATTAACTATTCTTCACTATAAGGACATCCGTATCTTTTCGGAAAGTCAAGCCAGGATTTCTGCCTGGTAGTAAAAATATGGGACACAAATCAACCCGCGAAAATGAAATAACTGTTTAACCGATAATGGATTTACTCAGAGAATCAAAACATAAACGGCTAGATCATGCTGCCTAATTACGGCAGTATCTTCCAACATAGTGTACAGGTTGGTTTTCGCTATTACTAGTCATAAGTTTCCAATGAACCATACACTATAACTAAATCTCACGAATGACGACACTTCTAGAAGCTGCGATGATGAGGAGATCCATGAAGATATACTTTGAAGGTATTTCTTAAAAGACATCCAATAGTTAAAATCAAATTATTTTTAATATATCTCTAAGCAAAGGTTTTTTTCTGGACTCTTGGAAGAGCCCATATATTACTCCAATTCAGTAGTATAGATGTATAGCAAAACTTTATTTAATACCAAAAGTTTTTGAATCGCTATTTCAAAAAAAGAATGTCCAAGATTAAATCTCTAATTTTCAATTTAAATTCATGAGTGGAAAATCAACTTCAACTAATCTTACGTCATTTACGAATTTCAGTATCAATGCAACGGAAAAGGCAAATCCAGAAGACTGAATTCTCAAGGCAACAGTTCCAATTGGTTCAATGATCTCTAGACAAATTTTAAATGACTCGAGAGTACCTCAAGGCAGCCATCTGGGTTCACTTCTGGTCTTGCTTTTTGTGAATAGCTAACCTCATGGCATTCAATATTCATTTTGTTGTTGTTTGTTATTTGTTTTGTTTGTATTTTGACTTGAAGTTTTAAAAGCCGATTAAATTCGTGCGTTCGAATCCCGGCCAGGGTCATGATTTAAAATTGAATACTCACACAAATTATTTTTCTAAATTCTGTACGCCTTCTTTTTGCTAATGACCTAAAATTTCTCAGATGTATAAAAACTACAGATGATTGCCATCTTTTACAAGAAGATCTTCAAAGGCTAACGGAATGGTGTAAAATTAACCAATTACTTTTAAATATCTCGAAATGCCAATGCTTTTCTTTTTGTTGCAATTTTTCATCAATTATCTTTGATTACAACATTGAAAATTATGTCCTTGAAAGAATTTCGGAGAAAAAAAATCTTGGCGTAGTTTTTGACTATAAATTAGACTTTGTCAAACATGTTGAGTGTATAGTAGCCAAAGCAAACTCTATGCTAGGCTTCATCATACGTAATTCGAAAGACTTCAATGATCCATATATTCTTGTGACACTATATAGCGCTTATGTTAGGTCGATTTTAGAATATTGCTGTGTGATATGGAATCAATACTACACTATTCATTCAAATAGAATTGAAAATTTACAGAAGAAATTTACTAGATTTGTAATATGGTAGTTGGGTTGGAATATCGAAACTCCCACGTACTCTACTAGATGTCAACTGCTCGGCATTCAGTCGCTTAAAAATAGAAGGAAAGTTTTTTTCGGTTATGTTTATAAGTGACATTTTATCAAATCATATTAAATGTCCTTTTCTGTTATCTTTGCTCGATCTGTATGCTCCAACTCGTCAGCTAAGAACACGTTTCCTGCTCCGCGAAAATGAACATAGAGTGAACTATGCACTCAATGAACCTATAACTCGCTGTGTTAGAGAAACTAATCTTATTTCTAATAGCATTGATTTTAATTTTCATGTAAGTAGGCTTACTTTAAAAAATAACTTATTGTTGTATTTTTTAACTACTTAATTTGAATTATTTTCTTTTTGTTTTTGTTAATCTTTGGTAGTCTAATTGTAGAATTAAATGCTCTGATTGATGTAAATAAATAAATAAATAAATAAATTAAATACATCCCTAAGCAATGTAGGCGCCACACTTGGATGAGAAACCCTACAAAAGCACCAAACTACTTTCCTATCGTCCTATTCTTTCGAATAGTAAGTAGAACCAAAAAGATGCAACGCAATACTTCATTGCTAGGTGCTACCCACGCGCTTAAATCACTATTTGTTAGCTTAATTCGCCCTATATGGGAGTATACGCTTCGATTCTGACAGAAAGGATACAGAAAAGATTCACAAGGTATTCGATGCGACAGCTTATTGGATTTATTTTTTGGTTTCGTTCGCGAGAGATGGAATGACGGGTAATAGAAATTGCCCTCCTTTACTAACGTTGTTTAGACTTTATACCACAGCCCGATGTTTAAGGCCAAGGCTTAACAAACATTTTTTTTTTTTTTTATAATGTAAAGGGAATTTTTTTAGGACCCTTATCATGTATTGGCTGCACAGCGCAGGCGTTAAAAAAATTAGGATTAGAAGCAAAGGAACGATGCCGATGCACATTGGTTTTAAATGTTTGTAGGTTATAATGTAAAGGAAAAATAGGGCGTGGAAGAGTATTCCACATTCGTGTTGTATAGCTGAGGAAAGATTCTTTGAACTTAACTGTACGTCCGAATACAGGCTTGACTGTGAACTGATGAGACTTCATTGCATGGCGGGTATTGCGGTTGAAATATTCAAGGGGTGGAATTCAACTGGTTGTATTTCGTTTGAGCACTTATGGTGGAAATCACGATAGAATAACGAAAGACAAGAGACATTACGACGATGTTTATGAGTTTTATCGCGAGTTTTTGGATCCTGTCAAGTAGCTCCAAATAAGTTATTGGTGCACCAGACCAGATATGGGCGTTGTACTCGAGTTTCGGGCGACTAAATGCCTTTTAAATTGTAGCCAGTTTAGAAGGGGTGAAATATTTCTTATATCGCTTAAGGAAGCCTAGACATTTCGCAGCATTCTTGGCGACATCGAATATGTGGTTATTCCAACGCAGGTTGTCATTAACACACATAACGAGAATGGAAAGTCTTTCGGTTTCAGCGATGCAGGTGCCATTTATTAATAATGGCAGTGTGTGTGGGTTTTGCTTTAATGACTTGCAGCATTGCGTTTAAGAAGCATTAAATTCCACTCTATTGGTTGTACCCCACTGATTTATGCTGTAAAGATCGGAATTTAATGCGCTTAACATACGTTGCCGTTCCTGTTCCACACCCGAAGAAGAGGCCAAGTGACCCAAGAAAAGAATATGAGAAGCTGATGGTACTGTCATCAGCAAAGGAATGGATTGGATTAGAAGTAACAGACAGGAGATCATTTATAAAAATGAGAAAGAGAGTCGGGGACAGAATAGAGCATTTATTTGGCAGAATTGAAACCGTCTAAAACAACTTGAATTGAACGGTCCAAAAGGTAATTTCTAATCCATTGAAGAAGATTATCATCGATCCCAAATGCACGCATTTTCGACTAGAGAGCTTGATGCCAATTTCTGCCAAATGTCTTTGAAATATCAAGCGCAACGATCTTACTTTCACCACCTTGGTGAAGCGATTGGTTCCACTTTTCGGTTAGATATGTCATCAAATCACCGGTGGACCAGTTCCTGGTTAACCATACTGCCGGTCGCTAAGAAGTTTTCGCGAGTCAAGATATTTCATGACCTGACGGTTGATCAGCGTTTCCATGACCTTAGAAAGAAGGGACGTAAGTGCAATTGGTCGGTAGTAGTAGGGAGAATAAGATTCGCCTTTTTTTGGGTACAGTCCGACAAATGCTGTTCTCCATCTTCCAGGGAAGAGCCCTGAAAAATAGGACAGATAGAAAAGCTTACGCAGTGGTTTTGCCAGAGTAGAAGAACACCTCTTCAGAACGGTAGGGGAAATACCATCTGGACCAGCGGATTTGTGTATGTCAAAATCTCGAAGTACTTTAGCCACTGTACGAGTGCGGAAGTAGATTGGTCCCATGGAGTATTCTACGCTCTCGAGTACAGGGGGAGACAAAGCACAATCCGGGAGCGTTGAGCTAGCTGCAAAGTGAGCAGCAAGCAGAATGGCTCTATCCAGAGAGCTAACAGCTATAATGTCATTGTAAATGAGTTTCGGGAATGACGAGGCCGAATTCTTCAGATTTTTGACAAACGACCAAAAGTTTTTACTATCCGTGGGACTTTGTAGTATGTTCTGCCTCAGCTTTTGGTCGTATGAGAATTTTACACGATTAATAAGGGCATTGCAGTCATTTCTGGCTAATTTTAAAATTTTCCGGTATTCCTCAGATGGGTTGGACTTATAAGACCGACAGCTTACCGCTTTTAACCTGATAGCCTCTTTGCCGCTCTAGTAGCACACCACGCGTTTACCTTGGGTTTGATACTTTTTATCCGGTTAGGGATGAAAGACTTCATGCTTGGGGGAATTATGTTTGTGACCATATCAGCAGCAGCATCCACATCGGTGTAGAGGAAGCAAATCGGTAGGCCTGCCTTTATTTTCTGAGATCGAACCGGCGTACCCCACATGCGGACCATTAGGGATGTAGTTAAGTGGGAGGGTTATGACCCCATTAATCCTAGCCTCACATTAAGGGAGAAGAAGATTGTATATTATATTATTTTACTATGCTTTGTTTTTTAGTCTATGACTAGGAAAGTTATGTAGGTACTATAGGCAATAAATAAAAAAAATATTTTCTTACTGTCGGATTTATACAGGTTTCTAAGAACGTCACGATGGCTATGTAATGAAAGAAGACCTAGCCAGGAGAATCAAGCCTAAAACAACGCGGCAAACAATCCGAATGAAATGTTATCACAATGAGTCCACAAGGACATAACCCGCTAGGTAAACTTAACCAAGTACTTTTTTCTCATTAGAAATATTAGAATCTTTACGTCAAAGTTTATCTGTACCATTCATCTTTTCCAGAAGTCACAAAGAAACTTCAACAAAATAAAACAAAACTATTGACATGAACCTTTGCTAGTCATCTAAAAGTAAGGAACACGCCCAAAAACCTGCTGAGCAATTGATAAAATATAATTTTCCGATTTAATTTCAACGCTCATCCCTACTTCAACACCGTCCCACATGAGACGTTACCTCAAATCCTGTTTAAATCGCTGTCCTTCTACTCTTCCTGCTGAAAAAAAAACAACAAAACGAAAAAAACACCCACTAAACAATTTTGTATCGTGTTAACAAAATATTTAAGCCCCTGTAATGCGTCGCGTTAAAACTTTAATAGCTCACAGGGAATTTTTGGTAATAAATTAAACTTGAGAGTGCGAGCAAGGGATGTTTAAATTGAATAGTAATCGAAAACAATAAAACCATTCATTCGCCCAGTCACCCCCCCCCCCCCCCCCCCAACCCCCTTTAATTTGCAATCAACAAATTTAAACCAAATCTCCATGCTGTTCTATTGCAAAGGACAATATTGTATGTAAAAGCAAAACTAAAATCGAAAAATTGTTTTCCCTCCAAAAACTGCGAATTTCGATTCTGCATTATTGATTTTACATCCTGTTAGCCTTCCTCTGACGCTCTCACTCGAATGTCACTCTTCCCATTTGGTATATATGTATATTTTTTTATTGTAAACAACGTGCCGGCGCGTTACCAACCCCTATAGTGCCGCACAAAAAAAAACTCAATTCCTCCCGTGATGTATTATTCAGAGGAGCTTTCAACAATAATTGACTATTCTTTTGCGGGATGATTTTCAGGCTGTGCTTCTCATCAAAATAAAAACCAAAAGCCCAAACGGAAATGGTAAAAATGGCAATAGTTAACGGATCGACAGCAAAAAGCAAAAAAAAAAAGAAAACCAACTGCCCGAATTGTAACGTACCTATGTATGTTACGATAGCTATTTTGATTAAAAAATAATTTAATGCTCTTCGCTTTGAGTGTCATTTCGTTGGACCTTTTTCCACGCCGCGTTTAAAATTAAAAAGGTTTGTGACCTTTTATTTCTGTGTCTCATGGCCTGTGTGACACTACAGCTGGATAGGGCGGATTTGCCCACTAGATGTTGGTATGTAAGTAAAATAAAATAAGATAAATGACAGAAAAAAAAGACAAAATCAAGCGTTGTCACTTTAATCCAGGATAGAAAAGGAAAAGAGAAAGCTTTTGCCGCTTTTTTCCACTGGAAAACAGTTTAAATTAAAGCCCTATGTTGTTGTTGCTGCTATCGTTGGTTACGGGGACACAATTCCAAAAACACCGCATGGTAAACTCTCGAAAGCTTTAACAAATTATGTTTGGTTCCGAATCATGACAGGAGCGAACTGAGTGGTGGTGGTTTGGTAGTGTTGCCGTGAGGGACACTTAGAAGTTGTTGGTTATGCGAAATACTTATTTTGGAGTTCGAAATTCGTTTGAGACTTGACATCCAATGCCTTCTTTTGGGCCGCGATTTAAAATCATTATTATCTCTGCTAGCTCTAAGTAATGACGCGCGAACCAAATTTCCAATTTTCACGATTTGACCACACTCGTGAACAGAGTAAAAAACTTGTGTTAGCAAGTGTCCGAATCAAATTATTCTTCTTGTTTAACAGTGAGGATGTGATCAAATGCTGGTGTTTTTGCATTAATGTGATTCAGGAGTTTTCAGATCTGCCTCTGTTTATACGATTTCGACACGGTAGCCATGTCTTATTTTTTGGTGGTTTTTTAACGACACCGGTTAACTTCAGTCCAACCAATGGATTGGGCGGTACCAATTTGCAAGGCAACTACTAGTCCCTACTATTTTACGTGTCGTCATTGATCAAATAACTCATGTGACCATCGTTTGGCAGGTGATAGAAATTTAATTAGTAAGGAACTCGTAGTTGCCTTACAAATTGAACGCGCCAATTGTGTCGCTAGGATCACCTGAATATTAAACTGCCTAGAAGTGATTTTTCCTATTGGTCGCCTTTTACGACAAGGGCTGTTTTTTAGGGGCGCTGAATTGATATTCTTTGTCCGTCCCTGCACGAGCCTATCAGAAACAAATTGAACGTAGGAAACAAAACATATTTCGTGAAAAAGCATCCATTACGAACAAAAACTTAAAAAAAAAAATATTTTCTTATGAAAGCAATATTTGGGTGAGATAAATAAGTCCAACTGGAAGATTTATAAAAAACATTTGGATATACCATTAGTACCAGGAGCTTTTCTTATTAGTGAAAGCTTTATTATTGTGTTGATGTCTTTAGGCCGAACGTACTATCCAGAAGGTACAATAGGAACAGTTACGTCAAGCTGGTTTAAAGAACTTTCAACCGGATCAACTGTCATGGGATTGCAAAGATTTGCTGAAACCGTAAAATTTCAGGCAAATTTTTGTGAAGGACCTTTAGCCTTTACAGTGCTTGTTATGCAAGATGCAACTAGCAGAGTTGTAAAGGAATGCATTGCAGACAGTGTAAGCTCGCTTAAACGAACTAGGCATGGGTAACTAAGCACTGTGTCAATTCATTGCGTTAGCGCAGCAACTGTGCTACATGTGTACACTTATACTTGACCTGTGGAAATGGGTTGATTTGATGATACTTTTAGAGTGGTATGGCGCAGTGAGGGAGATACATTTATAGTCGACCTGCGAAAATGGGTTGATTTGATGATACTTTTAGTGTGTTATGCCGCAGTGGGATTTCTCCTAGATCTGCCGTAGTGTGAATTTTTTGTCTGTTGTCGACTTACCGAGCCTAAAACCACACTGGTAGGGACCAATCAGTTTGTTGACAAATGGTTTCAGGCGTTCACACAGAACAGCAGATAGGATCCTATGTGCAATGCTGAGCAGATTGATGCCTATATAGTTGGCGCAGTTTAGAGGGTCTCCTCTCTTGTGGAACATAACCAAAAAAAAAATTTTCCCATACAGTGACCCTCAGAGACCGATGTGCGCACAACGATGCTTAGGTTTCCTTTAGAATCCATATGAAAAACTACACCGAACTACGCTATATAAAGGGTCTTTCATTAAGGACTTGACAACATCTTTTTTAAATTAAATGCAAACTAATTGAGATATCCCAATAAAAATTGTATTGGCTTTAATTACTATCAAAATATTTATGAATGAAATTCGACTTCGTTCATATGTCCACCACGGCCGCACATTTCGACCGATACGGCCGCTATTTCTCGTTCAACATTGTCTCTGAGCTCCTCCAACGTCGCCGGCTTGTTAATAATAATAATAATATTTAGTTAGGGTATATTACACTGCGACCTATTGGTCTATTGTGTCCCCTTGCTTGTGCCTCGGAGAGGTTCATGCCCTCTTTCAGAGCCCTCACTAGATACTTCTTTGTAAAGCGTGTCGAGGTATTGCTCTGATTTATCCTTGGCAGGTCACACTCCTTAGAGCACAGCGTCCAGTCCAGTTTCTTTGATGAATCTGAGAATGAGCTGTGGGTCCATGGTTTGTATGTCCTTGTCTGTTATTTGGTGCCTGCCCAAATATTTCATCCTTTTGTGGGCCAGTGCCCCACAGGATTCCAGTATGTGGTCTGGAGTTTCGGCGGTTTCACTGCAGAATCTACAGAGCCCGTCCTCCGATAGGCCCATTTTCCTCAGGTGCTCCTTGAGTCTAGAGTGCCCTATGAGGAGGCCTGTTAGGATTCTTAGGTTGTTTTTGTTAAGGCCGATACAAGCTTTGAATCTCTTTTGGTTGTAGTTTCCTAAGAGTTTCTTTGCTTGCTGGAGGTTAAGAAAGGTTTTGGCCCTTGTTTCTTCCTCCAGTCTTCTGAACTCTTCGCGTATAGTGTGTTCTCCTATTCCGCAGAACGGTTCAGGTCCTATGAAGGGTTCCTCTGCCCCTTTTCTTGCCAGAGAGTCCGCTGCCTCATTGCCTGTAATGCCAACATGGCCAGGTACCCAGCAGATGGAAATTCTGTTATTCTTGCCTAGTCTATTCAGTCCGTGTAGGCATTCCCACATGAATTTTGGCTTGATAACGTAGGCGTCAAGAGCCTTTATGGCTGCTTGGCTGTCAGACATTATTGCTATGCCGGCTTGTTG
The DNA here is from genome assembly GCA_949715645.1 of Portevinia maculata. Taxonomy (NCBI): domain Eukaryota; kingdom Metazoa; phylum Arthropoda; class Insecta; order Diptera; family Syrphidae; genus Portevinia; species Portevinia maculata. Next base: position 27,225,173 of record OX454528.1, on the reverse strand, counting down.
GCATAGACCAATCATTTAATGTAGCCCCGTAAAAAAAAGTCTAGAGACGTTAAATAACACGATCTCGGCGGCCAATAGACGGGTCTATTTGCAAGCAATTTATCGAGCTGTTGTCTCCTTCGGTCATTTCAATCATATTTTGACAAAATTCCAGGCAAATAGGCAAATCCAGAGGGTTTAACTTGCTTGCAATTTTGACTTTGTACGGAAACAAGTTTAAGTCATCATCAATTATCCGTTGTAATGGCCGTCTGCTAACTCCAATAAGCGCCGATGAGTTTCGAGTCGAAACGCTGAATTGACGATGATACAATACAAACATTGGGATCTCGATGGTACGGTCTTCGTGCGATGCTTCCAGATTCGGCAAACATGTTTACCAGCCTCATGATGGTCCATCTACTCAGGTGAGTGCCGCCAAATTCCAGCCTTAATTTCCTTTGGACGGAAGGACTGCAAAGAATGGTACCGCTGAACTATCCAAATCCTCTTTTCGGTATTTCAAGCATTCATTTTAATAAATCTAAATAGTAACCTGCCAAATAAAAAACAAAATAATCCGATTACTCGCACAGAAAAAAAGTAATTACGTTTTGTTTCCTTTTTTGAATCCAGTTTAATGCTACCACAGTGCACTATAGTGTTTTAAAGTTTCAATTAACTTAACAAGTCTAAAAGTGTCTTTTCCAAAATGATATCCGAAGTGGATTCATTTTATAACTTTAAACTTTAAAGCAAACTTCTATGAATGTGGTAGATGTTTTTTCTCTCCTCCTTCCGACATATTTAGCATGAATAGTGTCGCAAGTGGCTTTTATGTTTACTTCTTTAAAGTATGAACGAACCTAATTGCGGAGTGTACCTGAAGTGGGTTTCTTACATTTCTTTTCATCCCAACATTCAAGAAAGAATGCATTCGATTTTGTGCGACAAAGTTGTCGCTATCCTGTATACTTATTAGTTAGCAGGCTCCCAACCCGTGGAGAGTGTCTGCCTGAGACACTACAGCTTTGCGGCATTGCATCTTTTACTATCCCGGGCACGCTAGTTTTAGTTGTCCAGATCAAGCGCTTTGGCATCCGCGATTGCTTGGTCTTAAAAACGGACGATCGGTCCTCCTTGTCATCCCGAACCTGATGGAGTCGATGATCCTCTTCGCTGTAGCATTATTCTCCATTCGTGGCCGAGCCAATGGAGTCGACGTGTTTTTGATTTTCGGACATCATCGACTCCTCCATAAAGCTCAAAGAATTCGAGTTTGGATCTTCTTCTCCATTCGCCCTTCTCACAAATAGGACCAAATATCCGACGGAGTATTGAAAAGTGCCCTGCGCACTATCTGGTCCAGAACAAAATTGGTTATCGTCAGATCATTGCAATTAAACGACGTTGGGCGCGTAGATGGGAGACCGTTTGAGAACAACCGCGTGTCGTTGGACAGTCCCATCTACAGAGTTGAGGTAGATAATTAGATTTATTGCTCCTGACGATGAATGCGGTTAAATGCGGCTTTAATCATGTGCTGGATTAAAAGGTGGTGGGCCTCAACTTTAAAATCATTGGTCTTTTCCAGGGTTTGCTTAGTGTCGAGATTTGATTGGTGCCTTAAACCCAGAAAACATAGTTGACAAAATGCTGACGACCGACTTGAATTGAGGAATAATTTGCCAGTTTGTGGAAGATATTCTCAGAACAAAGAAAAGAGAAGAAGAACAATACCGGGAAAGCACGTGAGCCGGAAAGGGTGTATGATTTCACCCCCCTTGAAGTAATGTGAAGAGCGGTCACAGCGGTGTGTGTCAGAAACCTCAGGGTTGGGGGGTAGTCCGTATGCCCCGAAAGCATGCGGAGAGAGCCATACACACGGGGATGGTCAATGCCAACAGGCCTCCTTATGGTGCGTAAAGCATTTCTCCTCCCTTCAACAGGAAAAAAAAATCCTGGATGAATACGGACCTGGAACCCCTTGCTCGCAGTGTTCCAACAAAATAATCACTGAGACACTGCCGCCTTGCCCAGTAAGGCCAGTTAGTTTTCCCTATTTTCCTAAACACATTTAAAGTCGTTTAAATTCACATCCTCCGAAATACATGTTTTCGACGTTATCGGAAAGCCATTGTTGTAATCAACTTATTCAACGGTCAACACAAATAAGATACCTGCGATGAAAAAAAAATAATGAATGAAGTTATTTCCTTGCCAAGGATTTACATTAGAGTAAATAAACATCAAAGTAATTCCCCACTTGACAGCATTCCGTTGCTCAGTTGACACTACTAGTACTGTTGTACACTACTATCCCATTCTCGATTATTTCACTCCACTTCGCCAGGGTTGTTGTTGCTAAAAGCTTACTCTAGCGTATGTACTGTACACACAACTTGAACTGAGCATGTTCCGCGGCGGCATTCGAGTGTGAGTGGGTACACATAATTTTGTTTGTATATATTATATTCAACGAATTTTCTATATACTCCAGCAAGGATATTCCAAACCGCGCATATTTTCTTTTACAGTCTATCTGTTAAGCTGTAGGTATATGGATGTATATGTGTATTCACATTTGTATGTATGTTTATGATAATCAAAGGAATTCATCATCGAAGGCATTTTCGCAAAATAAACTTCACAAAACCACGCGCAAATGTTCATAAATCGTAATATTCATTTAACAGTAGAACAACTCTCAAAGGAGGACAATTGTGCAGGATAATTCCTTTGACCAGTATCCTGCTTTGGGGGTATTTTTTAATGAGAACAGCCTAGTGAGAGATAAATTCAAATTTGACCTAAATTCCCTGTACGAAAACGAATGTTCTTTTCGTAAGAGAACCAACAACCGTAACAGTGTGAGTCTATCAAGGATATGGGAATGTTGCTCATTCAAACACACTAAAGTGTGTTTTATTTTTATGATTGAATTATATTTTTGTTTTGATACAAAAGTTTCCTGGGAATCAATGTCCCACTGCATACACGGGCAGGGATATCCCAAAAAGTATTTCTCTGTGTGTGGATTTGTGAGGAGGAAAAAAAACAGTAATTTTACTTCTTTGATTTCCTGGTAGCTGTTGCTCTCATTTTAGTTTTTTTTTTGTATCCCTGAGACTACAAAACATTATAAAGGATTAATTATGAAGAGTTTCAAGGATATTTCGTAATTCAACCCCACGTTTCTTTCGCTCATCGTGTCGGTGCCTTACTTTTCACACAAATCTTTACTCGCAGTTATCAGCAATTATAGGTGCCTTCTGTGTGAGAATTCAGGTCGTACATTGTCATCATTCCGACTATCTGAAAAGAGGCAGGAAGCAAAAGCACAGTGTGACAGTTTTGGCGACGATCACAATGGGGGTGGATCTGTGTGAAATGTGCAATTCAATTCAAAAAACATGTGGACGGGCTACAGTCCGCTTGGGCGAACTGTTGGATACCCTATTCTTATTCCTATCCGTCGTTTTATGGAAAAAAACGCTCGCTAGCTCAAACTTGGGTGTTTCAATAAAATTGTTTTATTTAATTGTGGGCGTGTCAGTAGGCGGATTTAAAAAAAATTAACACATGAGCATAAAGGGCCCCTAGAGAGTATATATTATAAATTTCCGCTCCTTAGCTCAAACTTTAAATTTACAAAAAAGTTTTTTTTTTTAATTATGGGCGTGTCAGTGCGCGGATTTTGAAAATATTTACACATGAGCATAAAGGGCCCCCTAGAGAGTATATATTATAAATTTCCGCTCCCTAGCTCAAACTTTGGATTTTCAAAAAAAGTTTTTTTTTAAATTGTGGGCGTGTCAGTAGACGGATTTTGAAAATATTTACACATGAGCTTAAAGGGCCCCTAGAGAGTATATATTATAAATGTCAGCTCCCTAGCTCAAATTTTGGTTTTTCAATAAAATTGTTTTATTTATTTGTGGGCGTGTCAGTGGGCGGATTTTGAAAATTTTATATCCGGAGCAGTTTTAGGAGTCATAGATCATATAAAAAAAAATTCAGCTTTCTTGCTCAAAATTCGATTTTTTCCAAAATTTGTTTTTTTTTAGGTTATGGGCGGATTTCAAAAATTCGTAAACTTGATTATTTCGGGACCCTAGAGAGTATATGGTTAAAATTTCAGCTCTCTAGGCCCAGTTTAAAGGCCTAATTTTTGCCGACGGACGGACATGGCTAGATCGACATTACTATCGATGCTGATTATAAATATAGTAACTTTTAGGGGTCTACGGGCAATATTAAGTTATGTTACAAACTATGCGTCAAAATTAATATACCCTTAGAATAGGGTATAAAAAGGGAAGTTGCTCGATAATATAATTATTATTTTCGAATATTGAACAATTCTATGGAGGCAGTTGTGAAGGGGGCAAAACGGAATTTTCTGAAAGGATGTCAAGGTGGGTATTGTTTGGTACTCAACTGTGCTGTTGGCATTGTCTTGCGAAAGCGGTTAGAGAACGAGTATGAGAATGAGAATTCACTTCAATGACAGCAACGGTCGGGGTATCTATTATTTGATATTTCAAATCGATTATTGTGTAATAGTCGTAAGTTGGTGTCCTTTAGGAAGGTAAGTCTTTTATGGGCTCTTAGATGATAAATTGTGTGGTGGTTAATCGAGCAACTAAAACAAAAAACAGTTGAAGGTTTTCCCTTTCTATTTGTTAAAGTCGATTATGTTTCATGCTCGAATGACCACATTTGATTTGAATCTATCGGGAGGCAGCAACTCTTGATTTTTATTCCATGTTTTTTGGAAGCTGTCACTGTTTTGAGGGAATTTTAATGAGCTTCTTTGTTTCTGAACATAACTGCGGCCAAAGCATCTATAAGAGAGTGTTTATTTTATTAGATATCAAATTTGTAAACAATTGAATTTTTTTTTTTTTAGAAAATGGTGTCGAAGGCAAGTTTATAGTCCTTATATTCCTAGACCGGTTTCTATATTGAATTCGTCAGAAACGGGATCTAAATATTGCTAGTGTGTCTAGTGTGTTGGACTACTAATCTAAATCTCTCAGGTTCAATTCCCGCCGGGGCAAAGTAACATCTAAACAAACATGAACAGGACTCGGTTCAGTTTCCTTCGAGTTTCTTGAAAGATCCCAGAGTTAATGGTTCTATGGTTAGAATTTTCCTTAATCTTTGTTTAAAAAACACTTTTACTAACAAGTATGCATGCAAGTCGGGTGGCGACGGTGTAGAGGTTAGTTTGTTGGCTTGTGACCCGTGCGGTGCAGGGGGTAACGACGGTGTAGAGGTTAGTTTGTTGGCTTGTGACCCGTGCGGTGCAGGTTCAATCTACATGGGGAACAACAACATACGCCACCTATTCACATGCCTCTACACTGCCTGGTAGTACAATGGACCGTTACCGAGTCTGAGTGATCTGGGATTTGGATTTCCTTTTTAATAAAAAAAAAATGCATTCAAGTCCGTTGGTTGAGGGCGATGAAACAATAACCAATAACAAGAGCATGCACTTGCGAAATTGTGAAAAAGAAGCGGGCAAAAAAAAAACTCCTGGATCAAATAAATGAAATAACACTAGCATTTGATTGGCCTCCTCAGTAAAAAAAAATATACGAAACCTAGAGGCCTGCCGATAATTCTTGAGGTCCAACCGGCCAGTAGGAATGTAGTAAAATAGGAGGGTAATGGTCGCTTTAATTCTGAACATCGCTTTGCGTTGTACTGTGGACCTAAATGAAAATAAAAGGTTAAAAGAAAAAAAAAATTATCAAGCTTAAATATTTCCTTGCATGCCACACTGTAGGCAGACATGCTTATATACCTGGTACACCCATATACCACAGATTATCGCTGATCATCCGAAAGCGGTACCCATGGTTAGGTTAGGTTAGGTTGTAGTGGCTGTCGGCCGAGACCGACACACTTAGGCCAGTGACAGGCCCATTGTGATGCCACACGGATGTATCATCCTCCTACTCGTTGAACCATTTGGAGCTTCTGATGAAGCTTGACAGACTTTTTATGTCGGTGTTAATGAGATCGTTAAGATCATTGTAAAAGAAGGATCCTAAATGGAGTTTACGTCCGGTACCCATGGTACAATTCTGCTTACCGTTCTATCGGGCGATGGTCTCATCTTCGAAAAACACATAAGCGAACCGTTCACTTAGCAAGCGTCACCGAACCAACTTGTATGGAAACGAGAAATTGTCAACTCAGTGTGGCTCTCACAAAGTGCAAGGAAGGTGGCGAAGCAAAAGTGCGACACTGTTGACCATACACGAAATCAATCATTTTTTTGTTTTTATTTAAACTACCAAAGTACTTTTTTTTTAAGTGCCCGTTACAAGTAACTTGCGCGAGCTGCTATTCTTAGAGGACAGTCGGAGGCTGTAGAATTTGATCCCTGGAGATCGTAATTATCCTGTCCGTGGGAAAAAAAAGAAGTAAAACTTAAACCTTCCCCAGATCCTGGGTAAGAGACTCGCTAATTTATTTCGGTATGCAGAAAAAATAAACATCATCATGTGTACGTTTACAGGGGACTACCGTGGGAATAAGATCGATCCAAGAACAGAGCAACCAGGAAGGAATACCTGGGCTTGGGCGTGGTCCCAGATTTCCCCAGAAATCAACCAGAGAAAATCGGAAGGCTGCTGGCGGATTTTCTACCGGAGTCCTGATTACCTCTCAGCAAGAAGGATACCAGTGCTTCGGGCAATATAAAAAAAAAACAATCCTAGAAAAAAAAATTAAATTAAAATGAGAAAAGAAAAAGCAAAAGAAATCGGTTCTCGCGAATATTAACGTAATCGTAACCGTTAAAATTTTTTTTTGTACATTGGAAACGGATGACTTAGTTGTGTGTCCGGTTCATGCTTTCAATGGAATCATCAATTTACGTATTGTAAATTAGCTCATAGTGTAAATAGTTAAATAGTTTGTCAATACATAGTTCATAAATCCGGGCGAAAAAGGAAAAGGTGGCTTAAGGTAATGCGGTGAATCTGTGTAAAAGGGAATCGGGCCGTGGTATATAGCGATATATTTTAGTATATACCTTCCTATCCGTAGTATGTCTTATCGTTACCTAGTGGAGAAGAGTGTGTTTTTTTAGGTAATTAACTCTGGATAATTCACCTCTCGGCGGAGGGCCCTTCTTCGAGATATCTTCGTGGTAAGTTCGAATCCAATTTTTGCTTATTCTACAGATGTATATAAAAGAAAAAAAAACATATTCCAAACCGCGAATAGTAACATATCGGGTTGACGGTTACGCGTTAAATCCTAAGTAAATACCTATTTTTTGTGTGGATATTGTGAATAAAGCACATCGTATTATGAAAATACCTTGTGTTATACGTTAGTTGGACAAAATATACATTTCATAGCCTTTCTAAACCCTAGATTATAAAGTAAGAATTAAGGATTTATGAACTTTTGGTATATTGAAATAAAGTATAACAATGTACTCGTATGAAACGTCGTTAACTAGTTTGTTATTGAAGTTGCAATGATGACTTAAGTGCGATACTTGGCATGCGTAGACTTTTGACGGTTCAGAGTCGCGAGTAAGGGTACCTATGTATTGGGGATAGACGCTTGAAGGCATCGGGCAAATGGTTTATCCTGGAAGGGAGGGCTAACTAAGTCATTACAGCTACGCTTAGATTCATAACCCGGTTAAAACAGCATATCTATTTTTTTTGTCCATGCACGTTACAGAAATATCGTAGAAAGAGGGGAATATGTGAATGGTTCGGACATGCCCAGAACCCCCCCAGCCACTGAAGCAGCTGGATTTCATGACGTGCTTCCCGCATGCCTCCGCCCATCCACCATTTTATTTTACTTTCTATTTTGATTAACTTTTCCTTTTCGTACGTCTATAGTACGTATACGCCTTGAAACTATTTAGCTTCCTAATTTCGTATAGGTTTAATTTATTTTTACATTTTCTATCTCCCACCCCACTCCTCTTTGCTACAGCGTCAAGGAAAAATATGATTCCAAGAGATGTACCGCCTACAACACCACATGAAGGTCAGTATTTCCTTGGTGGCAGAGCTGCTTAATCATGATGGCCAACGTATTTCTCGGTGGAGAATCGTCTTTTTAAGTAATGAGCTACCGGCATTCACAAAGAATGTGTTCGGAGGACTCATCCTCCTCCCCAACGACCCTACCACGTCGAGTTAATCGGTTCTCGTCAGATCGCCGCAATTAAACGACGTTGGGCGCGGTTAGTACATAGATGGAGGACCGTTTGAGAACAACCGCGTGTCGTTGGCCAGTCCCGTCTACGAGTTGAAGTAGATAATACATAAGTGGTATCACAATGGTCAAATTGGTCTAAGTGTGTCGGCTTCTGCCGACAGCCACCTAACCCAACCTAACCTAACTCGTCCTCCTCTAAACAAAACATACATTCTGTCTTTGGCATGGATTTAATTTGTCAAGCTGATACCTCAACTCACATTGCAACATAATTTTCTTAGAGGATTAAGGCCTGATTAACCTTTTGCCTTGTCTGAGCCCCGGAATTAGTTTTTCAATGAGCTAGACGAAGTTGGTATTCCCAGTAATCAATCAGTCCTAGAGCGTTAGTCCAGTGGACTCTGCAATAGGGACTCTTAGAACTCGGATTCTGAGCCAGTCCTAGAAAATACTTCTGCAGACTCCTGCACATCCAAGTATAAGCTTGTTGTCTCTGGAGGAAAGTGCTTGATCGGCAGCTTCATTATCCGAGAAAATGTGTATTTTGGCGCCCTTTAAACCCTTTTCAATGTTTAAATGACATGGATTTCAGTATGGAACACAGTCGACATACATTCGACAGCAAATAAACCGGGCCACCCCCTACATTAAAGCTCTGATTCGATTTTCTATAAAGTATAATACACATACAACTAAAAAAGAGGTGCCTAAAGAAAGTGCTTTTCATGTCAATTAAAATGATTTTAAATTTATTCTTAAGTACCGTCGTTAACTCACATTGTAATCAAGCAAGCTAACGATTTGCTTTGTTTTGCCTAGATTTAGAGACTACCGTTCTTTTTTCTACAATGAGGTTAGTCTGTTTCTTTTATTATTTTTTTAGATTTAGTCTAGTGTTTGCTCAGCCGCGTGTATTTTCGCGTTTTTTTTACGTTGTAAATAATGTATACGACACCTCAGGAGCCTTGAATTTGCTCGAGAGCATAGGGATTGGACGTTGTAGTAGTGGGGTAATGTACTCTTTACTGATGAGTCCTTGGTGAGTCTACATGTAAGTGATCGACGTCAGAGAGTATATCGTCGCGTTGGTGAACGATATTCTCAATGATACATCGAAGAAAGTGTTCCTTATGGAGGAGGATGTGTAATGGTCTGGGGCGGCATCTCCGCACATACAGCCAGTATCTACGGGACGTCGGTATTCGTACGATGGACTGGCCAGCTCGAAGCCCGGACTTGAATCCGATAGAACATTTATGGAATGAACTGAAACGTCTGGTTCGAGCCCGGATACCTGCTCCAATAAAGCTTCCAGAGCCGCGAATCGCACTTGAAGAGAAGTGGAATGCTATTCCTCAAGATTTCATCGTCAGGTTCGTGAGGTCGATGAATGCAAGGATGCTGGCAGTTATCCAAGCAATAGGAGTCAATACCAGATATTGACCAAAATTTGTTTAAACATTTTTTCTTTGTTATTGGATTACATTTTTCTTTCAATTTATGATTACATTAATTAACACAACTGGAAAACGACTCTTTTTTGTATAACCTTAAATAAACACTGAATTAATTGAATAATCCCAATGAGTTTCCATTCATTTTATTCAACATATAACGTAATCAGAGTTTGAAAGTAGCGGGTTCGAGGGCCCGTTTACGAAACGCCATTGGCCCAGTTTCCGCGTTCCAATATTTCATTTTTAAATTGTTTTCCAGAGCAACACTCTCTAACCATATAGTGCCGCTAATGGAATAAAACATGTCCTTTTTGGATTTGAGTCTAGTATTGTTAGCTGTCCCACGAAGTCATCTGGTTTAAACTTGTATTCAAGCTGCAGCTTTATAGCGCATTTAGCTGCCGTCTTTCGAATGAAGATTTGTAAAGGTGAAATCCCAACAAAAGGCTCTGCCGTTGCCGTTGGCATTTCTTTCTGGTTTTGGAACTTTCGGTCATGATATACAGCCAGTGTATCATTTTGGTACTCGGACCCCAAATTCTGCCATATAGTCGACTGGGCAACATGACTCTAGTGGTACGCTCTGTGTCAGACTTGTTGTGCCAGTTCTATTTAAGCCATTTATTTGGGATCAGGCCATGATTTTGAACTCACCGGAGTAGCTTAATGTGGTGCCTTTAATTAAGGTTCAAAATTAGAAAGACTTCTTTATGTAAAGAGCACTTAAACGTGAAAGAATTATTTGAGTGTCCTTCATTATTCAACCATTCTTAAGCGCTTAGTTATGCATTCCGCATGATTCCAGTAATGGTCGTGATATGTTAACGACTTCTTACTATCGCCACGTCATCAGCATACCCAATGGCTCTATAGGCTAGTCTCTGAAGACTGACTAAAAGACTGCCGATGACTTGCGATCACAGGAGGAAGGAGAGTTCTCCTTCGTGAGCGGATCCTTTGAGCCATCAAAGACATTGTCAGTGCTCCAGATGAGGAGGTTATTATTCGGCTTTTCTGTATGGCGCTGATCCATCAATTGGTCGCATCGTTGACTACTTTACAACTGATTGTCCTTGCGATTGTCCTTGCGATCGAGTGGTATACATCCGGTATTATCGAAGGCACCCTCAATATCTAGGAAAGCACATAGGGCTGTATCCTAAAATTGAATTGCTCATTCTACATTTTGAGCGCCCTCCACTGATTTTCCCTTTCTTTTTTCCATAGTTTTAGGAACAAACGATATTAGACTGATAGGTCTATGTGATTAACGCAGTTTCCTTGGCCTAATGCCAGGCTTGGGGATGGAAATCACATTCACCTGTCTCTAGTTCGATGGTGTTGTGCCCTGAAGATACAGACCACACACAATTCCCAGGAACCACTATAGACACATGACATAGTTCGATTATGACCAAATGTTCCGCATGTGTCATCTATTATTGTCACAACCAAGCGAACGGCAATCGAACCATGTCAACCAATGAAACGCAACACGATGCGGATCATATTGCAAACAATGCAATACTGATCCATCGGAGTGCAATTATGTCGTGACCATTAGCGACATAATGCTGCACATGTTGCTCAAATAAACAAAGTGTGTCAGGTTATGAAAGTAGAATGCGTACTTGACCTGGCACTGGTGACGATCTAGGCAATAGAATGGGTAGCGTAGGAAATGATGGATAGAGTTCTACACACTCTATTTCCAACTTCCAAACCAGTCGTTTCATTTATTTCTTTCGGTGCCTTGAGCTCCTAATCCATAATCCACGAACTTAACAATGGTATATATCTCCAGCTGTAACTTCCTAGGTTTTCAATTATAGCTGGAAATAAACCGTCTCCGTCGGGAGCTTCGAGTGATTTGAAAGGTAGGCTCTTACCTGGACTAAATATTTTTGCAGACAAACTTTTCACTAGTTACAGAGGCCCTAAGGTGAGGTCAGACGCGTTTAAGGTTTCGTCTAGTAAACCTTACAAAGGAGCCAAAACCTGATAGCTGATACGAAGCACAAACTGTGTCAAACGGTGTTGAATGTAATCAAAGCTCCTTACGCGGTATTCACCACTTCAACGCCTGTTTACAAATGTAAATTCAAAAATTACCCAACAATTGTACTTACGCTTTTAATATCATTCATTTTCGTAAATTGCCTGCCAAACTCCCACAGGTCTACGCCGAACTTTAGCGCCCAGTTTCGAACTCTGAAAAAAGAAAAAAAAAGAAAATTGTCAGCTTAAAATATTCTTGAATTTTGGTCGTCCATACACAAAACAAAAAACAAAAAGAAAACAATAGAGAAAATACGCCTCCTTATATGAATACCAAATAAGAATCTGTTGTCCAAAGCACATAATACCCTTTCCTCGGTAAGGTACCGTCTTTTATGCGACAGAGTTTTTGAAATCCAAATTTGATCTTCCATAGAATGCCCAACAAAAGAATTCAGTGCCCATACTTACCCTCCTAGCATATTTAAAAAGCCAAAATTGCTGGACATCTCACATATTCTTCAAAGATATACCCATATCTGAGAGTACCTCAAGGATTCTAGGTTAGATTCTGAATTTAATAAAACAAAACAAAAATCCGCAAAAACCCAACAGCATTGTACAAAAGTTTTGCGAAAAAAACTAAAAATAAAATCCCACAAGAGAGAAAGCAAAAAACGGGTGCTGCTGCACACAGGACGCACAGAAAATATTTCCGACTATCACCCCGAAGCTGTTCATGCGTTTTACACACAATTCACCACCACCAACCAATTCCTCATCATTCCTCTTGCATCCTATGAATGGAGCTACGAACGTGGTTATGTTTTGTTGTGTGCAGATATTTTATGCACATCGCGGCACATCCTTGAGAGAATAATATAATAATATGCAGGTACCTATGCTACTTTATTGAGAGAGTGCGGCAGAAGGACAACCAAAGCCCGAAACATCACACGACACGACGACACAACACACTAAACAGGATCAGAACTGTACTATGCAAAATATTTCACCATTAATCTCCGTTGCATGCAATCGTGGTTTAGTAGGAGCAGCATCAGCAGCAACAACACCAAAACCAGCAGCTAGGTCGTCGTCGAGAGTAGGTACATATATATCTATCTGCAAGTTTCTCCGGATATGCAAACGGCTATATGTATGAGTAATAAGTATGTACAAATTTTATATTCAAGCAACAACTTGTAGTCGTCGAAAGAGGTGGTGAAAGAGGATACGCATATGCAGGCATTCATACGTATATGCTGGCTTCAGCCCGGCTTATCCCTGTTTAACTCTCACTCCAGCCAGCATGACAACACATTGCTGCCTTTCTAGGAGGCAGTGCGTTCATTTATTTCAATTTCTTTGTTTTTCGGAAGCGAACAAACTGTATTAGGTACAGTCGGTGGTAAGAGTAATGGAATAGTTGCAAATTGAAATTGGAAATGTATTTGTCCGAATGATACTGCGACACTAATGGTTTGTGAAATAAGGCAACTCGAAATTTATTCATGAAAATTGTGCCGACAATTTTGTCGTTTAAACCTAAACGACGGCGAGCAGAAATGACGGATTGGAAAGGAAAAACAAATTCAAATGACACCAAAATTTTATTTCGCACTCCTACAAAAACACTGCGGATACGATGGTCTTTGCTGACTATGGATCCATCATAAGTGACGATCAAACGTCCCTACAACGAGCACTTGATGTATGGGTGGATGTTTTGGAGTGGAAAGTCTATCGAATTAGTCAAAAAAAAAAAAAATACTAACCTCAAACATTCTGGCTGAACGCTTCATATATTTGTTGAATCCTGTGCAAGAAAGATTCAATTTTCATTATGCTCCTCCTGGTTTTGCGAATGATGTTTTGGATGCTGATACACAACAAGAGGTAATTTTTGCGGTGGGAAAGCAGCAGGGTCGTATGGGTTGTCAGCAGAATTTTATAAGTACGGCACAATGGAGTTGATCAGTTGGCTAACATTGACATTCAATAATATATTGGAAATCGGGGTGATATCCCAGGAATTCAGTAAATGTGTTATTTTCCCAATTCACAAAAAGGGTAGCGTGTCAGAAGTATTATCTTCGTACTTACTGAAACACCTTTTGTACAATTTTGCTTATCATCGAAATTGCTCCTTTTGTTGGTTGGATGCGTTTACTGACAGTACGTCTTGTTTGCTTTATACTATGGTCTGCTTCATTTGCCACCAACTGACCGAAATTCATACAAATGGTTGGTCCTAATTAACTAAACAATCGGAATTCTACAACTGCTGATTCTCATGATAGTTCGCGTATAATGGTTTATATTTTGTGCAGTCAGCGTACTGGGCTACAGGTCTGTTGCTTAAATACACAAAGCTTAATTCCAAAAATGGATGAATTTAGGCACATATTCTCAGATTCAAAGGTGGATGTTGTGTGTGTGACCGAAACATGGTTTAGGCCGGAATTTAATGACCTGCTCTCTGATTAGGTTTTAAACTATTCAGGCGCGATAGAGTGGGGCGCATAGGGGGTGGAGTGGCAATTTACGCGCGTTGTGAGCTAAAACCCGAGATTGTATGAGAGTCGGAATATGGAATATATATTTATTGAAATTACTTGCAAAGATAACAAAATCCTATTGGGCTCAGCTTATAGACCTAACAAGCACATCGACCCAAGGGCATTTATTAACATATTGGATTCACTGGGTTATGTATCACCTTATGTGCCATTCTGGGCGGAGAATTTAATAGCAACCTTCTTTTATAATCTACTTTTGCAGACGACATGAGAACTCTCTTTACATCCTGTAAATACATTAACCTCCACTCACTTCACTAGAGATTCAAGTACCCTACTTGATGTATTCTTTGTAAGTCATTTGAGCAAAGTCCTTCACTTCAACCAACTTTCCGCATCCTGTTTTTCGCACCACGACTTATTGCACTTAACCTTTCAGTGTGAACCTCTAATTGCAGATAGCATTTATTGCTTCAGGAACTTTAAAAACATTAATTATAGTCTTTTAGAATTTGATCTTCGGTCGATTGAATGGTCCCGAGTCTTCACAATGGTATCTGTTGACGATCAAGTTTCTTTTATTCAAGATAACATAAGTAACCTTTTCAACACACACGTTCCTATTAAATCTAAAACACTCAGGTGCAAAGATCGTCCTTGGTTTAATAACAATATTAAGACTATAATCAAAAAAAGCAACGAAGCGTATATTACTTGGAAACGTTTTCGACTCGAGGCACTTCGAAAGACTTATAGCAATTTAAGAAATAAAGTCGTACTGGAAATCATTGTATCAAAAAAACGTTTTTATGTTCCTTTACTCGATCCTTTACTCGCTGGTCAAAAGTTTTGAAAAAATCTAAAAGAAATTGGTATAGGTAAACGTGCGAACAATTGACAACTTAGTTTCCCCAAGTTTTCAAGAAACTGGCACCTTCTCCTTAAGGGGTTTTAGTTTTTCAGCTGCTGATGAAGCAGATGTCCTGAAAGGTTTCTTATGTATTAAATCAAATTCAGTTGTATTTGATGAAATTCATCCCGTATTTGTAAAAACTACTCTTCCGTACATAACGCATCTCTTTAATACTATCTTTATGACTGGGGTCTTTCCTGCCACCTGGAAACGTGCCAAAATTGTTCCTATACCTAAAAACAGAAATGAGTAACGTCCTATAGCCATTTTACCCTTTCTATCTAAAGTGTTTGAAATTATCATGAACTCACAGATGCGCCAATATCTAAATTGAAATAATATGTTGTGTCCAAATAAATTCCGGTTTTCGTCCCAAACATAGCTGCATAACAGCGTTAATAAACGTGGTAGAAGAAATCAGACAAAGTGTAGACAAAAACTACGTTACTTTCCTCACTCTTTTGGATTTTTCCAAACCGTTCGACACTGTCAACCACAATATCTTATGCAATAAACTAAGAGAGAAATTTTAATTTCAGTCATCCACAGTGAGACTTGTTTTTTCTTATCTAAGCTCTAGATTTCAAGCAGCAGTTGCTGATAACCAGATGTCATCTTTTCTATCACTAAGCAGAGGCGTTCTCCAAGTGTCAATATTGGGTCCCTTACTTTTTTCAATTTATATAAATGAGCTGCCCTCTCTTAGTTTCAACTCGATTATACATATGTATGCTGATGACGTAGAGCTTTGTTACAGCTGTTAAATGAAGATCTTAGTAAAATTTTCGACTGGTCTCAAACTAATGGACTATGCCTAAATCCAGCCAAATCTAAATGCTTAATAATCTCCAGAAGCTCTATTGATACAACGTACTTCCCCCAAATACGACTCAATACTACCCCCATTGAGTTTGTTGACACAGTGAGAAACCTAGGAGTAGTTTTTAATATGACACTTACCTGGAAAAATCACATACGACTGACCATAGGTAAGGTAGAGTCCCCCCTAATTTATAAGATGTTGTGTCTACCTGTGTACTCGTAAGTCTATTAAAAATAAATAAATAAATAAATAACTATAGGCCTATATCCTTTTTAAATGCACCCTATAAAAATGTTTGGCGATTTCCAGAAAACCGTTGGACTTATCTTATTTCCCCACTATCATATTAAACAACTCTCCAATAGAGTACGTTCAAACAGCTCGTAACCTTGGAAGGAAACTTAATGTCGTCTTTAATTGTAGAATTCGCTATGTTTTTGGTTTGCGAAGGTATGACAGGGTTTCTGTTTTTTCACCTCCATTGTATAATATGTCATTTGATAGTCTTCTTCAGTTTCGGACCTTATGTCTGTTCTCTGATGTTCTGCTAACCAAAAAACCAACCTACCTTCATGACCGAATAAGGACCGTCTAGTCAAATAGGTCAAATAGGTCTGGATATTTAATTAACCCTTGTAACTCAACATTAAACTTCGAACGTCAATTTGTTGTCAACTCTGTCCGTTTGTGGTATAGTCTACCACGACAACTCAGAAGAATAGATAACGCAGCACAGTTTAAAAGGGAACTAAAAAGATATTTATCAAGATAATCTCAAACACCATATATACAAACTTTGTAATATCACTTGTATTTTATTCTAAATTCTATTATTATTATTATTGAAATTTGTTTTTTTTTAATTGTTACTATCAGTATGTAGCTTTCATTATTTCATTAGGTTCGACTCTAGCTTAGCAATAACTTAAAAGATATTATATTTTACTTTGTATAAGCTTTCAATGAAATAAATAAATAAAACCAATAAAAATCTTCACCTTAATACTGCAAAAACGGCTCAACAGCTGGATCAACGACAATAACCTCTTGAGTGACTTACAGGCAGGTTTAAGACCCAATATTCGACGATTGATCACATATTGGTTTTGAAGAGTATTGCAGAATCATTTCTGAGCAAAGGAAGGGCATTGTATACGTTTTTTGTGGACTTTAAGGCAGCGTTTGATAATGTGGATAGACAAAGTATTTTCTATAAACTTTATGGTATCGGAATGTCGATGAAATTTGGAAGAGTCATCGAGAACCTTTATGGGAATACAATGGCGTCCGTATGGAATGGTGGAGACATGTCCAATTGGTTTAAAACTGAATCAGGAGTTAGACAAGGTTGTACAATTGGTCGAAACCTGTTTGCTTTGTTTATGAAAGACCTAGCTACAAGTTTACCCTGTGTCATTGAATACGCAGGTCATACGATAAAAGCTCTACTTTTCGCAGAGGACATTGTTCTCTTGGCATCCTCGCCGCAATCAATGCAGCTCATGATAAATTGGCTTTCTCAATACTGCAGGCTTTGGAACTTGATACTTGGACTTCAAGTCAATTTAGAGAAATCGAAGATTATAATTTTTAAGAATGGAGGGGGCAGAAACTGTGAAACTAATGAAAAATGGTATTACAACAACAGGATCATCTAAATTTTTAATGAATTCAAGTGTCTTGGAGTTTACTTTACAAAGAATTTAAATATGGAGAGGCACTTGAAAAATAAACTGTCGAAGGCGAAGTGTGCAATCAGTGCATCGTCGAACAGATGCTTTTATAAAGCATACATATATCAAATTTCAAGTTTTTCTAGCGGTATCAGAGTCGATATTGTTTTATGCAACACAAATATAGGGAGCAAAACAATATGAAACGGTGAAGAAGCTGCAGCGCTATTTTGTTAAACGAACCTTTCGTCTTCCACCCAATATGCCTAATTACATGGTTATGCTGGAAACAGGTTTATCTTCTATTTTTATTCAATCACTAAATCAGTGAAAGTCATAGACTGTCATAGCTTGACGTTGTTTTGTTTTGTGCACGTTTTATTTCTTTTATTTAGCTTCTTTTCTGTGAAAAATTTAGTGTTTTAGTGTAGTGTTCTAAACATTTTTAATATCTGATCATTTAGTTTATTTTAATTGTTTATTTTGGTTGGCTTTTTGTGTAATAAAAGTTATCTCTTTGTATTTTTGGTAAGCGGTTGCTACTGTTCTTTTTTTCTCTTCCTCTTCAATAATATGTATATATGTGCAGTTTATTTTTTCGTACATACTTATTTCTAAATTTTGTTCGCAGAAAATACTGACCTCCTTGGTGCAGGTGGCTAACGTGTCGTGCATGTAGTTTATAGTGTTGCAAGTTCAATACTGGTCATAACATATCAGCAGTTTTTTGTCTTTTTTTCTGTTTCCATTGTTTTTCTTTTTTTTCCTGTCTAAAATCCCAGTTTAAAAATGGATTGCAGCGCTTATAAATGTTTGGAATCTAAAAATTCCTCCAATCCACTCTTTGCTTGTTATGGCCCTTGTGGCATGATGTTCCATGCCAAATGTGTTGGTTCAACAAATGCATTTATGGATAAAGCTAAAGCTTCAGAGATCGCCTTATGGTATTGCTCCCCATGTCGAAAATTGTCACTGTCTACCCTTGCTTTCAAAATGTCAGTAGTCAAGGCTGACATGCTGAAATTATCTAAGGGGTTTAAAGACTTATTCGACATTTTTAATACCACCGTCCTCAACGTATCAACATTCTCTGATCTTCATGTTTCGGCAGACGCCTCAACGTCTACTGACCTTGAGTTGCCGATTACTGAAGTAAAGCAGTGTACCCAACGGGCCATGGATACATTGACTTCATTTGACACAACAGGTTCCCCAACTGTTGAAGCTACCCCTGAGCCCATTGTTAATTTAGCATCGCTCTCATCTAATCTACCCGCAGGCAAACGAAAACGTGATATAACTTCCTCTGTGTTGAATCCAAAGACAAAGCGGTTTAACCTTAGGAGTCAGCGAAAAAACTCTAACGAGGCGCCCACTCTTAATGTTAGCCCCACATATATAAATCATTCCTTAGGTACAGAATCTGGAACTATTGAATCGATTCCCAGGCCGAAATCTATTTTCATTTCTCGACTTAAACCAAACACTTCTTCAGACGATGTCTTGAACCATTTGGTCTCGAGAAACTTGATCCCAAAAGATGACTCAATCAAATGCACCAAAATCAGCAAGGCTGAAGGGTTTGTTGCGTCTTTCAAAATTGTCGCCCCTTCAGTATATTTCGAAAAGCTGTGCAATAGCACTGCATGGCCTGAAAATACGTTAGTTAAAGAATTTACACCCCGTTCGACAAAAAGTCGCAGGAAAGATTGTCCGTCCAAGTTAAAAAACCAAGTAGGCTGTCCCTCTACTATCAAAATGTAAGGGGACTCCGCACAAAAACCGCTGAATTATATATAAACTCGCAAGCCCTCTCTCATGATATCTTCTCCTTGACGGAAACATGGCTAAATGCCGGAATTCTAGACACGGAACTCTTCAATCATGAGTTCTCCGTATTCAGAAACGACCGTCATAACAATGACCTGAAAGCGCTTGGAGGAGGTGTTCTGATCGCTGTTCGTTCCAACCTTGGTCACGCAAGATTGACTTTCCATTTCAACTTAATGTCGAAGTTATCTGTGTAAAAATTACACTTAAGAACAAACATTTATATGTTGTTAATGCGTACATTCCATCGTCTCGTCTATGTTCTTTGTATTCGGAACTCTCTATGGCACTAGACCATATTTTTGACATATCTTGTTGTGACAGCACTGTCTTACTTATAGGCGACTTCAATCTGCCACATATTGGATGGGTACCTTCTGAGGATGATTCTCATTTCATTCCATCCTTTGACTCTGCCCAACAAGAGCTCGCTTTACTTGACAACATTTTGTCTTTTGACTTACAGCAAACAAGCTGTATAAAAAATTTCAGAAATCGAACTCTCGATCTTGTTTTCTCTTCTGACTCTGTTAGTACTGTGGTTCTGGAATCCCATCTCAGTATAACTAACATAGATGAAAATCATCCACCCTTGGATGTATTTATTGAACTGGGCGCACATCTGTACGAAAACAGTAATTCGTATGACCGTTCGCAATCTTTTGACTTTCGGAAAGCAAATTTTCAAAGGCTTTCTGATGAAATTAACAGCTTTAATTTTAACCTTACTGCCTTATCTAATATTGAAGATGCAGTAGGTTCTTTTTATTCTTTGATGAATAACTGCATGAAAGAAGTGATTCCTGTGAAATCCTCTAGGAATCTGCAAACGTCCCATCCCTGGTACACTAAAGAGCTCAAATCGATACGAAACAGACGTAATAGGGCTTGGAAGAACTATTTAAAAAGTCTCTGCCACTCAGATCTTGAACTCTATTTCGCATTATTCAATGAATTCAAATCTTTATCCTGCAACTTATATATTGACTATATAAGTAAAATGGAATGCTCTTTAAAATTGAACCCCAAACTTTTCTGGGGTTTTGTCAATTCCAAGAAAAAAAACCGATGGTTATCCAAGCTTACTTACAATAGTTCTACAACTGCTGATTCGCTAGACGCAAGCAATATGTTTGCAGATCATTTCAGTAAGTCATTTAGGGAGACCCCTCTTCACATTGATGATCAATATTTTAGTTATCTAACTAGCTGTTCCCAAATAAGTTTTAGTAGTAGCTCATTCGATTTGGAAACAATTTTAAAATGTATTTCTTCTCTCAAGAATGATTATTCATCAGGTCCTGATGGCATTGCACCGATCGTTCTTAAAAAATGTAGTCATGCAATTGCTCCATATCTTAAGTATCTGTTTGAATTGTCCATCAGTACTGGTAAATTCCCTAATCTATGGAAAAGTGCTTTTATCACACCTGTATTTAAAAAAGGCGAACGTGGTGATATCACTAATTATAGGCCTATTTCAAAGCTTTCGTGTATCCCTAAGCTTTTTGAACAAATTGTTTGCGAAAAGTTAATATTTCTTTGTCGCAATTTAATTTGTAATGAACAGCATGGATTTGTAAGAAACAGATCCACTGTCACTAATCTGTTAAGTTTCTTGCATGATTGTTCTAATACCTTAGAGAATAAGGACGAAATGGATTGCATATACACTGACTTCTCTACAGCTTTCGACCAGCTGTCCCATGAAATAATCGAGTTTAAGCTCAGGGCTTTTGGCTTCCCACCAAGTTTCATAAAATGGGTTAATTCATACCTTAGATCAAGGGTTTATCAAGTGAAATTTAGAGGATCGCTATCCGTATCTTTCACAGCGCAGTCTGGAGTTCCCCAAGGAAGTCACCTCGGACCAATATTATTTATACTTGCCATTAATGATGTTAAGGCATGTATAAATCACAGTAATATCCTGATCTACGCTGATGATATGAAAATATATAAATCTATCACTAGTCAGCAAGACAGAATGTTTCTTCAATCTGACATTAATAGCTTCGCCAATTGGTGTGATAAAAACGGTTTATCCCTGAACCCAACTAAATGTCAACATATGACATTCTCTAGAAAGAATATCCCTTCCACCTTTCAATACTCTCTGTCTCAACATATTCTTTGTAGTGTTGATAATTTTAAGGATCTTGGGGTTTATTTCGACCCCAAACTGGATTTTGCTAAGCATATTAATTCTATTATTAATAAATCTAATTCTATGTTGGGCTTCGTAAAACGGTGGGCCAAAGAATTTAATGACCCTTATGTTTCTATGTCATTGTACAATTGTTTTGTCCGTCCGATTCTAGAGTATGCCTCTCAAGTTTGGACACCGTTCTACAACATTCATTCAAATCGAATAGAGGCCATTCAACGTAAATTTATTCGATTTGCACTTACAGGACTTCCATGGGATGATCCATTTAACCTTCCTCCCTACAGTCAACGTATCAAGCTTCTTCAAATGTTACCCCTTTCTCAACGAAGGCTTAATAGCGATATCATTTTTTTACAGCAGCTTATATCCGGACAAATAGATGCACCTGACTTGCTGTCGTTTATTGGCTTTAATTTTCGTGGTGGTGCCCATAATTTACGCAGTGTTGAATTATTGTTCAGCCCCCATCATAGAACGAATTATGGAAGGCATGAGCCTATTAGTCGCATGAGTAGAATCTATAATCTAAATGATCATGTGATTGACTTGCATGTTAGTAAAATTAAGCTAAAAAATATTTTGCGTAATAATGCTTTAATGTCTTAATTGTTTGCATTATTTTGTGTCTGTGTTAGTACTCGTATTTTAAAGGTACATAATTATTGTATTTTTAATTGTCTTGTCCTTACTAACACCTGCACTAAATGATGAGCCAGTGAGAGCACTTTTAGTGCCGGCAATTTCTGCTCGTGATAGTTGCTTGCTTTAAGCACTCCACGACACTGAGCTGATATTGTATTTAAAAAAAGATTCAAATTGACTTCGTTTTAAAAATTATGAAGATGGATAATCACCGACTTCCTAAGATAGCGGCTCTTCAAGTAATAAATGCTGAAACAAGTTGGTATGCTGAATGGTTGTATGTACTTAGCACCCTGAACTTCACTCACTGGTCGTAATTTCTCAGCCATAATTCACCCACCCCAGAACTCCATCTCTCGTTCAACTTTACGAACATCCTTCCAGAGTTCCAAGACTACTCATGTGTGGCGCACAGTAGTTACTCGGACCATCTAGCGCTAGAACAAAGAGTCCTGAGCTTCATCTCAGGTTTGATTAGATCAAGTGGGTTAGATTTCGTGCTGAGGTAGACTATGACCATCCTGAAACTCCGACCAGCATAAACTTTTCCAACAGCAAAATCGACAGTGCCATACATCACTTGGAATCAGCAGTCAACACCGCTATGGACAGGCAGAAGACTTACCCGTACTAGCAGAGACAGGTATGTGAACTTGCCTCAACATATTCAAGCAATACATGCTCATAGGCAAAGACTCCGCAAGAAACTACAAAGGATCTTCAACAGGACATTCAACATAGAGAACACGGAATATCGCAGACTTCACTCTCAACTTCCATGTACCAACACAAAGTCCAACCAGGTCTATCACCAGGAGATAAAATTTAGAACGAGGCTTAAAGACATTAAACTAGGACCGGCGCCTTTAAAAAGATAAACGTTCTGGTAGGAAGAACTAACTCCATCCATGTGACCATCCTACACTAACAAGGATCTTCAACTACTCCTGCTGATAAATTTGAAGCATTTGCACAGCCACTTTGAGGAACATTTCAAGGGTCGCCCGCCCATTCACCTCCCTGATTTCATCGAAGAAATGGGAAGCCGTTTCGAAGAAATTTCTTCTATCGCCGACACCGTCACCTCACTCAGAGAAGAGAACCCGGCAACGTATCCACTGTTGAGTTACGTTTTCACCTCGCCTGAAGAAGTAACTGACATCATTCAGGGTGGGAACGAGTGAACAAGTTTTCAAACGTTGTCTTAAAAAAGTTACCAAATATTGCTCTTATCCTGCTGACTATAATTTTCAACAACTGTCTCAAGAACAGCTATTTTCCGTTTGCATGGAAAACGGCAAACGTTGTTACCGTGGCAAAAAAAACCAACCGATCAAACGTCGACGTCTATCGGCAAATTTCCTGTGTTAGCAAAGTGTTGGAGGCTTTAATATTAAAGAAACTTAATTTTTTTTTGTAGGGACAGAGGTGTCATACCGGAGTTCCAGTATGGCTTTCGGAATAGCAAATCCACCATTCATCCTCTAGTTGGACTCTACAACGATCTTTCACAAGGAGATAGGTTCATAGGTGGAGTTTCGTAACTCTGCCAGAAAAGACGTATTGGCTTTCACTCGTCTTTTAGCCTAAGGCAACCCTTTGAATAGGGCAAAGGTCTTTTATTTAAAAAAAAATTTACGGATCACTGGTATGGTGGTCCGCCTTAAACAAAGCCTATACCGTCATTAATTTAAGCAGAGTCCAAAGAACAGCTGGAATTGGAATCACAGGAGCCCTTCGATCAATTCCGACCGAGGCGCTAAATGTGATTCCAAATGCCAGTGGATCTGCATATAAAAACATTGCAGCGTGTAGCGCTGTTAGATTGAAATAATATAAATGTTGGTCCGGAAGGTCTTATGGCCATACCAGCATCCTGCTTTCCCTTCCTGACTGCATAGGTCGTATACCTACGGACTACATTGTACCCAAACTCACCTTCCATAAACACTTCTCTGTTAGATTTCCATCTAGATCAGAATGGAAGGAGAATGCGGTCGTAAATAAATTCGACATACATATCTTCACAGATGGTTCCAAGATGAACTGTGGAGTAGGAGTAGACATTTTCTCAACTGAACTAGACATCTCTTAAACTCTTCGCCTTCCCAACGCAGTCAGCGTCTTTCAAGCAGAAGTACTTGCAATTAAGGAGGCGTGTAGACTGCTCCTAACATAGTGAGACCCCGAAAAAAAACCGACACTGAACAGGGCTTGCCATCGGATTGATATTACTCTCGCCTGGGTGCCCGGCCATAGGAACATTAAAGGGAATGGGAAAGCCGATGAACTTGCCAGACGTGGCTCTGCTCTGCGCGTGTCTCATGCGAAGGAAGTCTTCCCTCCGATGGGATATGTAAAGAAAGAAATCCTCCTTTCAAGGAAGATCTGGCCAACCTACGATGATGCCAGAACAAACAACCTCTTAGCCAGAACGCGTGTAGATGTCGCCAGACTAACGGCAATTGGTCCTTAGGAATTCACGCAGCCGAGCTTGGCATCCCCCATAACACCCACTGCCGTAGCTGCGCTGACACAAACAAGAGTGAAACAGTGCTCCATCTTCTTTGTGAGTGTCCGGCCCTAGCCAAAACAAGACGCAGTGCACTAGGTCATCCCTTTTACGATGACCTTTCGGTCATCCAAAGCATCCATTTCAACAAGATCATCAAATTTCTCAACTCCACAGGCTGGTTTTGAGCTCCCTTAACATCCATCTCCCCTCTTAATTTGTAGTTGTGGTATCAAAACGGCGCTCAATGCGTTATTTGTGTTTTTCCCTTCTCAGGAAACGGGGAATACAGCCACTTAAACCAACCAAAAATCTATGTAATAAATTTAGGTGTACTCCATAGGCTTCGGGTGATATTGTATGGCAAACCTACCTATAATGCTGTTGCCGACTCGTTTCTTCCAAAATTTGGTGGACTTTAATCCACAAAAGATTCCATATCCGGTAATTCCTTGACGTTTGCTGATTACATTCCCTAGCCACTAGCTATCTCCGCCATCTATACAATTTTAAATCCAAGGGATTATCAAAGACCTTCGGAATCAAATCAAAAGGAAAATCCTTTTGTAACCAAACTTATTGAGACTCCATCCGACCGTGACCAAAAAGAAAAACCTTTTTCATTGCAGTTTTAATACACTGTCCAAAAGTTGAATGAATTATATCAGTAGCATTCGCAGTAGTATAGAATTCCCTTGAAAAGGACCACAAACTTACTTACATGGTCTTTGCCGCCTCCACTGCAGTTTACATAATAACTCGGCGGAGCGTAGGCAAAGCTTTCACAAACATAAATTACACCATTTCTATTTGGCCCTTATCGCAGAGAGAAAATCGCATAATATCCTTTCTGATTTTTCGAAATGTTCCTCTACTACTCCGCGTCATTTGTATGAATGCACTTTCTCTCTATCTGCACTGTAATATTTCAACTAATATCCTTTGGTTTTGGTTCTTATTTTTACCTCCCCCGCTGCTCGCCTCTGTCAACATCACCTCCTCTTCTGTTCTTCTTATGGACTTTTTTGTTTTTCCCACTATTCGTACTCTACGCGAATGTGTATCCAAGCAGAAGGTGAAAAAGGACGAGTTTTTCTTAGGTTTCCAGAAGAAGTGAAGCACTCCCGCACACACCCTCACTCTGTTCGGCAATAGTTCGCCATGTCTCGTCGTCTTATCCTAGCACAAGGGATCCCTATCCCGTCAGGATTTTCTTTGGACAAGGATTCTTCGGTGATATCACGAAGGCGGGGTTGTATTGTGAATGTAGAGAGGGCACAAGATTGAGCTGGCAAAAAGGATATTTTATTGGCATCAGAATAGGAAACTAGAATCGATCGAATTGCAGAGAGTGTGATATGCTGTGCACTTTTCCGTTTTGCCAACCTTCGCGACCCCGCACTCATTCTGCGTAGTGTATATTTGATATTTTGTTGGCATACATACATACGAGTATACACAGAACATACGTACATATGTATGTATGTAATATCAGAGAGTGCATACCTATATAATGAAAAAAACATGAATTTAAAATTGAAAATTTTAATGCATTCCCATACACTTTGGATTTTGTGTTGATGGCTTGACTGGCGGTAGTGGCTGAGTTGAGTGTGGTTATGTTGATTGTGACGATGGGAAAAAGAAAACAGGTACCAAAAATCGAACGGGATGCGAAAACGGAAATGAAAATCGGTCTCTTGAACCTTTTTATTTTTTACTTTTTTGTTGGATTTCGTTGGTATGTGAAGTGAACGCGAAATATATTTGTGCCAGAACTCTTGTCAGTTGTTGTCGAGGCTTTTATCTGCGACTCTGGAAAAATAAAAAGATTTATGGTAGTTAGGGGAATTAATAAACGAGAGTATTTAATGGCATCGTTGATGAGGATACGTTTCGAATTTTAAACAATTGTGGTTTCCATTCATTATCATTTTCCAAAAAACTCAGGGAAGGGATGAATTTATATTTTCGTGGAGCTATACAATGTTCTGCTGAAATCTGATAGATGTGTTGAATACGATTGAGTGCGAAACAGTCGTAAGGAAATGAACACATAAAGGATCTGCTGCATCTTATTAATCATATCGCTAAGGTTGACAAGAAAGCATTGCAAGGCTAACCAAGTCATGCTTGTAACAGATTAGGGTCAGGAAGGGACCTAATACATCCTTACTATTATTATTATTTTTTATTATACACGCACTACAGCGATTTGTTGGGACCCTTATAATGTAATAGCTACACAGCTCGGGTGTTAAGGAAATTAGGGTGAGAGGAAAAGGAAAGATGCCGATGAACGTTGGTTTTGAATGTTTGTAGGTTGCAATGTGAAGGAAAAGCAATGTGTGGAAGAGTATTCCACATTCGTGTTGTACGGCTGAGGAACGATTCTTTGAACTTCACTGTACTTCCGAATACAGGCTTGATGGTGAACTGATGAGCATTCCTTGCACAGCGGGTATTGCGGTTGACATATTCAAGGGGTGGAATAAAACTGGCTATTTCGTTTGAGCACCATGGTGGAAATAACGATAAAATAACGAAAGGCAGGAAACAATACGACGATGACTAAAAGAGTCAATCGATCTCGCGATGTCTCGGTCGCCAATGAGTTTTATCGCACGTTTTTGGATCCTGTCAAGTAGCTCCAAATAAGTTATTGGTGCAACCAGATATGAGCGTTGTACTCGAGTTTCGGGCGAATAAACGCCTTATAAATTGTAGCCAGATCAGAAGGGGTGAAATATTTCTTATATCGCTTAAGGAACATTTAGACATTTCGCAGCGTTCTTGGCGATATCGAATATGTGGTCATTCCAACGGAGGTTGCCATTAACATGATCGGAATTTAATGAGCTTAACATACGTTGCCGTTCCTGTTCCACAACCGAAGAATAGGGGCGTACCACAAGAAACGAATATGAGAAGCTGAGGCTACTGTCATCAGCAAATTAATGGATTGAATTAGAAGTAACAGACAGGAGATCATTTATAAAAATGAGAAAGAGAGTCGGGGACAGAACAGAGCCTTGGGGAACACCAGCATTTACTTGGTGAATTGCAGACTTGAAACCGTCCAAAACAACTTGAATTGAACGGTCCGAAAGGTAATTTCTAATCCATTGAAGAGGATTTTCATCTATTCCAAATGCACGAATTTTCGACAAAAGAGCTTGATGCCAAACTCTGCCAAATGCCTTGAAATATCAAGCGCAACAATCTTACTTTCACCACCATGGTGAAGAGATTGGTTCCACTTTTCGATTAGATATTTATGTATGTCATCAAATCCCCTGTGAACCTGTTGCTGCAAAAACCATACTGCCGGTCATTAAGAAGTTTTCGCGATTCAAGATATTTCATGAGTTGACGGTTGATCAGCGTTTCCATGACCTTAGAAAGAAGGGACGTAAGTGCAATTGGTCGGTAGGAGGAGGGAGAAGAAGATTCGCCTTTTTTTGGTACAGGCTGGACAAATGCTATTTTCCATATTCTCGGGAAGAGTCCTGAAGAATAGGACAGATGGAAAAGCTTACGCAGTGGTTTTTCCAGCGTAGAAGAACACCTCTTCAGAACGATAGGGGAAATACCATCTGGATAAGCGGATTTGTGTATATCAAGACCTCGAAGTACTCTAACCACTGTAAGAGTGCGGAAGTGGATTTTCCCATGGAGTATTCTACGCGCCCGAGTACAGGGGGAGACAAAGCACAATCTGGGAGCGTTGAGCTAGCTGCAAAGTGAGCAGCAAGCAGAATGGCTTTATCCAGAGAGCTAACAGCTGTAATGTCATTGTAAATTATTGTCGGGATAGATGATGAGGCCGAATAGTTGATGTTTTTAATAACTAATGATAGCATGAAACCTTGCGATACAGTTTATTTATTTATTTATTAATTTCATCTTACAATTTCGACTTATTTTAGCTTACTTTACGATAATTGTTAAGAATACTGCAGTTTTTGTATAATTCACTGATTTACAATGGTCCCTACTCATATTGAAATCAATTAGGTTTTTGTTGTTATTTTAATTAACGCAAGCCGTACTGTTTCTAGGTGTCATAAAGAAAAAATGTTCCTTAGGTCGAAGAACACGAGAAAGGGGCATAAACATTAAATAAAGACAATAGAAACCAACAATTAATGTGACCAGATAAGACGTCATTAGCAAACATTGCGGAATAATATATCTTTCTTTTAAAAAGAGGTTTCAAATGTATTAAAGAACATCTATCATCGCAGGTTGGAAGATTATTGTTCCAGTCGAATTTTCGTAGTGCATACCTAGTAAACCTAATTTGAATTTTCTCTAAGCGAGATTCAGCATTGCGGTAAAAAGGATTCCAAACAATACAGCAGTATTCTAATATCGAACGGGTCAAGGCATTATTTAGAGTTTTAAGAGTATATGGATCACTAAAATCTTTAGAGTTTCGAAAAATTAGCCCTAGCACTTGATTGGCTCTGCCAACTATATAGTCTATATGCAAAGAAAAGTTTAGTTCAGTGTCAAAGATGACTCCTAAGTCCTTTTAGTCTAAAACCCTACTCAATGGCGTGTTTGGTATTTTATAATTTAATAATATAGAAAACTTTTTTCTACTAAAAGTGAGAATCGAACATTTTCTAATAATCATTTAATCGGTATAATTCAAATTGCAACGCTAAGACATACAGTTTATTGTTTTGTAGATCTTTAGATCGTCTGCGTACAAACGACATTTCGAGCTTGATACGCAAGAGGGTAAATCATTGATAAAAAAAGGAATAGAAGAGGACCAATATGTCTTTATTGGGGAACACCTGAAAAATTTCGAATTTCATTAGAACACGCGGATCCAATTTTTACAAATTGTATGCGACTGGCCAAGTAACTGTCAATTCATTTTAAAATATTAGAATGAAATGCAAAAAGTTTAAGCTTATTTAAGACGAACATTGTGCTGAACACGATCAAAGGCTTTCGAAAAATCAGTATCACGCAAGCTACTTGAAGACATTTTCAATTTTTTCAAGACAGTAATTAGTAAAAATAACCAAGTTTGTAGAGGTCGATGTAACACTTAAAAACGCGTGCTGAAATTCGGAAATATAAATGCGAACAACTGAGTACAACCTTTTTTTAACAGCTGCCTCGAATATTTTAGGAAACAGCTGCAGCTTTGCTATAGGCCTAGAATTTTCGATATCACTCTTTGATCCTGATTTGAAAATTGGAGTTATGAGTGAATACTTCCAACAGTCAAGATAAAGATAAATTAAATATAATCATTATAGTTCAACTAGGCTATATCTGCAATTTTTCAATAATAATGGTGGAAAGTTATCAGGTGCTACGCTTACACTCGAATCAAGTAATGACAATTCATTATCATTAGTTGAGTAAATAAAACCAAGATCTGTTATATGTTACATATTTCGTTTACAATACCGCTTGAAATTCCGTTCAGTGACATTCAAGAAGGAATACCTTACCTAAAGATTTCGGTTAAGTATTTAAAAACGACCAGAACGATTTAGAATCACGTTTTATGTTAGTTTCAATGGTTGTAACATAGTTCTTGTAGACGAACTTCTCGTATTCTTTTTTCAAACGCCGGAATTCATGACGCTGAGATGGATCGTTTTTACTTTGTTTACACATCTTATACGTATAATTCTTCAATCTAGACAAACTCCTATTAAACCATGCAGGTTTACTAGATCTGTTATGTTGGTACAAACATAGAAATCGAGCGTTCAAGTACTTTTTAAAATTCAAAAAACGCATTCATTAAATTACAAGTGTCAATGACCTATACCTATATAAAACAACAAGCTGAATATTCGTGCTTCGCTACGGAAATAATTTTTAATCGAAAATGCAGTCACCCGTGGCTTTGTGCAAATGACTTTTCATCAGAACCCTTGCGGTCATACATCTCGCAATAATTGGCAATTTGCCCCCGTGTACAGGCTTTAGCATCGAAGTTTTTCTCTTAGAATGCTGATCGAAAAATGCACCCGTTGATGGGGTTCTTTTCAAAAACAGCTTATATAAGCTCAGGTCGTAGTGGTTCTTGAGAAACAGCAACCAGTGAGTGTCTTATTGCACTCACGTTAACATTGTGCCACCGCAACGCCGCGCCGGGAGCTGACCGAGGCCGTAAAGCGTCAGTCACTCCCCTGAGTCACCATTTCATGTTGGCGAGAAAGGTCTTTCGCAATAACCGCTAACTCAGCCCAGCTTACCTACTTAAAAGTTAGATTAGATTAGATTACATTGTTATGGAAGTGGGACTTAGTAGGCTTATCACCGCGGCCCGACTGGGCATATTGCTATGTACTCGTTATGGCTTAAAGCTCGGTCATGAGCCCGGATTCCTTGATAAATACGTCTAGGTCTTAGGTTCAGCTAACAGATTTGTCAACTGCTTCAAGGTACGGCCAAGAGCGCAGACGTGTCGTTGTTAGACAGTCACAGTGGCACATAATATGATCTGTAGTTTCTTCGTCTTCGTGGCATATTTTTTATTCTTCTTAACCTCCTAGTCATATTGCTAGTATTTAATAGTTCCTTCATTTCTGAGCTGACGTGATTGAGAAGCATGCCCACAGCTGGAGCCCGTAGGTCCATACTGGTTTTAGAATTTGCTTATAAAGCAGTAATTTATTGTAATTTGACAAACAAGAGTATTTCCCTATAAGCCAATACATTTTACTGTAGCGCATATTTAGTTCTTCTCTTTTTTTCTTTACATGTGCTTTCCAGCGCGTCTAGTGTCATGCCTAGATATTTGGCTGTGTTTGCGTAATCTACTTCTTTATCATTTATGTGCTGGCATGTGCTGAACATTTTTATTTGTAAAATTTATATGGACCGATTTTAGGTCATTTAGTTTAATTTGCCAATTTTTTGTCCATTTTGTTGTATTGTTCACTGCCTTCTGTAGTTTTTTGTCGCTACTTCTACAGTTTCTCCCACAGCAAGTACAGCAGTATCATCTGCAAATGTTGCCACAGTTGTTTCATCACTGTTTCGGTAAGTCGCTAGTAAATAAGAGATATAATACAGGACCTAACACACTTCCTTGTGGTACACCAGCTTTTATTTCTCTTAATGTGGAGTAGTCATTTCCTTGTTTAATTCTAAAGAATCTGTCTAATATATAGGACTCTAAAATTTCTGAGAATTGTTTTGGCAGATGCTTTTGCAATTTATAGATCAGTCCTTTGTGCCATACTTTGTCGAAAGCTTGTGCTATATCGAGAAATATAGTAGAGCATATCTTTTTTTCTTCAAATGATTTTTTGATTTTATCTGTTATTCTATGCACCTGATCGATCGTGGAGTGTTCATTTCTAAAACCAAATTGATGGTTTGGGATTAGCAATTTTTCTTCGATTATTTTGTTGAGACGTTTAATCAACATCTTTTCGAATAGCTTGGACAACATAGGTAGTGTAGATATTTTTTTTTTTTTTTTTGTTTTAGTTTAGTTTATTTATTATTTCTCAATAGTTTAAATAAGATAAGACAATACTATACAAATTCAGTTTAGATGAGAAACATGTGAGATATTTTATATTTTATAATAAAATAGTGTTAAATGCCTTTTTTAAATAATGAAAAGAATATTATGTACTTAAGCAAATTGTGGGTGGGGTGACCCTTGAAAACTAAAATATGGAATTAAAAAAAAAAAAAAAAAAAATAAATATAAGAAAAAAAAAAGATATATCAAATTAGAAAAGAAAAAAAGTTTAGAAAAAAAAAGTTTAAGGACGGAAGCAAAATTATGTATATGATAGATATTACAATTTAGCAAACAGAAAACAAAATATTGTAAGTTATTTCAAAAGAGAAAGAGATAGACAAGTACAAAAAAAACCATGTGTTTATACGGAAAAAAAATAAATTAAAAATAAATAATTTGCAAGTATGTATATAATAAGTTATTGTTTGGAGTTTGAGAAATTTAGTACGCGAAGTAAAAAAAATAAATAAATTAATCCCGGCAGAGAATTTCGACTTCACTAAACTCTAAGCTCATTAACCAAGTTTTTAGTTTTTTCCAAAAAGTAACATCTGAACTGATAGTTCTTAGCGAAGGTGGAAGTCTGTTAAATAAACGACATGAAGAAACAGTGAAAAAATTTCTAAACGCTGTGGTGCGAAAAGGCGGTACAGGTACTACATTTAAAAGGTTGCCTCGAAGATTATAATTGTCTAGAACTCTAAAGTTAAGATTACCAGATTTAACATAAAACGCTTTGAGTACTTTAAAACAGTAAAGGTGACGGATTGGAAGAATGTTCAAATTTTTGAATAGCGGTAAACTGTGATGCAGACGATCTTTATGGCACATTTTTCTCACGGTGTATTTTTGGAGAGTTAATAATGGCTGAATTTTATTGAAGTGAGTACCTCCCCAGCAGCTTATGCCATATTGCAGTTTTGAGTGGAAAACTCCATAATATATAGATTGTAACAGCTTTAAAGAACAAACACTTCTCAAATAGAAAAAATTTCTCAGCGTAAGACAAAAATAATTTCTTAAAGCCTCTGTATGGCTTGCGAAAGACAAACTAGAGTCAATGATTAACCCCAAGTACTTGAATTCATCAACTTTTTCAATTAAAAAGCAATTGACACTGCAATTATGGCTTCCAGAAAAAGTTTCCGAGGTGTAACATCCACATATGGTAAGCATGAATTTTTGACATTCTGGCGCGTGAAAGAAGATATCTACAGCCGGAGAATTTCTCTTGATTAAACTAAAAAACATAATTTTTGTCTTTGAGCTTATTACAAGTTTATGCTCAGCAAACCATACTCTTAATAAATTAAGGTCCCAATTTATTTGCGAAACAAGTTCTAAAAGGCTTACTGAGCCATAAGCACAGCCTACATCATCAGCAAACGATTTTAGTACTCCTTTAAATTCAAGACTAAAAAGCGAATTTATATAGACAAGGAAAAGTATAGGTCCCAAAACAGAGCCTTGTGGAACACCTATGCTTATATACTGACTACCACTTCTACACTCATCTATTTTCACTCTTTGAGTCCTATTCTTTAGATATGATGTAAGCCAATCGAATACAAAGCCTCTAAAACCCGCTTTGTATAGTTTTTCCAGCAATAAGCCATGATCTACCATATCGAAAGCTTTTGCAATGTCCACAAAAAGACCAGCTGTATTTAATTTTTTGTCCAAGTTCGAATATAGCTGAGAACAGAACTGTAAAAGTGCATCTTCAGCAGATTTGCCTTCCTGAAAACCGAATTGCACAGAACTGAAATAATTTATTTTTTTAAGAAACTTTATAAATCTAATATTCATCACTTTTTCGAAGATTTTGCTAATTGGCGAAAGAAGCGAAATAGGTCTATAATTAAATATGCAATCTTGTTGGCTTTTTTTATAAAGCGGTAAGACGTCTGCACATTTCAGTGCTTCAGGAAAAACGCCCGAGTAAACGCTCATATTAAAAATATATGAAAGAACATCTATAATAAAAAATGCTATGTTTTTTAATAATTTATTTGAAATCCCATCAAGACCAGAGGAGTTAGAATTCTTCAATGACCCTATTACATTTAAAAGTTCCAAAGGAGTTATTGGTTCATAAAAAAAACTACGATCTTGAAAGGGCTCAGTATGTCTAAAGTTACAAGATCTACATTTAGACGGACTAAATTGAGGTTTCAGCGTATTAGCTATTGTTGAAAAGTAAGTATTAAATTTGTCAGCAACAACATATTTATCCGAAACAATCATATCATTATCGCGAAGTAAAATACTCTTTCTTGAAGGCTGAGATTTATTCAAAATACTATTGACAATCTTCCATTCTTGTTTGATGTTACCTTTAGATAAGTTAAGTAGATTTTTATAGTAGTTATTTCTACACAAAGGAGTTTCTTTTTTTATTTCAGAAATCAGCGCTTTAAAATTATTTTTTAACTGAAGGTTATGAGGGTGTTTATTGCACTTAATTCTGAGCTTGTTTTTCGTTTTAATTTTTTTTAGCAAGGAATCAGTAACCCAAGGTTTAAGTTTTATTCGTGAATTTCGAACCCGTTCTGTAAAAGTGCTCTGATCGACATAATAAGAAACTTTTTCAATAAAAATATCATACGACTTCGTACAGTCTGCTGCACAATATACTTCATTCCATGTTTCAAAACAGAGGAGTGATTTTAGACGTGCTAAAATAATTTTGCTTTTATTGTTGTCCGAATTACTGCTTTTGGCTTCATTAGTTTTCTTAGATATATTAATCAAAATACAAGTCAACGAATGATCAGTTATACCTAAATCAAAAGCGCAAGTTTCACACAACCGTGGAGATATCTTAGCAAATCGCACATGGATATGGTCTAAGCAAGTACCAGAATCACTTCTTGTAGGCTCATTTATAAAAGAGACCAACCCATGAGAAGATAGTAAATCCAACAAATTACTAACATTTGTGCTATTTTCCAAAATATCTAGATTAAAATCCCCAAGAACTAAAAGATTTTTTGCCTTTTCCATATATGGGGCGATAGGAGGTGACCTCACTAGGCGGCTTGCCTGGTTTTGGTATCATAATCACCTCCGCGACTTTCCACATGCTAGGTACATGCCTTATCCTGAATGCAGCATTTATGATCTGTGCTAGTTTTTTTAAGCCCTTTTTTGGGAATTGTTTTAGGATTTCGCCTGATATTAAATCAAATCCCGGGGCTTTTTTAGTACTGATACCCTTTTTTATTTCATTTGCAATTTCTTTAGCCGTTACCGGTTGAATGTGTCTTTCCTCTTCGCACAATTCTTCGCTTTCTTGACAGTCTTTATCTTCATATGGTTGAAAGACGCCTTCGAGATATTCAGCAAATAAATTAGCTTTTTCTTGGTTGTTTTTTGCCCAGTTATCTTTACTGTTTTTAACTGGTGGAATGTGAGCAATTGGCCTTTTCATTTTCTTTGTTGCCTTCCAGAGTGAGCACTCGGTACTAGCATCATTTGTAAGATTGGTAAGGTATTTTTTAAGAGACTCATTTTTAAATTCTCTTATCGATCTTTTAAGCTGACTGTTTAGATTATTCAGTATTGTTTTGTCTCTGGGTGCTCTTGTTTGTTGCCAACGTTTTCACGAGCTCTTTTCCGTAATTATATCACATATTACTTTTGGATACGAGTTTCGTTGGGTTTTAGTTTTCGTTTTAGGTGTTGCAGCCCATGTAGCTCTTTGGATATTGACAGTTAATATTTGAACAGCATTTTCTAATTGATCTTCTGTTTCAATTGTTTCTAAGAGCTGAATACTATCCTCTAGATGCTGTCTCAAGTAGCTCCAGTCAGTCAGCTTATTCCCTAGCCTTGCGCTATTTTCTTTAATAGTGATTTTATCGCCAAGTGTTAAAAGTATTGTGGAATGATCTGAATCAAGATCTGGCCCTTCTTCTACCTTTATATTGTTAGACGAGATATTCTTTGTTACGAAGAAGTCGACAAGATCAGGGATTTTGTTTCTATCTGTTGGCCAATACGTAGGTTTTCCCGTTGAGTGATACTTGCCGTTAATTTCGTTTATTGCTTCATAAAGTTCTTTCCTCTTGTATTTGTCAATCTAGATCCCCAATACTTGTTTTTGGCATTAAAATCTCCCCCTGCAATAAATCTATTGCTAAATATTCGGAAGAGACCTAAAAATCATTTTTCTTTAGATTGTAAATGGGAGAACAGTAAATTGATGCAACTGATATACATAGTTTGTCCACTTTTCGTTCGAATGTTAATAGAAATTCCTTGCATCGCGCATGATTGGAACTTGGCTTCTATATGGTGATCGATCTTATTCTTTACTATAACTGCAGCCCCGCATTTTGCTGAATTATGGGGATGTGGGGAGTGATATAATTCGTACCCTTGCAGTTTAAAGTTTGTATTGAGTTTTAAGTGCGTCTCAGAGACAAGACATATATCTATTTGGTTCATGTCGAGGACTACTTGGATTTCATCCTTACGGTTCTCGATACCATTAGCATTCCATTCCAGGATTTTTAAACTATCCATCATGTTCTTCTTTTTTGTGCAGCTTTGTTATTGCTGCTTTTTTTCTCAAGGAGCGAGATTCTTTCTAATATAGCTTTATTGCTTTTATCCATGCTTTCTATTCTACTTAGGATTTTTTCCATGAACGTTTCCATATTATTATTTAATTTAGTTTTAGTTGTAGTTATCGTTTTTGCGACATTGTCTACTTTTTTCGATGCAGCCTGTGCATATGTCAATACTGTACCCGCTCCTGTTTTTGGTACTAACATTTTTTTGATATTTTTATCGGCTATGGGTACTTCTTTCGGCGCTCGCATCTGCAAGTCCTTTATGTCTTTAGGTGCGTCCTTTTTTGTATTTGGCATAGCTTGTTTATGCTTTTTGTCTTTTGCTAATTGAATCTGTTTAGCAACTAAGCAGCCTCTATAGTTGGCTGGAATGGGTCTTCTATTAGTGATGCATGTGGCGAATTCACTTTTGTTAGCGGGCAGGGACAATCCGTGATTGACTTTGCTGCGATTTCAGGGGACTGGCTGAACATTATCGATGACTTTGAAGTTGCACTAGTCAACTACTCGGCTCATTTTCCAATTGTAATTAAAATTCAGCTAAAGGAGTTAAACCAGCAAGCTACACCTTCTAGTTTTAATAAGCTGAAGTGGTCGGAGAACAATGCAACCCTCTATAGAAGCCTCCTTTCTCGGCACTTACTATCTCTGCCCCAACAATCCGCAGTCTCGTCTGAAGTGGTATGTGAAAGTATAGAACGGGTTATAAAGACCGCAGCCCCTTTTGCGTTGAAGAGTACACACACTTTTGTAGCTAAAAATGTATGGTTTGATAAGGATTGCAGAAATCTCCGTAAACTTTCGTTCGTTTACTTAAAACTGTTTAGAACGACCAATTCTCAATTTTTCAAAAACATCTATCTTCGCGTTAATAATGATTTTAAAAAAATGTGCTCAGTTAAGAAAATCACCTATTTAAAAAACGTGGCTAAGAAATTGGAAAACTGCACAAACTCAAAGATATTTTGGGAGACAGTGCGCAATCTTGGTGGGCGCAATCAGGGTATGAAGTTCTCTTTAGAAGCTGAGACGTTAGCAGCTCATTTTAAAACTCTACTCTCAGCTGATGAAGACCTTCATACCTTTGATTACGCGCTACCTGATACTAGAGTCAACGAGCTGGATTTAGAATTCTCATTGCCCGAATTGGAAGTAACGCTCCAAAGATTGAAAAACAGCAAGGCTCCTGGCCTAGACGGCATACCAGTCGAGTTTTATAAAAACAGCACTATTGATTTTAAAAACTACCTCGTGTCTTTCTATAACAAAATGTACAATGATGGATGTGTCCCTAACAGTTTCAACGAATCTGTAATTTTTGCCATTTTTAAAAAAGGTGATGCTAACGCTGCGGAAAATTATAGAGGTATTTCAATTTTAAATTCAATAAGAAAAACTTTCACTGCAATCCTATATGAAAGGCTCTCAAAATGGATTGAGGATAACAGTCTTTTGAGCATCTTTCAAGCCGGTTTCCGCCCAGGTTTTTCAACCATGGATCATATCTTGGCCATTTCAAGCATTGCTCAACAATTTATAGATAGAAAAAAGAAACTATACACTTGCTTTGTTGATTTTAAAGCTGCATTCGATAAAGTCAATAGACAAGCTTTAATATACAAACTTTCTTGCATTGGTTTGTCAAGAAAGTTTCTCGAAGTGTATGCAAGTCTTATTTCGTCAACAAATGCAAGGGTATGGGACGGTTTCACATTTTCAAATCGATTTGATAC
Organism: Portevinia maculata; assembly: GCA_949715645.1. Classification (NCBI taxonomy): domain Eukaryota; kingdom Metazoa; phylum Arthropoda; class Insecta; order Diptera; family Syrphidae; genus Portevinia; species Portevinia maculata. The sequence continues at coordinate 27,186,608 of OX454528.1, read as the reverse complement.
AATTACAGGTGTTCCTCAGGGTTGTATCCTCAGCCCATTATTATTTGCCCTGTTCATAGATGATGTCTGCGAGCTTCTTCCGGGTGGAGTTAATTTTGCTAACATTATAATCAAAGTCCTGTTGTACGCGGACGATCTAGTCATGCTTGCTGATAATCCTTTCACGCTTCAATTGCAAATAAACCGTCTAAGTTCATTTTGCGAGTCTTGGGGCTTGCAAATTAATACCCAAAAAACTAAGATTGTTATATTTGAAAAGAGACAATCAAGAAGGCGAGCGGAAGAAAAATGGTCTCTAAACAATACACACATTGAGGTTTTACAAGTGTTTAAATATTTGGGTGTCCTCTTGACCTACAATTTAAGCTATCTAAAGCACTCCAAAGAAAAAAGCAACGAAGCTAAATTGGCTCTTAATATAATGTGGCCAAAGTTTTTTTCGAACCAAAATGTTGATTTAACGTCCAAGTACAAAGTTTTCAACGCGACAGTAAATGCATGCATGACATATGGCGTCCAACCCGTCGGATACACACACTTCGAAGCTTTTGAAACTGTACAAAGGAACTTTTTTAAGAGGATATTTCGTTTGCCTAACTCAACACCCAACTACGCCATATATGTAGAGTCAGGAATAGTCCCTATATATATACAAAATTTGAAGGCAAATGCGAACTTCATTACTAGAGTGATGAAAAGAAGTGAAACTTGTCTTCACAAAATCATCTTAAGAAAATTACTTCGAGTGAATGCTTCCCCGTTTAAAAACTGGAACGAACTAGCTTTATCTTACGAAACAAGTTTAAACTTAACAGAAACTAATGTGACCGATTGGCAGGCTCAGTTTTCTGATGTGATTGCTAAGGTGGATCACAAAATGTTTCTGGATAACCTTTCCAGAGCATCTTCATCTACTTCAAGAGCTATTTATAGTCATTTAAACCATGAACTGCCCTCGGAAGTCTCTTACTTTAGTAATGAATTTTCAGCCTCGGTTATAAGTATTATTTTTAGAGCAAGAGTTGAAATTTTAAATTTGAACTTTATACCTCATCGATCAGACTTGCCCCAGCTATGTGATCTATGTAACGGAAGAGTGAATGAAGATATATACCATTTCGTTGCTGCTTGTCCTATTCTACAAGAAATTCGCCGGTTGCATTTTCGGGAAAGTTTTATATCTTTGGACAAACTTTTTGAAATTTTAAATGGAGCAATGGGCTGGCTCAGCCTCTTTAAATATTGCCAACATGCTCTTTCTTACCGTAACAGTTTCACATATTAAACATAGTCGATTACCCACTTATTGCAGTTTTGACCAAATTTTATACCTAACTATTTATTGTTTTGTTGCTGATCATACTAAATTTGATAATATCTCTTTTGTGTTTCAAATCACGTTAAAATTGATAATATTGTATAAACAGCTATTTCTAACCAAATTGCGTATTATTTTGTGTTTCAAATCACGTTAAAATTGATAAAATTTTGTATAAACAGCTAATCAAATTATCCAAATTGTATAATATTTTGTGTTTCAAATCACGTTAAAATTGATAGCATTGTTTTATATAGTAATATTTCTTCATATCTTTTGTTAAACATTTTTTCTTTTTTTTTTCTTTTTTCCTTTTCTTTATATTTTAAAATTTTTGCTTTTTATTATTTCTTTTATTTTTAAATCATATTATGAAATGTCATCTCAGGCAGACGGCAGTATTGCCATGTCCTTATTCTTAAGTATACCAATTTATAAACTTTATGATGAAAAAATAAAGAATCTATCTATCTATCTATCTATCTAGTTGGCTGGATGCTTTTCGTTGCAATTAGCGCATTTTGTTGGTTCGTCTTTTTTCTTCATGCAATCTTTAGTATGGTGGTTTCCTGCACACTTTACGCATCTTGGATTAGAGCTGCAGTATTTATTCGTATGTCCATACTTTTGACAATTCTTGCACTGTGGTAAAAGTTTTGATTTCCTTACGGCATGAATCTCTACCTTCATTCCAAGGATGTCTTTAATATCGTATATCTTTTTGATATTTTCGTCGTGCTCAAAAGTTAGCATAAACATTGGAAGCGGTACTTTGCTTTTAGATTTTAGCATATTGACAGCTTCTAGTATCTTTATTTTTTGACTAGTATCTTTGGCATATTTGACATATATTGCTTTTAGCAAGTCCCATGGTCAGAAGGTGTTTTTTTTTACTCCACAGTGCCATTGTATAAAGACTTTAAAGTCTATATACAAAGACAGTGCCCCGTCAGGAGTCCGGTGACTGTATGTATCTGCCCTCTGGGTAGTTGTATGAGTTGCTTTGTTCTTTTGGTGGTTGGAGTTGGTAGGAACTGTTTGGCCTGTCTGTTACCTTCCAGTCACGAGTTGTCTTTCTTTCCATCCATTTATCAATGCAGCTTTTAGCAGAGCTGATAGGTACGCCACAGAATGTCCTCGGCATCATGTTGTAGATCCTTTTCTGGTAAGCTCGTCTGCTTTTTCATTGCCGTCACAGCCGCTGTGGCCAAGCACCTTTGTGTCAGGTGAACTAATTTGTGTTGGCTAATGTCTTGAGTAGCTTGAGGCAGTCCCAGACTAGTTGTGAGGTGATTTTAACGGCGTTAATAGAAAGTAGTGCCGCTCTGTTGTCAGAGAGATTTTTAAATGTTTAGATTTTCTCTGATGCAGAGCTCTAGCATGTAATTTAGCTTGAAATACCGAGTTGCTTTCCTCCATGCTCGCGTATAGGAGGTCTCAGTGGTTGCTCCGTATACTGCTGCCCCAACTCCTTCGTCATCTTTATATCTATCCGTGTACCAAGCCTTTTTACTTAAAAGTTACTAAATACTAAGAGGAAACACGTACTGGGCAGTCGTGTTTCCCCCTTTACCCTCGAAAAGCTGCAAATACATGGTCACGCTTTTGCTAGGCTGAGTGAACTTACTAGATCACTCGTGTTAGTATTAAACAGGATCGGAGAATTCACCGCCCTCTGCTGTAAACCATTTTTATTGTCAAACATTCTGATGGAAATCACGTTGCCACATATAGCAGGGTTTTTTTCATACTCAGCACAGTTAACTTGTAGAATAGTCCCTCTAACCATATAAGCTCCGTTGTAGGTGACATCAGTGGGCATTGTCTCATAGGCAAGCACACATCAAGGCTTGGCGTATATTTAAAGGATTTTCGCAGAAGCTGCATGGACGAAGGGAATGAGGAGACCACACTGCACCACCTCTGTATATGCCCTGCTCGTTGTAATAAAATAAAGCTCTATCTGGAAGCCTTCCCACTTAATGATCTAAGCGATTTAGTTAAAACTGATGTTAGAGGTCTATCGCGCTTCATCGGCAATCAGCAGAAGCTCCAAATGGTTTATCGAGCGGGGAGAGGTCCCCCTAGTTTCACGTGGTTTCACAATGGACCTAATACTCGTGTAAGTCTGTTGGCTTAGAAAGCTGACAGTCAGTGCAACCTAACCTAACCTAAGCTAACCCTCTAACCACGTGTAGAAGGTCTTAAGCCCCCGTACATTTGTTTTTGCCTTTGTTCCACGCTTTGTCGGATATCCAAGTGGCATGCCCCGCCGTAAAACCAAACTGATTTTCCGGAACAATATCATTGTCCTCAAACTACTTTAACAGGGTTCTATTGACAACTTTCTCAAGGTTAGGTTAGGTTTCCGGATTTCTGAAACAGACACCCCTATTGCGAGTGTCAATCGACAATTGATAATTGACTATTTTCAATGTGTGCTTTTGTGAACGAATCATTTTCATTGATAGTCTTGTCAATCGCATTTTTGCGATTAGTCAATTATCAATTGTCCATTGACACTCGCAATAGGGGTGAGAGTGAATCTGTAACACCGCACTTAGGTCCATGCGGCCCGTTCTGATATCCTCCTTTGGAAGTGTTGGCCTCGTTGTTTTCGCCTTGGTCCTTCATCCTTGGATTTCTTTCCCTACTCCAAGTTGTCCAGCCATTTGTATGTCCTTATAAACCTGTAAAGTTTTCAAAGTGAGACCTCAGATAGTTCTTGAATGTCGTGGAAGAAGGTCTTCAAGTGGCATAGGCTTGGGCAGTGTCAGAGAAAGACCCTCATGGGTTTCCTCGTCACCGCAGCCTCTACAGATGTCATCACTCTTAAGAATTAGTTTCATTTTGTGGTTCCTTAGCAAATTGTGGCCAATAAGAGTTCCAATCAACTTAGACAGTGATTTTCTTATGTAACATAAAAGTTTGGTGGTCCGGTTCTTATCATAGTTTGGCCACATGCGCGATATGTCACAAGTGGTTAATGATTTCCACTTGTTGTTAACTTTCATTTGGATCTTGTATTTCACTGTTTCTATGAGATTACAGAGTGGTGGTTTGCCCGACTGAAGTGCCTGTTCTTGGTCCATCGCAGACCCTTTCCTTGCCAGTTCATCAGTTCCCTAGTTACCGGATATGTCTCTATGTTCAGGGACTCAGCAGAGACTCGTCTTATGCTGCGAGCCAAGACCTTTGACATCCTCGCAATAGCGGCAAACAAGTCGAGACTTAATTTCAGTTGCAGATACAGCTCAAATATAACAATATCACTACGTGGTATCGCCATCATTGATACCATGTTTACAGCTTCAGTGATTGCTAGCACTTCTGCTTTGAATACACTACAGTGATGAGGTAATCTGATCGATCTACTTACTTTACGGGCTCCGGACCCCTGAAGGGTCTCTGCCTGAGACACTGCAGTCTTTCATCATCTGCGATCCCGGGCACGCTGCTTCAAGTTGTCCAGACCAAGCACTCTGGCATCCGCGATGACTTTGTCTTTAAAACGGAGTTTTAGTCTTCCTTTTTCGAACCTAATAGACCTGTTAATGTTTAATTCCTCTGAGAATAACCCGGCACAATTCCACAGTCCATCTTTGATCCGTTTGTGAAGATGGATATCGATTTGCTTTTTGTTGGTTCATTAACATTACATTCCTTCCTTCTCGGAAATAAATAAGAGAATGGTCTTTCAACGTCTAGGTAAGGAGACATTTAGTCAGAGATGCCGTTCTTCCCTACATACATGTCCAGAATTAGTGCATGTTCTAAATACCTCGGGTTCCAGCTATATGTTTTGCAGCCGATCCAGCTGTGGCTGATTGAGAGTTGCTCCCAACCCAGCGGTTGGTATTGTTCCTATATATGCCAGTCCTTGTATTTTTGTCACACTTTGGGATTGGTTACCTTGTCCGTGGCTCGCCATCAGACTAAGCTGCTGTATGTGAGTACTGATTGCATGATTGCCGTATACATCCACAGAATTATTTTGGGCTTTGGTTTCCATTTTTTGCTGGAGAAACGGTTGCATGCGTAGAAAGCATTAGCTGTTTTCCTAACTCTGTCATCGACCTTTGGCTTCCAACTCAGCTTAGATTAGGTAAGGTTAGGTTAGGTAAATGGATGCCCTTGTGACTGGTGTCACGACTCACTTAAACCATCAGTTTGTGTCCATTGTGTCCGTTTTTGGGATTTTTCCAAAATTCGTAAGAACCTGCAAAGAAACAAAAAATTCACAGCTCAGTGATCCGCTGTATTAGAACCACCCGGATCTATATGTAAATCTCAGGAGTTATCTCAGCTCAATATCGGTCAGATTCTCCAGCTCGTAGATGCCAAGAATCTTGAATCTGTTAGTTCTGATGGCAGGGCATTCACATAGTAGGTGACGAATAGATTCTATCTCTTCGACCTCTCTAGAGCTCCTGCAGTAATCGTTGTTGTGCAGTTGCTCCGCGTGTAATCCCACTGCGCAGTGTCCTTTAAGCCCCCCATCAGTGTGCGTATGTCTTTGCGGTTTAGGCCGATCACGACCTTAGATTTCCTTTTGTTTACCACTAGCCAAAACTCCCTCGAGTGTGTGCATGTTTCGAGGCTGGTCCAACGCAGGTTTGTTTTACTCATGGATTCAAAATCTATTTTCCGTGTCAGTGCACCGAGTGGAGCTTGTATAGATTTCAGAGCCAGGTATGCATCCATCTCCGATCCGTATCTTGCCAACTTGTCTGCTTCTTCGCTGCCCAAATTGTACTTGAGCCCTCTTTTGGGGATTGATCCCTAGAACGCATTGTTTTGTCCACGTACTAAGTATCCGCAGGGAATTTTTTTACAGTTCGCTCAGAGTTGATAGGATTTTTTCCGTCATCTGCGTATGCAATTGCTTTGACCCTACAGTATTTCATGAACGACAAGGACCCAGAATAAGGCGGAGAAGACTCCGCCTTGTGGTGTGCCTCTGGACGCAACGACTCCAAGATCAATATCGCCTAGTCTTGCATTGATATTCCTACCATTGAGCAGGCTCATAATCATTAGTAAGAGACTGATCGATGTTGGAATTCTGCAGTGCTCTTTCCACCACAAACGGTTTCACGTTGTTGACAACTTTCTCAAGGACCTAGCTTACTTTCGGAAGCAACTTTATGCCTGAAAATTATCAGAGTTCGTCTTATTTTCACCTATTTTCGAGCATGTGGCTGAATAAGACATTTGGGATACTGTCCATTTCCGCCGACATTTAAGTCTTATGATGCACAAAAGATCATCTTTCGACACAAACAAGTCTCATCCAGAACAATTATCAAGTTCCGTGCACAGATGAAAGTGATTTAAAAGACTGCTATCTTATTTCAATGTCGTGGTTTCGGCGAACAGGACTGTACACTGTATACACGGCCTCAAAACAAGCGCTCCACTCTCTCCTTCACCACAAATAAAAAACCGTCGTTTTATTCGACTATTCCAACAGTCAGTAATGCCTGTCTGTTCGCTGCTGTCTGGGAGATTTGGGCACATGCAATATCATAGTGATCCCTCCTCCTGAACAAATTATGTATCTGTGGGAGCATACTCGTTTCTTTCTTTCTTTTTTAAACTTTTAGTGTAGCTGAATTTATATATATAAATTTTTTTCGTATTTCTAGATTGCACAATTTACAGAGAAATGGTATTTTCTACCTTACTACTGCAAAACTTATAACATTTAAATACAATAATGTTATCACAGATTCAAAGATTTTTTTAGAAGGAAAAGCTACATGAAAAAACCTTCATTTAATTATAAATTTAATTTTTCCTGAGGAGAGAGAAATTGATATTGGAGTATGATCACAAATAAAGATGTTGTTTACATAATCGATTAAATAAATACTAACGCAAATAAATACACAAAGAAGAGGATAAATAAATAAATAAACAAGTAAATTAACATAATCGATTATATAAATATGCACTAACGCAAATAAATAAATAAATAGGAAGATAAATAAATAAATAAGAATATAAATAAATAAATAAGAACATAAATAAGAAGATAAATAAATAAATAAATAAAAAAGAAGATAAATAAATAAATAAACAAGTAAATTACCAATTAACAAATAAAATCTATAAACATCAAAATAATATATATATTACAACTTTTTCAACTTTTGCCTCTTCATGGAGATCCTCAGTAGCACTATTACCAGGGAAGATTAAGCATCAGTTTTAAAAATTTATTTTGCTTAATTTGCAGCCTGCGAATATAGCTCTTAGCACATGTTCTCCAGATGGGCGAACCATATACATAATGCTATATGGTTCGCCCATCTGGAGAACTTTGGAATATTACTTTGAATAAAAGCAATTTGTTTTCAACACTCAATTTGGACCTACGATTTATAAATGGATATAGGATTTTTATCACCATGTTAAGTTTATTAAGTGTTTCTTGAATATGCAGACTAAAGGTCAAAGTTTTGTCCAGGTGTACCCCAAGATACTTGGCACTCAATTTCCATTCAGTTTGAATCCCATTCAACTGAAGTCTATTGCTTGGAAAGTAAAAGGTTTTTCTTTTTCTAGTGAAAAAGAGAGCCTGTGTCTTAGAAGGACTCAATTTTATTTTCCAATCATCGCAATATGATTTGACTAAATTCAAAGCAGATTGCGGATTGGTTTCAATAAAGGAACCAATTGAATCTGTTGAGTAAATGCACGTATCATCCGCAAAAATTGCGGATTCATATGTGTATATAATATAAAATACCGGTCCAAGAACGGATCCTTGGGGTACACCTGCAACGATTTCAATTACATCGGAATACCAATAATTTAAAAAAAAAAAAACTTTGAAAGTGCGTTTTGTAAGGAAGGACGAAATTATTTTTACTACGTAAAGTGGGAAATTTAAAACAAGGATTTTGTGAATGAGTCCTTCGTGCCACACTGAGTCAAACGCTTTTTCAAAATCAAGAAGGACCATTCCCGTACTATTAACTATTGTAAGATTATTTTTATCATGTCAACCTAATGAACATTACTATGATGTTTTCTAAAACCAAACTATTCTTGTGGCAGGATATCAAACTGATCAAACTGAACTGTTGCAATAGTTTGTTTTCTAAGCACTTACTTAAAGAGCATAATAAAATAATTGGCCTGTAGCTAGAAGGCAGGTAAGCATTTTTGCCCGGCTTAGAGATTGAGATAACTTTTGGCATTTTCCACGTATTTGGAAAGTATCCTATTTTGAAACAAGCATTGAAAAGCATATTTAAAAATTTGACACCTTTTTTAATTGTATTGATTGAGAAACATTGTTTTCAATATTTCAGTTTACAGTTAAATTACTTGCAACTAAGTGGTTAGCACAGAAATCAGTGCCTAAAGCACTTGCTCTTTCCTCATAAGAAAGCAATACTGCATTACCTATCCTAAAAGCTGGAATGTGGACTTATTTCCTCTTAACCACTTTTATAATATGTGGGAGCATATTCGGACTACAGAATTTTATAGCCCGCATTTTACTGTCCCAACACAATACAAAAACCCGTGCTTCCATTGTTCAATAAACGTTAGCAGTGTTGACACTCCATTTCAAATACTTAAGTTATTCTTAAATTTAAACAATAATATGCCACCACTAATTGCATGGTTGGTAGTTTGTGGTACAGTAAAATTATCCTTAGATGATTGCCTTACCTTCTCGTAATACCATAGTATTGTGTGCTTAATCTAGTACCTTACCGCAAATACATTTAGCAAATATCCTTGAAATCAATTTCATTCCGAAGGCAAATTCAATGCAATTTCGTTCAGTGCTAGGAGATGTATAAGAACTCGTACGTAGCAGCATGTGAACGATGCCAACAGTCAGGACGAGTAAAATGCAGAGTTTGCACGCAGAGCAATGAAATCATGGCATAGTAATATTTGATTTGTTCCATCCCGACTAAGCTGGCTAATTGCATCTTGAATCTTCAATATTGAAATTGGTAGATAGAAGAATAAGAAGGGTTGTTGAAATGTCCTCGTACCTGTTTTACCTTTTGAAATTGATAGAATTTGTAATACATATTTTGCTTTGACATCCTAAGCTCAGTCAATGAGCAATGTAAAAACTGCAGTCAAGGAAGTACTCTTACTTCCATTCCGACCCGTCAAATTAAACTCTTTAAAATCTCAATAAAACACTCTTTACCAATATCAACTCTTAGAGGACTAAAGAATTTTGAAAAACAAAACTAAATTGAATTCGCACGTTCCTCTGTGTGTTTATAAACAATGCAAGGGATGTCCCTGCTACCATTGTGATAAAATATTACAAAAAGCAGCAGCAGCAGGACAATTTTTTCTATGAAATATTAGATTCTTTTTTTTTGTGTTTGATTTTCTTTTTGGGAATGGAAAAGACCAACCAGGACGAATGCTGCTGTTGAAAAACAAAATTATAAATTGGGTAACAAAGTTTATATATTGTATCCTAGTGGCGCGAGGGTTGTTACCGAAAGATTTATCGCTTTGGTGGTTGATCTTAAAGTTGGATGAGAATTTTTTTATTTTATATTTTATTGAAACTTTTATTAAATGGCATTTAAGACAAGATTATGGTCCAGTTGGGTTTTCCAAACGGAGACCCAAATTGAAATGTATTGTGAATTTTCAACTTCCCAGTTACTGGTAAGATATTGTAATTGGTCCGAAAATGAGAATCGTGATTTGCAACACATTTTAAAATTTGGAGGTTCATAATGTTTTTAGGCTGTTTTCATAAGGGCTTATGTCAGCAATTGCATAGCTTCACTGCTTGCATAGATAACCATGGGAATGGGATCCTTGGGTGACTAGACATTCGGATCAAAAACGGTTTTGAGCTCGCACAGAGAACAACGAACAAACGCAAGGATCTGATTTCCACAAACTTGGAGAGCAGATTAGAGCGTTAGTGGACATGCTGGAAGATGGAAAAATGGCGATGGATTCAGCGATGAGAGATGCCATCGAAAGCATAAAAGCTCTTTACGAACTGTCTGCGAATCGACTAAATGACGAGAAGGCTAAGGAGATGATTAGGAAAAACAACTCCTCACAAACTTCACCCTGGTTTAAAACGATCCTGGAACCTAAAAGAAGACAGTAGAATCCAAGGAGAAAGCTGCAGAGGCCGGCATTAGAACCTCCGTGATCAGGCAAAAAATGGCCAACGCTGCTAATAAGAACAGAAACAAGCAACCGCCCAAGGAAGAAGGTCGATATAAAATCGCCCAAGAGCTAGCTAAGAAGCACCTGCCGGCTAAGAAAGGTAGACCCGATGCGATCGTCATCGAATCAAAGGGCGAGCGACGTATCCTACGCGCGATATACTTCGCAGCGTAAAGGCAGACCCCAAGCTGGAAGAAATGGGAAAAGCAGTATCCAGAATTAGGAGGACACAGAAAGGTGAACTTCTCATACAGCTCAAAGAAGCTGGAGACAAAACTGCCGAGTTCAAAACTGTCATCAGCGAAGCCTTGAAGGAGCGAGCAAGCATAAGATCGCTCTCACATCGCGTTATTATCGAACTCAAGGACAAAGATGAGATTACCTCGAAAGAAGACATATGTGAGGTAGTCAAAGCGCAACTTGGAACAGTAGTATTGCCAACAGATATTCTGCGGAGAGCATACGGCGGTACACAGACCGCAATGGTTAGTCTTCCACTATAAAGGGCACCTAGAGAGTCTATATTATAAATTTCAGTTTCCCAGCTCAAATTTTGACTTTTCAATAAAATTGTTTTATTTAATTGTGGGCGTGTCGATAGGCGGATTTTAAAAATTTCAAAAATCATATATGAACAATTTCAGTTTTCTAGCTAAAAATTCGTTTTTTTTTTTTTGATAAATTTGTTTTTTTGAGTTTGTGGGCGCGTCTGTGGGCCGATTTCAAAAATTCTTAAACTTGATTATTTCGGGCCCCCAGAGAGTATATGGTTAAAATGTCAGCTCTGTAGGTCCAGTTTGAAGGCCTAATTTTTGCCGAAAGACGGACGGACGTTCTATCGATGCTGATCGTAAACATAGTACTTTTAGGGGTCTACGGGCAATATTAAGGTATTCGCGTCAAAATTAATATAGATACCCTTAGAATCTATATATATAAAAATCAATCCATATTTGAGTTTGTTGCCGGTGTTTGGCCAAACGCGTTAACCGATTCCAATGAAATTTGTTACCATGAAAGGTGACGTCTGTACAAAGGATGTTTTCTATGTGCGATGTCTGTATCTGCATCGGTGTGTGAATTATGGGCATTTGAGGAGTACACATGCATATGTGCGTATGCGTGTAAATTCCGATGCAGATACAGAGACCGCACATATAAAAAACCATCGTACAGACATCACCTATTTTGTTATCCGGACGCGCATATGAAAGAGGGAGACCACACGAACGTTTCAAGCCTATTGTGGTGTTTGTGCGCTTTTTCATTCTTGAGATATCGTTTGTTCAAAGTTGTATTCAAATAACTCTTATTGAATTTTTTTGCATTTTCTTTTGTGAATCGGACATCGGAAAGTTGCTTTTCCCACATTAATAAAAATCGGTGTGAAAGTAAATGAAAAGTGATTCTATCGAAGTTTTTTAGTTTCGCTTTTTTGTTTGATTCGCAAAGTAAGCTGACATAGGCCTGCGGGTTGGTTACCTACCAGGCGCGTCCCCCGGTGGTGGATAGGGGGACCTCGGTACGATACGTTCGTGATCCGAGGTTTTAGAGTTATAGCGGCGTTTTATACACCGTCAAAGCTCTATCAAGAACCAAACCAAAAACAAGTATGCAGGAACAACTAAAAGATATAACTACTCCAGGTGGTACTCGCATGGGCGAAAATCCACCCGTGGTCTTTTCGACCACGGTCGGGGCACGAATTCTGGAGGCCCCAACCGACATACTTATACCCCCCGCCTGTACAGGCGTTGACCTTCGAGTTGTGAAAAGGTTTGCTTCCGAAGATTCCTGCAGCTCTATCTCCGACACGTTCGGTAGACTGGGCTGGAAAAATGGAGAAAGTGGCGGAGAGGTTCAACCTGATACGCTTAATCTTCAGACCAATAGACAGACAGCCGATAGGTGCGATGCTGCCGACGAGGCCTGTGAAACCGAACAGGTGAAACGGGCCACAGAGGCGGCGTCCACTGGTCAGCGTCCATCTAAGAGCCAGCGAAAGAGGAAAAGGAGAAAGGCGGCTATCGTGCGGCGCAAAGAAACTGCACCGCCAGTTGAAGGCGCAAGCGCTGAGAACGGCACGTCCCCGGCGGCGACGGCAAAGAGATGCAGGTCGGCAGAGGTTACCCCAACCGAAACCAGCCAGCTGACTGAAACCAACGCTGCCTCCCCTTCCAATAGCTCGAACAGGAAAAAACGGAGGAAGAAGATCTCAAGCACTCCTGTCGGTGGAACTGCGCGCGCACCTTCTGCGTGCCCTTCCACTAGAACACTTCCAGCTGATGTATTTCCAATGATTGGATTTACTCAGATTAACCTCCAACACTCCAAGGCTGCTACTGCACTCATCAGTTAGAAGCTTTCTGTGTTGAATACAAAAGCCCACATAATATCCATACAGGAGCCATGGGTGTGGAAAAATCGCATCTGTGGCCTTGGAGGTGTCCGTGGCACTACGATACTCTGTGACGAGCAGTCCGAGAGACCAAGGGCTTGTCTTGCTGTGTCGAACCTTCTCTCAGCCACTAAGCTTGGACAATTTTATGGCCAAGATTTGGTTGCTGTAGCCATTAGCTACGAAACGAATGGAAACGGAGGTGTCCCTCTCAGACCATAGATATATCGAATTCCAAATCGGATGCGAAGCCATAACTTTGCAGGAGAGGAGGAATCCGAGAAAAACCAACTGGATCAGGGAGGAATTAGGGAAAACTCTCAAAACTCCAACCAAACTCAGGACGAGACAAAAGGTAGAGGAAGCTGTTCAAGACCTGAATAGTGCCATTACTAGCTGTTTTGAACTGACGTGCCCAGTAAGCAAACCCCCTGGCAGAACACCGGTTCCCTGGTGGAGCTCGGAACTGCAAAGAATTCGTAGAGAAGCTAGAAAGCTTCTAAATAGGTCACTCAAGACTGATTTGGGGACAGACTGGAATCTCTACCGATCGAAGCAGAAGGAATATAAGAGGCTAATTCGGGTATCGAAAAGTGCTTCTCATAAGAATTTCTGCGAAAAGATTGAAACGCTGGGTGAAACTAGTAGGTTGGTTAAAGTTCTGAAAAAGGGCAAACCAGCCAAACTGGACTCACTTAGAAAACTTGATGGCACCTTCACTGAGACGAAAGCGGAAACTCTTAGTTATCTGCTGGAGTCTCACTTTCCGGGTAACCAGATTACAACTGGTTCACAACCAGCCCCGATTACCGAGACTATGAGTGAGCCAAGACAAACAACTCGGCGTAGCTGGTATATTGCGAAGGCCGTGGTGATGGACGAGGCCATTAAATATGCTTTTGCGTCTTTTGACGGCTTCAAGTCACCTGGTACGGACGGAATATACCCAGCCATGCTGCAGCAATGTACAAACCAGTTGCTACCGACTATGAAGAAAATCTTCATCGCTGTCCTAGCACTGGCATACATTCCAACACCCTGGCGTACAGTTAGAGTGGCATTTATACCTAAAATTGGCAGAAGTGACTACTCACTCGCCAAGAGCTTCAGACCAATAAGTCTAACTTCATTCTTGCTGAAAAGCATGGAAAGGGTGGTCGAGCTTCACGTGCGCAAAACTGCTTTGCGATTGCACCCACTATCTCAGATGCAACATGCCTATCAACGCGGAACATCCTGCGAGACTGCGCTCCAAAATTTAGTTGGTAGAATTGAGGGCGCGCTTAACAGAAAAGAATACGCGATGGGCATTTTCATCGATATTGAGGGTGCTTTTGACAATGCGACTTTTGATAGCATGTGCAGCTCCGCCAGACAACACGGCGTAGACGAACCATTGGTGTTGTGGATTAAAGCAATGCTAATGAATAGAACGTTGGTTGCGGATGCGGATTGTGGCCGCTATGTTATGGCAGGGGTAAACAGAGGCTGCCCGCAAGGCGACGTCCTGTCTCCACTGCTGTGGTGTATGCTGGTCGACTCTCTGTTGAACGCACTCAACAGTTCTAATATTTACGCTCAGGCGTACGCGGATGATGTTGCCGTGCTTTCTGTTGGATCATGCCTAGCGACTGTATGCGCCAAGCCGCGGGCGGCCCTTGACGTGATCGACGAATGGTACACTAGGAATGGGCTCTCGGTCAATCCTCTTAAAACTGAGGTTGTTCTCTTTACGAGAAGGAGGAAGCTGGTCGGGTTGACTCAGCCAGTGCTAAAAGGCGTCACAATCCAACTCTCCAATGAAGCAAAGTGTTTGAGAGTCATCCTGGACAGCAAACTTCTTTGGTCCAAACATGTTGAGCTGAAGACTGCCAATGCGCTGTCTGTTTTCTGGCAGTGCAAAGGCATTTTCGGCAAGACATGGGGCTTATCACTGAAAAGAGTCCTGTGGATTTATACGGCTATGATAAGACCATTTATAGCATACGCATCGGTTGTTTGGTGGAACAAGCTTTCACGTAAATACGTCACTGCTGCTTTTGCCAAACTCGAAAGGCAGGTATGTCTCGGCTGCACGGAGGCCTTCCCCAGCACGCCTGGCTCCGGCCTAGATTCACTATTGAACCTTCCGCCCCTTGATGTTTACATCATGGGCTGTACAATCAAGGCTATCTCACGTCTTACAAGAGGTGGCTTTTGGTATAACTCGCACTGGAGTTTTGATGAACTTGCGCAACGGTTGTCCTTCGACTCCTGTCTTATGGATATGCCGTCTGATGCGATGACACCGGAACTTCGGCTAAAGCGCAAATACGAGGTCGACTTTCCTCGCGTCCAGGACTGGCTCTGGCCGGACTCTGAACCTGGAAGGGAATGCAGTCGAATCTTCACGGATGGCTCCAAAACCGATCAAGGATCTGGTGCTGGTGTCTTCGTGGAGAGCGATAACGTTAGACTTTTCTTTCCGTTAGGCAAATATGCGTCAGTCTTCCAAACAGAGACTTATGCTATCCTAATGGCCATGGACTATGTTACGAGGAACAGGTGGAGTGGGCGAAGTATCTGCGTCTGTAGCGATAGTCAGGCTGCGCTTAAGGCCTTACTCAAACCCTTAACTACCTCCAAAATAGTACGTGAATGCAAGATATCTCTGAATTCGGTCGGAAGGCTGAATTCACTTAAATTTGTCTGGGTCCCGGGTCATAACGGGATCACGGGAAATGAGATCTCCGATGAACTTGCTAGACAAGGCTCAGAGGGGGACCTCTCAGGACCTGAACCAGCGATCTGTCTGCCTGCGTCCTCGGTCAGGGCTTCCATTGACGGTTGGGTTTCCTATGAACACAATCGCCGTTGGCATGACTCTCCAGGGTGCAGACAGACTAAGCAAATGCTCGCCGACGTCTGTGGGAAATCCGCGGCATTCTTGTTGTCTTTCAACAGAAAAGACTGCAGACAGACTACTGGCGTTCTTACGGGACACTACGCTTTTGCCAAACACCTTAAGGTGCTAGGCCTAAGCGACACCACCAACTGCGAAGCCTGTGGAGAAAGCGACGACACTGCGGAACATTTCCTCTGTGATTGTCCTGCTTTTGCTCGTGTCAGGTGGCAGGTATTTGGTGCGGATATGGTGAGTGCTGTAAACCTAAGCTTCTTATCATTGAAGCGCCTACTCGTTTTTCTTAGAAAAACGAGTAAATTCCCACAGTAAAATGTGGTGTGTCTGCCTGGTAGTACAATGGACCAGTATTGAGTCTGAGTGCTCCAGTGCTGAAAGTCTCACACACCCCGACAAAAAAAAAAAAAAAAACGACATAGGCGCCTGCCAGACAACAAGCACCTACGCTAAGCAGAACAACAAAGGTGTGTGAGCGGCCTAAGCCATGCGGAGAAAAATGTGCAGTCCCTTTCACGGGTTGAGCTCAAATCAGGCAATCTTCGGTATTGACCTGAGAGTGATTCTGTGAAGTTTGCCCAAAATCGGTCTTCTTTTCTTAGGCGCAGCAACATACGCCAACATATATAGACAATAATAAGGAAGTCTACTCGAACATATTGGCCAATAGAATTTTCGGGCACGGGCAAAGCCGGGCGGGTGCTGCTAGTAGTGTATAAAAAACCAACAATTAAATATCACCTAAGCCAATTCAACCGCTGGCCCTGATCTATCGGCAGGGCTGGTCTCAACACGAAATGCCTTCAACAGATCCGTCCAGAAACTAAGGTATGCGGACGATATCGACGATCATCGGCCGATCTCAGCGTGCCGTGGTAGAAGCTTCTTGGCGATTTCATATCAAGCGAAGTTGGTGATCGACGACAAAACCAAGTTCATGATATCAACAAACAAGCAACCATCTGTCCACCGACTAGGACAAAAAGTCACTGTTGATAGAAGCGCGATTTCACCTACCTCAGAGTAAACCTCAACGGACGCTCTATGAGCTTTACCAAGATGTATTTGTAGTCCGAGAAGCTAAAAAAAAAACTATTAGGCATTAGCGGGCCATATAGGGCCTAAAACATAGCTTCTCCAACAACGTTTTTTGCGAATTGGACGGGACCTACAATTTTACGCCGAATCCGAACGGCAAATTTAAGAAGCTTCTCAAGAGGTAGAGCAGTGGAAAAAAACTCGACCGGCGGGAATTGAACCGGGGACCTTTCGATTAGCAGTCCGACACACTAACCATTGAGCCACTGCGCCCGACCGAGAAGCTAAAACAGCTCGACTAAATTGGCTCGGACAGCAAAGAGGATTTTTGTCTCCCAGCCTCCAGCTTCGAGACAAGAAGAAGAATCTTACTTTTGTTTTAAGGACCAAGCCATCGCGAATGCTAGAGCGCTTGGTCTGGTCACTGAAAGCAGCGTGCGCCGGATCGCGGAGAATGGAAGGTTGCAGTGTCTCCAGTTGAGACACCTCACGGGTCGGGATCCCGTTTATTAAGTAAGTAAGGTGGATGTTTGTCAGACTTTTACAAAAGGTGCAGCAATGATGAAAATGTGATGTGTTTCTGGCTGTGATTCGATCCTAGATCCCCTCGCTCAGTAGTCTAATGGACTAACCACTGAGCTACTGCGCCCACATTTATATGTTCTTTTATTGACTATTGTCAAGGCGCCCTTTTACGCCAACGGTAATTTCCAGCCGTGTCAAATCTGTCGTAAGGTAACCTGAACGTTGAAATTGAAGGGATATCTCCGCCTAGTCACCTTTTACGACAAGCGCTGCTTTTTGGGGGTTCTCTTACAGTTAGCTTGACAGTAAATTTGCTAGTGGAACCTATACTATGGTAGTATGGAACTGCTATTTTGAACAGATCCCAGAAGTTCTGGCTTTTGGTGGGGTTTGTATGTCGGACATGGTTGGAACGTCTTCTTATGTATACATATGTATACGTCGCGGCGTATCCGGCGTATCCAAATAATGACTTAATCAGAGTGACTAATATGACATGAAGTTGAAGTAAAAAGTAATCATCGCATAATCGCATTTACTCTGCAGCTTATCGCAGGACTATTCCTATGTATTCAGTTGGTACGAGTAGATATATACTAACAAACGCATTGCTTTAACAAATATTCGATTACTTCAAAGTCCTTTTATCATGACTACCACTTGTAAAAGAAAGTCCTTTAAATCTAATTTCAACAATTTAATTCAAATATGTATCCTACTTCAGCAGTAGGTATTAAAAAGGAAAAAAACATCAAAAGCCCATTGACAAGGATTTTATAACCACTTCCATTTCAGCAAATAATACCTTCACAAAAAATACTCCCCCCTTGAAAAAAAGGATAATCTAAATGATAAAACACTCACAAATAGGTAAATCAACAGAAATTTGTTAGAAAAATAATACACCGGAGGTTTTTTTGCACCTAACCTCACCCCCCCTTTGGAACTGTAAGTGATTTCCCTGGAAATCAATGTGAACAGCAATTCCTAATCATCCACACAGTCCGCAAGCATCCGCAAAGAACATTAATTCAAATCAATGGACGGCAAGAGAGCCAGTTGAATTTCTTCGAATATTCTTCATGCCCGATGATGGGGGGTTGAGGTTTGGAATGAATGCAACAGCAGCATCAGCAGAAGTTTGCAAAACTGTTCCCCATACCCTTAAAAATTATTTCAATCATCCTATTTTGTGAAGGATTTCGTATTAATTTATTTATTGTTTTTGTTTTGGTTATTTTAAATTGCCGACCCCGAAATTCGTTGCGTATCGTCCATTTTCGTTGGTTTTCTCCGTTTTTACCCAGTTCATTTTGTCCTCTCACTCTGGCTCTGTGATGTGTTTCCCTTTTAACAGTAGTTCCACCAGCAGCGGTAGAGTGCGCGCATTTATGATTTCCCATGCAGAGAGCGGATGTAACTATGTGTATACGAGAGTGTGTGTATGGAACGATATCCTTGAGTTCAAAACTAAAGTGTACACATATCGTAGTGGACAACTAACTACAAAGGAGTCCCAAAACTGTATGTTGATTTCTTGTTCGTCCTAATGGTGAAGGACATCAGCAATTTCGGTGCCATTGTTGTTGGGTGTGATGCTATGCCAAATGTGTATTATACGGTTCAGATACACCACCACACTTTCAATCTTTAAAGATTGAGCGATGAATGAGAGGAGCGGGAAGCCACCTACTGGGAATTGTTATGTAATGTGTACATATTCGTAGTCGTCGTGTTGTGTACTCGTACACAAACGGCACACTAACCCCAGCGTACAGTAAACACACCAATCAGGACTATTGGGATGGGAATGGGGATATGAGGCCAGATGAAAAACGATTTGAATCGGCTTCAATTCCACTACGAGTGCAGGGATATAAAGTACACGTACTAACACTTGGATGGGAACAAAACATCCGCATTTACAAACACTTGAGCAAATTGGAAAATGGCGGGCGGAGATTTATTTTTCTTTGCTCTCGAGTTTTCGATTTGTAGCATAGTGGAAAGTGTACCCGTTGTAGTGGTGCGATTTGATACTTTCCAACGTTTTCTTTTAATTATACATTTTGATACTTTTTTCATAAGTTTTTTTTTAAATTATAATACCCTTTTTCGGTTGAATTTTGATTCCTTTTTTGGTTGACTTCCGACGGTTCGTGAAAGTGGCATTACTGCTGCTGTTCCACTAATTTACTCTATTAGACACTATCCATCGTCAAACATTAGTCGATTAGGCGAAAGGAAGGAGGTACCTTATGGTTTCAATTACGCAATTGTCGGAGTGTAGAGACTTACATTTAACAGGTCATGGATCTGAAACACTCTTTGGATCTTCGCCATCACTTGTGTGAATCACTTTTAGGGGCTCAAAAATATTGTCATTCACTTATTCCCATTGTTAGCTGCTTTGGAAAATTGGAAATAACGAGCATTTTTTTCAATATAACAACAGTCAGACAGCTGATAGTTAATCTAACACCATATTTTTATTCAGTATTTTTAGGCACATCATCTCGCTAAATTCCATAAATGAATAAGGATTCTTTTTTTTTGTACACCATCAGCTCTGTGTCGTGGAGTGCTCAAAGCAAGCAACTGTTACGAACAGAAATTTGCCGGCACTAAAAGTGCACTCACAGGCTCATCATTTAGTGTAGGTGTTAGTAAGGACATACACAAAGTCAAACAAGTAGAAAGACGAAAATTATGTACCTATAAAATACTAACACAGACACAAATCATGCAAATAATTTAAGGCATTATTACGCAAAATAGATTTGAGCTTAATTTTACTAACATGCAAGTCAATCACATGATCATTAAGATTATAGATTCTATTCATGTGACTAATAGGCTCATGCCTCCCATAATTCGTTCTATGATGGGGGCTAAACAATAAATCAACACTACGTACATTATGGGCACCCAGGTGCATCTATTTGACCGGATATAAGCTGATGTAAAAAAATGATATCGCCATTAAGCCTTCGTTGAGAAAGGGGTAACATTTGAAGAAGCTTGATACGATGACTGTAAGGAGGAAGGTTAAATGGATCATCCCATGGAAGTCCTCCAAGTGCAAATCGAACGTTGAATGGCCTCTATTCGATTTGAATGAATGTTGTAGAGCCCACCTTTTTACGAAGCCCACCATAGAATTAGATTTATTAACAATAAAATTGATATGCTTAGCAAAAGTTTGGAATCGAAATAAACCCCGAGATCCTTAAAATTTTCAACATTACAAAGAATATGTTGAGACAAAGAATATTGAAAATTGGAAGAAAACCAACTCAACCCAATGACACGCCCAATTGGGGAATATGAAAGAGTATCCAAAAGATCGCCCAACCGGGCTGTAAAATAAAAATAAGTATTACGGACTAACGGCCCATACAGGGCGCAAGCATAACTTCTCCAACCATTGAGTGTGCGAAGTGGAAGGGACTTGTAATTTAATGCCGACTCCGAAAGGCGAATTTGAGAATCACATGACCACAAATAGGTACTCTTGGATGTCTTTCGGACTTCCGTAAGAGGGAAGGGGGTGACGATGGTGTAGGCGTTAATGTGTTGGCTTGTAACCCGTGCGGTGCATTTTTAATCCCTATGGGGAACAACAAAATACGTCACCCATTAATGGTGAGAAACGAAATGAGACCTTATTTTCTACAAGCTCTACACCAAAACGCGGGCTTCCGCCTAGAAGTACAATGGACCGCTACTGAGCCTGAGTGATCTGGGATTGGCAAAGTAAGGTGTGACGCCAATTTGTTTCTAAAGTAATAGACTGACGCATGTTGGCTTTCTTTTTTGTCGGTTTGCATTATACCTATGTAGATTTGCTTACGATTGTTTGCGGTCGGTTTTTCCTTAAATGAAAAAGGAGGGTAAGTAGAAAACCACAGGTAAGTTGTGAAACAACCAGTGGTTCAGTGAATTCAGTGTTCGAAGGAATTTGATTTTAAAATCAATATCCAGAATGTATAGGAAGGTTACTCTGTAATATCGTATGTATGGTAATGGGTTTATTGAACCCATACTTGGTTGGCGACGCACCGGAGGGACGGAGTTGAATTGAGAGTGTTCTCCCTCATTCTAGTTTTCAACTGGAATATGGTGATGGTTTTCTAAAATACTCCGTACACTGAGTCTTAGGTATAATGGAGGATTAAGGGCCCAACCCATACAATCCGTCACATACATTATTTTGACTTTTCATCTGAGTTAATGCACTTAACAGAAGGAACCGTCCTAGAATTCGTCGCCAACTTTGTCAGCCGAAATCTCTTTGGCCGCATTTAATATGCCTTTTGCCTAACCTATAATACCTAACCCTAATACTGACTGAATGAACTAAGATGCCAGTACACTACAATTGTTCATCTCACTTAGGTAACTCTAGAGCCAAATTTAAAAAAAAAAACATTCCAACAATTTTAAGCCATTTCAAACCAATCAGCGGGGTGGAGCTGCAGTTTCGCAGGCAAGGAGATAGCTTGTTTGATAGGTTGATAGGTGATAATAATAATAATAATAATAATAATATTTGGTTAGGGTATATTACACTGCGACCTATTGGTCTATTGTGTCCCCTTGCTTGTGCCTCGGAGAGGTGCATGCCCTCGTTCAGAGCCCTCTCTAGATACTTCTTTGTGAAGCGTGTCGAGGTATTGCTCTGATTTATCCTTGGCAGGTCACACTCCTTAGAGCACAGCGTCCAGTCCAGTTTCTTTGATGAATCTGAGAATGAGCTGTGGGTCCATGGTTTGTATGTCCTTGTCTGTTATTTGGTGCCTGCCCAAATGTTTCATCCTTTTGTGGGTCAGTGCCCCACAGGATTCTAGTATATGGTCTGGAGTTTCGGCGGTTTCACTGCAGAATCTGCAGAGCCCGTCCTCCGCTATGCCCATTTTCCTCAGGTGCTCCTTGAGTCTGCAGTGCCCCGTGAGGAGGCCTGTTAGGATTCTTAGGTTGTTTTTGTTAAGGCCGATACAAACTTTGAATCTCTTTTGGTTGTAATTTCCTAAGAGTTTCTTTGCTTGCCTCAGACCTTGGAGGTTGATAAAGGTTTTGGCCTTTGTTTCTTCCTCCAGTCTCCTGAACTCTTCGCGTATAGTATGTTCTCCTATCCCGCAGAATGGTTCAGGTCCTATGAAGGGTTCCTCTGCCCCTTTTCTTGCCAGAGAGTCCGCTGCCTCATTGCCCGTAATGCCAACATGGCTAGGCACCCAGCAGATGGAGATTTTATTATTCTTGCCTAGTCTATTCAGTCCTTGTAGGCATTCCCACACTAGTTTTGACTTGATAACGTGATAGGTGATAGGTTCTTTGCTTTCTCTATATTGAATGAATGAATGAAGGAACTTTATTAAGCTTTATAATGTGCTGCATGTTGCAAAAAAGCTGACCTTCAGGTTAACCCCAGTAAAAGCACCATAGTTGCCTTCACCTCAAGAAAAAAATTAAAGAAGTTAATAAATCCAAAACTATTCAATGGAAAGATAGAGTTTTCAAGTGAAGTGAAACATCTGGGTGTTTCAATCGACCAAAAACTCACTTGGAACTCTCATATTAAAAAGGCCATAGACTAAGCAAGGATCTCATTATGGACCTGCAAAAGTCTACTGGGAAAAAAACTGGTCCAGCGTTTCCTTGTTTTTTGGTTGTAGTCAGGCTTTGTCTTAATTGAAACGCAACAATATGTTATTCTAGTTCAGCTGTGGATGACCATGTTTGCTTCTTCTATCGTTTGAAAAGAATTTGGTCATAAAGGGACTTCTTCTAAATAAGACCTTGTTTCGTGAGTACGTTATTAAGTGGAGATCGTTTGCTTACATTCTCTCGTCTGTTGATTTCACTATAATTCGGAAGGACCAGAGAAGACTGTTATTGGGTTGATCGTCTCACGCTCATGCCATGAATAATGTCTTCGTCATAGGTTACTCGCTATTGTTCATAGATCCCACACACTTTAACTTTTCCCACTTGGGAATCAATTTTCCATTCAATGAATTGTTGTGAATTACAACATTTTAACTTTTAACTTATATTACATTTTGTTGTTTTTGTCTACAGTTGTGTTTTATCTGTTAAAGGTGATAATTAAATCAAACAAATGTTTTTATTCTCCTTAATATCTTTTTATTTTAATATTTTATTGTCACAACTTTTATTGTTTTTTTGTTATTAACGCGATGCGTTTCGAAGCAGTAGCTTCATCATCGGGCGTAGACTTTAACTTATAGCAAACAAGCTGTATAAAAACCTTCAACAAATCGAATCTAGTCTTTTCCTCTGACTTTGTTAGTACTATGTGTAGTTCTAGAATCAAACTTTAGTATAGCTTACACTGATAAAATCATCCACCCTTGGACGGATTGACTTAGATGCGCATTATTGTACAGCAATAGTAGTTCGAATGTCCGATTGCACTCATTTGACTCTCGGAAAGCAAATTTTCAGAGGTTTTCTGATGAATTTTACAACTTCAATTAAATTCGACGTACGCTGCCGTCAGGTAAGTACCCGCTTGGGCAAGGGCCAATCCGGGCGGGTACAGCTAGTATTTGATAAAAGAATTTAATTGAAGTTGTTGGCCTTACAAAAAGAAATATGTACAATGTACATGTCCTTTTTTAGTAAGAAACAAAATGGAAAGTCAAACTTGGTGCACCGATTGTGACAGAACTTCACAGAACCATATTCAGGTCAACTCCAAAGATTGTCTGCTTTGAGCTCAATCGGTTCGGTGGTTAAAGGAACTGCACATTTTTCTACGCTTTGCTTAGCCCGCTCACGTAACTTCGTTGCTCCGCTAAGGGTATGTACTAGTTGTTTGGATGCGCCTTAGTCACCTTACTTTTTCGAATCAAACGGCAACACGAAAGAAAGAAACTTCGATTTTTATTTTCTTTCAATCTTTTTTTTATGCAAACGGTTTAACTACGTGCAGCAATTCTGATTGAATTTCAACAACGAAATCCACCGACATATACAAAAGTGGGAATACAGCGCCACCTATCAAAATCGAACATAATTATAAATATCGCGAATTTTACAACATTAGCTCCTATTAGTGTAAGGAAATGGCGATTGAATGATTTTTTGTATGAGAGGTGCCACGCCCCGTTGTCCAACTACGCTCACATTTTTAGATGTGCATTGACAAAACTATATATGTACATAGATCAAAATTCCAAATTTTAAAACAAAAGCTCCCATAAGTGGCGATTTGAATGATTTTTTTGTTTGGGAGTTGCCACGCCCCTTTGCCCGATTTTGACCAAACTTTAAAAGAACACTCCCTGGCTAATTCCGAAGAATGACTGCCAATTTGAGCCGAATCCAAAAAAAAATATCCTGGAACCCGATCGCTGCGCCACCTACCGGTGTAATTGTCAAGTTTTCCTCCGTAAAAACCTCACTAAGCTATTGCCAACAGTCGAAAAAAAAATAATGAAACGGTTTAGTCGTTTTCAAGTTATGGCGTCAGCAACAAAATATCGATTTATTTTTATATACAGGGTGGCACCAATTGTGCTACAATAAGAAATTCAAATAATTTTTTTTAATCAATGTATTTTATTTATTTATTTTTTATTGTATAGAAAATTCAATTTTATTTTATATAACTAATTGTTTTTGAAGATAATAGACCATAAATGACCTCCAAGCTCATCCACGCATATGCGACACCTGATCAGAAATTTATTCGTTGCGGGCTGATGGGTTGAAGTCGCCTCAATTGTTGTTTTAACTAACGATGGGAACTATCGAATAAAAACAATCGACTTATTCGATAGCTGCAAACTGTTCATTTATTCGATAGTCGAAAAAATCGTTCGAATGAAAAAAACATTCAAAAATCGTTCGAATGAAAAAAACATTCAAATGTTTTAATCGATAGTTTACTTTGGCTGGTGGGATTTTTTACTTGCATTGGACTTTGGACTATCGAGTTGGTTGGAAAAATGTTCGAATGGTTTTGGCGTCGAATGAATGATTTTTTTTACTTGTATGGACTTTGTACTATCAAGTTGGTTGGAAAAATGTTCGAATGGTTTTGGCGTCGAATGAATGATTTTTTTTACTTGTATGGACTTTGGACTATCGAGTTGGTTGGAAAAATGTTCGAATGGTTTTGGCGTCGAATGAATGATTTTTTTTACTTGTATGGACTTTGGACTATCGAGTTGGTTGAAAAAATGTTCGAATGGTTTTGGCGTCGAATGAATGATTTTTTTTACTTGTATGGACTTTGGACTATCGCGAACATTTTCTTTTAAAGAATATTTGAATAGAAAACGGTCGGTTAATTTTTGTCGATCGAAATAAAATCAAAAATAATTTATTGAAATTATATTTATACAATTTAAAAATTGTAACTTTGAATATTAAACAGTAGCAAGGCTATTATTGGTAATTGTGTATTAAAAATCAATCTTTCGGGTTTTCAGATTGGAGTAAATCCGATTGAAGTTATTCGCGAGCGTTTCACGGTGTTTGTTTTCTTTAGTGTTATGTATAATTATTATATGTTTCAGTAGTAGTTGCCTGAAGGATTTGATATTTTCTAAATAAGTTTATTTATCAAACCAGGTTAAAGGCGTTTGTTTTTTTTCAGTTTTAATTGTTTAGTTATTACATGTTTTAGTAGTGGCTCCTCTGAAGGCTAGATACTTTCGTGTTTTTATTTCAGTATCTCTTAATTTTAAACTGCGTGTTGCAGGTAAGTGATATATCTTATTGTATTTTTGTCTTTTAAAATATTATAGCATAATTTTTGGCAATATGCGTCCCGGATGTAAGAAATCCTTTGTATGGGATTTCTTTAAAAAGACCGGCAACATTGTTCGTTGCAATATATGTAAGAAAGAGCTGAAATTTGCTGGCAATACGTCGAATTTAAACGACCATTTACGCCGTAGACATCCCGGCTATTTAACAGGAAATGATGCAGCAACTCCAACTGCAATGGATGCCACACCTTCAGTGTCTGTGATGACACAACAACCACAAACATCAGGCACTTCAGGCGTAAATATTCCGCAAGTAGCCGAAACAACAACGGGTGCAATTCCAAAAATTAAAAGGACGGTGCAGTCTAGACTTTTTGTGACAGACAAGCGTTTAGAACTTTCGGAATCGGAGGCAAAGAGCATCGACGATTCCTTAATAAAAATGATAACGACAGACCTACAGCCACTCTCCATTGTAGAAAACGCTGGGTTTTTAGAATACTCGCAGAAGATGCAACCTTTGTATCGAGTTCCCAATCGAAAACTTTTGTCGAATACAATGCTACCATCAAAATATTCAGAAATTCGCAAGAGACTACAGGGTATACTGGAAAACGTTAACCATGTATCTGTTACAACGGATGTGTGGACATCGGATAGCAACAGCGCTTTTTTAACAGCTACCAGCCACTTTATTTTCCAAGCGAAAATGTATTCAGCAGTTCTGGCAAAACGCATTGAAGCTCCTACCTCAAAAGGTGATGTGGAAACGGAGATGTTAGCACCACCCCCCCCCCCCCCCCCCCCCACACCCGAACATTTTTGCGAGCGATGAAATGAATTGAATGAATGAATAAAACTATTCGATAGTTGAAATCATTCAGTTACTAACTATCGATAGTGCAATTCATTCGATAGTTCCCATCACTAGTTTTAACGGACTGCTTCAATTCTGTCGAATTCCTTGGTTTCGTTTTGTACACCTCTTGCTTGACATAACCCCATAAAAAAAAGTCTAGTGCAGTCAGGTCAGGTGACCTTGGGGGCCAGCGGAAAGTAGAGTTTCTGGATATTAATTTGTTTGGGAATTTTCGTTAGAGCTCCGTTATAGCCGGTCTGGCAATGTGTGCAGTTGCTCCATATTGCTGTAACCAAATGCTGTTTAAACAGATACTTCTTCGGCGCAGTTCTGGGTAAACAAAATCATCCAACATCTTTAAATAACGGTCCCCATTCACAGTTACTGTTACATCGTTTTCTTCAAAGAACAACTTTCCGATGTTCGATTCGCGAAAAAGGATGCAACCGCGGAGAAAATACGATCAGCAATAAACAAACAAATATCAGCTCATTCTCCATTCAATTGATTTTTATATAATATAGAAGATTGATGAAGTAGGTTAATTTTACTCTTTGAAGGATAACTGCATGTGTAAAGTTATTCCTGTCAAATTATCTAGGAATGTGAATACCTTCGATCTCCGGTATTCTACAGAGTTCAGACCGATAAGAAAAAGACGTGGTAGGGCTTGGAAGAAGTATTTTGAGAGGCTTCCCACATCTGACTGTGAAGCATACTGTATCCTATATCTTCTTTGCTCTCTTTAACGATGAGGTTGTGATCTGGGCCAAGGGATCATAACCCTCCCACTGGTCCACCTATGAAATGCGCTTCTTTGACTTCAAAAAGTTTCGGCAGGCCTTCCGAGTTCGAATCACCTCGTGTGATCCAGGAGTTTTTGGGATTATATTTTTTTTGCGGTTTGTTTTTTATAATTAGCGTGCGCTAAAGGTGTTACTTTTTTTCTGTGTAATTGATACAGTGGTACTCTTATAGTGTGTATACACAGCGCAGGCATTTTTCAATTCAACACCTACAAATGCAATGTCATAGTGCACGTATTTCATTGCCTACTATTAGGTGGTAGAACTAGGAAGAAGTCGAATGATTGGAAGTTAGGTTTGTGCATTGGGTAGGGTTTTTTCTCTATGACAAGAAAACGTTGCTATTCAAAAAAAAGCTACGAGATATCAACATTCGTGAAAAGCTTAATCCAAGAAAAATATCCTCGGCACAACACGCTTACACGAAGGGTATTAGAGTGGAAACTGTCCTACATTATGTCGTTAATACCATCGAAAAATCTTTTCACGTGAAAGAATATACACTTCCTGCGTTCCTCGACATAGGAGGAGCCTTTAATAATGTAGACCACTGCAGTGAAAACTAACTTTGAAAAGAGTAACGTGAACCATACGCTAAAGTAATTAATAGAGAGTATGCTTAGCGATAGAAAAATAAATGCGAAGCTAGGAGATACACATCTCAGACGACGTGGTAATACTGGTAACAGGAAAATTCCTACTCAGCATTAGCGAGCTACTTGGAGGTACACTTAAAAATATTAGCAAGTGGACAAAGCAATGTGGGCTGGGCATTAATCCCCAAAAACCAATACTGGTTCTTTTTAGCACGAACACTCCCAAGAGTAAACCTACAAGATATACTATCCGACTGCGCGAAATACCTGGGATTCATACTCAATCGTGTATTGAGAATCGCCCTAATGGCGGGATACGTAACCATCCTCAACTTGCTACCTTAAAACCTATAAAGGAAACAATATGCAGCAAAAAACGCACTTCGGATCAGCCAGCTAAACTGCTGGAAGAAGAATTCAACGGGGCATGCAGAGATTATAAACAGATACTTGGGCCCAGCTGTATCCCCCGACTACATGCTGCCGCACCTTGATTTTAAAACGATTCTCCTGCATTTTTCTTAGCAGAGAGGAATGGGAATTAAATGAACACGCACCCGAAGCTATCTCCATCTATAGAGATGGCTAAAAAATGGACGTAGGCATTGGAGCTGGAGTATTTTCCGAATCATTAAAGCTAAAGAACACATTTCGTCTCCCTGATCACGACAGTGTATTCCAAGCGGGGATATTGGCTTCGATATACCACGTAATGATATCACAATTTTCAATGGCAGCCAGGCTGCAATAAAAGTAATGTCCACTGCAAAAATAAAATCGAAACTTGTGAAACGGTGTCGCGAAGAGCTGAAGGTTCTTGGCGGTCAACGTTATGTAAGGCTCTGCTGGGTTACTGGACAAAGGGGTACACAGGGTAATGAATTAGCAAGAAATGGTTGTATCACGAGCTCTGAACAGACGGTCATGTCACGGGTGGGACGAAAAATAATGGAAATGGCCAATAACCTGTGAAGCATCCAAGAAAACGTGGCCAGAGTATGGCAAAGCCAGAACCCTTCAAAGAAACAGGAAGTTTCGATGTTGGTGGGAGTGCTTACTGGAAACAATTAACTAAAGAACCACAAAATGAAAATACATCTTACTGCTGAAGAAGTAGCACTTCCTCATTAACCCACGAAACTGACCTAACCTTAGGGAACGTTGATTGATACTGCTTTTTTGCCGGGCTTCGTAGGATCTCTCCTTTGAACATGACATTTTCTTTGACAAAGGTTCTTGACGTGAAAGATGCAGCCCAACGGAACGCTCCCCAAAAAATTGTTAGTAATTAAATAGATTTCTTTATCCAGGACTTAGAAGAACTTTGTAGCAGGCCCGTTAATGAGTTGCTTAAATTTGTAAATGCATAAGGATGGCTTGCTAATCCGGTTTTCAAATGTTTCCATGTGTGTGGTTATAAGCCCCAAGGGCTTGACAATGAATCTGCATTCATTGTGAAGCGGTGCAGGTTTCTCCTGCCTCGTCAACACATTTACCTTGCCTAACCTACCCTAACAAATTCTAGTAAAAAAACCTTCTCCATGGCAACACCAACTTTTAAAAACATCAACACCAACCACCATATTTTGCACTCAAGCTCCACCTACCCCCTTTTTGATCACTGTTCTTCCGATTACACAATCGAGAAAGCACAAAGGTCCTTGAATACGTAATGGTCAGGCGAGTTGAAATTTAGGAGAATAACAAAATTGTGCACTCCACAACGATGGAGTTTCCCCGGTTCTTTTTCCTCTTATTTTACTCCGCCGAGTAGGTACTAACAAAACAACTACCAGCAAACGTGAAATGAAAAATGGGAAACAACCCTGCTGGAATTACTATTTATTTTTGAAGGATATTCTTTAGCAAACAAGGATTCAATATGGTTTTATTTTTATTTATTTTTTGTGTTTCTACCTCAACCGGTGAATTGTAAATGTAAACTCCTCACTAGCCGTGTTGGTAAGTTCACAAATATATGTATGCATGAGTAGCTTTCAGTTAGGAGACGTATGTATATGTACATTTGTCGATAGTACAATTAGCTTTGTACAAACTATCAGACATTTTAGTTACTTAACAGAACAATTGGTGCGATGGATTTTCCAGGGATCCTAACTTATTCCTTGAATTTGTACAAGTTGATTGTTTGTTTTCTTTGAAATTTCAGTTTCAAATTAATCAAACAAATACGAAGAGGGTTATGTATGGGAGCCCTCACCTAACTGGCAGACTATCATCGTATTATTAGTCTGTGTCAAGTTTAGTCTTTATAAATGGGAAATGAGGCTAATTCTTTTATTCTTATTGTAAGTGAGAAACCATTGTAGTGTGAAACAGTGGAGTCTTAGTTAATCATGCATTTAGTATTGACGCCTAGGGCGGCTCTATATTGATTTGATTAAGTCGCATTAAGCTCGACGTATGTTGAGAAAAATATTCGTCCCGTAACCTTTTATGGGCGAATTTGAACAGCACAACTTGAATAAACTTTTTATAGTATGAATGTTTCGAAAGGAAATTAGAGAAGAAACGATTGAAGTATACGTGAAGGCGCTTAGGAAAATGCTGGTCTGTTCATTAAAATCGATAAACAATCAAACCCTATTCCGGTTGAGCTGAACTTGTGGCTTCGATGGCGGCGTGCGTAGTGTGCATTTTTTTTTATAATACACTATCAGCTCTGTGCCGTGGAGTGCTTAAAGCAAGCAACTATCACGAGCAGAAATTGCCGGCACAAAAAGTGCTCTCACAGGCTCATCATTTAGTGCAGGTGTTAGTAAGGACAAAACAATTAAAAATACAATAATTATGTACCTACAAAATACTAACACAGACACAAAATAATACAAACAATTTAAGACATTAAAGCATTATTACGCAAAATATTTTTTAGCTTAATTTTACTAACATGCAAGTCAATCACATGATCATTTAGATTATAGATTCTACTCATGCTCATGCTTCCCATAATTCGTTCTATGGTGGGGGCTAAACAATAATTCAACACTGCGCAAATTATGGGCACCACCACGAAAATTAAAGCCAATAGACGACAGCAAGTCAGGTGCATTTATTTGACCGGATATAAGCTGCTGTAAAAAAAATGATATCGCTATTAAGCCTTCGTTGCATCTTCTTCGACTACTTACCTTGTCGTGGTGGAGATGCTTAGTAAGAACCCGATGATACCGGGGAGCGATTGCAGCAGGGCTTCCCAAGCTGTAAGGTCTCCGGAGGAGGGCTCCGAAGCTAAAGAGTAGTTAACCCAATTCCAGTGGTAGTGTGAGTGCAACGTAAACCGTGCCCAGGGACGAAAGGTTGAGGGTATATTCAACCGGAAACGAGCTCCTTCAGGTGCCCTGGCAGGGCCTGTCGTATCCAGCCTTACCCCAGTAGAACCGGCAATGCTGGGGTGGACGTTTTCTCACCGGCTTACTCGTGGGACTCAAATTTTTTTTAAAATGAACAAAAACCAAACAAAAACAAAACTACAAAACGAAAAAACAGAACAACAAAGCTCAGCAGAAATTTCAAGAGCTGGCTTACAAACACAAGACGTAGAGATACAGGACGGGACTGACGACCGATTTAAATACAGAGTCAATGACAGCTCAGAATCCGTGAATTACTCGGATTCCGAGACTGCATCAGTCAAAACAACGAACTCTGACGCGGAGGGTCCGACAAGCGCCGAAACGGCCAGCTGCAGTCTGAAGCCCGCACGTAAAAGAGGTGGACCCAGTTCCAATAAACACAAAATGGCCCGCTTAGATAAGTTCCAGCTGAACCGTATCCTCGAAAAACCAGAGGATACATGTGACCATAAAGATAGGGACACGGTACGGTGGGCTAGAGACATGCTGTCGGAGAAGTCCGATCATCCTGAGACAGGGGGTCGTCCTCCTCCAGCCACACATGGCTCAGGCGAAACCACGTTAGCGTTGTGCGCCGCAAAAAGGGAAGCGACTCCTGAGCACGGGAGACCTACCCTCAAACACGGTGCACAAACTAATAGAATGGGGAAGGCCCTTTCTGTAACAGGAGGACCCCCCCCCCCCCCCCCAATCCGCACCAAACAACAACAACAACAACAACAAAAAACTGAGCAGCTCATCTGCTAATAAAAAGGACTTTGCGTCTAAACGTCCTAGATCACAGGACGAAACCTCCAAAACCCCGAAGAAGGCAAAGAGCGCTGAATCAGCGCACAGACCCTTCAACGAGGTAGCGAAGGATAATCTGGTCTTCGGCATCTGCGACTGGAGCAATGATGAGGGGAGAATTAGTGGCGAGAACTGGCGAACGCTGAAGACGAGACTGACTATTGACATTCTCGCCTTTAGCGACAGAGACCCCTCGGCACTACTTCCCACCTTCACAGACAACGGGTGGTACCTCAACGGCGCCAAATTAGTGAGGTACTCCGATCAGACGTCGGTAGACTATTTAAAGGCAGCGATCCCGAGACTAACGAATCTCTGGGTCAATGCCAAGCTAAGTGTCGCTCACTGGATGGACATTCCGGTCCGCCCAAGAGCTCGCACTTGGGTACCCCCAGGGCCTAATAAGCTCCCTAAGGAGCAAAATAGTGGAGAACTGTCCTCTGAATCAGAGGACGGGGACACCACAGTCATAGAGATGCCGGTACTAGTCAGCAATGATGGTCCGACTAGTACAGATTAACCTCCACCATTCCAAAATAGCTTCGGCTAATTTACTTCTCCGCCTGGAAAAAGGTGGGGAAGACATCGTCCTCATCCAGGAGCCATGGGTCACAAACAACGACCGCATATCTGGACTCAGGGCAAGAAACTATTCCTTGTTTTATGTAAGAAATTCAGGTAAACCCAGAACTTGCATACTAGTAAAGAATAATATTAAAGCTTTCCTTCTTCCGAATCACAGCGAACCTGACTTCACTTGCGTGGGGTTAGATCGAGCCGGAAAGGGACCGCTGTGGATATCGTCAGCGTACCTCCCATATGATGACACGGGAGAAGTACCATCTAACACGATACGCAGGACGGTACAGACAGCGGCAGCTAATAATACCCCACTGGTGGTAGGTGCTGACGCAAACGCGCACCACACCATATGGGGCAGCAGTGACATTAACAAAAGGGGTGAGTTACTATTTGAATATATTATAGAAACTAACCTCGTAGTGCGTAACATAGGGTCTGAACCCACTTTTATAAACAGAATCAGGCAGGAAGTCATTGACCTGACACTGACCACCTGTTCACCTGATATAGTAATAGAAAATTGGAAAGTATCTAGTGAAGTCTCATTCTCAGACCACCGCTACATACTCTTCAATCTTAAATTCGAGATCCCCCCAACGAAAGTGTTTAAGAACCCAAAAAACACAAATTGGCAGGTCTATATTTCTTCACTCAAAAAGAAACTAGACAGCCTCCAAATCAGACAGCCCAATTCACCGGAAGAATTAGATGAAATGGTGAACGCAGTAACGTCTGCCATGAACAAGGCCTTTAATAAGGCCTGCCCCACTAGTAGACACAAAGTAGGTGGTAAACCCCCGTGGTGGACCTCCACTGCAGCTTCTCTGCGCAGAGATAGCAGGAGAAAGTTTAACAAGGCCAAGTCTTCAAGAAACCCAGATGACTGGGATAATTATAAAGACAGTCTTAAAATCTACAAAAAGGAAGTAAAGAGAGCACAGCGAGAGTCGTGGAAATCATTCTGTGAGAACATAGAAAGAACAAGCGACTCCAGTCGGCTGCGTAAGATCCTCTCAAAATCTCCACAAATACCTAGCGGCATACAAAGCCAAGGAGGAGTGTGGACTTCAACCAGCGAGGAGACCTTAGGTCTACTACTGGATACCCACTTCCCAGGCAACAAAGTAGAGGTAAATCACCCTACACAACACCATCACAGTGTCCAAATGGTTCCGGAGCATATTGCTGACAATCGCAAACTGTCGTGGGCGATTAACAGCTTCCTCCCATATAAATCACCTGGACTAGATGGAATCACACCCATAGAGCTACAGAAGAGTATCGAGACTCTCACACCCTGGCTACTGGTGATTTTCAATAGCTGCCTAAAACTCAGCTTTACGCCCACAGTTTGGAAAACGGTAAAAGTGGTATTTTTACCAAATTGCGGTAAAGCTTCACACTGTTCTCCAAAAGACTTTAGACCCATCAGTCTAACTTCATTCCTCCTGAAAACGTTGGAAAAAGTTGTAGATTACTACATACGCTCAAACCTGGAAAACAATTCCCTTTCAAGGTGTCAACACGCCTACCGAAAAGGTTTTTCAGTAGAAACAGCACTTCATTCGCTAGTCAGCACTATCGAAAAATCGTTGTATCACAAAGAATACACGATGGTATCCTTTCTGGATATAGAAGGGGCTTTCAACAATGTCAATACAGAAGCCGTCACGAATGCACTCACCAGACTAAACGTGGATAACTGCCTCTGCACCTGGATAAAAAACATGCTAGAAAGCAGGCTGATCCAGGCGGAGCTTGGCAGCTGTCTGACCAGGAGGTCAGTGTACAGGGGCACACCACAAGGAGGAGTGCTCTCACCGCTACTATGGATCTTAGTAGTCAACGAGATCATCTCCAACCTAGAGGAGGACGGATGCAAAGTGACGGCCTACGCAGACGACATTGCCATTGCCATAACGGGGAAATTCCCCAACACGATCAGAGACCTAATGGAATCAGCTCTCAGGAAACTATCCTCCTGGTCCATTAAGGTCGGACTCAATGCTAACCCATCCAAAACCGAACTGGTTTTATTTACAAGGAAAATCAAGGTTCAGGAGATAACGCCACCTACGCTCAACAACGAACCACTAATTTTTTCCAGCCAAGCTAAATATCTGGGAACGATCCTAGATAGCAAACTCAGTTGGAAACCAAACATCCAAGACCGCATAAGGAAGGCTACGATTGCCATTTACACCTGTAAAAACGCCTTAGGCTCCAGATGGGGTTTACAGCCTAAGATAACTCACTGGCTGTACACGGCGGTCGTTAGGCCTATCCTCACTTACGGTATCATAGCATGGTGGCCTGCAATATCGAAGCAATGCCACGCAAGCGCCCTGGAACGCATCCAGAGGGCAGCCTGCATATGCATCACAGGAGCCTTAAGATCCACACAAACGGCAGCCTTAACGACTTTTCTAAACCTCCTCCCCATTGATATTAATGGGAAGATGGCGGCCACTAAGGCGGCCCTGAGATTAAGAGAATCCAATTCGTGGCAAAGTTCACACTTTGGGCACAGCAGCATCCTAACTGCCCACAAGATCCCCAACAATACGGATTATCTAATCCCAACACTATATTTCAGTAATAAATACAAGACGGCCATCCCAGACCGAGCCAGCTGGGAAGAAGGTCGCATTGTAAACAATGACGCCATTGAAATATACACCGACGGGTCAAAGACAGCCGACGGCACAGGGGCGGGCGTGTTTTCAGACAACCCTGCGCTAAATGTCGTACTACGACTGCCTGACCACTGCAGTGTATTTCAGGCAGAAGTCACGGCTATCCGCGAAGCAGCACGCAGACTCTCTTTGAGCCCGATAGATGGAAAAACTATCGTGATTTACATAGATAGTCAGGCAGCGATTAAAGCCTTAGAATCACCATCAATAAGATCCAAGTTGGTAAAACAATGCCGCGAATCTCCTAACGAGATCGCGGTCAGATGTAACACTTCACTGTGTTGGGTACCCGGTCACAGTGATATTCCAGGCAACTGTAAGGCGGACGAGTTAGCCAGACGGGGTTCCGCACAAGAACTCTCTGACAACAGAGAGACACCGGCGGTACCCATTCAGACACTGAAACTCAAACTTCTAGACAACGCGTTAATAGAAGCAAATAACAGATGGAATAGCATCAGTACATGTATCCTCAAAGCAAATTTGGACCAAATACGATGCGAAGAGAACATCGAAACTTCTCTCCATCAGCAGCAAAAATATCAGCTCTGTAATCGGAGCAATCACCGGGCACTGCCTTTTAGGCAGACATGCCATCAGATTGGGAGCTCCCTCAAACGACTTCTGCAGAAGCTGTAGAGACGTCGAAGAGGAAGAAACCACCACTCATCTCCTGTGCAACTGCCCCGCACTAGCCAATTCAAGGAAACAAATCCTCGGCAACTATTTCCTCGATGATCTAAGTGATCTCAGTGAAACAGATATTGGCTGTATCAGCAAATTCGTCACTAGGTCCAAATGGTTAAACTGAACTAGAGGACGGATTGGACGATGACTTGAGCCCCTCCCACTCCCCTCCCGCAGACCATCCCAAACCTATCCCCCTGCAAAGGAAAAGAGTTCTCACTGAAATTAGATTGTATCAGTCACTTCAGTCAGAACTCCACTCCGAGGGCGAGACAGTAACCCGGCGGATCGACTGAAACGGTCTCCACCGGCCTTGCTGCCTCCCCGCTATGCAGACAAAACGGGAACAGAGTTGAGGTTAGATTGTAACAGTCACCACACTCTGTTTCTCTCCCATACCTCAAAACCTGCACCACAAATCCCCGAACTCAGTCATCATAATTCCAAATCGACTATCAAGGCCGCCCCTCCCTGCTTCTTTCCGCGGAAAGGTGTAACTCGAGGCTCGTACTGCAACAGTCGCCACAAGCCGCATCCCCCCCGCGATGCGTGTAGCAGGGTTGGACCACCTTCAGTCACGCCCTCTGGCACAGTTTTGTAACCAACTACTTGACTGTGCAGCCGGACCCCCCCTCCAAGGAATGTAATAGCTTGCGCGGGATTGACTGTATCGGTCTCCCTGGCACGGTATTGCCTGCAAAGAGAGTGAAGAGCAGTTTGAGGTTCGATTGTAGCAGTCATCTCAAAAGACTCTTCCCTCCCCCGGTGATCAGGAGGCAATAGCTTCCCTCCGCGGCGCAGAATTTGAGATCGACCTGGGGTTTGATTGCATCAATCGCCTCATCCCGATCGCAACCCTTGGTTCGGATGTCGGGCGAAAGTCGCCTCTGCACTAGTCACCCAACACATCGCAACCCATGCGAAACACAGCCAGGCTGCACACCCTGACCCCTTCAGGAGTATCTTCCCCCCTAAGACCACTACCTCACAGGAGGCAATCACAGAAAACCAAGTAGGCCGAACGACGACCGGCAGAACACCCCCCCCCCCCCCCTTTTTTTTGTGGTATCACAACGGGCCGAAACTGCGGCCTAAGTGTGCCTGGGCTCACGCCCTCGCAGCCACCTTACCTAACCTAACCTAAGCCTACGTTGAGAAAGGGGTAACATTTGAAGAAGCTTGATACGTTGACCGTAGGGAGGAAGGTTAAAT
The DNA here is from genome assembly GCA_949715645.1 of Portevinia maculata. Classification (NCBI taxonomy): domain Eukaryota; kingdom Metazoa; phylum Arthropoda; class Insecta; order Diptera; family Syrphidae; genus Portevinia; species Portevinia maculata. The sequence continues at coordinate 27,148,893 of OX454528.1, read as the reverse complement.
GGATCATCCCATGGGAGTCCTCTAAGTGCAAATCGAATAAATTTACGTTGAATATTTACGTTGAATGGCATAATTAAATAAGGATGAGAAGATAGGGAGAGATGCCGATGCACGTTGGTTTTAAATGTTTGTAGATTATAACGTGAAGGAAAAATGGAGCGGGGAAGAGCATTCCACATTCGTGTTGTACGGCTAAGGAAATATTCTTTGTTTTTATACCCTATTCTAGGGGTATATTAATTTTGACGCATAGTTTGTAACATACCTTAATATTGCCCGTAGACCCCTAAAAGTTACTATATTTATGATCAGCATCGATAGTAATGTCGATCTAGCCATGTCCGTCCGTCCGTCCGTCGGCAAAAATTAGGCCTTTAAACTGGACCTAGAGAGCTGAAATTTTAACCATATACTCTCTAGGGTCCCGAAATAATCAAGTTTACGAATTTTTGAAATCCGCCCACAGACACGCCCACAAACTCAAAAAATCGAATTTTGAGCTAGAAAGCTGAAATTTTTTATATATGATCTATGACTCCTAAACCTGCTCGGTATAAAAAATTTTCAAAATCCGCCCACTGACACGCCCACAAATAAATAAAACAATTTTTTTGAAAATCCAAAGTTTGAGCTAGGGAGCTGAAATTTATAATATATACTCTCTATGGGCCCTTTCTGCTCATGTGTAAATATTTTCAAAATCCGCCCACTGACACGCCCACAATTTTTTTTATTTTTTTTTGAAAATTCAAAGTGAGCTAGGGAGCTGAAATTTATAATATATACTCTCTAGGGGCCCTTTATGCTCATGTGTTAATTTTTTTTAAATCCGCCTACTGACACGCCCACAATTAAATAAAACAATTTTATTGAAACACCCAAGTTTGAGCTAGGGAGCGTTTTTTTTGATAAAATCCTTTAAATGTTATATAACAAAATATGTAGAAAGTTCTTAACAATTCAACCATACTTAGACTTCTGTCGCGCCCACTTATGAGGGATAGGAATAAGAATAGGGTATCCAACAGTTCGCCCAAGCGGACTGTAGCCCGTCCCTATGTTTCACTATACGCCCGAATACAGGCGGTGAACTGATGCGCATTAATGTCATAACGGGTATTGCGGTTAAAATATTCTACGGGTGGAAATATCTTAATACTTATGGTGGAAATATCGATAATACAGCGATAGACAGGAGACGTTGCGACGAGAGTCAAATGTGTCCGCAATATGCCGATCGCCAATAAGTTTTACCGCGCGTTTTTGTACTCCGTTGAGTAGCCCAAATATGTGATTGCCTGAAAGGACGCTGGTCTAGTTTCAAGCCCCACTGGGGGAAGAGGTTTTTCGAGAATAATGAATAAAATAAACCAGCACAACAAAAATGGAGTCAAGCCTTGATACCTTCACGAAGGGTATTCACCTTGTCGAGTGCACCATCCTTTGATGGTGCCGGTGTGGAGGCTTAACGATGTTTCATATATCCACTAAGAACTGTCCAAAGGACATTCCGTCCTGCCCCAATTCCCCTTTTTTCTCCCCTACCCCTCCTCTCTCCTGATTTCCTCCCTCTGATTCTCTCACTCCTTCTCCCTTTCCTTATCCGCTGGGCTGGACTTAAGGTGTGAAACGACCCGTGCCGATAGTCGGCCAGGCTGAGGGCCCAGTTTAAAAAAATAACTAAGTCACCCACGGAGTATCCGGATACCTGGCGACCTCCGGATTAACCAGCCTTACCTGCATACTGCGGATCTCTGTGCAGGCGGACCTCCTTTCTCCGCTACTCGTGGGTTCAACTATGGATAAAAACAAACAAAACAAAAATAAAAACATCAAGACCGGTATCTCTTCCAAACCGGGCGGTAGTACGGCGACCTTGCTGTCTAATGACGCGGCTCCTGCAACGAAGAGTAGCACTGCGACTGCGAGTAATCGTGGTCCAGTTGCTGCCAGCAGCAGTGAGCCTAATATAGGCAAAACAATTCCTAGTAGCGGTAGGATTGTGGCACTTCATGGCCCTTCCGTTGCTAGCCTTACAAATCCTAGTACGTCTCGTAGTGGATGTTCGCGACAACGCACTCCCTCGAGGGCGTACTACAAGGACAGGCGAAATGCCATAAGAACTCTGAAGGTCTTTGGAGATATTCTGGAGACCAATAGAACACCACAGCAGATCGCTTAATTAAAATGGGCCCAAGGCTTCCTAGAGAAGGACAAGAGCGCTAACAAGGACTTCACGTCCAAGCGCCAGAGATCGGTGGAAGAAACCACTTCGGTTTCCAAAAAACCTAAGGCGCATACCACCAGCACCACCTCACATTCTGCCCCCAAATCTCAAAAGTCCTTCAGCGATGTCCTAAAGTACAAAATCGTGGTCGCGGTGATCGACCGCAGCGATCCGGAGGGAAGAATTTCCCCCGAACGATGGCATAAGCTGAGGAACAAGCTACTTAGCCTCTATATAGCCTGGTTCGAGGACTCCGGACTCATGGATACAAATTGTTGTATGCAACTGACAAAGGTAAACCTAGAACTTGCATACTGGCAAAAAGTAGCTTAAATGTATTTTTACTCCCTAATTTCAGCGACCGTGATGCAACCGTGGTGAGTCTAGAGACTGTTCGCGGCACCCATTGTATAGCCTCGGCTTATCTGGCCCATGACCACGTAGGGTCCTTGCCTGGTGTCAACCTAGAGGGACTGATCGCGGCAGCTGAACATCAAAAAACTGGTCTCATTATTGGATGTGATGCCAATGCGCACCATTCAGTATGGGGCAGTTCTGACATCAACGACAGAGGTGAGTCTTTTTTGATTATATTCTTAATACTAATCTCATTGTGTGTAACACTGGTAGTGAACCTACCTTCATTACAAAAGATAGACAGGAGGTTCTAGATATAACTCTGGTTTCCGACTCAATCCATCAGGAAATTGTAAACTGGAAAGTCTCGGCGGAACACTCTTTTAGTGACCACCGTTACATTCAATTCAGTTTAGCCGATGACCCTCCCCGCCAGCCAGTTTTTAGAAATTATAGGAAAACTGACTGGCTCAAGTATAGAGAAGTGCTGAAAAGTTCAATGAAATCTGAACTCCTTAGTCCACCCCGGAACACCATAGAGCTAGATAAGAAGGTCAGGGTACTCACCTTGGCCCTCAATAAGGCTCTGACTTCTGCCTGCCCGCTCACACGGCCTAGAGGCAAAAAGAAGTCAGTTTGGTGGACCCCAGCACTAGGACCTCTAAGAAGCAGTTGTAGAAAACTGTTCAACCAAGCCAAGTTCACAAAAGCTGAAACCGACTGGGCTTCATAAAAAGCATCTCTCAATGCTTACAAAAAGGAACTGAGGAAAGCCAAACGCTCGTCTTGGAGACTCTTCTGTGGAAAAATAGAGGAATCTTCGGAGGCATCTAGGCTAAGAAAAATCCTCTCAACCAACCCAGGTATGCCTAGCTTTGTAAAAAACGCGAACGGCTCCTGGACCACTTCCAGCGAAGAATCGCTCAATCTAATACTGGATACACATTTTCCAGGTAGCTCCCACGTTACTAGCAATATAAACCTGTCTATGTCAATTGCACGTACCACTAACTTTAAAGGTCTGATTACTAGGGACAAACTGCTCTGGGCGATGCACAGCTTCAAACCATACAAATCCGCGGGGCCAGATGGCATAATACCAGCTGAAATTCAAAACACCTCGGATATCATCTCGCCTTTGAAATATTCCTGAAAAGCTGCGTAAAAATGACACACATTCCGCTGTCATGGAGAGAAGTAAAGGTAGTTTTCATACCCAAAGCCGGTAAATGTTCCCATGTAAATCCTAAGGATCTCAGACCCATAAGCCTATCGTCATTCCTTCAAAAACATTAGAAAGGCTGATTGATATCCATCTACGTACTAACATTGATACAAGACTTTTGTCTACGGCTCAACATGCATATTGCAAAGGCAAATCTGTTGAAACAGTCTTACATACGTTAGTACGTTCAATCGAATACTCCCTTCACCATAAGGAGTACACTATGGTTGCATTCCTGGATATTGAGGGTTCTTTTAACAACGTCAATACATCCGCGATCGCAAATGCACTGTCAGATCTAAAGGTAGATTACTCACTTGGTGAGCTTATTAATCTACTTCTCACAAGTCGGATTATAAACTCGAAACTGGGTATGACATCGGCCAGAAGATCTGTCAATAGAGGTACGCCACAAGGTGGAGTCCTATCTCCTCTCCTTTGGAACTTAGTGGTGAACAAGCTGCTGATGTGCCTAGTAAAGGAGGGCTGCAGGGTGATTGCCTATGCAGATGACGTTGCAATTGCCGCCTCAGGGAAGCACCTCAACACCCTGAAAGAACTTCTCCAAAACGCTCTTAACAAGCTAACTACATGGGCAGATCGTTGTGGGTTGGGTGTTAACCCCCACAAAACCGAACTTGTTCTATTCACTAGGAAACACAAAATTCCATACATTGATCCGCCCTCTATCAGGGGAACAAGTCTAGTCTTTTCGGACGAGGCAAAATACTTGGATCTCATTCTGGATAGAAAGCTTAGCTGGAAACCTAACATTCAGGAAAGAGTTCGTAAAGCTACAGCAGCACTCTTCTCCTGCAAAAAAGCCATTGGTAATAAATGGGGGCTCTAGCCCCGCATTACCAACTGGCTATACATCTCGGTAATAAGACCGATACTTACGTACGGGGTGGTTGTTTGGTGGACTGCCCTAGATAAAGCGATAAATCGCGATAAGCTAGGCAAAGTCCAACGAACAGCTTGTCTCTGCATGAGTGGTGCACTGCGCACTACCCCCTCTGCTGCAATGGACATGCTGTTTCACCTGACACCCCTGGACATCTTTAGCAAACAAGTGGCTGCTAGTGCGGCTATCCGTCTCAAAACAACGTTCCATTGGTCCGAGAATGAAATCGGCCACGCATCTATTCTGAAAAAAATTAGAATCCTCCCCAGTAACATAGACTACACCACCGCTCAGACCCTTTTTGACAAAAACTTCAAGGTCAAGATCCCTCTCAGAACATTCTGGCAAGGACCACCCGTCGAAAATAAATCGATCCATTTTTATACCGATAGATCCAAAACCGACGCGGGGGTAGGAGGTGGTGTGTTCTCTGATAGGCTGAATCTCAGCCTCTCCGTTCGACTCCCTGATCACTGCAGTGTGTTCCAGGCAGAAATCTTGGCTATTAAAGAAGTCCTGTCGTGGCTGAAGAAGAACGGGATATCCGTTACGGATATCTGGATCTTCTCAGATAGTCAAGCTGCATTAAAATCCCTGGTTTCTGGGTCCACAAACTCTATTGTAGTCCGTGACTGTGGATCATCTCTAGTGAAGATGGCGAAGCATTTTAGCATCCACATATGCTAGGTGCCAGGACATACAGACATTCCAGGGAACTGTAGGGCGGATGAACTCGCCAGAAAAGGAACCACACTGCCCCTTTTACCTGATAAAGGTTCACTAGGCATCCCAATCGCTACATGCAAACTCATGTTTATGAGACAGACCATTGAGAACTGTAACCTTAGGTGGACAAGTGGCAACACTTGTCTAGGGACAAAGCAGATTTGGCCAAAGCTGGATCTGAAACGCTCTAAGTGTTTGATATCTCTAAACAGACTTCACATTGGTGCTATAATTGGTGTGATCACCGGACACTGTCTCATAGGCAGACATGCAACAAGGCTTGGCGTCCACGCAAATGACTTCTGCAGAAGCTGTATGGACGAGGAGGAGGAGGAGACAGTTCTCCACCTTCTCTGCACGTGCCCTGCTCTTTCTCAAAGGCGTAAACTCCATTTAGGATCCTTCTTTTTAACGATCTCATTAACACCGACATAAAAAGTCTGTCAAGCTTCATCAAAAGCTCCAACTGGTTCAACGAGTAGGAGGATGATACATCCGTGTGTTATCACAATGGGCCTGTCACTGGCCTGAGTGTGTCGGCCTCATCCGACTGCCACTACAACCTAACCTAACCTAACCTAAGTCTTGATAGATAGCGCTGTAACCCTTGCTGCATGTAGTTGTTGTTCTTGTTTATTAAATAATTTCAATGAAAGCGTTTTTAGTTGAGAAAGACGCCATTAAATGCATGTCGCGAGCATTTGAGTTGAAATTTCGCTTCTTCTCTTCAGATCAGCATGTTATTTTGAAAGCTTTCAATGTATATCTGAAGGTAGGTAGAGGATGTGATCGATTCAAGGCCAAGGCCATTTGTTGCTATCGGGTCTTCAATATGGCTCGCAAGCAGGGGTTCACCAGAATATAAATCTGGAGTATTCATGTGGTATTGGAGGGAGATTCTGGGCGACAGGGGTGAAGATAAGTTGCCCGTCTACGCTTTGTCACAAAAGCTTGCTGAACGTGGTTAACGATTTGAGCTTTTGCTAAATCTCGGCTAATCGATAGTTCGTTTCAAGGGAAGCTAACCATCTTGAGTCATCCTGAATAGCAAGCTCGTTTGCAACAAGCACGTCGAGACGAAGGCATCCAATGCATTTTTGACTTTCTGGCAGATCAAGGTTGCCTCTTGGAAAAACATGGAGTTTGTCACCCAACAAGGATCGTATAGACTTGCACGACAGTGATAAATAAGACCAATTTTACATTTTCTTCGAACTCCAAATAACGGTACGTTTTGGCTGCAAATTTCCCTTGATTGAACATAAATTAATGACTGTTTAATAAAATTTAACTTATTTTGTTCAAAGCTAGTTTAAAAAAACAACCTTTAGTATTCGTATCTTGTAACTCAATGGTGCCACAAAACACAAAAAATACTTTTCACTTATAAAGGGTCTTTCATTAAGGACCTGACAACTTATTTTTTTAATAACATGCAAACTTCTTGAGATATCTCAAAAAATTATTGACTTGAATTACTATCAAAACATTTATGAATGGAGTTCGACTTAGTTCCAATGTCCACCACGGGAACATATGCAGCGTTCGATATGTTGAACCCAATTTTCGATGACTCGGCCGCACATTTTGACCGATACGGCCGCTACTTCTCGTTCAATATGGGCTCTGAGCTCCTCTGACGTCGTCGGCTTGTTGGCATAGACCAATAATTTAATATAGCCCCATAAAAAAAGTTTAGATGCGTTAAATCACTCGATCTCGGCGGTGTAGGCCAAGATCCTTATGCAAAACTTGCCATAATGTCTTCTGGGAGAGTACCGATTCTTGAGAACGCCGTGAAATTGACTCATTTGGCTAGTTTGCGACGGACGGCTCTACGGCAGCAATTTTCTCCACACTTTGGGCAAAACGTAGTCTCACTGGCACAGCAACATCAAGCAGCGAATATTCTGACTCAAATGTTTTCACTAGACTATGAATTGCTTTTCTACTGGGACGAGAATTACGGCCGAAAATTGGCGTTAACGCTCTTAAAGTTGCGACCACGGACTCTGAATTTCTGTGGTCAATTTTAGTTATTTGTAAACGTTGTTCCTTCCTGTACTGTCACCATGATTAAAAGGTTGATTTCACTGAATATTTTGACATTGACAGTTCGGTAATTGGTTTAAGGGTGTGTTCACTATGAAAGTTTGAAGTTGTCAAATCGCTAATGAAGGACCCTTTAGAATCCTGAATACTTCAAACGCCTGAAATCCAAATTGGGTTCCCCACAAGAAGCCAACATGGTTGCATTCAAAAGCACGCTGTTATTAGACCAACGCTCTCGCGAACTACCCTTCCCTAAACATTTCCTCTTCAAATTTATAGTACTTACTGTTGCGTATACATCACTTACAATCAACTATTTTCTACAAATTACCTTAAAACATTTGCAACTTCATTGTATATTTCAATAACCTCCTCCATTCTTTCTCAAATTAAAAAACTTTTTCCCGAAAACCCATTTTAAATAACATAAAATTGAAGTAAATGTTCTTGTTTTCACAACATAAAAAGAAACAACAACACCCAAGTGCACGAGTAGATGCATATGTTCCAAAAACATGGTTTAGTGGAATAGTGCAATACAAAAAAACCTCCAAACAAACCCAAAGCAAAAGTATCAGTTTTCCACATAGCCGATCATCGTTTCTTATTTGTGTTTTATTTGGATTTTCTGTATTTTTCATAAATAGGGTAACCCAATCCCTGAGGCAGTTTTGTTTTTCCATTTCTGTGTCCTTTCTCGCTGCAATTCGAGGTTTCTATCAAAACCAACACCCAATCGTTCTCCTTTTACTTTGTACTACTATCCTGTAGTTTGGATGTTTTATATTTGTATTTGTTCGTTGAGCAAGAAGGAACAAGTTGCAATATATGTAATGTACATTGTACAAATGTACATACAGTTATGAATAAGTATGTACACATTTTTTTATATAAATGGATACTAGAACATTTCGGGGGCTGATAAAACAAAATCTGATACGTCAAGGTCTAACTTTTACACTGTGTTGTTAAGAGCTCGGGTAAGACCGTTTTATCGCTTTGTAGAACAAGAACTAATGGGCATGTATACATTTTTGTATGGTAAGGAAACGAGAATCGTGCCCGAATAGGAGGCTCACAGGCGAACTAAGCGATGCCAATGGGCCTTTGACTAATTTTTGATGTTAGTGACTGAAAGGGGTTGGGTTCGATATCCCGCTTTTTATAATCCCGATTCTTAAAATCCCGCTATTATAATCCTGCTTTTTATAATTCCGCTTTTTATAATCCCACTTTTTTAAAATCCCGTCTTTTAAAATCCCGCCTCTTATAATCCCGTTTTTTATAATCCCGTTTCTTATTATCCCGCTTTAACAATCAAAAGTAGTTGCTTTATTTTAAAAATCGCGCGATTTTTTTAAAATAAAGCAACTACTTTTGATTGTAAAAGCGGGATAATAAGAAAATTAAAATAAATTAAGCAATTATTTTAACATGCAGTTTATTTTAACATTTATCATTTTTAGAGGAAGTAACAAAATAAGAAATAAATAATATCAAAATAAATTTTTAAGTAATAAATATGACAATCTTCAATAATTAAAAAAAAAATATAATGTAATATTATATGATATTCTGCAAAAGGGAACAATAAAAAACTTCAAACCATTAACAATATTTTTTATTTTATTAGTTCAAGTGTATTATAAGCAATGCAACGCAAAAGCCTGTTTTACTCATTTTTTTCTATTTCTCATTAATTTTTTTACAGCGCGTGACTTTATAACATTAGTTTTTTTAAATAATTTTTCTTGTCCATTTTGTAATATTTGTATTTCAGTTTGCACCACAATTGTATTTTAGTAGACGGGATTTTCAAACTTTTTTTCGGGATTTTTGAAAAGCGGGATTTTAAAAAGCGGGATTCCGATACGCTCCCGACTGAAAGCTGTCAAATTTTGTCCGGGTCACATTTAAGTGCGGCTTTTAGGAAACAGAGCACCCAAAATTATGCCAAAATATCGCTACAACATTGTAAACAAAGATAGAAAATTCGCAACGTTGGGACCTTGGAAATCGGGGCTAGAAAGTTTAAATTTTGATATTCAACTTTAACTTCTATTAAAGCGTAGCTTCTCCAGAAATTCGTGTGTGTGAAGCTATATTTGAGAAGTTTCTCATTAATTAGTAGTGTGTGTAGCCACCTTTATTTAAAATCAGATCATAAATTCGGTTAGGCATTGAATCGTAAAGGGACTTTAAAAGATCCAATGAGACTTGGCTCCAGGCACTCTTAATGGGATCTTTTAATGATTCGATATCTTCAAATTTTCTGCCCGATTGATAGACTTTACGCGACAGCCATCCTCACACGTTCTCGATGATATTGAAGTCATGAGAGTACGGAGGCCACTCTATTAAGGTTACGTTTTGGTCCGTAATCCACTTCTTTACCACTCAGTATGTATTGGGGCATTATCATGTTGAAATGTCCAAGGTAAGGACCCAAACATTTAAGAAAATTGTGGAAATGCTTTTTGGAGAAGCCTCTTGTAGCGTATGGCTATTCTAAGATGAATAGATGAAACAAATTGGAGTTCAAATGCCCCATAGTAGGTGATGGCACCCCACACCATTATACCCCCACACGACTGGTGACGGGTTAAATAGTGTTCTTCCTTTCTTATGTAATGGAAGTAGTAGTTGAAGCCGTCTGGTCCATCCAAATTAAAGCGTTTTTCATCAGAAAAAACGATTTGGTACCACTCTCAATTTCGTGTCATGTGACTCCGAGCAAAAAAATAGCGAGCATGCTTACGAACGTCAGTAAGCGGTGGATTTTTTTTTTAATTTTATTCTCTTTATATGTTTTGCATTGCAAATCACTCGCCGTACGGTAGATATTTATTTATTTATTTATGCATTTGCATCTACTCCGAAGTTCAGTAGAATTGTAGCTGCATAGCACTTTGAGTTTGAGGCTTCTCCGAGAATTCTTCTCTCTTCGCAAGCCGTAAGTGCTTTCCTTGCGGTTTTATTCCATATTTTTTCAATAATTTAATGGATTTATTTCTCAGAAAATAACTAACAATCTGACTTCTACAGATTTTTTCTGCTAATCTGCCTGGTTGTAATATTGCTGTCTCGATTGGTCAATACTTTGCCTTTTTCCTTCGAAGTTAGTGCTGCACCACGACCCATTTTGTGTTCACTTAATTAAAAATTGCGAGAGGCACCAAAATTCACCTTTTTACTTGCACAGCTAATCGGAAAATAAAATAACAGCCTCTGAGTCTATTGTGGTGACTGGTGATCGCCTAAAATGCATTTTTTTTTTGACATAGGCAAAGCAAAATGGAAATATATCATAACTGTCCGCAGCCAACTCTTATCTCTAAAAAACTAACAAAGGTTATGATGATGGCTTTCTGCAGCAAAGAGAAACTTAAACTGTAAAAGACAGAACAAAGTTGAGTCTATTTGATTGATCTGCAGTGTATAACGTTAGCAATAAAAATAGCATAAATCTCCGCTTGTAAGACCTACACATATTAACCTTATGAGGAGTGAAGCATGACGTTATCACATTTACGAATGCACTAGCGTCTAAACCCTGCTAGTTTTTTGGAACGATCCGTGAAAAGGCGATCGCATCCCTCGCCGGCCCAAACCCTGGCCGAAATTACTCATGAGCTTGGGGAAGTCGACTTTAAAATATTTCAGGTTCTGGTGTCATTGCGTAAGATGGCAAATCCATGAGACAGTTCTCAAAGGATTATAATTCTCGCGCAGTGCCATCGAAACTCCAGCCTATATGAGTTAACCCATAGCGGCCATTCCTTTTTAATAGGGAGATGGCCTCCAAGGCGGCCCCATGATATAATTATCAAGGGATCGGAGATTAATCAAAGCATCGAGAGCAGAGCCAGGTGTACACGAATAATGATGGCTTCGACTGTTTTTGGTTTGTCGGCGTAGACTAGGGTCTCAATGTATCCTAAAAGAAAATAATCAAGAGGAGTCAAATCACATGATCCTGAAGAGAGTTCAGGACATGTACAGAGTGCAGAGTGCTCGCAAAGCGGTCGACACTAAAAACACAAGGTGCAACGTCTTGCCTTAGTTGGTGGACAGATAATTGTTTGTTTGTTCACAAAGTGACCTGTAAGGCAACGCACACAAAGGGAAGTCATTAACTGCTACTGCTGTGTGCATTGCCTTTCAGAGCACCAATTTCAACTGATCTCTTTTCTGCAATCCTGTGCAATTTGGAATTTTTGCACTCCATGAGACGCATTCGACTTACTCGGAAAGGGTTCAAAAGGAGGAGATTGTCCTTAAAGCGCTTAGTCTGTATACTCTTGATAGCTTTTGTTCTTGTTTTCTTTGATAAGAACATTAGTGTACGATCTTTTAATCGTTGTGTTGACCAAAGCACATAAACCTTGACAACGTTAGAACTTCTGGTACATGAACCAGAAACTCTTTATGGCGGATGAGGTGATCGTCGCATTGTAGCTCTCTTGCTCTTCTTGATTCTTGTACACGCCTCCTTACCTCGGGTGGGGGGGCAGTCGTGTTTGGGTGGTTGCTAATGAAAACAACGATAGGTTTGCTGCTATGAAAGACTGTAATCATTTTAATGATTTTGTGGCTTATATACTAACATATTGCTTACTTGACTAAAAAAACAATTAAGTATAAATTGGTGAAAGAGCGAATAAATATAATTAATTGCTAAGATCGCTGAAGGTGCAGAAAATATACTTAATTGCTAAGAGTGCTGATATGACAAACTTACATACTACCATGTTACTTAATAATTACGTATGACGTGCAGAAAAAACAATTATGTGCAGAAAGTGCTGATGTGACAAAAGAACAAACAATTGTGTGTAGGGTGAATGAATTGGAAAATAAAAATGCATAGCTACAGAGAGAATATGAAGAAGCAAAAAATGTGTAGTGAATTTTACGTTATTTTGTGTTATGTTGTTCTGTGTGGTGATGACCTACATAGGTAGGTCAGTGTTATGTGTAAACAATTAGAGCTGAGCTTGTAACTGTAGCTTACATCTGGATCTCTCGGTCTTAGGATTTGGTGTTTTTTTTTCAAGGTACTTGAGATGAGCCTTGAAGTTTAGGATTTAAAACAACTCCGTATTTAGGGCTATGTTTACTCTTCTATAACTGATGGCATCTTTTCGTCGGGAGTTTTCATGGTTACTCAGAAAGAAGAAGTGTTTTCTGCGGCAACAATATCCAAAAAAGCTTTTGAGGCTCTTCGTCATGATGATACGGTTAACAGTTCTCCACGGTTTTATGCCAGATTTATCGAACAGCTTCTTAAAACCACTAGTCTCCCTCCTAGTTTCTGACTGAATTCTAGTCTCCACCTTCATCGTCAAAGATTCCGCCTTGCTCACAGGTAGGTAGCTCTTAGGGATTTTGTTTTCGCTGCTTTCTGGGATTCCTTCTTCACATGCAAGCACAAGAAGTAATAACAAATGAATTGGTACAAAAAAAACGCCTTGACGCACACCCACATTTATGCCGGACTATTTATTTTGTATACCAAAGACCTAGGTCAGACTTTATAAAAGCACTTTAAGATATCGCTGTCAGTGTAATGATCTTTCACTCAATGACACACATATGTCACTGGGACACTTTCTTCCTTCCTCAAAACAAACACAACACACGAAAAACATTCAATTTGCATGAAAGCATCGCCTATTGCAATACAATACTTTACCGAGCATGTGTGCGTTACAATAACGGCTAATCAATTAACACCACCCCTTATAAACCATGGAAACCATCAAACTGTGCATCACCTAATGACATACATATTCCGCTAAATTGACACAAAATTGTGTCAATCATAAGCGCAATGTCTTCCACCAACAGCAAATCCATACAAATTCTACTTCCTTCCATTTCGCTGGTGCAAAAACGGGCTTACACGTGGTGGTGGTTGTGTGTCATGTGTGGCAATCATTATGCATGTGCACACGGTCAATATCTTGACCCCGTTTTGATGTTAGTTTTTTCAAACTCACTGTCAAATAGAAAGTGTCTCAAGAATAGATGATCCTTATTTGCCTGCATTTGTCCTTTTTTTTAAGGGCGTGCAACATCTATGGGACAAATTAAGTGCACACCCATAGCGCTCAAGTGAGCTATAACATACAACAGGCAACTTTGTTATTTGCATTACATAGTGCACTCGGCCCATCTATTGCCATCACATTTCCTAGGTTCAACTTGAGCTGGAGCAAGCGAGCGTCTCTAACAGAGGCAGACTGATAACCTTGGCAAACCTAAGAGGGTTATACGACAAAATTTCAAGATTGAGAGCTTGTTATTTTTCGTTGAACACAAAAAAAAATATAGGCTGCTTACAAAAAGGTTGCCACTAATTGTGGACCTAAGCTTAAGTAGGTCGCCTTCATCTTTCCTAGCATATCGTGCTAGTGGGATTGAGACATCGTTTATAAGTAGCAAAAAGGGCCATCGTATTGAGTATTCTTCTGTTTGGGGCAAGAGCTTGCCCCATTGCCCATCTAAGGTTAAGTGAGGAGTGGGGTGGGTTTCGTATGGGTGCGGTGCCTGTACCATGGAAGAAGTACGAGTAATCTATCATTGCAAGAGGGATATTGATTTTTATTTTCAACTACCCAGTCGTCTTTATTATTTTAGAACATCCTTGTGTTGGTTGTCAGGGGAAAACAAAGCCTTGTTGAGATCTGGTCGAAACAAGACTTTTCTTAAAATTAATAATAGCGAAAGAGCCGTCCTTGATGGCTAATTGAGGGATATTATCGCAATTGCAAAGTATTTCCATCCAACATCGAGATAGTGAATGATGAAAAATGTTCGCTCGTGCGTTTTCCACGACGGTATGAGTAAGTGGTAACCTTTCTTTGAGGGCCGACATTTTTGGAAAACGATTTCAATTGAAATATTTCATGTTACACTCGTAGAGCTACATATATTCGTCGACAGTTATTTGAAATCAATTAAGTAACTTTCAGCAACAATTTGCCGAAGGTGTTTTTGTTTTGCGAAGAGAAAACTTTTACAAGATTTATATGTTGTGCGTGAGGGAAGGAGCAAAATTAAGCTGAAACAGGCAGGACTAGGTACATAATTAAAACATCCTGACGAGGGAAGAATAATCTTAAAAATAATTACCAGGCGAGGCAAAGTCCGTAGAGTGAATGTACCTTTTCTGACAGCTTCCCCAACAACGCAGATTAACTATTTCATGCAAAACTATGGGTTACAATAATAGATTAAGACAAACTATGGCCGGGAGTGTGCCCATTATATTATCAGAAAGAATTTATAGGCAAATTTACGTAGGCATTTTCAACAAAGTAAATATGCCACAGCTATAATCTCAGTCAGTATGACCTTCAACAGAACGAAAACCCTTATTTAAGGCGGTTACGCGTTCACATAATTTGGCGTAGCGACAATTCAAAATAACAACCTTTGGGGACTCATTTTCCATTTGTGGTCATTCTTTATTCTCGCAAGCTTTGATCAGACAGTTCAACCTTCAAGATGGTTGAATGCTGCATAATAAGGCCACTTACTGTCGTAAACAAGACGTGTTTTCGGACTTGAAACTTCCTCCAACAAGTTGAACATGCTTACTGGCTAAGAAATGGTCGACCGCTGCATAATAAGAACCGCTGACTGTGGCGAACGAGGCGTGTTTGAAGACTTTGAAACTGCCTCCAAGAAGTCTTGAAATTAATGAGGACAAGATCAAGTACATGCCATCAACAAGCAAACAAACAAGCAAACAAACATCTGTCCATGGACAACGTCACTGTTGACAGCAATTACTTGGAGACAGTTAAGGAGTTCATCTACATTGGAGTAAACATCAACTCCACGAATGACACCTTATTGAATATCCGACGGAGAATTACCATAGGAAGCCGCAGCTACTTCGGTTTGGCAAACCAAATGGATTCAAAACTCTTCAATCGAAGGACAAAACGCATGCTTTATCTAACCTTGATCCTGCGAGTCCTGCTTTATGAGCCGAGTGCTGGACGATAGGAAAGGGGAGCTAATATTGGGTTCATTTGAATAATAAATACTACGAGTATATACAGGTTATTTGGTCCTGTATGCGAGGAAGGCGAATGGAGGAAAAGATACTACCGCGAACTCTATGAGCTGTACCAAGATGTTGATGTAGTCCAAAAAGCGAAACAATAATGCTCCAGTCAAGATTATCTTCGACTCCCAGCCCCTAGGTTCGAGAAGGCAAGGAAGACCAAACATTCGTTTCCAAGACCAATGCATCGCATGTTCGAGAGCGCTTGGTCTGCACAACTGGAAGCAGCGTGCCCTGGATCGCAGAGGATGAAAGGCTCTGTGGCAGAGACTTTTCACGGGTCGGAAGCTCGTTAAGGAAAGTAAGTAGAAATACCTCCACAGGTCGCGGGTACTCCTGCCCGATTTTGAGTCGAAGATTCTTTCATGTATCCAGGCATTCGCAATCTTTGAATGATGGTTCTTACTTTCACATTTTTTAAAACATAGGAACTGGCTTTCGACAAGTCATAACGGGCTGCAGGCCGCGCAGAGTCTTTAACAAAGACACTGCAGCTTCCCACCTGATTGAGATCCTGGGCACGCGGCTTCCGGAGGTTCGGACTTCCTTGACGTCTTGAACCTGGGCGCTGGTAGCCGGTGATCCTCGTCGACGTATAATTAGCTTTTTGGACTGCATCCTCATATTGTTACAGCTACGAGTTCGCGGTTGTACCTTCTTTTCCATTCGTCTTGCCTCCTTGCACACAACTATGTTTTTTTTCGAACTAGCATAGTATTATGACTCCCTTCAGTCGGCGTCATTGAACAAAATGGGATGGATCCGTATTGTATAGAGCTTAAGCTTGTTCTTATAAAGCAGTAGTGGTTTATAAGTGTAGTCCTTCGTCTGATTCCCAATAAAGTGTCATTCATGGACGACAGGTGAACTGTCCTACTACCTCAAAGATTATGCTTCTTTGACATCAAGACCAGCCAATCCCGCCTATTCTTAAACAGCAGTTGAAACCTCTGTACTGTCTGCTCACATCTCACTGCCGAAATTCGGCGCGTATTTGGAAAAGTTCGGTTTTCTAAATTGCACATTGCAACGCGTGTTTTCTAACGTCACGCGACTAAGTTGTTTCAGTTTTGTTGGGATTTAAAATTCTGTCATCAACACCAACACGAAATTCGTCATTTCAGCTTAATTCATGAAAAAATCAAATAAAGACAAAGTTGGACGGACAAATACACTCACAGGCACAATTAACCGCCCAAGCAGTCGTTTTACGATTTTAGTAGATTTTAAAAATAAATAAATATTAGGCATTAACCGCCTATACAGGGCCTAAACCCTAGCTTCTCCAACCACTTTCTTTGCGAAGTAGAAGGGCCATACAATTTTGAGCCGAACCCGAACGGCACATTTGAGAAGCTTCTCATGACAATTGATATTTGAATGTTTGTCAGACGTTCGCAATAGGTGAGGCAGTGGAAAAAACTCTAGATGTTACTTGGCGCGGCGGGAATTGAACCGGTGACCTTTCGATTTTTTGTAGTAGATTTTGTTTCATGATAAGTATCTACTGTTCTCAGAGGACAGCAGAATAGCCTTAAGAGGACCGGATGGTCGTATGCGTGTATACAGACGACGAAATGAGAGGTTTGCCCTGTGTGCCATAGCCGCAACAGTGGGATATCTGGGAGCCTCGATAAAATGGTGTGGGAAAGCATCAGTTACGAAGCTCGTACCGAGGTCATGGTCTTCGATAAAGAAAGTCTGAATGCTCAGAGATGCGTGGAGGAATTTCTCCAAGACCACGTCATTGTTTTTGCGCCATTTATTGGACAAAATTTGATCCTTTGCAAGATAACGCACGTTGTCATGTCGCCAGATCGGTCACATATCTTGAAGAGGTCGGTATTCAAACTTTGCCATTGCCAGTACGCAGCCCGGATCTGATTCCCATAGAGCACATATGGGACAGTAATAAACGACGGGTACGAGCAAGGATAGCAGCACCAACCACCTTAACGGAACTCAAGACAACTATAGGCATGGTTTGCACTTGGCAAACAAATTTGCGACCAAATCTGAGACAAAAAGTTATACAACGAAGTTGAAAATAACCAAGACATTCTAAAGCTGGAAACTTTGGTAGAACCAAAAAAAAATGTCCAAATAGTTATGGTGTTTTGCATTGATTCCACTTAAGAATTCACTACTTCTGGATTCTAACGGAGCATTAAAAGTCGCCTTCTGCCCAATTGTGTATATGTTTGTGAGAGTTGAAATTCGAAAATAAAATAAACAAAATAATCGGCCTTAGAGAGGTATCTGTCGGAAAGGAAAATTCTCTGATCTCATACGAATCGGGAGCAATTTGCTTGGAACACCTGTTCGGAAGAAGACCTCGAAGTACGAATCCTTCGATTCTTATGAGATCATTGAAATGAACCCTTGTCTCATATGGCTTCGACAAGTAGTCCGATGTCAGAGTTCATATATGTGTTGGTGAATTCGGGTGTATTCCGAGATGAAATTGGAAAGCAAAAAGCACTGCCAAATATGTACTCAGAGTGCTCGAATGGAACTTGTTGGGATTGCTTTTTCTCTCCGGAAGACAAGAAGAAGTAGATAATTTGTTACCTAATGGAAAACGACACAAGTATCTATAAAAGCATTCAGCTCGTAGAAGTACAAAAATTCAGCTTTCCGACTTAAAGCAAAAGTTGTTAAGCCAAACGAACTAACGCTTTTCGTTTAAGTCGTTAGTTTTAGAAGAAAGAAATACTCGTAGTTTCGATTTTCACAGTCAGCTGTCAAACAAAAATAGAACAAGTTTTTTAGGTGCCTAGCCATAATACAAGTTTATGAAATTTACTCCATTCATAGCTGCCAGTTTTTCATTTTTTTTGTCCTGGTACAAGTGATCATAAAGGCTACCAAAACCAGGTAAAAATTACAAAATTACCAAAATCTAGCCAAAATAAAAAAATACCAAATTTTGTAACTTATTCCCAAAGCGGCAACCCTGGCTGTAGTAGAGAAATATCACAATACTGAGGAGTATTGTCAGATATGCAAGATGGACTTCCAAATATGCTTCAAGAAGTCATTAGAGCTCGAGGAGGAAATACGCATAATAAACCCTACAAAAAATGTTCTTATCATGAAACAACATCTACTAAAATCGTAAATTAACTGGGTGGACGGTTAATTGTGCCTGTGAGTGTAAATACATAATATTGAATTAGAAGTGGGCGGTTAATTGTGTCTATGAGAGTATATACATAATATTAAAGGAGAAAGCGGACGGACACGGACTGAAGTTCATTTTTTTTTTTTTTTTTTTTTTTTTTTTTTTTTTTATAGAGTTTCTAATATTACTCCCAAGCCATAGTAATATTATCGTTACTCTCAGCAAGCTGAGAGTTACCTATCCTGGTTAAAAGCACGAGACTTGGAACCAGAACTAGGCTCGGACGAATAATAGGGGTAGGTGGAAAATCGTACATGCGACTCTTTCTCACTTAAGATAAGAAAACAAAAACCACCTCCCTTCGAAACCTGCATACTACAACTAGGTTATTCCTATCTAGTAGTTTTATTTAAACTGTAAATTACGCGTTTGGCAGGCAGCTTCCCAGTGGAGGCACCTGCTAATACCGCCATAAGCACGCGGTTACATCTTATTGCGCTAATTCAAATGGTTTTATCCTTTGTAATCGGCGCACTAGGTTAGTATCGTCTCGAATTTGTAGCATGGTGATATTGCAATGATCGTGAAGGCGTGTCTGTTGTTTGCAGGCAAAATGTTTTATTTCATCTTCGACGGTAGCCATAGTTAGGTCTCTGTGGATATCAGTGTTTCTGATAAACCATGGTGCATTTACTATTTTTCTTAGCACTTTGTTTTGAAAAGTTTGTAAAATTTTGATATTACTGGATTTGGTACAACCCCAAAGTTGTATACCGTATGTCCAAACCGGTTTTAGTACTTGCTTGTATAAAAGCAGCTTGTTCTGCATGCTGAGTTGGGAAAATCTACCAAGCAGCCAGTGCATTTGTTTACATCGAATGGCGAGCTCTTCGCGTTTCTTCTTGACGTGCGGTTTCCATTTTAATTTCGCATCGAGTGTCATACCCAAATATTTTGCCTCGTTTGCGTACGGAATTCGTACCGAATCAATGAAAATGGGTAAGTTGTCTACCTTTTTATAAGTAAAATTCACGTGCGTTGATTTGGCCTCGTTGAGAGCAATACGCCAAGTCTTTGTCCAATCACAAATTTTGTCAATAGAACGTTGGAGTTTATTAGTTGCTGATTCAACGGTATTACTGACCGCTAATATAGCTGTATCGTCTGCAAATGTGGCTACTGTTGTGCCTTCTTCTTGAGGAATATCACTAGTGTATATTAGAAATAGGATCGGTCCAAGAACGCTTCCTTGGGGAACTCCTGCCGCGATTTCTTTAAATTCAGAGTAATCATTTCCGTGTTTTACACGAAAGAGTCTGTCTGATAAGTAACAACTAAGGATATCAGATAACTGTTTCGGAAAAGCTTGTCTTAGCTTATGTTTCAACCCTGTATGCCATACTTTATCAAAGGCCTGAGAGACGTCGAGAAAAACACTAGAACATATTTTTTTCTCCTCTAGGGCTTTTTCAATTACATTGGTTATTCTGTAAACCTGGTCGATTGTAGAGTGCTTAATCCTGAATCCGAATTGGTGGTCAGGTATTAATCGACGTTCTTCGATAATCGGATGTAGGCGCTTTAACAAAAGTTTTTCGAATACCTTCGACATTATCGGTAAGAGAGATATTGGCCTATATGATTTTTTGTCATTCAGTGGTTTACCGGGCTTTGGAACCATTATAACTTCAGCTACCTTCCATTGTCGTGGAACGTACAATAACCTGAACGATGCATTTATAAGATATGCAAACTTTATTAAAGCTTTCCTAGGTAACTCTTTAAGGACCTGTCCTGTGATTAAGTCATATCCAGGAGCTTTGTTTAATTTTAGTTTCTCTATTTCGAAGCGTAGTTCGGCTAGCGATACACTTTTTATTCTATAATTGTCAGGTGCCACGGTTAGGACAGGAAATTCGAGCAACGCTTGACCATCAAATGGTTTAAATGTTTCTTCCAAATGTTCTGCAAATATTTCGGCTTTTTCCTTGTCACTCTTCGCCCATTCTCCATTGATTTTCCTGATGGGTGGCGCTTGCGTTTTTGGTTTTTTAATGCCTTTCATGGCTTTCCAGAGCGAGTAATTTGTACTTTTATCCGCAGTTAGGCTTCCAAGATATGTAGAAATTTGACGATTTTTAAAGTCTCGAATTTCTCTCTTAAGTTTACTACAAAGGTAGTTAAGAGTGGTTTTATCCTGTGGAGCGCGAGATTGTTGCCATCTTTTGCGCGCTCCCCTTTTCTTCTTTAACAATTGCGTGATTTCCAAGGGATATGTTATTTCGCAATTTGTGGTTATTTTCCGTTTATGGGGAGTATTTTTCCAGGCTGAGCATTGTATGACGTTAATAAATTGATCGACTTCGTCTTCAAGTTCGTGGGGTGTTCGAAGAGACACTTTGAGATCGATTTTACTTTCACAGTATTTTTTAAAGGATTCCCAGTTTGTTTTCATGTTAGTTAGTCTGGGCGGACCTTCTTTTTTTCGTAGACAGCCGTTAATTGTCAAAATGACCGGTGAATGCTCAGAAGAAAGATCGAAGCATTCCTCAACTACAATAGAGTTTCCCGACAAACCTTTCGTGATGAAGAAATCGATGAGGTCTGGTGTTTTTGCCGTATCCGAGGGCCAGTACGTCGGTTTACCTGAGGAATGAAAGTCTACCCCCAATTATATACCGGCTTCGTAAAGAACTCTACCTTTTACTGAAATGCATCTCGATCCCCAGAAGGTATGTTTTGCGTTAAAGTCACCTCCGATGACGAAATTTCGTCCAAGTGAGTCAAAGATACTTATAAAATCGCTTCTTTCCATCGTTGCACGTGGGGGGCAATAGATAGCTGCAAAATCATATTTTATGTGTTTAATTTTTACGCTCACCGTGTATAATTGCAGTTTGTCAAGCTCGATTGTTCCACTGACTGAGTGTTCAATGGTATTTTTGATCAACAAGGATGCCCCGCCTCTCGCCCTTTCCGAAGGGTGATATGCGTGATAAGCAATGTATCCTCGAATGTTTGTGCTGGTTTCTTTCGTCAGATGGGTTTCCGAAATCAAACAAATATCAATTTCATATTTATGAATGAATATCTCGAGCTCGTCCATCTTATGCAGAAGGCCGTTCGCATTCCATGTCACTAATTTAACTAAATCCGTCATATTTATATTATTGCACGTGTACTTCGAAATTGATTTTCGAGCTTGTCGAGTTTTTCAAACATACGTTTATTAATTTGGCTCTGTTCTTCTAGCCTGGCAAGAATTGCAGAGAAAACTTGGGAGACTGGATCAAGTTCATTTTATTGAAGAATTTAAAATTTTGGGGCAAACATTTCCGATTTTAAAACAAAACAAAAACGCGCGCCCAAGTTCTGATAGTAGCTGTCATAAGAAATTATCTTCGTTCAGAATGCTGAAATGGAATTTCGAAATTTCGGTTCGGTCTAAACGAACTATAAGATAACTGGCTTGAGATATGTTCTCAGTTCAGCCATTCAGGTTCAGAATAAAGTATTCGTGCTAAAAATATATCTGCTCATGCATTCAATTCTGGATAAAATTCTGCTGCTATGAACTAGGTTAGGTAACCGCGGGTTGACGGGGCAAGAGAATCCTGCGCCCGTCCCACTTAGGTCAATGTAGACCCTGATACCCTGGGAGTTATGATTACTAGGAACTAATGAAAGACCTATGCAAATACTAGCGGGCTTACAATCCATCCCGATACATTTATGAGCTTGTGCAAGTCGTTTACAGACTTGCCAGAGAGTTCTTCTAACTCCTGGAAGAAATGTCTTGCGAGGACATTATTTCTGAGAGGTATCCTCGTACGCTTCCCCGTCCTCGCATCCTCTGCAGAAGTCATCTGTGCTGAGCCTCAATTTCATTGCATGGAAGCCCAGCATATTGTGTCCGAGATTGAACAATGATTTTTTTTTTCATTTGAAGGATTCTCTCGCTCTTTAGTTTGTTATATAGTGGCTATATTTTCTTGGCTACAACACAAGAGTCGAGGGCAGTAAATCTTTCGATTGCTGCCACCAGTGTTTTATCCCCAATCATCTGTTTAAAGTAACAGGGTTGGATTTCAACTGTAGTGTCAGCCTGTTTTAAATCAAGGGATGACCTTTTTCCGCTAGTTCGTCGGCTCTTTTAATTCCTAGGACACAACTGTGTCCGGGGACAGAGCAGAGTCGCACAATGTGCTGAGCGCCAAGAACCCGTAGCTCTTCGCGACAGCAACTTACAAGCTTCGATTTTATCTCTGTGGCGGAAATCGCTTTTATTACCGCTTGGCTGTGAATGAAGAAGGTAATATAAGCCTGTTTAGCAGCTTTTGTTATCGCCAGAACGTCAGCAAGCCGCTGCTGTGCTCGGGGAGCCTGATCGAGCTCCATTTTGGAGCTATCAGTGTAGATGGGTATCGTTGATTCATGGACCGGCAATTGACCCTCCTGCCAGTCTTCCCTGCAGGGAAAAGAGACCGCGAATGGTCTTACAAAATCTAAATCGGGAATAACGTAGTCTGTGCATACATTACCAGCCGTGAATTTCTGTAGAATCTGCGCATGTCCCGTTGTACTGGGTTTCCAGTTTTCTGTTTGGCTGAGCCGCAGAGCACTTTTCGGAGCAGATCCTTTTACAAAAAGGTCTAGGGCTCTAAGATTTAAAATCGCTTCCAACCCCGGTGTGGGGGTGGTTCTCGTTGCCCCAGTAGTACCAATACAGGCAATTCTTTGAATCCCAGTCAAAGTCTTAAGGGGAGTGACCTTTCACAGCCCTAGCCACAAGACTAAATTACCATATGTGAGTATACGTGTGGATTATTTTTGAATGAAAAAATCGTCTTTTCCTTTTATTCTCAGACTTACAATTTATTTTTGCTGTACAATCCTCGCTTACAAAATTACCTGTACTTTGCCCCCAGTACAACCTTGAACACATTTGCCCTCTACCAAAGCCTATTTTGCCACACGAACGAACACCGCCATCTTAGAGATTACCAAGAACACAATTTAACCACGGAAATTAAAAATCCCAACTCATCAATTTACCGCGTTTTATTTTTCGCTTTTATATGCAAGAAGGACACGGAAAAAGTATGAAAAGAAATTGTATTTAACCTAATTATCCCCTTTTTTTGAGTTGTTCTTGTCGTGGCGCTTATTTCTCTGCGCTTTACTTTTTTCTTTCTTTTTTTTGATTGTGTTTCGAGTGAGTTGTTGTTGATTTGAGTGTTTTAAGTGAAAGTGTTCAGCAGAAAAAGTTTCTAATCGGATTATGTGACAAATTGCAAGAAATTCCTTTTAATATTACTTTACGGAGCTTCATTGCATAACAAGTACAATCAAGTGTCCCAACATTTCCGGCGACAAAAGGGGACAAGAAAAGATACTCGTAGATTGAGCTTAGACTTTTAATGGAAACTCACCTGTCACATGCTTTTGTAATTTTGTTTTTTTTTCTACGAAAAGAAAAAACTGGTTGATATTTAAGAAACTCAGTCCATAGTTTTGACTTTTGTAATTAGCAAAATATGTATGTGCAAAGTTAATCGGGGCACGCACTTCGTACCCTTTGTTCATTTTGTTCATTTTTGTATATTTGTGTTCATATTCATCAACATTTTTATCCACCATGTAGTGAGATTCATCGCCTGACATTTGTCATTCAAAAAATCAAGTAGACAAAAAAAAGGTTATAGAAAATAATTCTACGGCGCCGGAAATATCTGTTAACAGATCTGGGTTCGCATAAACTATGGGCGGACAACCTGAAGGATGTGTTGCTGGCTAATATGAATTGAAAAATTGCCTTTATATGATTTCTTCCTTCAATCAGAATTCCTTAAACATTGTTCTCCACGATAGCCAGAAAGTCATATGTGCAATCCGTGCAAATGCACAAGGCAAATGCACACCCAATGAAAACTTCGTCAAAACAATTTTAAAAACATAGGGACGGGCTACAGTCCGCTTGGGCGAACTGTTGGATACCCTATTCTTATTCCTATCCCTCATAAGTGGGCGTGACAAAAGTCTAAGTATGGTTAAATTGTTAAGAACGCTCTACATATTTTGTTATATAACATTTAAAGGATTTTATCAAAAAAAACGCTCCCTAGCTCAAACTTGGGTGTTTCAATAAAATTGTTTTATTTAATTGTGGGCGTGTCAGTAGGCGGATTTAAAAAAAAATTAACACATGAGCATAAAGGGCCACTAGAGAGTATATATTATAAATTTCAGCTCCCTAGCTCAAACTTTGGATTTTAAAAAAAATTGTTTTATTTATTTGTGGGCGTGTCAGTGGGCGGATTTTGAAAATATTTATACATGAGCTTAAAGGGCCCCTAGAGAGTATATATTATAAATTTCAGCTCCCTAGCTCAAACTTTGGATTTTCAAAAAAATTGTTTTATTTATTTGTGGGCGTGTCAGTGGGCGGATTTTGAAAATATTTATACATGAGCTTAAAGGGCCCCTAGAGAGTATATATTAAAAATTTCAGCTCCCTAGCTCAAATTTTGGTTTTTCAATAAAATTGTTTTATTTTTTTGTGGGCGTGGCAGTGGGCGGATTTTGAAAATTTTATATCCCGAGCAGTTTTAGGAGTCATAGATCATATATAAAAAATTTCAGCTTCCTAGCTCAAAATTCGATTTTTTCCAAAATTTTGTTTTTTTGAGTTTGTGGGCGTGTCTGTGGGCGGATTTCAAAAATTCGTAAACTTGATTATTTCGGGACCCTAGAGAGTATATGGTTAAAATTTCAGCTCTCTAGGTCCAGTTTAAAGGCCTAATTTTTGCCGACGGACGGACGGACGGACGGACGGACGGACGGACGGACGGACATGGCTAGATCGACATTACTATCGATGCTGATCATAAATATAGTAACTTTTAGGGGTCTACGGGCAATATTAAGGTATGTTACAAACTATGCGTCAAAATTAATATACCCCTAGAATAGGGTATAAAAACAGCAAGCTCTACACATTTTATTTTAAACTTTCTCGTATACTTCAGTATACTAAAGAGAAAGATATGTATTGCAATCGTGCAGTTTTGAAATCAAACTGAGTAGATATAATATTACGAAAAGTCCAAAAAAGTGTGTCCCTAATTTCCCTCCGTCTGTAGCCGAGGCTCCAGGCACTTCGTATTTCGGGCTTGTAGGCTTATAGGGAAGGTAGGTAGGTAGGTGTAGGTGTAGGTGTGGCGGACAAACCCTATTAGCACTGAGTGCCTTTTTGATACAACAAAATTCACGTAAACCTGGGAATTGTCGTATGTTGATGAGAAGTCTCTAAATCCAACCTGTAGAATATAAGAAAGTAATTAAAAAAATAAATAAATAAATATTAGGCATTAACGGCCCATACAGGTCCTAAAACCTAGTTTCTCCAATCATTTTCTGTCCGAAGCGGAAGGGACCTACAATTATGAACCGAATCCGAACGGAAAATTTGAGAAGCTTCTCATGACAATTGATACTCTTGGATGTTTGTCAGACGTTCGCAAGAGGTTTGGAAGTGGTAAAAAACTCTAGATGTTACTTGGCCCCGGCGGGAATTCAACCGGTTGTATTCCGACACACTAACCAGTGGCCACTGCGCCCGACTTAAGAAAGTAATTAGAAAAGTATTAAGGAACTAATTAAGAAAGTAATTAAGAAAGTAGGTAATTAGTTACCATACATATGGTTTTTACAACACAGATTTTTTCGAAAACGGCTATAACGAATTTTCGATCGTTTTTGAAACATAAAATATTAAATACGAAAATGGCGTACTCAGTACTTGTCGAAAAACGGTAACTTAACAAAAATACTGTTCAATTCCAGCTATGCATTTTTTATTGTTGACATCTGCATCTTAAGCTGCGACGAGTGTGGGAACCCAAAACTTCTAGTTCATGCTTCGCGCCGAAATATTGAGCAAATACTTATATCTCAAAAACGGATTAAGTTATTTCTAAGAAAATTTACGAACCGACTAATTTCTATTTGAAACGAATTTGTGTATTTAAAATGTTTGAGATATTTTTTAATAATTTTCATATAACAGTTTTTTGAATTTTTCAAAATCTAGCTTTTCTTAAAAGTGGCTCTAATGATTTTGATTAATTTTGATGTCTTGAATACGCGGATGGAGTGTCAGAAGATGGCTTACTCAGTTTTTCTCAAAAGACTCGACAAAAAAGTACTTTAGGTAACCCATACAAATATTGAGAAGAAATCCGCATACTAAGATTTTCGAAAACAAATATGTATGTATATATTTTTTTATAATTTGTTTAATGACAGTTGGTAAAATTGTGAGAAAAATCACTTTTCTTAAAAACGGCTGTAATGATCTTTATGATTTTAGGGATTTTAAATATTTGGAGTATATGTAAGGATTTTCGCAAATGACTCGAATAACGGCACATTAGAAAAACGCCTATATGTCAAAAACCATCAATCAAGCTAATTCTATTATTTTCAACTAGTTTGCATACTTGGATTGTCAAAAAAAGTATAAAAAATTATAAAAAAAACACAAAAAAAAAATAAAAAAAAATATAAACAAATAAGATCATATAACAGCTTTTAATTATTTTTTTAGAAATTTCACTTTTCTCAAAAACGGCTTTAACGATATCAATCTGTGCTGGTGTTTTAAATACTTGGAGTGAAGGTAAAAAAATGGCCGACTCAGTTTTTGCCAAAAGACTTAAACGATCCTCATTTTGAAAAACCTCAATATCTTAAAAACGGGTAAAGCGATTCAAAAGACGATTGAGATGTAAGCTAACACAAGGATTAAGGACACATTTGCATGCTCAAGTTTTTGAAATATATCTTCATATTTTTTCGGACCTATACATGGGCTGTGATGCTGAAGATGAACATAAGGATTGTTAATGCCATTGTTAGCTTTGTATTGAAATTATGAATTTTATTTATTATGAACTTTATTATTATATCGAAAATTTTGTATTAATAGAATAGATCAATAATGAATTGAATTAAAGTTACAAATCTAAAAAATAGTATTGCAAAGTTAAATGTCAACCCTAAATATACGCTGAATTACGCTTTTAACTTAACGAATGAGACTTTACGCACTCTTTTGCTAAATTAAATTGTATCGAGTACAAAGTGTTATAGTTGAATAAGAACCACAGTGCAGACAAGACAAAGTTATTAACAAGAAATAAAGAAAAGTTCAAATATAAAGGAAAAAATTATATTTTATTTAAAAGAAATTTGAAGTGTGAAAACTATCACATTAAACATTAGTGCCGAAACCCGGGAATAATTTGTATTCCAAACATAAAGTTATACCTTAGGAGCTGTTACAGACAACTTCCTACATAAATTTCAACAAACGAGATCGTTTTCAACAAATCTCTTGGACGAACAAGAATTCGGTCTAAAAAAAACCCTAAAGACGGCGATCGTGGTAAATTAATTGCATCCACAGTTTAATTTATAAATTCAATTGCAGTGCAATCGAGAGGAGGAAATTCTGAGTGATCGTCATCGCCATCTACAAGAAAGCTTTTTTGGTCATCATCTTCTACAGTGCCGTGACTTTCAAATTGGTGAAGGTCGGCGACGCGGACACGCATGGAAAATAACGCTCTCACGCAGACCAAGTAATAGTTAATGAATTCAAACGGAGAAAGCTTTGCTCTAAGTTGCAGTGTGGAATGTATCGAAGATCATCTCTAACATTGTTCATTGGAAACACGTAAGCCCTTGTAATTTGCAATTGCTGTCGAAATTTGTTGCTTGATTTTACTTGTTGCTGATTGAAATTTGTTGCAAGAATACGTTTATAAGTTGCTGGTAGAGTACTGTGATGAAATTAGAAAACGAACATTGTTGCTAAAGCTTTTGACAGTCCATACTAATGTTGCTAGGAAGGTATACAGATTAATTTCGTTGATTCGTGTCCAGATTTTCTTAGCTTACCAGTGGGAAGGAGGTTCCTGGAAGTTAAAAAACGAGTCCTTTGTGTGAATTGTCTGGAAAGAAAACATTCTGTTCGGCATTGCACGAAAATAAGATGCGCCATCTGCTCCTTACCACATCATAAATTGCTTCACAGATTTATCGTAAAAGACGGAGATGTAGTTGGCCAAGGAACATCCAATTCAGCTGCCCTAGTAGGCAGATCGCCTAACCAAACTATATTAGCCACAGCGATTGTTCTGATAAAATATAGTTTTGGAAGATACGAGTATCAACCTGTTCGCGCCTTGTTGGACTCGGCCTCTCAGGTAAATTTTATAACGGAGAGTATGGCACAAAGACTTAGACTACCAAAATCAAGGTCTGAGATAAAAATTAGCGGAATAGGGAATGAAGTTACAAATGTTCGACACACTACTAAAACAGGGTATAAATCAAGAGTTTCGGAGTTTAAAACCGAATTAGAGCTGCTCGTCATCAGAAACATTACTCATCTTCAGCCTAGCCAATCGTTTAAGGTAGATAGTTGGAAGATACCTAAAAACATTGTTCTAGCGGATCCCAATTTTAATGAGGCGGCAAAAGTTGATTTGTTGATAGGAGCAGATCATTTCTTTGAACTGTTAGCGATTGGGCAGATCAAATTAGAAGAGAAACTTACGCTTCAAAAGACTCTTTAGAGATGGGTCGTATCAGGCTCACATGATTTATCATACAAATCGAGTAGGAAGTCAACAGGATTTAAAAGACGTTCGTCTACAAGAATTTGTTGAAACATTTTGGGAAATTGAAAACTACCCCACCATTTCTAAAATTCTTAAGCCGGAAGAAAAAACTTGTGAGGAACATTTCATAAACACGGTTAAAAAAGACGGGGAAGGCAGATTTGTTGTCAGTTTTCCGTTTAAAGAAGATCCAGCAGCATTAGGCGAATCCTTTGAGATTGCTAGAAGGAGGTTTCTGGCGTTAGAAAAAAGTCTTGAGAAGAATGACGTGGTAAGAAGTCAATACACCGAATTTATGAAGGAATATGAGAATCTTGGACACATGGAAGAAGTTCAGGTTGATAAGGTTAAAAATATGAAATACTTTTGTCCTCATCAGTACGTACTTAGACCAGATTCCTTGACAACAAAACTTAGGGTAGTCTTTGATTGCAGTGCGCAAACTTCATCCGGTGTCTCCCTTAATGATATCCTGAGGAAAGGTCCTATAATGCAGGACGATCTTTACAAATATGCATTAACAGCCGACATTTCAAAAATGTATCGGCAGATACTTATGGATCCAAAGGATTGCAAGTATCAAGGCATTTTCTGGAGAGCCAGGGGCACAGATTCGTTGAAAGTGTACCAGTTAAACACTGTTACCTATGGAACTACGTCCGCTCCATATTTTGCAACTCGTTGTCTAAAAGCGTTATCCGAAGAAGGGGAGTTGGCGTTTCCATTAGGTTCGAAGGTGCTTAGCGAAGATTTTTATATGGATGATTTAATCAGTGGAGGAGACTCGCCAGAACAGATTTTTGGCATATATGAGGAAGTAAGAACCCTTTTGCAGAGTGCCGGTTTGGAACTCCGAAAGTGTTGGACGAATGAACAGACATTGTTATAAATCGTTCCAGAAATTGACCGAGAGAAACCGCTCAGAATAAATGATGCGGATATAATAAAGACCATTGAAATCAAGTGGAATCCATCTGTAGATGAGTTGCAGTATGTTATTCCAGAACTGCAGTCGCAATTTAAAATAACAAAGCGCATTATTCTGTCCGAGTTATCCATGTTGTTTGACCCATTAGGACTCATTAACCCAGTAGTTGTTAAGGGTAAAATTTTATTGCAGAGATTTTATCTTCACAGAATGGGAAGCATTTAGAGATCGTCTGAAGGAGTTGGAGAAGATCAAAATTCCACAATATGTTTTAGCTTTGAGACCAAGCAATATTCAACTGCATGGATTCTCGGATGCTTCGTTGCGTACTTATGGTTGCTGCGTTTATTTGAGAACCGTCGACGAAAGGGAACAGGTCTCTTGTAACTTGGTTACCGCAAAGTCCAGAGTAGCTGCAATTAAAACGCAAAGCCTCCGTAGGTTGGAATTGTGTGCAGCTGAAATGTTGGTTTCGCTAATATCAAAGATTCTGCCAAGTTTCTCTCACCTATCTGAAGAGATTTACCTCTGGACTGATTCTGAAATTGTGTTGTGTTGACTCTCAGCGCATCCGTCTAGTTGGGAAGTATTTATTGCAAATCGAGTCTCGAAGATACAAACTGGTTTGCCACAGGGTGTTTGGAAATATGTTAACACATAACAAAATCCGGCAGATATTGTGTCCAGAGGAGCATTCGCGGATGAATTAAACGAAAGTATCTGGTTTTCGGGTCCTAAATTTCTTAAACAATCGGAAGAAATGTGGCCTAAGCAAAAAGATTTTTCCTTAATCGAAAAGGATACCCCTGGCAAGCGGAAATGTAAGGGGGTTCTGTTGTCAAAACCGGTTGAGGAGACCTTTGAAGAAAACTATTTGCTTTTCAATGACATCAAAAAGACATGCAGAATATTTGCCCGTGTCGTTCGGGTGCTTACAAAATATCGCAAAGGAAAGGAAGTCAGTCAGGAGATTGGTTTTGATGAACCAATTAGAGCGAGTTTTAATGATCCTCTAAAAGCGGATGAGGTTGACGACGCCTTATTAAGGATTGTGTGGAATATCCAGCAAAAAAGTTTTCATGATGAAATTCACCAACTTGAGAAAGGAAATATGATTAGCCCATCGAGTCGCGTCAAAAATCTTAATCCCTTCCTTGACGGTGACTCATTTAAACTCCTCCGAGTGGGTGGGCGTCTGCTGAATGCGGACATTCCCTATTGTACTAAATGTCCCATCCTTCTTCCTAAATCTAGTCCTTTTGTCAAAAACCTGTTTGTGCATTTACATAATAAACATTATCATGCAGGTCCACAAGCTTTAGTTGGAATCGTGAGACATAGGTTTTGGGTGATTGATGCTCGCCGGCTAGCGAAGCAGGTCGTGGATGGCTGCCTGGACTGTTTTAAACACAAATCAAAGATGTTGAAGCAAATAATGGGACATCTACCTAGTGACAGAGTACAACCTGCAAGACCGTTTCAAAAGACTGGCGTCGATTTTTGCGGTCCATTCCAAACGACTTATAAGCTGAGAGGGCAGCGAACGACCAAGTCGAACATAGCAGTCTTCGTTTGTTTTGTTGTTAAAGCTGTTCATTTGGAGATCGTGTCAGACCTATCCAGCGAAGGTTTCACTGCGGCTCTTAAGAGGTTCGTTGCAAGAATGGGTTTGTGCCAAGATTTATACTGCGATAACGGTACAAACTTTGTTGGAGTCCGCAATCAGCTCGAGGAATTTAGGCGAAAATTCCTAGAACAGCAGATGGAAACGAAGATCAGCGATTGGTGTGCGGCAGAGCGCATACAGTTTCATCACATTCCGCCCAGAACCAATCATTTTGGAGGTCTATGGGAGGCGGCCGTGAAGTCGGCAAAAAATCATCTGGTTCGTACTCGCAGTGAAGCTTATCTGACCTTTGAAGAGCTGTCAACCGTGGTGGCGGATGTCGAAGCCATTTTGAATTCTCGGCCAATGTATTCAATGTCCAGTGACCCGAGTGATGAGCAAGTGCTTACTCCTGGGCATTTTCTAATTGGCGCACCGTTGAATGCAGTTGTCGAACCAATGGTCACTGATTATAAGATGTCGGCGTTGAAGAGATGGCGACGGTTGTCACTGATAAACCAACACTTTTGGAATCGATTGTCCAAGGAGTATTTTGTCAGTCTACAGAAGCGTGTCAAATGGCAAACTACAGCTGAAAATATCAAAACCAACACCCTTGTCTTAGTTTGGGATGATAACTCACCTCCGCAACAGTGGCTTTTGGGGAGGATTACAAACTTGGTTGTATCCTCAGATGGTGAGGTGCGCGTCGTTGATGTAAAAACCAAAAAGGGAGTCAATCGCAGAGCAGTTCATCGATTGGCAGAACTTCCTATAGATAATTGAAGATATCCCTCAGATACTTCAAGGTAGGCAGAATGTTAATGCCATTGTTAGCTTTGTATTGAAATTATGAATTTTATTTATTATGAACTTTCGAAAATTTTGTATTAATAGAATAGATCAATAATGAATTGAATTAAAGTTACAAATCTAAAAAATAGTATTGCAAAGTTAAATCTCAACCCTAAATATACGCTGAATTACGCTTTTAACTTAACAAATAAGACTTTGCGCACTCTTTTGCTAAATTAAATTGTATCGAGTACAAAGTGTTATAGTTGACTAAGAACCACAGCGCAGACAAGACAAAGTTATTAACAAGAAATAAAGAAAAGTTCAAATATAAAGGAAAAAAATATATTTTATTTAAAAGAAATTTGAAGTGTGAAAACTATCACATTAAACAAGGATGCTTAACACTTTCCTCTACCATGTTAAAATTAAAGTAAATTTTGTTTAGGCCCCCGAAGAACTCTCTGCCAAATCTCTGCCAAAGCCTGTAAATGATAAATTCATAAACTTTTCGGGTAACTTGAAGGCCTTGGGCTATTCAAAGAATCAGCAGTATATGAGCCATAACCCTTAGGTCATCACAACTGATCTTCATTGACGAGTGCAAAGTTTTCCATTGAACTTAGTCTAACCTTCGCTCATTAAGCCTCACATTACGCTTTCCTTTTTACTCTTCATGGTTACCGTCCAAGTGAACGACAATTCATCTACTTATTTTTAATTTATAACCTCATCAAAATTGCTTATCTCCAGAAGCTCTTTATGTGTCAATTTCTAACTTTCTACTCGATATACTTAGAGACCTTTGCTAGCTTTTAAATTGCTTAAACTTTTGAACTTAATCAATTCATGTATCTTCTTCACAGCTCGATACTTTCTTAAATTTTGCGTGGCAACACCTTTTAGACTCTGAACTACTTGAGTGATTATCGTTGATCGTTTTGCGGGGCTGTCATCTTCACGTCGCATCTTTACCCAAACCCAAACCTTACCAGGACCCTCTACGAAATAATTCTTGTGTGATGTTGGTCTTGTTTCGCGCACCCCACAGGAAGACCAATTAGGATGTAGTAAAGTGGAAGAGTTATGATCCCTATAGTTCAGACTATAAAGAGAAGAAGATGTCGGTCCTGTAAGCGTATTTTTTGCATCACTTTGGTGTTCTACGTAGTTTGTTAGTGACTAGTCGCTAAAAGGCAAACCGTTTACGCGGCAGTTTAGATTCTCTGAGCCTAGTTTCTGTTGGTTCCCTGGTATAATTTTTAAGGCTGCTTTGGATATATATTGACGCTTTATTCGGAGTTATGTCCAGGCAGAGAATATATGTACCGTTTCATAGGAACATTGAGTTATTCAGAGCTTATTTATGGCTCGACTTTTTGCTTACTTCTATTCAACGACATTGATATACGATTTCAAAAATGGATTTGCAATACTGATTTATAAAACAACTCAACAGAACGAATCGGTCAAAGTCATTTGCTTTATTTTTGCCGGAACTGAACCTGGTCGGACATCGGCTTTGTAGTGCTGACTTAGAAGATGTAAAAGTATGCACATCGCTCACAGCTCTGATGACCAGGCTTCTAGCTTGACGAGCATGATGGCAACGTATAGGTTGATACCATCTTTGAAGGCTCGTAAATAGTGCAAATCGTCAGTGTACCAAACCGGCATATGGCTTTTAGGTAATAAAAGTACTCTTTCTTTCTCTAGCTCTTACCTGTTTAGCCTACGAATTGGCTTTTGTTGTTTTTGCTCTTTGAAGGGTTGTAAGTTGTATTGGGTCCAAGCTAGATTTTTTTGTGATGACGTTATTTTACCTATGCTCAATGGATGACACTGCAGATGGAAGCAATAAGTGAATCTAGAATCAAGGATCGTTGAATGGGGGCTTGTTTGGAAAAGGTTGACATTCAAAATTGGTAACATTATTCGTTGTGTTGCTAGACTCTTTTATATTATCGTGAAAAAACGAACCGATATGCTAAACTAGTGCCCCGAGATGCTACTCAGAAGGAAATTCCAAATTTCTTCTTCTTATTCTTTTTCAATCGTTTTAGGCTTTAAGCTGAAAGCTGCATTTGTGAATTTCATCGTTTATTCCAGCTCTCGGTTTCAACTCGATAAGAGTTAAACATGGATTACTTTCACTTTGGTCTCGATTCTTCTTCGGTTGAGATTCAAACTGCTTTAATTCTTCGTTTTGTGTTGCTTCGTTTATTCTTTTGGTAACTGCCACCTGCCTACTTTCGAGGCAATCGCGAAGATTTTTAGATAGTTGTTTGTACACCCAAAGCTGAAGCTAGTTTTAGCCACAAGTCTATAGAGACGACTTCGGCTCTGGAGAGATCGTCCATGAGCAACCAATAAGTTTGAACGATGGCATCAACTTGCCTTAAGCCATTCTGCCACTCACTGTGCTAGAAGAAGAGCTTGAAAGCTCAAAAACCTGTTTTGCGCACACAGAAACAAAGATCTTCCTCTCGATGGCCCAGGATACTATGCCATCCGATGCAACGACACCGGAACTTCCGCTGATGCGCAATTACGAAGTCGACTTGCCTCGTGTTCAGGACTGGCTCTGGTCAGACTCTGAACCTGGAAAGGAATGCAGACGAATCTTCACGGATGGTTCCAACACCGATCAAGGATCTGGTGCTGGTCTTTTCATGGAGAGCGACACCACAGGACTTTATGCTATCCTAATGGCCATGGACTTTGCTGCGAGTAACAGGTGAAGGCGGCGAAGTATCTGCATCTGTAGCGACAGTCAGGCTGCGCTTAAAGCCTTACTCAACCCTTTAATCACCTCCAAAATAGTTCGTGACCCCAACGTCTATAAAAAATCTGCGGCAGTCTTGTTGCCTCTCAACAGAAAAGACTGCAGACAAATTACTGGCGTTCTTACGGGCCATTACGCTTCTGCAAAGCATGTTGAGGTGCTAGGCTTGAGCGATACCACCAACTGCGAAGCCCGTGCAGAAAGCGATGACACTGCGGAACATTTCCTGTCTGATTGTCCTGCTTTTGCTCGTATCAGGTGGCAGGTATTTGGTGCTAATGTGGTGAGTACTGTAAACCTAAGCTCCGAATACTTCCTTAGGAAAACGAGTAAATTTAAACAGCAAAAGTGGTGTGTCCTCCTTGTAGTACATTGCACCAGTATTGAGTCTAAGTGCTCCAGTGCAGAAAGCCTCGCACCTCGCTATGTACCCAACACCTCTGTTTGAAATGGCCCTCGATGAGGTACACTAAGCATAAGGTAGGTCCATTCTGATGCCATTAGAAAGGGGCATGTGGGTCACGCTGCTCGCTCCACGTGCGTCTTTTTAATTATGTCGTAACATAATCGAGAAGAAGAACACTTCGGTTTATTTTAATCACCAGTGATCTCCGCTGGGTTGTTCATATTGAATTTTTTTTTGCGAAGGTCATTTTTAATCTTTGTAATACTTGTGTTTTTACATGCGTGCATACACAGTTCGACCATTTGTCATCCCTAACCCACCTTGACGTCAAAGTATTCCCCATTCCCAGCAACTACACAGTCCGCATAATTTTCTCTGCTGTTTTAGGATTTTTAATGACTCATTTTTCATGATGAGGTTATTAGTCTGACCTCAATTCCTGGAAACACATTATTAAGATGTTACCTGCATGAGGCCGTAGAAAGCTGTTGGCCGCTCAACGGAACCTCCCACTCATCAGCTACTAATGCCTTTTACATCTGTCCATACTTTGTGGACTCAGTGTCGCTCTTAATTTATATGTAGCTCAACTCCGTGCAATGACACGAAACGGGAAAAATAAAACCAAACCAAGTGAAAACAAACGAACAAATAAAAAAAAGCAAAAAAAACATAAAACATCCTTTCTATTCGACAAACATGAAAATAACAAACAATTCCATTC
This sequence comes from Portevinia maculata, assembly GCA_949715645.1. Lineage (NCBI taxonomy): Eukaryota > Metazoa > Arthropoda > Insecta > Diptera > Syrphidae > Portevinia > Portevinia maculata. The sequence continues at coordinate 27,112,266 of OX454528.1, read as the reverse complement.
ATCGTCCACACATATGTCTCTACCGCCAACACCCGCACCCCGCAACCATCGTCACCATCATAGCTATTGAAACGGGTATGGGCTTTTGTGTATTTTTAGGACACACGGAATGTGATTAATGGTAAAAGCAAAACGCCATTAAGCGAAAATACAAATTATTATGTGACAGGCCTGTGCAGTTAGCTAGCTACTACATCAGTCTCGTCCGGAGCCCCAATCTTTTAAGTCGGTCACATATACTTATATACTAAAACATAAAGTTATGGAACTGCGTGTTGTGGAACGTTTTGCTGGGAGGGAAGGCAGGACGTTCTCGTAATCACGCCTGGCATGCATCACACAAAACTCACGTCTTTGTACCTTAAAAGTTGATGCCTTGTTTCGAAGGATGGAAACTATTTCAAATGTCATAATTATTTAATGAAACTTTATTCCTTAAAGTAAAACAAAGAAAACCCCATCGAAAGCAAGTATACGGGTGGCTGCAATCAACCATAATGCATTTATTCAATTATGTGGAGCTTAGTCGTCGTATATCCTGTTGGGACTCAGAGATAGAAAACTCAGCTCGAAAAAAACAACATACAGGATGTTCTGGAATTTGTAATTAAATCATTTAATGAATCCTTTTGAGGGTACATTGTATTCTCCTTTCAATTACATTACTCTGACGTATTTTTTGAAAGGAGGGATTGAGATTACTTGTCCCTTTGGGGATTTTAGGTGTATATTGTCAGACTGTATTTTCAGCAGAAAAGTTAGGACTGTTGTAGATGTTTCCTTAAATATGAGTTCCTTTCTAAAAGGTTCTTAAAACAAATTGAGATGATTCACCCCAAATCAGCGCATTAAAAATGCGGTACCACAGGGCTGTGTGCTTTCACCACTTCTTTTTTGTGTTAAGAAACATAAACTGAACTGCCTGTACAGGGATGGACTAATTAATAACTATGCAGCCCCCAGAAAAAAATTACTTTTCATATTTCCCAAGAACTACATAAACAGCAATAAACAAAAAGACTCCACTTAATTTTTAAAAAATCCGGGCGCACAGTTGTCATCCAGAAAGGTGGCCAGGCCAATCGTACGACGGTGAAACTGCCTCCAGAAGATCGCCGCTCTGAGAGGAGTGCTGGTCTCTACGCATAGTTTTTACATTGTGCTCTTATAGTCCCAAGCCTATAACTCAACTTATAGCTTAGCAACTTCTTTATAGCGATATCGGACTGAAATATAACAGACTGGAGTGGACGTAAATTTGAGAACACTGGATATGAATCCATATCAAATGCTTTGCACCATAGAAACATAGACAAACCAACTATAAAATGGATCAAAGCGATGCTGGAAAGTCGCAAAATAACTGCCTCATCAGGAACGACCTCAGTATTAGTAACAGCCGTAAGAGGCTGCCCACAAGGGGGAGTACTTTCACCCGTCTTGTGGTTTTTAGTCATCGATGACCTGCTACACAAGATGAGCAATTTGGGCTACACTACAATTGGGTACGCCGATGATATTGTCATCATTTTCAGGGGCAAAGACTCAATTAGAGTCACATAAAAAATTAAAAATGCTCCAGAGACAGCCATAGACTGGTGCATCAAGAAAATCTTTCCATAAATCTCAGTAAAGCCGTCATCATTCCTTTCACCAAAAGGAGGAAATTTGACCCAGGTCTAATCACAATTAACGACACGGTCGTAGAGTATTCCGAAGAAGTCAAGTATCTTAGAGTAATCCTAGATAAGAGCCTTAACTGGAACTCTCACATTTACAACAAAATCATTAAAGCTAATAGAGCTTTATGGGCCTGTCGCCGCGCATATGGCAGAACCTCGGGAATCTCTCCAAAGATCGTCCAGTGGATTTACACAGTGATGATAAGACCCATTATAACATACACCTCCATAGTATGGTGGACAAAAACCACACAAAAGATCGCAATAGAGAAACTTAAAAAGGTACAACGGCTTGCGTGCTTTTGTATCTCCGGAGCCATGCGAACCTGTCCAATAGCTGCCATAGAGGCAATAACAGGACTAACACCTCTCCACATATACATTCAGAAAGTGGCGATCTGCAGTGCAACAAGTCTAAGACAGTTTAACGATATAAGGCTTACTGACCATCCGGAACTTAAGAACCTTCTTGATGAACTTCCGGAACTTAATATGAACTGCGCGGTCATAGACCGCATCCAACAAAAACTATGCTTCAACAAACGATTCTCTGAAAAAAAGTCCCAGCGTATTTCAAGCAGAGCTCCACGTCATTCAAGAATGCCCCAGCCACATTTTTTCATCTGGCATAAAAGGCGCAATCATCCATATATTCACGGATAGTCAAGCAGCTATAAACGCCCTTAGCTCGCATACCATTGACTCCAGATCAGTCATGTACATCTTCAATACCCTGGAACCACTCGGATTAAGAAGCAAGACCAAACTATGGTGGGTTCCGGGTCATGTCGGGGTAGAAGGTAACGAAAAGGCCGAGGAACTGGCCAGAAAAAGTTCAGAAACACCTTTCAAAGGTCCCGAACCCTTCTGCTGCACTCCTAGATCAGCAGCAACGGCAGCAATAAAAAGCTGGGAACATAGAAAATGTATCTATCATTGGAAAATCATCCCAGGTCTAAGACAGGCCAAACGAGACATTCGGTAATAAAGCCAGCAAATGCCTAAATCTAAGCAGGTTAGTAGGTTACCTTACTGGTCACCATGGTTTAAGATATCATCTAAACAAAATGATATTAGCAGACTCTCCGGAGTGCCGACTTTGTCTTGAAGAGAACGAGTCAGCTGAACACATTTTATGTGAATGTCCAGCCCTTAATGGAATTAGAAAGAAGATCTTTTTCAGGGAACATATGAGCCCCGAAGACATAAAGAAATCTTCTACTGGTAAAATTGTCCGCTTTACACGGAAAGTAGAAATTCTACTAGCTTAAACTTTTTCTGGCACATATGGTACAAAAGACCTCTAAGTTTTGTACCATATGACCTTTTAGGTCTTTTGTCTTTTAAATCGCCTTGGCGAGTCACAAGTTTTATAAAAAAAAAATAGCATGTCACAACACCTCATGAAACAATAAAATAACTGGATAACTCTGCAAAGAGAACGCATGCATCCCACGATCCTGCCCGCAAAAATGTGATTACTTGATTACGCTTCCTTAAAAATGCATTACAAATCTCTATTCCTTCCCCAAAGTGTTATCATCCGTTACGTGTTTGTGAGTTACGTCTTTTCGCTGTCCATTCGGGTATAAACAGAAAGTAGCAGATTTTTCCACGTTAGTGCCCCTAAGGCAACTAGGGAACTTGCCTTTCAAAGTCTAACGACGTTGTTTAGATTTCCTTGCGTGTACAAGAAGATCCAAAGAATATTGTCACTTTGGATTGGATTCTCGTCACCACCTCAAGAAGCAGCTTCTACTTCGACCTTCTCATCCTCTTCCTGATTTGCCATAATCCGACTATCAACCAAAGCAAATCTCTCGTTCGTCCTTCCGTCTCCTTCCTTTTTCTTTTTCTTGCTGACGGCGAGGAAGGTGGTAAGCGTAACATAAGTAGACAATAAAAATGCATTAAATTTGTGTTTTTTTACATTTTCCAATTCCTCTTTCGCGTTGTTGTTTTGGGTGTTTTTTTTTTATTGTGTCTCTGCTTTTCGTTGGATTCGGGCAATGCTACATACATTAGAGATGAAATTGGGTTTAATAAAAATGAAAATTAACACTGGCAAAGCAAGACAAGCGCTGGCCGACAAACAGACAGACAGTTAGGAGTCAGCACCCAAAGACCTGGGTCGCGCTGTCGTCTTGTTCTCTGCGTGTTATAATGGCGGACCTATTACTTTAACGCTTCTTAATGACTTTAGGGTGGCACAACGTTTGAGAAGAATATAAGCGAGCGGTAGGGATGGGTTTTCATATCTGGAAAATGAACAACCATCCAACCAAATGAGCATCATTACGATGGCCGCTTGATGATGCATACCAAATTGGGGTTAAATTGGAGTGTACGATATTAGGGGATTGAGTTTTCTGAGCGTTGATTGGGTGAAAGGATTATCCCTGGAATGAAATATTTTGAGAGACGAATTGCGGCAGTAAAAGTTAAGTCATTGCTTTATCTATGAGATGAGGCTATTACACTTGCCCTTCATAAGATTAATTCTGAATTTTCCGAGGTTTAATAAATTTTTTTTAACAATCTGGGGCTGGGCTAAAGCGAAAGCAATCATATTATTATAGAATGGAAAGAAATGAAGAGAATTGGAAAATGGTCTCTGTTGAACACAAGTCCATTATGGGACTATTAGTTTGGTAATGATACAAGGCTTAATCAAATCGATACAAATGAACTAACTTTTGTACTAAAATTTCTTCACTGTAATTATTCTTTTCTTCAGTCGGATATTTATGTATAGGTAGTACATATTTGGAAAACCATTATTTTGATTTCAAATCAGTTGAGACTAGTGTTGAAACAAATATTCGGTAACTATTCGGTATTCGGCCTATATTTTCTATTCGGCCGAATACCGAATATTGAGTTACTTTTCGGAATACCGAATATAGTTAGAAAAAGGTATAAAAAAACCAAAAAAATGGTCCTCCTATGTCCTATCTGAACAACAGCACAACACTCACGAGAATAATAGCGTCGCGCTCAGCGTAGAGCAGCGTAGACAAGACTGAGTATAAAATTATGTATACCCACTACCAACACATACGTAGGTACCTACTCTGAGTGAGCGATCTCGCATTTCAACAGTTGACGTCCGACCGACCGACGCAAGGCAGCGCGAATTAATTTATTTTACTTTAACTTTAATAAAAAAAAAACTTTATTTAAATTCAAAACAACTTAAGGTTAAAAAGTTATCATATAGTTCTTAATTCTAATAGATGGTGATCTGTTCTTGCTGCTGGTCGAAGAAACTGAACTTAACATACAAAACACTTCTATTTATTGCCCACTTGATGCATGGGTAAGGTGACCATACGTCGCGCTTTAGGTGGGACAGTCCCGCTTTTAAGCAGTCTGTCCCGCTGTCCCCAGCGGGTACCAAAATGTCCCGCTTTAGCAAATAGACCAAAATATGTTATTAGAGACGAACCTCGACTTACCTACATATTCCATCATAGTCGGAATACGATAACTTCATTAAAAATGGAATCAAACGTAACAAAGTAAGCCATTAACATGAAAAAGAAAAGCTGTTCCCAAAAGGTTAATCAGCATTACAACAAAATTATACAAACTTCTGTTCAAGTCCGGACTCCTTTATAAAATCATTATGAAAAAAAACTTTGTATCTTACGATTGAAGTTGTATGTGGATGGGGTGGAAAGCCTATTGTGCATGTGTATAGCCGATTTCAAAACAACGGTCACCTGCTCAGAGAGAGGATTTAAGAAAACTTAAATTGTGCGCAACAGCCTAAATGAGTAAATGTGATCTCTATTTTACTGCAATGGAAACAAAAAACTAAATTGTTACTTAATTCCACAAGCGTTACGCTTTGACATAAAAAAAAAATATGGTCACGTTATGCATGGGTCCACTCCAGACATAATCATTATCATTTCGGGGATGAATGCTGAGACACGATCGTACGTGTTCAATATGTTTACTTCCTAGAGATTGCCATCTGCACTTCTTGTGCGTAACATTGTTGATAATGGTCAATCTAATGGCACTGTTTGTGACGACTGACTTTGTTCATGTTGTATCTGGTGGAGTGGATTGATTATTTCATGATCGTGCTCGACTCTGTTACTTTGTTGCGGATTGATTATGCTTTGCCTCGTCAATATACTCTACTTTGTTTCGTTTATTAACTTATCCATATTGATCGTTGTTTATTCAGCTGCACTGCATAGTTCCATTATCATATAATTAGAGATGATTTACGGGGTATCGGTTTTTGCTAAGGGTGGCTGACGGCTGACCGTAATTATAACCATAATTTATTGGGTGGTTAACTCGCGCCAAATGACCCTTCTCCTTTCTCTTATCTCTCGGAGACGAGCCTGTCAATACAAACGCGATTCAAGTGAACGAGGTTTGCACACAAAAAAAATGTTTTTCCTCGAACATCGATAGCTTGATGTTGTTTGTTTTTGAAGGATATTTTTCGTGAAAGACAAAGAAAAGAACATAAACTAAATGGAGCGATAAAAAGAAAGCTTTTAGGTGTGTGTCCCAAAAATAGTGGAATTTGTGGAGAATGATCTTATGTTCAATCAACCATGTTCGCCCGAACTATGTTCGTACTTTTCAGAACTTTAAAATCTGGCCGAATATTCGGCTATTCGGCATATACTATTCGTTTCAACACTAATTGAGACCCTTTCTCCCTCCAGTTATCGAGTGTCTTGCTCTCTACGTAATTTATATAACGCGTCTTTCATTAAGGACCTGACAACTTCTTTTTCAAATAAAATGCAAACTTCTTGAGATACCTATCTCAAAAAAAAAATTATCGGCTTGAATTACTATCAATCGTTTATGAATGGAATTCGACTTCGTTCATTATGTCCACCACGGAAACGTATTCAGCGGTCGATCGTTGAACCCAATTTTCGATGACTCCACAGCACATTTCGACCGATACGGCCGCTTTTCTCGTTCAATATATGCTCTGAGCTCCTATAACGTCGCCGGCTTGTTCGTGTAGACCAATGATTTAATGTACATACATTCATATTAGGCTTTAACGGCCCATACTGGGCCTGAACCTAGCTTCTACAACCACTTTCATGCGAAGTGGAGGGGACCTACAGTTTTACGCCGACTCCGAACGGCAAATTTGAGAAGCTTTCTCATGACAATTTGATACTCTTGGATGTTTGTCAGACGTTCGCAAGAGGTGCCAACAACACACGGTATTCCCAAGTGGTCCCCCATCACCCATAACTCCTGGTGATCGAACGAGAACCGATTGATTCGACGTGGCAAGGTCGTTGGCCACAATGATTTAATGTAGCCCCATAAAACAAAAGCCTAGAGGCGTTAAATCACACGATCTCGGCGGCAAATGAACGGGTCCGTTTCTCGAGATAACACGTTCACCGAACTAAGACTTCAATAACTCGATTGTTGCACCCGCTGTGTGGCTTGTGGCATTGTCTTGTTGGAAGCACATATCACTGATGTCCAATTCATGCAATTGCTCAAAGAAATAACGTTCCAACATGTCTCTGTAGCGAATACCATTTATAGTAACGTGACGGTCATTTTCATCGACGAAAAAAACGGCCCAATGACGCCACCAGCATGAAAACCGCACCAAACAGTGGCTTTTTGCGGATGAAGTGCTGTTTCTTGAAGCACATGAGGGTTCTCACCTGTCCAGTAACGCATATTTTTCTTACTGACGAAGCCGTTTAACCAAAAATGCGCTTCATCACTGAAGATGTTCTTGCGATGAAATTCTCCATTTTCTTCCATCATGTCCAGAGCGCAATTCAAGGACGTACGTCGCTTCATATGATCAAGTGCCTTTAGTTCTTGAGTCAGCTTGAACTTGTAAGGGTGATCCTTACGCAAAATTCGCCATGATGTGGTCTGGAAGAGGCCCAATTCTTGAGAACGCCGTGAAATTGACTGATTTGTTGCGACGGACGGGCAAAACGTAGTCTCACTGGCACGGCAACATCAAGCAGCGAATATTCTGACTCAAATTTGTTCACTAGAATATGAATTGTTTGTCTAGTGGGACGAGAAAAACGTCCCAAAATTGGCGCTAACGCTCTTAAAGTTGTGACCACAGACGTTGTTGATTTTACTGAATATTTTGACATTGACAGTTCGGTAAACGGTTTAATGGTGCGTTCACACTGAAAGTTTGAAGTTGTTAGGTCGCTATTGAAAGACCCTTTACATATATTGCCTTGTTTTAGATTGTGTAAGGTCTTATTTAAAGGCCGTCTCACTTGGACATAATTGTTGACATGCTATCGATAATGTTGCGTCTCTTCATCTTCTATACTGCTTGGGAGCAGCTAGTATGTATCTTTGACTGAAAAATACTGATTCTGAAAGATATAACATAAGATGCCTGTGCGGTATTGGGTCCATCTTTAAACCATTGGCATAGAGAACAATCCCTTCATCTTTTGTGACCACTTTTTTCGCCGGTTATATCAGCCATTATCCGATAGAGTTCAGTTAAATCATGCGGCGTGGTTGCAACTATTATTCTATTTGACTTTTACGTCCATAATTACAATTCGCTACGCTACTCACGCACAACTGATGAGGCAGCGGAAGGCAGGTCGGGCTCGGAGATTTTCTACAGTGGAGCACTCAGAGTCAATACTGGCCAGGAAGACACACCACTTTTACTAAAATTTTGTCGTTTTTCTCGGAAAAACGTGTAGACGCTTCAGTGATAAAAGGGTACGCCTGAGAGTAGACTTTCAACAGAGAGTCGACCAGCATGCACCAGTGAAGACAGAACGTTGACTTCCCGGCAGCCTCTGTTTACACCCGCCATCACATAACTGCCAGAATTCGAATCCGCAACCAACGTTCTATTAGCATTGCTTTAATCCACAGCACCAATGGATTGTCTACACCGTGTTGTCCGACAAAGCTACACAACCTGCCAAAAGTTCCATAGTCAAAAGCACTCAATATCGATCAAAATGCCCATCGCGTATTTTTTCTTGTCAAGCGGCCTCTCAATTCCACCTAATAGATTTCGGAGCGCAGTCTTGCAAGACTTTCCGCGTAGATAGGCATGTTGCATCAGCGATAGGGGGTGCATTTTCAAAGGAGGTTTATGCACATGAAGCTCAACCTGTTTTTTCATGCTTCCTAGCAAAAAGGACGTCAGACTGATTGGTATGAAGCTCTTGGAGAGTGAGTAGTCATTTCTGCCAATTTTTGGTATAAATCCAACTGTACGATAGGGTGTAGGTATGTATGCGAGTGCAAGAATAGCAATGACGATTCTCTTCATAGTCGGTAGCAACTGGTGAGCGACACCTCCGATGAGACCCTTCAGTTAGTAGCCACTTCAAAGAACCGTTTTTATAAATTTAAGTCGACCCCTCCCTTCTTCTTGTTATCACAAAAGTTGGCAATGAACCAACAATCCAGTAGATGGTTACCTCGCATTTTGCATTTGCTGCTGCCCCAAACCATGTTCTGAGCATTATCGCAACATATAACTATATACAACTGACGCAACGAAAAAGGTTTTCCAATCCCCATTCGTTTCGTAGCGTGTAGCTGCCAGCAACCATATCCTGGCCACAAAATTTTCCTAGCTTAGCCGCTGAGATTAGGTTCGACACAGCAAGACAAGCCCTGAGCTTAAGGTGCTAGGCCTAAGCCATACCACCAACTGCGAAGACTGTGGAGAAAGCTGCTTTTGCTCGTATCAGGTGGCAGGTATTTGGTGCTGATATGGTGAGTACTGTAAGCCTTAGCTCCTTATCATTGAAGCGCCTTCTCGTCTTTCTTAGGAAAACGAGTAAATTCTCACAGTAAAAGTGGTGTGTCTTCCTGGTAATACAATGGACCTTGAGTGCTCCAGTATAGTCTCGCACCCGAAAAAAAAATGTTGTGTGGAGCGATGTTACCGGTATTTCTCCCCAGTTCTCCTCTTTCAGCTTTCCATCTATTGCATGCGAAAAAGTTATATTGCGGGTCGTCTTCTTGTTGTTTATCTTGTTGTTCTTGGGAGTACCCGTACTGGCAGTCTGGACTGTTCGTTTTGCCGATCTTGGGAGAAAGGCGGTGAAGTATCCGTGTCCGGTGAGTAACTGGGTAACGTAATAGTTAACCTCACCGTGTTTTCAGTCATTCTAGTCTCTGCACAGCTTCCATCTGCTCTCTGTACTTTTCCTGTCGAAGCGCGTCTTCCCAAATCTCACATCCGTAGAGGAAGCATGCGTTGTCGACATCAGGAGCCTTCTCTTACTGCCGTTAGGCCACCAGCCCACTCAGTGATGCGGTCACTTTCGACGCTCGTTCCGCCGCGTTCTTTATCTGGTGCCAGGAAGACCCAAATATTTAACGGCGTCTTTGCTTCTTATTACTTCCTGTCCGATTTGGAAGTCGATTAGAGTCGGCATACTTTTCTTCGTCAGAAGGACTATCTCGGTTTTTTCTGTAGTCAGACTGAGACCGTGTTCATCCATCCAGCAGCTTACTCGTCGCATAACCTGATTGACCTTCCTTTGCGCACTTTCGGTGTCTTTCATCTGCGATATCATCTGCGTAGCCCACCAGGAGGATATCTTGCGGCATCACAATGCGAAGAATAGGAGATGTTTCAGGGGTCCGGTCCAAAATCGATCCTTGCGCTGCTCCGGAGGTGACTTGCATTCTTCGTTGGCCCTCTGTTGTTTCAAAGACCAGTTCCCGGTCCTTGAGGTAGTCCTTCACCATCCGCAGGAGATGGACTGGGATTTTGAATGTGCTTTCGAGCATGTAACTCCACCTGGCTGAGTTGAAGGCGTTTCTGACGTCCAGATCTGCCTTGAGTAGATGCTTCCTCGTTGGGCGATTTGGGTAGCCTTCACTACTCCTTTAATCGCTCCGCTCTCCTTTTCTCTGTACTGCATCGGCGAGTCGTGGTCTCAGCATCTTCTCCCTGCAGTGGGAAGCATAAACAAGGGCCTGTACGCTGATGCAGAACCTGCGTCTCCTCTACCTTTACTAATCAGCACTAGATGTTGTGTCAATGCGGCTTACCAGATCTGATGGCAAACTTAGCCACTTTCCTGCAAGTATATGTCCAGAAAGCTGAGGTTTATCAGTAAACACTTATAAATCTGCAGTGGGTATGGCCCATGCACCTATTTGGATTTTAGTAAGATTTGAAAGACAATATTTTTTACAATGCAACACAATCTTACCCACATTGCAAGAGGTAACCAAAAAAAAAATAGCTGAAATTGTCTACCCTATTCTGCAAAATGGTATCTATTTTTGTTGAACTTAAAACAATGTTAACACACGGATAACCGTTTTTGGCAAATCAAATCCAACCAAAACCGTCTTTTCTTCTGTTCAAAGTTTGAAAACTAAGACTTGAATATTTCGAAAACAAACAAATTTACACATTTTTACTTTGGCAGCATTCCAATGACTTGACTAAAAGAAAGAATTTCTATTTTTTAAAGAATTTCACCTTTCCCGATTGTATTTATCAGAATTTTTTATTGCAAAACCCCAAATCCGCATGACAATTCGCCAAAAATAGCATTATTTGGCATTCATTAGAGTCCTCAAAAGGATGTACTTATAGAAAATGTGTCACAAAACACATTTTTTTAACTGCTATTTTTTGTCGTATACATTAACCGCCAACACATGGCCCAAATTACAACTCTTTCCAGGGGGTTAATAACTTATAACATTCTTAAAAGTGAAATAATATTGACACACCGACACCATTCCCTTTCCCATGTGCGCGATTCTCGCACCAATATTTTTCTGTTCATATTTCTCGTGTTTTTATTCAGCGGAATTTGTACACCACCTCTTTCTATCGCCTAACGAGAGTAGGTCACACAGAAGTTTGGCATTTTTCATTTTACCAAAAAATCACGTAATGCAAATGAAAATCCTCACGAGAAACCATTGAAGTAGAAAGTGCAGGAAAAAATGTCGAACAGCGCAACAAAGTACAGCGGCGGCCTGGGGTTCAGATGGAATACTAGCTACAGGATGGTTAGGTTGTGACAAAAAGATGTCGATGATTATTATGCAGGTGCAGGTGACTGGAAATGTAATAAAAAAAAACTGAAGCAAGGACTCTTATTTTCTCCTTGAAAGTTCGATATTTTTCTTTCTTCTTTTTGTTCACGTTGTTGAAGGATATTTTTTTCTGCTCGTTGTAAATGATTTTCTTCGTAAGAAAAGTGGAGCACATCTTGGAGGACAACGAACAAAAGACGAGCAGCGAATGCTTAAAGTTGTGTAAAATACGGGACAGTAACGGTTTTTTTTTAATATCGCAGAGAGAGTCGAGTTTGAATTCTTATTTTAGTACTTAGTTGCCCTTCTAAACATGTATAAATAGATGTATGTTAGGTGTCGAATTTTCGCCAGAAGGAGTAAAGCATATTTTGCGTTGCTGTGCACAGGACAAGGACTCATCGTCGCGTATTGATGAAATTCGTGAATCATGTCAGTGTACTGCTCTCATTTTGTCAATCTTAAATGCACATTTAACAATGAAATTGTGAAATGAAAATGAGATTTTAGCCCACAGGGGATATGAAACAATATCGCTGCTGGGACAGAAGTAAGGATTCATTACTGTGTGTCCTCTTTGTGAGAATTACTTTCATTTTCATTAAATTCATTAACACAAACAAAAAACCAAACGCAAGGGGAAAATCTGTGAAAAATAAACGGAAATGAAACAATGGGCACTGCACTGAAGCTGGTCCAAGGTAGAGCTTGAATACAATGGGCTTTTGGTGCAGGCACAAAATAGCAAGGCATCGGTTATAGCATTACAGCTGGCAGAAATGGATTGAAATTGAATTTGAGATACAGATTAAGCAAGATTTATGTGGAGCATGAAGCCAGTTGGTTTGAAAGTGTGCATCGCCTTGTAAGACTGTAGGTTCTTGACATTCATGGAAAAAATAATTAAAAAAGCTACAACAATTTTCTGTTGAAAAGTTGATTAAAAATTAGGTCCATAAAATCCTAGTTAAGGGATTATTGGCTATGGAAAGAAATATTTTTTAACAACTTTTAGGGAAAAATCTTAATTAAGAAGTGATTCGCAAATCGAGTTGGGATTAAACTTCTTACAACCGGTCAAAAATAAGTTATTTGCCTTCTTTGTCTGACAAAGGTTAGGTTTGGGCTAGGTAGTGATGATCTTCAATGAGCCTCATTTATTTTTTTTAAATGGTAGCTTAACACTGTCAATTAAAATTGATGTCCTCAGATTACTTTAAAGATAAGAAAGTGAGCGGACCTAGTGTTTTGTTCCTGAAGTTACTGTCATATTTTCATAGTTTAATTCTTACGGTCGCACATTGAAATAGAAAAATCGAAAATGGTCAAAAACAGGTTTTGTACTTTAATTTGACAAAAGAATTTTTTTTCGATAATTTAGATTATGTATAGTGATGGAACATAGCAACTCCGATACGCCGCACTTAGGTGCCTGTGGACCCATTGTGATACCCTTCGGTGGGAGTGTCAGCCTCATTTTTTTGACTTTGCTCGTCCATCCTTGGTCATCTTTTCTTTACTTCACGTATAGATGGCTGGACACCATCTTGATGTCATTAAAAGCTGTAAGGATTAGATAGTAAGACATCAAAGAGTTTTTGATTGTCTTGGAAGAAGTATTTTCCAAGGGTTGTGTTCTTTAAGTGATAGAGGGTTCGACAGTGAATGAGAAATTGAAGTGTGTCCTCATGGGTATCCTTATCACCGCAGCCTCTACAGCTGATGGTGGCATTCTTGAGATTTAGTTTCATAGTGCGTATCCTTAGCCAATTATGACCTTAAGAGTTTCAACCAACTTGGACGGTAATGTTCATAACGTAAAAGTTTGTTGGTCCAGTTCTTATCATATTTTTTTTATATGTAAAATCGAAATCCAGTCAGGCTCGGTAACGATCCATTGTACTACCAGGTAGAAATCTTCTTTTTGGTGTAGAGGTTGGAGAAAACAAGATGTCATTCGTTTCTCTCCATAAATAGTGGCGTATGTTGTTTTTCCGAATGGGGATTGAACCTGCACCATACGGGTCATTAGCCAACACACTAACCTCTAGACCGTCGCCACAAGTGGTTAATAATTTCCAACTGTTGTTGGCTTTCATTTGACGCGCGCTTGTAAGGCAACTGCGAGTTCCCTACTAATTAAATTTCTTTCATTTGCCAAACGATGGTCACGTGAGTTATTTGATCAATGAGGAAAGGTAAAATAGTAGGGACTTGTAGTTGCCTTGAAATTTGAAGGCGCCCAGTCATTGCTTGTATGGCACTTGTTCTCTGAAATAACAGAATCGTGGGTTGACCGACTGCAGTGCCTGTTCTATGTCTACCCTTTTCTAGCCAGTTCGTCAGCTCGATAGTTGCTGAATATGTCGCTGTGTCTAAAACACTTTGGCCGCATTTGGACACGGAAAGATCTAGGGAAATTCTCAAATTGACTAGGAACAGTAGTTGGGATTATTTCTGGGCACTGCCTCCGAAGAAAGCATGCGAGGTGGCTTAGACTGATAGATGTTGGATACATACAGGTTCTGTGGGGATCTACAAGCCAAGGAAGACATAACACACATACTGTGTGAGGGCGAGGGCATAGCACGGAAGCGTAGGAGGTTTCTAGGGAAATACTTCTTCAAATTAGGGGAGCTGAGCGGAACAGACCACAGGAAGCTGGTAAAATTCTGCAGAAAGGTTGAATGTTTTGTTTAGGAAAAGTGTTTTGGTTTTTCTCTTTTTGAAGTTTTGGTTTCAATCGGTCCCCTAGGGATCGCAATGGGCCCATCTGGTGCCTTGTGCTGTATGCGAACTGCATACCGCTGTTTGATCTAACCTAACGTAAGGAACCCAGCACAGATTCGTCGTATGATGCGCGCCAAGAGCTTTAAGCTCTTCGCTACAGCTGCGAACAAGCTGACATTTAATTTCGGTAGCAGAAACCGCTTTTATGGCCGCCTGGTTGTAAATAAATATGGTAATATCGTCCGTGGTATTGTCTTAATGGAAACCATGCTCGCAAACCAGTGATGGCTAGAACTTCTGTTCAGAATACAATGTAAGTGACCTAAAAGAGTTCAATCCGTCTTCCACAATCAGTCCTTATCGTCTGCCTTACCAGTTCACTGTAGCGTGCCCCAAGGCTCAATAATCGGTCCTTTGTTATTCTCTATGTTATTAATGACCTAACACTTGTGATTAAAAATTGTCGTTTTCATATTTATGCTGGTCTATCAGTTTGTCGGGACAACTTACCTACTACTGTCAAGCTCAAATTGGTAAAGGCATTGATCGTACTCGTACCACTAATCATGTATGGCTGTGAGTTGTTTGCTAACCCCAGGCGTAGGCTAAACGTTGCTTTCAATTCAATCGCACGATTTGTATTCAATCTACGTAGATACGATCATGTATCGAGCCACTCTCGGCAAATATTGGGTGCAGTCTTGAGCAGTTTTTAAATTTTAGGACTTGTGCAATGATATTTACAATTTTGAACGAAAAACAACCGGCTTATCTGTACAGTAAAATCGTTTTCTCTCAGTCTATTCGTTCTAGTGGTATCAGGCCTAATGTTTCCACTTGCACGATATCACGTAGGCAATTTTTCATTCATGCCATTCGCCTTTTTAATCAACTTCCTCTTAATATAAGAACCAAGGTCAAGCACAGGAGCTTTTTGTCTTTAGTCTTTTCTTATCTTAGTACACTTCATTGACGTTTTTCCCGTTTAACGTAACTTAACTTTTCTTTTTAATGACAATGTCCATATTATTTATTAATTTTTTAGTTTTACTTAAAATGTTCCCATATTTGTTTTTTTTCATTATTGTTTTATTATTAATATTTTTTCTATAAACATAAAATATGTCGCCATGTATATCCACATGTTAACTGTGCACTCTTAAAGAATATAGTTCTTATTGCACAGCAAATTATTATGATAAATAAATACAAATACAAACACAAATATAACTACTTTAATGATTAATAATTAAAAGTTTTGAGGTCGCTCGCACATAGATTTCGATTGTTCGAAAATACTCAAAAACAAGTTCTACCATCTTTGTTCTGGCAAAAAGATCATGTTGACAATGTGAATGGCCGATAACTTTTTATATGGTTTGCAATTCATATGATTTTCAGGGAAAAATTTGAGCTTAAAAGACGTTCGTACATCAAGTTCGAAAGTTCGCAAATGGTCAAAGAGCTATTTACTTTTTTCTGGTAAAGAAGATAGAAGACATTCGCACATCCAGTTCGAAAGTTCGCAAAGATTATCATGTCAATGAAAGCGGCCGATAACTATTTTGTGTGATTTACAGGCAACAATGGTGATGGTAGTGTATTCACTAAGTGATTGGCAGGTCGTGCGTTCGAATCCCGACCAGGGCCATGATTTTTTAAAATGAATACACACAACAAAAACTGATCTCCCTAAAGCAATTTAGGCGCCACCTGTTGAGAAAAAAAAATCCCATCGCACCAAACTTCTTTCCTATCCTTCTATTCTTTCAGTAAGTAGCACCCAAATGCCTGCGCTGTGGTTTTACCATTATAAGGGTACTGTGTCACTACAGAAAAAAGAAATCCCTTTAGCGCACGCAAATTATAAAAAAAAAACAAAAACAACTAGAGATTTAAAGTCGGTTGCACATCAAGTGTGAAAATTCAAAAAAAAAGTCAAAAAGACAATTTTTCACTTCTGTTCTCGCAAAAAAAATTAAATTGGTAATATGAGTGACCGATATTTTTCATATGATTTGCAAACACTAATGAGAGTTTAAAACACGTTCGAACACTAAATTCAAAATTTGGAAAATAGTCAAAAACCGGTTTTCTCGTCCTTTTTTAGCAAAATATATCATTTAGGTAATGAGAGTGACCTTTGTTTAACTTGCGGCAGTAATTAAGAGCTTTAAAGTTACAAATGCATATATGCGTCCAAAGTTCCAAAATTGTAAAAAAAAATATTTTTTTTTACTTTTATACCTGGCGAAATAGATTAATTTATATATCTATGTACATATGTATATTCTATTACTGTTATGTATTTGCACACTGAATTCGCAAGCAACAATAATTGAAAAATTGTCAAAAACCCATAATTCTAACTTGTTTCTAACAAATTCAGTTATTTTGGCAATTGATACCTTTTCCCGAACCTTATATATCTATTTGATACAAATTTCAGCAAACCATTTGAGCTTAAATGTCGAAAAAATAAAGTTCCAAAGTTCGAAAATGGCCAACTACTTTTTCCATCTTTTTTCCTTTCAAATGACATTAATTTGGTTTGGTAATATTAGCGACCTCTTCTGTTAATATAATTTTCAGGTAAAAAAAAAAGGATTTCAAAAATCATCCGCACACTGAGCTCCAATGTGTTTCGACCCGTTTTTTTCTATCCAAAAGCGTCATTTTGATAATAAACAAGACTCGAAAGATTGGGAGTTTCAAAAATAATCCAAAATACGATTTCTACCCTTTCACTAAAATGAAATGGCGGGCAGTCACTTGTTTCATGTACTCAAAAGGGTCAACGTAGTCCGCACAACCAATGCATGATATGTGGCTCTTACGTGTTTCTATGCCGTATGGAGCAATAGCCCCAATCCTGCAAATTGTAATTGTTGACAAAAAATACAGTCATTTTTAGAGCCCATTTGATGGTGTAGATATATGACGAAGACATCTTCTTAGATTGCTTGTTGCTTTTGTGTTTAGGTAATTTTTGTTGGCGTCTACCAGTTCTAAGAATCGCCGGACATCAAGATTACGATGACGTGTTTGTTTTCTGTGTTTTATTTTCTTGTTTTTTTTTGTACACGTTAGGGGTAGATGCTTAAAGGTGAAACTCCTTTTGGGCCATTAAAAGGTATGCAGAAAGGAAAACATAAAAAAAGGAAGAAAATAGACTAACTATTGTAATATTAGTTCACTTTTGTTGAATCTGGAGACCATGGTCAGGGAGAGAATGACAAAAAGAAATGGGAAAACGTAAATGTTTTTGATGAGTCATTTCATTGGATGTTATTTTTTTCAAGTTCTTTTTTTTATTGTAAAAAGAAATAAGTGTCTGCAAGGCGACTTGGAATGACTCCTTTTTGTTAGCACCTGTCGCTTTATGGTTTCACGCTAATGAAAAATCATTCCCATGCATGTTTGTCATTGCGATATTATTTACCGTTTAGTTTTTAGTGAGTCGATTATACGAAATGCGAGTATAAGTTAAGATCGGTCTTAATGAACTGATTAGAGAAATAAATTTAAACTGGCGATCCGAGGATGAGGCCATACATTTTGCAATCGATTTTCAGTCTTTATACCTACCTGTTGGAAATTGTATACTCGGAAACTTTTACTACCGGGAACAGGTACATAATTTCCAAACAGTAAGTCATAAAATTAGAGGGTAAATAAGAAACAACCGGTGGAATTTCCCAAGATCAAATAATGAACTACTTGAAAAGCGTATAAAAAGATGCGTCACTAGTCTATGAGTTCAGCAATTGTCCTTGGTGGTGGAGGCACTACCGAATCATAGGGGAGATAACCTGACGCCACGACGAAGGTCTTGCAATCTCCATTCGTTTCGTAGCTTATGACTGCAGCAACCAAATCTTGGCCACAGAATTGTCCAAGCTTAGTCGCTGAGAGAAGGTTCGACACAGCAAGACAAGCCCTGGGTCACAGAGTATTGTGGTGCCACGAACACCTCCAAGGCCACAGATGTGATTTTTCCACACCCATGGCTCCTGTATGGATGTTATGTGGGGTTTCGTACTCTGAGATAGGTGTTCCCGCGACAGCCAACTTCTGTCCACTGGTGCTGCAAGCATTGCTGGTTGCAGAAACTGTTTCACCCAGATTTTGTGCGCGGGGACCTCCATCAGTTAGAGATATTACAGTGGAAGGGAACGCAGAAGGTGCGTACGCAGTTCCACCGGTAGGAGTGCGCGAAGCCTTCACCCTCCGTTTATTCCTGTTTGGGCTATTGGAAGAGGAGGCAGCGTTGGTTTCAATCCGCTGGTGCGTTTCGGTTGGGGTAACCTCTGCCCACCTGCATCTCTTAGCCGTCGCCGCCGAGGTAGTGCAGCGCTTTCGCCTTCAACTGGTTCAGTATGTTTGCGCCGCGCGATTACCGCCTTCCTCTGTTTCCTCTTCCGCTGGCTCTTAGACAGAAGCCCAACGGTGTGTACCGCTTCTGCAGCCCGTTCAACCTGTCCCGTTTCCTGGCCTCATCAGCAACAACGCAACAATCAGCTGCCTGTTTATTGGAATGAAGATTAAGCGTCTCCAATTTTCCAGGAGTCTTCGGAAGCAAGCGTTCTTACAACTCCTAAGTCAACGCCTGTACTGGGGGGCCGTTGGTAGTATGTTGGTTGGGGCCTCCAGAATCCTTGTTCCGACCGTAGTCGTTAAGACCACGGGTGGATTTTCGCTGTTGCGAGTGCCACCCGGATAAGAGATACTCTTAGGTTGTTCCTTCATACTTTTCCTTTTGGTTTGGTTCGCGGTAGGGCATTCACAGCGAGTACGGCGCAGTATGTATCTAGTGAAATACGTAAAATGTTGGTTTCAAAATTCGCAAGACTTTTTGCTTTCTCTCAGGCTGGGTGAACTACCATTTGAGATGTTCCAAGGAATTGAACGGAACTACCTTTTGAAAACGTTTTATTTGTTAGTTCTGCCAGCAGTGAAGGTACACGTAGGGAAAAATCCCACATGTAAGTGTTTTTAATTCCATAGGGAAAAAATGTTTGTATTTGCTAAAAACTTTTGATACCCAAGGAACGTAAACCTCCTCAAGTAACCAGAAGAAACCTCAATCCTATAAGTCTATCATATTTCCTTCTATAGAAACTTTGGAACGATTGATTGATTGATCCACGAAAAAACGTTCATGCGCAACTTTTTTCTACGGTCCAGCACCCATACTGCAAAGGTTAATCAGTGGAAACGGCCTTGCACTCAGTCGAACGTAGAGTATTCACTACGCAATAAGGCAAATAGAATGGTTTCATTCTGGATATAGAAGGCGCTTTTAACAACGTCAGCAAATCGCAATTGGCCGTCGCCGTCGGTTATGATTATAAAGATGGATAGCGCTCTTGGTGAGTGGCTCAATCTACTGCTCTCCAGTCGGAATACCAACTCAAAACTGGGTGAACCTTCGGCTAGAAGATCCGTCAGTGGATTTACATCGCAAGGCGGCATCCTTTCCCCCTTCTTTGGAATTTGGTGGTAAGCAAATTACAGACATTCCTGAATAGGGGGGGGGGGGGGGGGGGAGGGTAGGCTCCAAAAATGATTGCTAGATACTCTTCAAAGTCTGACGATATGTAGAATGATACGATTCAGATATTTGAAAACACCATATATTGCTCCAATACTCAAAAAAAAAACAAAGGGGGCACTTCAACATATTGTTTAAAATTTTTTAACTCTAAACCTTAAACATTTATGTAGTTCAAAACTTTTGAGCTGCATAAAACTAAAAAGCTCTTCTGTACATCAATGTATTCCACACCAAAGCGCGCTGTCATTTCACCCTCGTTTCTATTTATTTTTTGTACAATTTTTAGCTTTCACACCTTTATTTTTCGTTCACTCGAATACTATTCACACTCGCACAGGACATTTCGAAAAAAAAAATACCTCGATATAAGCTGCCAGCGTGACCACTTACTAATGGTTTAGTACCAGATCCATTACCTGTAATCATTTCCGTTTTCATCCAGAACTGTGAAGGACATTACTAAAATAACAAAAACTACGTCATCAAATGGTGCTCAGTGTCATAACTTATTGTACCTAAGACCAGTCATTAGTTTACAGGCCGCATGACAAATAATCCGGAGCTAATTGTAGTTATTACATTGCTGAACTATTCGCATGATAAATATTCCAGAACTAATTGTACTTTGTTGAACAATGAAACTAGATCTTATCGATTCGTAAATTGATTACTAGGTAAATACCGCTGCAATGACAACCATCTACTCGTAGGACAGTATTTAAAATTGGCGGCCATGTCATGAATGGAAATTCGTAATTATATTTCATATTATGTAAGCCGTAGAGGCTCTATGCTAAGTGCGTTTGCCTAATTAACGAGGGATCTTACGGTCTTCATTAATATTTAAAGAATACATTTTTGCCACATCCCTTGTGAAAGTCGGACAAACACTTAGTATAAACTAAACTGTCATAAAGAACTGCTAGCAAAAAAATTCATTCCTTCAGCATATAAAATTGAAGGTAATTTCCATTCATGAGAAAAATATATAGATTCGCACACACAGAGGGTTGGAGAAGCCTTAGGTTTTAGGACGTTAATGCTTAGTGTTTATTTTTACTTGTTAAGACAGATACTAAAGGCGAACCCCACAGGCATGTAGTGAAGTGGGAGGGTTATGATTATGATCCGTTTCGGCCAGACCATAACCTCGTCGTCAAACCATCCAACGTACAAAAATGATGCCCTTCAAATCAACAAACCTACACTTAAATTTATCTCAGTTATACAGTGAACCAACAGTGGTTCAAGGATATCCCAATTTGCAAAAGTAATCTCAACTCAACTTCCTTCAAACCACAAGAAACGTAATTACGAGTGCAACTTTTTCAAAAACGCTATTTTAGGTCCTACTGGCTTTAAAAATCGATCAAATACAGGGTCTTTCATTAAGGACTTGACAACTTCTTTTTTAAATAAAATGCAAACTACTTGAGATATCTTAAAAAAAATTATTGGCTTGAATAACTATCAAAACATCTATGAATAGAATTCGACTTCGCTAATAATATGTCCACCACGGGAACGTAAGCAGCGGTCGATTACGTTGAACCCAATTTTCGATGTCTCGGTCGCTATTTATCGTTCAATATGGCTCTGAGCTCCTCTTAAGTCGCCGGCTTGTTGGCATAGACCAATGATTTAATGTAGCCCCATAAAGAAAAGTCTAGAGGGGTTAAATCACACGATCTCGGCGGCCAATAGACACGTCCGTTTCTCGAGATAACACGTTCACCGAACTGAGACTGCAATAACTCGATTGTTGCACCCGCTGTGTGGCTTGTGGCACCGTCTTGTTGGAACCACATATAACTGATGTCCAATTCATGCAATTGCTCAAAGAAATACCGTTCCAACATGTCTCTGTAACAAATATTATTTACCGTAACG
Source organism: Portevinia maculata (assembly GCA_949715645.1). Lineage (NCBI taxonomy): Eukaryota > Metazoa > Arthropoda > Insecta > Diptera > Syrphidae > Portevinia > Portevinia maculata. The sequence continues at coordinate 27,090,357 of OX454528.1, read as the reverse complement.
TACCGGTCCTTTCATCGACGAAAAAAAAACGGCCCAATGACGCCACCCGGCATGAAAACCGCCTTAAACATGATCTTGTAAGGGTGTAGGCCAAGGTCCTTACGCGAAATTCGCCATAATCTGGTCTGGGAGAGTCCCGATTCTTGAGAACGCCGTGAAATTGACTGATTTCGCTGGTTTGCGGCGGACGCCTCTACGGCAACAATATTTTCCACACTTCGGGCAAAACGTAGTTCCACTGGCACGGCAACATCAAGCAGCGAACATTCTGACTTAAATTTGTTCTCTAGACGGCCGAAAAATGGCGTTAACGCTCTTAAAGTTGGGACCACCGACTCGGAAGTTCGGTAGTAAATTTTAATTATTTGTAAACGTTTTTCCTTCGTGTACTTCAAAACGATAAAAATGTTGATTTTAATGAATATTTTGACATTGACAGTTCGGTAATCGGTTTAATGGTGCGCTCACACTGAAAGTTTGAAGTTGTCAAGACGCTCATGAAAGACCTTTTATAAATAAGAATTCAAAAATTAAGGGTGTCCAGTGGATTTTTTTCAAGCTTAAATACACTAACATTTAATTCATGTGTTAGAAAGGAATACACCTAGCAAAACAATTAAACAAAAATAAATATAATAATAATTATGTACGTATACAATACTAACACAGATACAAATCATGCTTATATTTTAAGGCACTAAAGCATTATTCCGCAGAATATTTTTAAACTTAATTTATCTAACATGCGGGTGTAGGTACTGTACTCACTAACTGATTGGCAGGTTGTGCGTTCGAGTCCCGAATAGGGATTTTAAATTGAATACTCAGATGAACTCATATCTCCCTAAGTAATTAGGGCGTACACGTGGAGAAAAACCCTACAAAAGCACCAAACCTCTTTCCTATCCTCCTATTCTTTCGTATAGTAAGTAGCACTTAAAATCATGCGATGCAATACCTCATTGCTAGATGCTGGTTATTGTTCAACAAAAAAATGCCTGTGTTCCATCCTTATAAGGGAACTGTACATATACAGACAAAATAAATCCCCTTTAGTGTAAGTAAATTATAAAAAAAAGCAAGAAAACAAAAAAAAATTCAAGCTAACAATATGATAAGCTTATATTATAGACTTTACTCATGCGACTAATATGCTCATGCCTGCCTTAATTCATTCTATGATGCGGGCTAAACATTAACAGCCGAATTAATAAAAATTGCTTAATTTGCTTCTAATTCACAATTAGATTAAAAGTTTATTCACAGCTCATTAATTAAAAATCATGTGCGTGTATTAGCTAACTGTCGTTAAGTTATAATTGGAATGGAAATTGGGAATCGTTAACATCCCATTTCGTTCAAAGATTCACTGTCAGTTGTCAAAAAGGCTGTCAGTTATATTTTATCTTAATTACTCGTTAATTCACTTATTATCGGCGAATAAGTAGATTGCATATTTATTAACGTCAATTAACTTCAAAACAAGTTTGTTCGTTTAGTTCTTTGATTAAAGATAATTCACCCTTAATTTGCGTTTATTAATTCAGCCGTAAGTCAACACTACTTAAGTAATGGGCGCCACCACGGGAATTAAAGCCAATAAAGACAACAAATCAGGCGCATCTATATTACCGGATATAAGCTGCTGTAGAAAAACGATATCGCTATTAAGGCTTCGTTAAGAAAGGGGTATCATTTGAAGAAGCTTGATACGTTGACTGTAAGGAGGAAGGTTAAATGGATCATCGCAGGGAAGTCCTCTTAGGGCAAATCGAGTAAATTTACGTTGAATTGCCTCTATTCGATTTGAATGAATGTTGTAGAACGGTATCCAAAAAAAAGCAATTGTACAATGACATAGAAATGTAAGGGTCCAGGTTTATACCATGCTTTTACGAAGCCCTGCATAGAATTAGATTTATTAACAATGAAATTGATATGCTTTGTCCAATTTGGGATTGAAATAAACCGCAAGATCCTTTAAAATATCAACGGGTCAAAGAGTATGTTAAGACAAGCAATATTGAAAGGTGGAAGGGATATTCTTTCTAGAGATTATCATATGTTGACATTTAGTAGGGTTCAGAAATAAACCATTTTTAACACACCAACTGGCGAAGCTATGTCGGTTTGAAGAAGAATTCCGTCTTGTTTATTAGTGACAGAACTATATATTTTTATATCATCAGCGTAGATCAGAATATTGCTGTGATTTCCACATGCCTTAATTGGTTCTAAGTGACTTCCTGGCTAACTCCAGATTGAGCTTTAAAAGATTGTGATAGCGATCCTCTGAATTTGACTTGATAAACCCTTCATCTAAGGTATGACTCAGCCCATTTTTTGAAACCTGGTGCGAAACCTTAAGCCATAAGCTTACATTCGATTATTTCATGAGACGGCTAGATTTTCTAGGGCGTTAAAACATGCTTGCAAGAAATATAGAAGTTGTGACAGTGGATCTGTTTCTTACAAATCCATGCTCGTCACTACAAATTAAATTGTGACAGTGAAATGTCACCTTCTCGCGCACAATTTGCCCAAACAGTTTAAGAACACAGTAAAGTTTTAAAATAGGCCTATAGTTCGTGATATCATCACGTTTACTTTTTTGAACACAAGTGTGATAAGGCTTAGATTATGAAATTTTTGGCGCAGGGACATAAGTCCCGAATTCATTTTTCGGGACTGTTGCACTGTTTATACAATCTATACTTGCGATTTCGCAACTAATCCCATAAACAGTGCAATGCATTTGGTGGGCATGCTGCTCTCCTGCAACCCTCCTGCTTGGGGTCACTGTTTGATTTGCAGTAGGTGCGAGGTACGGTTCTTCAATTTTTTCTCGTTTATTATGCTTTACCTATCAATTTATGAACGTTAATACGAGTATAATATAAAATATTTTCAACTGTTTGTTTTATTCGGGACTTGTGTCCCATTTTCAAAATTTGAAACTTATGTCCCACTTAAGTGGGTTATAAATCCCTACATCGCTGGTGTTTCCCCAAATTCGCATTTTTAACACCTAGTTATACATCACTCATTCGTCATCATGATACCTATTTCCATGACGCAATAAATACTCGTATATCCTTCTCGTAATCCACACGATAAGTACTTTTAACTACCAACATGGGGAAAAAATAACTACACAATCCGAAACTGTTAAACAAATAAAGAAAAAAACATGTAAAAGCAAATATGATATACATGCCGCACTTACTCATTATGTGGTATATCCTCATCCTGTTCACCAAGGACTAATATCATATTCAGTTTAATTGCGAACAACACCACGCACAATGTCAAAATTCCAAACAATTTGTGTTGCACCATTGTTGCTGCGCTTCGATGCTGCGCTGCTGCTGCTGATGGATAGAAATTACGATGCAAAAGGACACGAAAAAGAGAACAACAATTTCTTTATATCTTTTCACTGATTAATTTCAATTACACACTCGTGAGAAGATTTTTACACAACAAAAAATAATACAAATATGCATTCGCTTTCGCATACGCACACGCTCGACACACACAGAATTAACACGGTTATTTCCCGGAGAATTATAATTTTTTAATTTTATTTAAATTTTAAATTTAATTTAATTTTTTACACACGACAAAGAAACAGAGAGTGAGAGATATAGAAGGACCATAAAGGATATAAAACACTTGTAGCACTTTTTTTTTATTTTTCGCTGGATTCGCCTGGTATTAATAAAAAAGTGCCGCAGGATTCTTTCCGTTAAACCACTCAGTTGCGCGATGAATCCTGCTGGGATAGACCGAACGATGGTAGATATATGACAGCGATGGTTGTTGTGTGCTGCTGCTTACACACTTTGAGCAAAAGGAAAAACTCCTCGATGACGGTGCTGTTGTAAGTTTATAAATTCATCTTTAATAAATTCGCCTAAAACTGCAGTCATTTTCTAAAACCGACTGAATGTACACACGAAAGGTTCAGGAGTATGGAGTGTGGAGTCTTTGAGATTTTGCTCTTTTTCTTTTCTTCCTCGTTTAATTTATTTACTCGAAGGATACACGTACATATACGCATGCAATTATTATTATTTTGTTGGTGGAATTAGTTGCTGGTGCTCCTTGTTGCTTATTTTGTTATAGATACTCAAGGATATATTTGTAGGATGTTTGGAATTCATTTCCTCATGTTGTACTGTGTACTGTTGGGGATGTGGTTGCGGTAGTTTGGTAGTGGTGATGTTGATATATGGCACTGGCACATATTCTCTCCTTGAACCAGTTGTGAGTGTGAAGTCGTTTTTATTTTTTCTTAGTTTTTCTATTTGCCTTTATTTTATATTTTATTTTATTTTTTATTTGTTTCCTCCTGTTCGTCCTTCCTATGTGCGAGAGTCAAAAAGGAAAAATTGCACAAGTTAAATGAAAAATTTTCCACATTCTATTAAATAAAGTTCACAAACATCTACACTCGGACGGCAGGCGCGTCGTCGCACATACATCCAATAAGGTCCACCTAGCCCAAGGTAATGAAATAAAATACAAATTTATATAACCAGAGACTGAAACTGAACGCTGAAAATAGAGCAAACCTGTGGAATTGTATTCATTACCGTCAGCACCATCTCCTAACTATATAGTTAGTGCGTCCTGGTTATGGTCCTAGTTTGATTTACATTTTAAAGAAAAACTACAACAAATTTGCCAGCATTTCTATTCTCGTACACACACAATTATGTACCTACATACGTGAACATTCGAATAGCGAAGGACACACGGGTAGAAAATGGTGTGAATAACCATTTGGCAAAAAGTGCATATTCGCACAAGAAAGGGGTGAGATGTAAATTTTCATAAAAAAAAACAAAAAAATGCACACACTTGTTCTATAGAGTTTTTGGGATAATTGTGCCACACCAACTACTATAATGGAGACGACTCACGACTCCTCTATATCTGCCGTGTGCGGTTTTCGTGGCCACCACAATTCATTATGTGGCATGGGGATGAGGTAACAACATTGAAATTGAATTTCAAGAGGATAAGAGGCATAAGATGAGGAACCGTATCCGTACCGTATCCTTGAAATGTCAGTTTTTACCTACTCGTAATATTCTGTTTCGGGAATTGGAAATAGAATAGAAAATGTTGGTTGATGTTTTTTTTTACTATCGATTAATATATTTTTTTGTGTTCAAATGCAGTATTTTCAGATGCGAAAAACGTTGATTGAGAAATGTATCCACGGTTGCTCATAAGAACGATAACAAGAAATATGGCCAGCCATACATTATTCTTTGCCACACAAATTATTGTAAGGGGTGTTTTTTTAGAGGTTTGGTTTTTAAACTGGCAACACTGTTTCTACAGACTGTCAACCTTGAAAGTTAATTTGCGGTAAGTACGTTTTGCCATTTTACGGTGAATAGATTAACGCCAGAACTATGCGTGCCAATTGTGCAAACTTATTTTGGAAACCATGGTTCGGTTCGCCAAACTTATCGTGCGCTACGTCCATTTTACGGTGAACATAATCGTCTATCTGAGCAACTTATTCGGAACACGATGAATCGTTTTCGCACCACGTACACTCTAGAGGATAATACGCATTCCCAAAGAGGACAAACAGTGCGAACAAAAGAAGTTATTGTCGTTGTGGAGCGCAGTGTTGAGGAGAATCCGAATGAGTCGATTCGCCATCGTGCGCACCAATTAGAGCTGTGCCCACCCACTTTGTGGACGATTTTACGGAAAGATCTTGACTTAAAAGCTTATTGCGCTTCATTCGAGCTAGCCGTGGCGCGCATATGACTGACATCATATTTAAACACTAATGGCATACAATTTGTATTAAATATGCTAATATCATAGACATTAACATAAGCTCCAAGTGCTTTATTTCATATTGAATTTGTATAACTCTAAAAAATCACCAAATCATTTGCAGCATGTATCCAAAGCAGCCCTGCTCTGGATGTTATGGAGAGGTATCCCCAGTATTGCTGTCGATACAATGTTGTTGTTGCTTAACGTGTGAATTCGAGCACTCCTGTGGATACATTTCTAAAAAAAACACACCTAATGTCAGAAACGCACCTACTATACAGAGCTTCTGTCAGATAAAGTACCAAAAAAAAAATCGATTACATTTACTTGCCCAAACTGAAAAACACAGTTCAGCTACTTGTGGAAAAAACCAATTGGATTGTGTAACACATGCAAACGAAACAATAGGATTTTAATGCCACTTATGAATGTCCATTTTCTATAATACTTAGCGGGCTCCCGACTAGTGAAGAGTCTCTGCCTTGTTAATAAACAAACGAATACAGGCTGGGTCAAGTGACTTCCTAATTTAAAAAAATCATAACTCTTTTGTTTTTAATTTTTTTTCTATTTTTTTAAGGTACAAACTTGGGAGATTTACTAAAATGAACTACAGCGCTTTAGAGAGGACACAACTAATTGAATTTTATTTCGAAAATAATCAATCGATTATTTTAACCCAAAGAGCTTATTGGCGTCATTTTATGTGCGAAATCCACCCTCTGCGCACATGATTACGGCACTGGTGGCACGATTTCGTCAACAAGGAACTGTAGTAGTCATGTGATCGAATAAAAACTATTGATTTATTCGATGGTTGCAAAATGTTCATTCATTCGATATTTATCCAAGAATCATTCAGTTACTATTTTTGAGAAATCATTTATTCGAATAAGAAACTTTCAGTTGCTGCATTTGAGAAACCATTCAGTCACACATACCTACAAATATTTTTCCATCGATAGAGTTATCCCGTTTACATGAGAGATTCAATCCGCATTCAATTCGAATTGAATTCCATGTAAACGCAGATTGAAAGATCGAGGGATTCACTCATTCCGATCACAAAATTGTCTGCGATTGGATTGAAAATCAGCATGTAAACGCAAATTGAAAGATCGAGAGATCGAGTGAGAGTGTGTGTGCGCGCCAACGACCAACCAACGACCACACCATCGGTTCTCGTCAGATCACCGTAATTAAACGACGTTGGGCGCGGTTAGTACGTAGATGGGGGGCCGTTTGAGAACAACCGCGTGTCGTTGGCCAGTCCCATCTACAGGGTTGAGGTAGATATACATACGTGGTATCACAATGGACCTAAAATTGGTCTAAGTGTGTCGGCTTCTGCCGACAGCCAGAAACCTAAACGTGTGTGCGTGCCCTCTTTGTTCTCCTTTGTGATGTTCACTTGACTGGGATATTTGTTGCCACTAACCCAAGGCTATCCAAAATACGTATTAAGTAGGAGGTGTGGAACTGAATTCTACTTTAATTCAATCTCTCGATTCGGTGAGAGCGAAAACCCGCCTCGAAAACCAATTCAGTTTCAATTCGATCTTTCGATTCGGTCATGTAAACGCACTAAGTTTTCTTCAACTGAAGGATTTTTCTGTGAATGTACACTGTCGACTCTCTCTGTCTCTCACGATGGCTCTACTGCAAAAATGTTGTTGTTGGCTTACACTGAGATGTTCTCTTTTCAGTCAAGTTGGATTTGTGTGCATTATGCTTGTGTCTTCTTATCAGATTTTCTATAAGGGTGGTTATTTATGATGGTTCCGCTTTCATTCATTCTGGACTATCGACTGATTTCTCAAAAACGGTAACTGAAAGTTTTTTATTCGAATAAATGATTTCTCGAAATAGTAACTGAATGATTTTTTGGACTATCGACTGAGAAAAATGTTGGACGATTTTACACAGAAGGTATTTTTGCACTTTGGAGTTATGGTATTTGCAATCTGTGTGAGTGGTTTATCTTATGATGGATTAGTCTTATACTCGTATGTATGTAAAACGCATTTTGCTTGCTTTCTGTTGCTTTGCTCTTTCGTGTTTTAGCGTGTTTACAACATATTGAGTGTTACACTTTCCAAATTTGTCCTTTATACTGTGACTTGCTAGCGATAAGTAATATTTTTTAGTAGGTACCTATTGTCCTTTTTTGCGAAAAATTATACAATAAATATGGATTAAAAATATCGCTTGCATGGGAGTTCTTCCAGAAGGCAGGCAATGGTGTTCGTTGCAATACATGCCAGCGGTTGAAGTTTTTAGGCAACACGTCTAATTAAAATGACCATTTACGCTGTAAACATCCAGGCTATTCAACAGCAAATGATGGGGGACCTCCAACAACAGTACATGTCACACAATCAGTGCATATGACAACGCAAGAATCGGAAGCACCAGCCACTTCATCATCAACAGGTGTAGTTTCAAAGATCAAACGAACGGTGCAGTCGAATTTATTTGCGACTGATAAACGTTCAGAACTTTCGTCATCTGAAGCACAGAGCATTGACGATTCGATTATAAAAATTATAGCGACAGACCTGCAGCCACTTTCGATTGTGAAAACGCAGGGTTTCTAGAATAGGTACTCGCGGAAAATGCAGTCCTTTCCTTATATCGAGTTCCCAATCGGAAACTGCTGTCGAACACCATGTTACCAGCAAAGTATTCGGAAGTTTGCAAACGACTGGAGGCTATAGTGCAAAACGTAATTACAACAGATATTCGGATATCGGATAGCAACAGCGCGCGTTCTTGACTGTAAGCATCCACTTCATAATGTATTCAGCAAACCTTGCAACAAGAGATGTTCCTTAAAAATATACTGCGAATAATATAGCAGCCGCTTTGTCAAATATTATTGAGCAAAAACGCGCTGGGACCCTCCTACCTCCAGAGGTGTTGTGGAAACGGAGCAAAGTGTATAAAGAAAAACGAGTAAATTCTCACATTAAAATGTGGTGTGTCTGCCTGGTAGTACAATGGACTAGTATTGAGTCTGAGTGCTCCAGTGTAGAAAGTCTCGCACCCCGACAAAAAAAAGAGTACGTAAATAAACCCGCCACTATCCCGCAGCTGAAGAAGAACATTCGTGCTGAAAGACAGGCGCTGAGCCCAGATGTCCTACGAAGTGTTAAGGAAAACGCTCTAGAAAGATCCCGTCTCTGTGAGCATGAAGCTGGTGCTCATTTGAGTGACATTACATTCCATACTTAGCCGAAAAAATCTCCATAAATCATACTTTGTGATTCTAAAATAAATTATTAATAAAAAAATTAAATCTATAAAAGTTATTTTCACTTTCAATTAGGAAGTCACTTTTGAACCACCCTGTATAAAAATAAATTGTTCACCAATAGGCAGTCCAAGCTTAAATGAAATTAGGGGAAATTCGTGCTCTCTTAGGTTAGGTTAGGTTAGGTGGCTGCCAGGGCAGAAAGCCCAGACTCACTTAGACCGCAACTACGGTCCATTGTGGTACCACAAAGCCGATCGACGCTCGGCCCTGTGATTACCCACTGCGAGGTAGTGGTTGTGGGGGAGTCATGAAGAGCCGGGGGATGCAGCATGGCTGTAATTCGCATAACGGTTGCGATACATTGAGATAGACTTTTGCAGTCGCGACTCCCGCTCGACTCCCGAACCATGGGTTACGATCAGAGTGTGGTGACTTTCAATAGAACCTGAAACTGCTCTTTATTTTCTTTGCAGGTAATTCCGAGTAGGGTGACTGATACAATCGAATCCTGAGCAAGTTTTTATTAACCATGGGGATCGGCGTGAATCGGCTGCACAGTCGAGTAGTCAGTAGTAGGTTTCAAACTGTTCTTGAGGGAGTGCATGAAGCAGTCGAATCCCGAGTGCTACGCGCTTCGTGGAGGGAGTGCAGTTTGGAGTGGGGCTTATGGCGAATGAATTCAGGGGCATGTAATGCAGGTTTTAAGACACACGTCATCCTCAAGAACCTTGGGAGAGGAGCAGAGTGGGGTGACTGTTAAAATCGAACCCCAACTCCGGTCCCATTTTGTCTGCTCAGCAAGAAGGCAGGTGTTCGTAACACATAAATTCATATATTTAACGGCTTCCGAAAGATATCTTGCTCGATCGAGACAAGATTGATTTCCACACAGCATCGTCGTTGGCGCATGCCAAAAGTACACATTTACCCACCCACGTAAGTAGCTCGGGCCAATGTGAGTGTTGCGTTGAGGCGGATGAAACGGCATCTCATTTCATCGGTGAATGCTCTGCTTTTGCCAGAAGCAGGCCCAATGTTCTAGGTAAACAATTCGTTCAGGAAGTTGAGTTGGGTGATATAGACATCGCTACTATCCTTCGCTTTGCCAAGGCCAGTGGCAGGTTCTCCGATACTGACTCTATTGCAAATCGCTAGTAAGCAGCGAGCGGGCAGCTATGCTGAAATACAATGGACCATTAGGTCTAAGTGTTTGTCATCTCCTCATGCCCACTACATATACAATACAATACAAAACATCCTTGAAAAGAGGGAAATTGGCATGGGTGGTTAACTTCTCAAATATTTATAAATAAAAGTTAGACCTTTTTCCTTTTGTGGAATTCCTTTTTTTTTTCATGCGAACTACAAGTCGATTTTATATGTAAATATGTACCTATCAACGCAAGTTTTTTATGACTCTAAACGAAGTTCTATTAACCTTTTAATATTCCATTGCAAATTTTCGGAAAATAAAATAAAATGGCAAACTAAATTGGCAAAAACGATAAAGTCGAGACAAGCATTAAGCGCTTAATTTCTGTCAAAACGTGTTAAAAGAGAAAAAATTCCTTGAGGGAAATTTTTGGGTAGTTTTGTTTTGCTTTTGGAGACTTTATCATCACAAAGCTGAACAATCGCGCACATATTCTAACTTACACCTGCCACTATAAATAAGTATCTCATATCTCTGCACCAAGTAGCTAACGACTACAATTATTGGCACCCCAAATTTTTGACCCAACTATTGGCACCCCATCATTCAACAGTGATTTTCTCAGTAACCCTTGGTCCGAATAGCCAATTTATTGTATTGTTTTAAACTTGCACATTTTTCTCACATTTCTGCGTCATTAGTTTAGAGATAGTCCTTTTTAGTTCTCATTTATAAGGGAAAGTAAGAACACGAAGGGTGGCGACGGTGTAGAGGTTAGTGTGTTGGCTTGTGACCCGTGCGGTGCAGGTTCAATCCCCATGGGGAACAACAACATACGCCACCAATTCACATGCCTCTACACCAAAAGGAGGATTTCTGCCTGGTAGTACAATGGACCGTTAACGAGTCTGAGTGCTCTGGGATTTGGATTTCCTTTTTTCAAAAAGAAAAAAAAAAAAAAAAAAGAACACGTGCGACAAAAAAAACCTTCGATATTTCTTATGTTTTCGTTAAGGACCTATAATTTTGTAAGTTTCTTATCACTACTTCCTTTTACATTTTTTAATGAAAACTTTTTTTTATTTTCTATAATAATACATTAAAGAAGTCACTTTTAAATATATTTTGTAAAAAAAGTTATTATTTTGTTAATAAAAGCGGTGCCAATAATTGGCCCCAGAAAAAAATAGGGTTCAATTATTGGCAGGGGGTGACAATAATAAAATCATAGGTAGCTACAGTTATTGGCACTGCCAATAGTTGTACTTTTATGAGTGCCAATAGTTGTATCTTTCAACCGTTATTATTTTATTAAACAAAATGACGAAAAAAAAACTTGAATTAGAAACTTATTTTTATTCGTTTCCTTAAAAAATAATATAAAACTTATTTATTTAGCTAATTATTTTAATTATTTAATTTTGAAATAATTAAAAACTAATTTTTGTTCTTTTATTTAAAAATGTGATATAAGTATCTATTTATTTCACCATTTTAATTAAATAATTTTTAATGAATTAAATAATATATTTTTTTATTTTCCTATAAGAAATATGTATATTTAGCTATGTAGCTATTTGTTTACACAAAACTATATAGCTATTTACCTTTAGTTAAATAAATAGCTATGTTCCTTTAAGCAGTGATGTAAACGACAGTTCCTTAAAAATATATATATATTTATTTATTCATTTATAGATACTGCATTTATCTATTATTTTATAATTTAAAATAAAACGTATTGAAAACGTAAATAAAATAATAACCCTTGATGTTTTTTCTGTTTTAAAGAGTGCCAATAATTGTAATTTTTTGGGTGCCAATAATTATATCAGGTTATAGGTAGTTGATCAAAGTTGAAATTTCCTTAGGGGTGCCAATAATTGTAGTCGTTACGCTAATTATTTTTCAAATGCACACTTGATTTATAATTCTTTTACGAATCCTCACTGCTGAAACACTGAGCATCATTTCAATCAAATACAAAATAATTTCGATTTCTCAGAGCAAAAGAGAGAAGGAGAAAATGGCATTCCAATACAAATGTATTCTTATACAGGCACTTGTCAACCTTAAAACGCGTTCAGCTTTTGCAGCCTCTAAACAACGCTGCATAAGTTTTATTAATAAGATTTTTGCTTTAAGAGGCATATTAGAGCCTGCATAACTTTATGTGGGCGCAGTGGCTCAATAGTTAGTGTGTCGGCTTTATATGGAAAAGATTCGGGTTTTGGAGAGACAATGTCTTAGGACCTGTCTCCGATTGTTCCGAACGCCTGAATCCAACTATAAAAAATACTATCCCAACAAGGTCCTATACGATGGGGCTCAGTTGAATAGGATTGACAATTTCCTCATTAAGGTCACTCGAAGGCACGTTGCAAGGGCGATGGCCAGCGACAATAGTCTGATATTTGGGGCTTACTACCCCAATGAAATGTACATTGAGAGTACATTCCGGTCTGGCTTTATCCCGCCAGAGGCATTTATCCATATTGATGCAAAAGGGCTGGTACAGACGAGGGATGGTATTCCGGTCTTATACCATCGCTACCGCAGCGCGAGAGATAAGCGGCTCCTCCATTACGGGGACGTCGCCAATGCTCATGAGCTCCTCCGTTTTAGTACCGCAATATCGGAGAGGGATAGATTCGACACGGAAAAGCAATTCGCCGAATTTTGGTGGCTTGTTGAGGGGGGAGGGGTCAACATGCCCTCCCAGGACGGTGCGTTACTCTAGGTAACTTCCTCTTAGCTTATAAGTTAGATTAAGTCAGCTAGGGCGTTTTTGGGAGAGGCCGGGCTCGCCAACGTGTGGTGGTGCTTCTGGGAGTTGACTGATGCTGTAAGGCTTCAGTCGGCTCACGGCGGCGCGTGTGCACGTTGACGACTGCCAGGCGCTCGGAAAGCAATTGGGATTTTGACCACTTGTTGCGCAAGGCAACGAGTGCTCAGAATCCTAATTATAGTTAGAATACGTTAAGTAGTTTAAGTAAGTAGAATAGGTAGTTTGTAATTTGTTTTATATAAAATCTCAATAATGAAACCGAGTTTTAATAAATTTTCTCGAGGAATATATATGTAAGATTAGTTCGTAAAATAGTTCGTAGGCCGAAAGGCAATAATTCTAAGATATAGTTAAGTTTAGAGCGTTCGCATAAGGACCAATAAATAAGAATAAGTATCCTGTTAATTTTAAGTTAGGTTTAATCATTTTTGTCTAGTATGTAAGTAGATATTTATCAATGAATAAAAAAAATGAATTTCAAAGTCAAAAAAAAAAAAGTGTGTCGGCTTGCTAATCGAAAGGTCCCCGGTTCAATTCCCGCCGGAGACAAGTATCATCTAAAGATTTTTTTGCACTGCCCCACCTCTTGCGAACGTCTGACAAACATCCAAGAGTATCAAATTGTCATGAAAAAGCTTCTCAAAATTTGCCGTTCGGATTCGGCGTAAAACTGTAGGTCCCCTCCACTTCGCATGAAAGTGGTTGGAGAAGCTAGGTTCTGGGCCCCTTATGGGCCTGTTAATGCCATAACTTTATGCACTCCTTATAATACCTTTATGAATAAGGCCGAAGCACTTTTAAACTTTAGAGTGAACACGCAATGAATTTTAGTCAAACAAACCCAGATTTTGACAGGTTGGGAACTTTATTTCAATGAGGGAATTGTATTGTTCAAACCAGAAAGCTCTTTTTTTATGCAAGAAACCAACTGGAATTCAGTAAAAAAAACTACTTAATTTCATTTTGGTTAGAACAAATGTTTTCTCTTTTATACAAGGGGGCGCCCATATGGAAAGGGCCATCGATTAACAAATGGCGTCGAATTTCAGCTCGGTTTTGACAATTGGGAGACAAACTATTTCACGCACGTCTCATGTTTTGTGAAAGATTTAAGGATGTTCCCTTACAAAGTTCAGGCAGTCCATCAGTTGATGGGAGTCTAATTTACGCTATTGTCCTCCTGAATCTCAACATTGAAGTGGATGATTTCGCACAAAAATCATCTGGCTCTCTACTCGCCCATTTCCATCTCTGTGGAGTGTGAATACGTGAACACACAAAAACTGTGGTTCTGGGGCACTGAAAATATAAGAGTAATGCCCGAATAGCCATTACTTACTTACTTTCTTAACGGGCTCCCGACCCGTGAAGAGTCTCTGCCTGAGACATTGCAGCCTTCCATCCTCTGAGATCCCGGGCACGATGCTTGCAGTTCTCCAGACCAAGCGCTCTGTCCACCGCGATGGCTTGGTCTTTAAAACGGCTGTTGGGTCTTCCTTGCCTTCTTGAACCAGGGGGCTGGGAGTCCAAGATCCTCTTGTTTGGAGCATTATTTTCCATTCGCTCAATGCGGCCTAGCCAATGTAGTCGACGTGATTTAGCTTGATGGTTAGGTTAGGTTAGGTTTATGTGGCTGTCGGCAGAAGCCGACACACTTAGACCAATTTAGGTCCATTGTGATACCACGTATATTATCTACCTCAACTCTGTAGATGGGACTGGCCAACGACACGCGGTTGTTCTCAAACGGTCCCCCATCTACGTACTAACCGCGCCCAACATCGTTTAATTACGGTGATCTGACGAGAACCGATTAACTCGACGTGGTATGTTCGTTGGTTAAATAGCTTGATGGTGAGTCTCGACTTAAAATTCGTTGGTCTTTTCCAGGATTTGCCTCAGTGTGAAGATTTGGTCTATTGTCGATCTGCCGGGCCGAAAGCAACACTGGTACGTGCCGATATGTGTGTTGCGGAAAGGCTTGAGACGTTACAGAAAATCGTTGGATAAAATAAGATCCTATATTTGACATTTAGCAGGGATATGCCTCGACAGTTCTTGCAAGACATAAAATCGCCTTTCTTGTAGATGGGGCATATAGATCTGATAGTCCAGTCATCGGGCATGCTTTCTTCCACTCATACTTGGTTGATGATTTGTTGCATGCGCCCAACCCAAACATCACCTACGTATTTGAAAAGCTCCGCTTCAAGGCCATCAGAACGAGCGGCCTTATTGTTCTTAAGCTTTCTTATAGCTAAGCCAACCTCTTCCATACTGGGTGATGAAATCTGTTCTTCATTGACAGGACGTGGATTCTCTTCTTGCCCTATCACTCTCTCTACATGAAAGCCATTTAGCAGCTGCTGGAAATGCTGCTTAAATTTATCTACTACGAAGAGCCATTACTCGTTCTTCGTAATCGTAGGCATCTCCCCTTAAAGCGTTATACTGCTTAACGTGTTCAACCTGTATAATGGTATAGTCTTCCCAAATTATCATTTAGATACGGCGTAAAGCTATAGGCCGCGGTATTTAGTGCCAAAAATAAAATCCGCTGAACTTTTGATCTTGTATTTTTTTTTATCATCCGTAAAAAATCGCATGCATTTTTATTATTTTAATTAAAAACAATTCGAAAAGGTTTTACATTTTTTCAAATTCAAGTTACCACAAATTTACACAATCTCAGTGCCTCTGTTAATGACTTTAATTCGCAAATAAAAACACAATACATTCGCTGCAATCGATGATACGAGTATGAAGTAAAATTAAAATTATCTCCTCGATATACATATTTGCTAGCATTACTCGAGACTGTGCTCTCTATGTATTTTTATATCATTTTCAATCGTACTCAATTTCAATCGTAGTCCCCCTTACAAACATTCCAAGTTATATTGGTTGTTAAACGTTGACCAATCAAACCAGCAACTTTTAGCCTCACATCACAGGACACAGCCCCCCGACTGCAAATTAAATAATTAATGCGAAATGAGCGTATCTCGTATCGAATTTTAAATTTAAAATAATCGCTGTTAAAAAATATTATGATAACGTGTCACTGGCTTTGTGCGGCCAAACGAATGGTAATAATGTTGACATACACGAATATCTTCCTTTTTTGGTGGCATTTTCGTGCAGAAAAAAATGAAAAAAAACTCAATACAAATTCACAGTCAGTTGCTGGGTTTTCAGTTCACTGGCGAAAGTTATTTGCATACTCAATTTATGGGATTTGCATCTCCTCGCCGGCGCGCAGTGTTATCATCGATACTTTACTTTAAATTAAGAGATTACCTACAGGGGTACTGCATTCATTTTGACCATCGGATCATCGAATACTTTCTGGGCTGACATTTATTGGAATTAATTAATTTTTTTTGCTGGCTGTTGGAAATTATTTAACGAGCTGATTAAATAGACAAGCCAATGTCAATAAATAAATTTAATATGACGAAATTCGTTACAATGTCAGAATCTGTTGATAGATTCAATGTGGCCCGAATCTCTGAAATGGATTGCAGTACTCTAATCAATTACAAAAGCTTAACTTCAGATCTTAGCTCTTTTTTTATAATGCCAAAGTGGTTTATTATAGTACAGATGCTTATTTTTTCGGAGTCGTTAAATGAAGCCTATCAAGGAAGAGTTCTATAACCTCGCTGACTAAACATACAGGGCCTGCCCGGAGTACGATGTCAAAATTGTGTTGGGGACTACAACATTAAATAAATCCAATAAAATCATTTGGCAAGCACAGCCTCCGCGACACGATTACAGTCAAGGGCTTCCTACTAATCGGCAGCGGCGCTGCCAGCTGATTATACTCTATCCCACAAAAATTCAGATAGGTAAGATAGTATGCATGATAAATCGCCGAAAATCGGAGAGCAATACCTGTATGGTTACCATCTTCTGATTTAAAAACAAAACAACTTCTTGAACGAAATAAAGATAATTGTTTACAAAATGGGTGTGTCGCTTTTGATCAAATTTAAATATGTTTTAGAAGGCATTTTTTCAAGCATTTTGATATATAAATGTACGGCGTGGAAATGAATAAGATACGAGCAAAAATAAAATAACGGTTTACATTAAAAGCGAAAATAATGGTTGGTATTTAGTTTTAAAATCAAGTAAAGGGTCTTTCATTACGGACTTGACAACATCTTTTTTAAATTAAATGCAAACTACTTGAGATATCTCAAAAAAAATGGTTTGGCTTGAAATACTATCCAAACATTTATGAATGGAATTCGACTTCGTTCATAATATGTCCACCACGGGAAGATATGCAGCGGTCGATACGTTGAACCCAATTTCCAATGACTCGGCCGCACATTTCGACCGATACGACCGCTATTTCTCGTTCAATATTGGCTCTGAGCTCATCTAACGCCGCCTGTTTGTTGGCATAGACCAATGATTTAATGTAGCCCCATAAAAAAGTCTACAGACGTTAAATCACACGACCTCGGCGGCCAATAGACGGGTCCGTTTCTCGAGATAACACGTTCACCGAACTGAGACTTCAATAACTCGATTGTTGCACCGGCTGTGTGGCTTGTGGCATCGTCTTTTTGGACTTGGAACCACGCATCACTGATGTCGAATTCATGCAACTGCTCAAAGAAATAACGTTCCACCAAGCAGCGATTATTCTGACTAAAACTTTTTCACTGGACTATGAATTGCTCGTCTATTGGGACGAAAATTACGGCCGAAAATTGGCGTTAACACTCTTAAAGTTGCGACCACCGACTCGGAATTTCGGTAGTAAATTTTATTTTTTTGTAAACGTTGTTCCTTCGTGTACTTCACTATGATAAAAATGTTGATATTACTGAATATTTTGACATTGACAATTTGGTAATCGGTTTAAGGGTGCGTTCACACTGAAAGTTTGAAGTTGTCAAGTCGCAAATGAAAGACCCTATACAAAGTAGGTATTTAAACAGTTCGTTATGTGACAGAAAAAGCATCTGCTACTTTTTTAACGGATTCCGATTTCGTTTTTAGTATGCCATGAAATCCTTCACGAAGGGTCAGTCACCTTGTCGAGCGCACCTCTCTTTGTTGATGCCGGTTTGGAGGCTTAAGAGGGTTGATACAACGGGCTATGCTGTCGACGACCTTCGTCGTCAGAAGGGTCGCCCATGCCAGACTGGCCGTTGTTTCAGCATCTACTAAGAACTGCCCACAGGACACTCCGTCCTGATCCCACTCGCCCCCCATCTTCTCCCACTCCTCTCTTCCTTCCTCTTCCGCTTCCCATCTCTCTCCCTCCTTTATCCCCTGGGCTGGACTAATGGAGGCCCGTGCCGATAGTCAGCCTGGCTGAGGGCCCAGTTTAAAAATAGCTCAGTCGCGAGCGGAGTATCCGGATACCTGGCGACCTCCGGAATAGCTAGCCTTATCTGTACAATGCGGATCTCTGTGCAGACGGGCCTTCCCTTCTCCGCTACTCGTGGGAACTATTATGAAACCAACTCAAAAACAAAAACACATTTTTAAGGCCGGTATCCCTTTGAAACCGGACGGTAATACGGCGACAAAGCTGTCTACCGGAAATGCTCCTATGGCAGCTGGCAGCGGAACTGTGCATTCCTCCTAGCGCGTCCACCGTCAAATCTGATAGGTCTTTTAGCGATGTCCTAAAAAAGGTATTGTGGTCACAGTTATAGACCGCAGCGACGCCGATGGCAGGATCTCACCTGAACGGTGGGATCTCATTATGCTTTCCCTATTGGAAAACTTCGAGGATTTCTACAAAGATATCCCCGGACCACCGCCAATAATCCATGATGGTGACTGGCATCACGGACGCGTTAAACTTATCGCGTGCGACGATCAGCGATCATTGGATCTCTACAAGGTCGCGATTAACAAGCTTGGTGAGCCATGGCCAGGGGATAAGCTTGATGTTGTTGCGAGGGAGGACATCCCTTGCCGACCGAGATCGCGTGCCTGGATCCCAATTAGCCCTTCCTCCCCTGAAAGGATACTGCACCTTCTTAAAATCAGCAACCCATCCCTTCCGACTCACGACTGGAAAGTCGCAAAACTGGAAGAACAAAAGGGTTCCTACCGATGCGCTATTATCATCATCAATCAGGAATCCCTTGCTCATCTGGCAGCGACCGCAGGTGTGATTCGGTTCGGGTGGAACGACATCACGCTGAAAGTCTACAAGAAGGATGACTTGGACGCTGACAAGCGACCCCATCATCCCTCCGAATCTGTTGTGTCGGGTGCAAGCGCACCAGTCACCTTCCCCTACCTAGAGGATGACATTTCAGAGCCCTCTAAGGAACCAACTATGTCTCTACCCCCTGTGATCGACTCCCAGTCGGTCATGGACACACACGACACCAATGACAATGACCTTCTGAGGGAAGACGAGCTCCTTGGCTCATCCTCTGTATTGGAAGGCTTGTCCAACAAGGATCCTCTGAGTGAGGATGAACTTCTCAGTTTGTCTTCTGATTTGGAGGACCTCAATAACACAGTGGTGGAGGCTTCTCCAGAAGATCGTAGCAACAATGCTGCAGATCGTCCGGCCGCCCTTATTCTCCGGTTAGCAAAAACTGGAGAATACTTATAGTCTTGGTCCAGGAGCCCTGGGTCGTCAATAACCTGGTTCGTGGACTGAAGACCCCTGGATACTACCCACTATATGTGTCCGACAAAGGTAAACCTAGATCGTGCATACTAGTGAAGAGTAGCCTTAATGCTTATTTACTCCCTAATTTCAGCAATCGAGATACGACGGCTGCCAAACTGAAGACTGCTGGTAGCACATACTGGTTGGCATCAGCGTATCTTGCCCAAGACAACCTGGGACCTCTCCCTGGTGCTAACCTGGAGAGTTGTATCGCGGAAGCAGAGAGGCGGAAAGCTGCACACATCATCGGATGCGACGCTAACGCGCATCACACCGTATGGGGCAGCACTGATATCAACAGCAGAGGTGAGTCACTGTTTGATTATCTTTTAAGTACTAACCTCATTGTGTGCAACATGGGTAATGAACCCACCTTCATCACCAAGAACCGACAAGAAGTCTTAGACATTACTCTTGTCTCCGATAACATCCACAATTTGATATCGAGTTGGAGAGTTTCGGCTGACCATTCCTTCTCCGACCACCGATATCTTACCTTCAACCTAAACGTCGGGGGAGACAACCCCGACAACCCCGACAACAAATCCCCAAATCTAAGGTGGAACAGCTAGCGCCGAGAGATGAATGGCTAAGGGGTTCTTAGTCGATAGCAGCGAACTTCGGATACCAGGCGACCTCCGATTTCAAGATAGCCTTCCTGTGGTTATACGGGTAGACCACGGGCGACCTTCCTTTCCTGTTCACTCGTGGGAATCAAAATAGATCCGTTTAAAAAAAAACAAATAGAGAATGATGCCTCTACAACTGCATCATGAACTAGGGATGTTTCAGAACACCCTGCTTTACCACCTGGGGATGTTTTAAAAGAACTTCCAAATCACTATCCCCTCCAGATCATTCTGGGAGGAGGCTGATTACACGGAAGATAAATCGATCTACTTTTACACCGACGGATCAAAAACTAGTAATGGGGTTGGTGGTGGTGTTTTCTCAGAAAGACTAAATATCAGTCTCTCTTTCCGTCTTCCTGATCATTGTAGCGTGTTCTAGGCGGAAATCATGGCGATTAAGGAAGTCTTGTCGTGGCTAAAGACAAACGTGATATCCGCTAAGGATATCCTCATATTCTCGGATAATCAAGCCGCGCTGAAATCCCTAGATTCAGTCTCTTCAAACTCTATCGTATCCATAGACTGCCGTTCGTCTCATGAGGAGATGGCAGAGCAGTTCAACATTCACCTCTTTTGGGTGCCAGGGCACAGAGACATCCCAGGGAATTGTAGGGCAGACGAACTTGCCAAAAAGGGAACAGCATTACCTCTTCTACCTGATAAAGGTTTCCTAGGTATGCCCATCGCTACTTGTAAACTCATGCTCAAGCTAGCCGCAGTCGAGAGTACAAACCTCAGGTGGACAAGTATTGATACGTGTCCAGCGGCCAAGCATATCTGGCCAAAGCTGGACCTGCGACGCTCTCTGAGTTTGATCTCACTTAACCGACTGCATATTAGCTCTGTCATAGTTGTCATCACAGGACACTGTCTAATAGGCAAGCACGCATCAAGGCTTGGCGTCTATTCTAATGACTTCTGCAGAAGTTGCAGGGATGAGGAGGAGGAGGAGACTACACTTCATCTCCTCTGCACATGTCCTGCACTCTCCCATAAAAGAAATCTCTATTTGGGAGCCTTCTTCCTAAATGAACTCAGTGACTTGGCTAACACAGATGTTAGAAGTCTATCACGCTTCATCAGAAGCTCCAAATGGTTTTAGCAGGTAGTGGTAGATCACAATGGACATCTTTGGTCTAAGTGTGTTAGCTTTCAGCTAACCTAATCTAACCTAGGCCGTGAAATTGTATAGTTGCCTTTGAAATTCGTTCCCAATTTATTAATTAATCAGAACAAACACACTGTCACTAAATCTAATAAATACGACCACTTATTGCACTGTGACTGAATAAAATGTTTCAAAATCCGACATCCACATCTTGGTACAGCATAGAGTTCGCGGTTGTATCTTTTCCTTCATTCGGCCTCCTCGCATATACGAGTATACTAAACCATAATCAACATTTTAAAAAATCGACATTTTTGTCAGTCGACATTTTTTTGTCGATATTTTGTTGATCGATTTCTTGCAATCGGTATTTTCAAAGCGGGCAATCGTACCCAACTTGGTAAAATTGTCTAGATGTGATATTTCCCCTTAGCCGCCTTTTACGATAAGAGGTGTTTTTTGGAGGCGCAGCAATGATATGACTAGCCCGTCCCTGCTCCTGCGTACCTACATACATTCAACAACCCGTCCCACAAAAATTGCGATATAGCTTTCTTGGCTATGAGCACGGCCCTCAGTATAAAGTTGCGAAGATCATCTCGCCGTCACCATCATTGCGGATGTAGCCCTATCGAAGTGGAAATGGCGACTCTAAAGGAGATCGAAAAACAACTTTGGGAAGGGCGAGGGAGTGGCAACAAACATAGGGACGGGCTACAGTCCGCTTGGGCGAACTGTTGGATACCCTATTCTTATTCCTATCCCTCATAAGTGGGCGTGACAAAAGTCTAAGTATGGTTGAATTGTTAAGAACGCTCTACGTATTTTGTTATATAACATTTAAAGGATTTTATAAAAAAAAACGCTCCCTAGCTCAAACTTGGGTGTTTCAATAAAATTGTTTTATTTAATTGTGGGCGTGTCAGTAGGCGGATTTAAAAAAAAATAACACATGAGAATAAAGGGCCCCTAGAGAGTATATATTATAAATTTCAGCTCCCTAGCTCAAACTCTGAATTTAAAAAAAAAAAATAAAAAAATTAATTGTGGGCGTGTCAGTGGGCGGATTTTGAAAATATTTACACATGAGCATAAAGGGCCCATAGAGAGTATATATTATAAATTTCAGCTCCCTAGCTCAAACTTTGGATTTTCAAAAATTAATATACCCTTAGAATAGGGTATACAAAAATTATTTTATTTATTTGTGGGCGTGCCAGTGGGCGGATTTTGAATTTTTTTATCCCGAGCAGTTTTAGGAGTCATAGATCATATATAAAAAATTTCAGCTTTCTAGCTCAAAATTCGATTTTTTTCCAAAATTTTGTTTTTTTGAGTTTGTGGGCGTGTCTGTGGGCGGATTTCAAGAAGAAAATTAACAATAGCCGTGTTTTGGTAATAATTGTATACCCAGCTCAGCTACATTTAACATGTACTCAATAACAAAAAGGAGTGCTGAAGATAAAGAGGTCAGCAGTCGAGGACTGAGACGGAGTGAACATAAAGTGTTGATGCCATGAAGCGACTAGATAGCGGTATAATAAGTTGGGAGCAAAAATATTCCAATTGTTATGCAGAGATAGCAGATGTGTTCGTCGATTAAACAAAAAAGTTCTCATTTCAAAGAACATTAAAAAAAAAAATAGCAAAAATAAGCATCCGTTCTTTTCCTTGCTGTCAAACACAAAGGATTTTATGATGTTCAAAAATCTTTCAAAAAATACGTTTGGATTGGCATCCTTGGTTTAATAATTATCCAAATCGCACTATTTTAAAGTACAAACACTGCGAACACATCCTTAAAAATGAAAAGTGAATATAGAATACGATCGAGTTGCTTTATTGTAAAATTATACTGAGCTAGCTATACCTAGGCACTTATCACCAAAACACGGCTAATTTCATCGCAAAATCACCTTCAGCGATGAAGCGCATTTTTGGTTAAACGGCTTCGTCAATAAGCAAAATATGCGTTACTGGACAGGTGAGAACCCTCGTGTGCTTTATGAAACAGCAGTTCATTCGCAAAAAGTCACCGTTTGGTGCGGTTATCAAGCCGGTAGCGTCATTGGGCCGTTTTTCTTCGTTGATGAAAATGACCGTCACGTTACGGTAAATGACATTCGCTGCAGAGACATGTTGGAACGTTATTTCCTTGAGCAATCGCATGAATTGGACGTCAGTGATATGTGGTTCCAACAATACGGTGCCACAAGCCACACAGCGTTGCAACAATAGAGTTATTAAGTCTCAGTTCGGTGAACGTGTTATCTCGAGAAACGGACCCGTCTATTGGCCGCCGAGATCGTCTGATTTAACGCCTCTAGACTTTTTTTTATGGCGCTATATTAAATCATTGATCTATGCCAACAAGCCGGCGACGTTAGAAGAGCACCAGTGGCGGACTAACAAGGGGCGCCCCACTCTCCCCTTGGGAGGTGCCGCCCGCCCCGGCCCTCCGGTCTTGGGGGGGCCCCCAAATGCCTCAGCGTTCACCTGATCAAATCCTAAACAAGACTTTAAAAATGTGCATCCAAGGATATCACAGCAGGAATCGTCTCATGAACATCTATCAAACTTAGAAAAATGGAAAACGTTGACAATGGGCTTGAAACTTATATTTATAAAACTATTGATAAAGACAACTTGAAGGTTATTAACGATGAAACTAAGAAATGGAGAAACATTTTACATCGCCTTTTAGATGTAACGCTATTCTTAGCCCAACAAAATCTTGCCTTCCGAGGCTACCGTGAAGATATTTCTTCGGAAAACAGGGGAAATTTTCTAGAATTAGTACAACTATTAGAGAAATATGATCCGGTGTTGAAAGAGCATTGCTTTAAACTAGAAGAGGCTGCTGGTGGGTCAAAGAGAGTACCATCTTATTTGTCAAAAGGAATACAAAATGAATTTATTCAGTGTTTTGATGAGCATGTAAGGCAAAAAATTATTGCAGATATTAAAAAGGCTAAGTATTACGGAATCATTTTTGACAGCACTCCTGACGAAAGTAAAATAGACCAAATGAGTCAAATCATTAGATTCGTTCATATAGAGAATGACATTGTGGAAGTACGAGAATCTTCCTTGGGTTTTTGTTTTAATGTCTGGAAAAACTGCTGAGGATATGTCAAAAGACATTTAGCAACAGCTGGAAAAAGGTGGACTGGATATTGCGTTATGCAGGGTTCAAGGTTATGTCAATGCCGAGTCGATGTCAGGTGTCCATGGAGGGGTGCACCGAAAAATCCCAGAAGTAAATCCAAAGGCACTGTTCAGTCCTTGTTCTAATCATTCCTTGCGTCACGTGTTTTGGAACAGTAGAGAAATTATATTCATTATTTTCGTCATCTACCCAGAGATTTCAATTGCTGAAAGAGATAACTGAAACAAATTTAAAACGTTTATCGGATACCCGCTGGAGTGCTCATTACGAGTCACTAAAAGTTGTAAAAGAAAACAAAGAGACAATTGTGTGTAGTATGGAACATTTTCGAGATCCAACAAAAGCAAATCTAGATACAAGCAAGCCTGCTGACTATGGAATTATGGATACAGGAATCACCAAACTAAACGCCTTGAATGAGTACCTACTTAATGACCGAATGATAAAAAAATGCAATGACATGGACATCAACGTCGAGAAACGAGGAAGAAGGATGGTAAAAAGAATGATGCCGGGTGCATCAGCTCATGATGCTTGATTATCAATTCAAGAAGAAATACGTCAGTCAATGTATGAATGCATAGACCGATTTATACAAGAATTGTCGACACGATACGGGGCCTTGAAACAAATCAAAAGTACTCGTATTTTCCAAATCATTGAAACAAAGTTTATGCTAGAAGCTTCAGATGACGCTCTGACTGTAGCAGTTGACAATCTGATAAATTTGACAAGGAGCAAGTTTCCCAAGAAATACCGCATTCATGTAAAAGCCACCGATACGAGTATGGACGTTCACCTGGCCAAATGGAGAGCCCAAGAAATCCGTCAATTTATAATAAAATGGGACTTCAGTGAATCGTTACTCTGTATATCGATCACACTTTAATACTTCTTGACCATTTGCATCTCGGTTGCATCACGCGAGAGGAGTTTTTCGAAACTTAATCTAATCAAGAGCGACTGTTTTATCTAGCCGTGCTTTCAATAGAAAGAAAAAATTCCAAAGAAATCGATTTCACAGAAGTTATTGAGGAGTTCAGTAAATTGAAGGCACGAAAACACATAGGTATAACACGCTACAAAAAATAAAAAAACGATCTTTGATTTATTTTATCTAATTTTTTTTTGTCGATCGATTCGTATTTTATTTCCCTCACCCATATCTATTTCATATTGTAGGTATGTATATTTATTTAGCCTATAATTTAATTCAAATTTATTCACTTGCCAGATTTTAACGAAATAAACATAAACACTTATTTATACATACAAATGTGAACTGAATAAAAAGCTTGTGGGCCTCAGCTTTGCCGCCCCGGGCCTCTGACGGGATCAGTCCGCCACTGAGAAGCTCAGAGCCAATATTGAACGAGAACTAGCGGCCGTATCGGTCGAAATGTGCGGCCGAGTCAACGAAAATTGGGTTCAACGTATCTACCACTGCATACGTTCCCTTGGTGGACATAATGAACGAAATCGAATTCTATTCATAAATGTTGTGATAGTAATTCAAGCCAATACATTATTTTTTGAGATATCTCAAGTACATAGTTTGCATTTTCTTTAAAAAGGAGGCTGTCAAGTCCTTAATAAAATACCCTTTATAACGCAGAGGACGAGAAATGAACAATTACCGATACCACGAATTTATATCCCGACCTTATTTTAGATAACTGTACAACTAACCTGCAGTCCCAGAGTTTGCTAAAATCAATCTTCAAACCCTCATTTGCAAAACGTCTTCCAGATACATATTACGTGAAAACAGAGCAACCCTTTGTTAAATATTCACCACAATTTCAGGGTTGGGCTCTGTTTATTCTGAACGATTACAGCGTAGTCTCTTCAAATTAGCATCTACCTACTTCAATTAGACTCCTCCTTAAAATTTCATAATTTTATTCAGACACATTTAAAGGAGATTCGCAAAACTCTATAGAACTGCGTGCTTCGTTGATAAGTTGGCGAATTTTGTTTACCAAAATATTTTTCCCGAAGCCTTCTCCTAACTAACTTAATTCAAAATGCTCTTTCAAATTGCATTACCATTCTCACTACCTTACGATACCTACAAAATTATAACAAGACCCTTCAAAATCTTCCGCCCGTGACTCACAAGGGCGCTCCTAACTAAGCTGAGAGTGTGTGAACTTTCAAGTGGTCAAACGCATTCGCATTCACCGTTTCACTATAAATTAGTCACGATTATCCTTTTCTCAGGTTGCAATATTCAACAACAATCCTCACGTTTCAACGTCATTTGCACATAACCCAAAGCCCATGAAAGGATGATTTCCTGTGAGTGATGGACTGCTATTATACAATGGTGCCATGCACACATAATAACATTTCCCGTATAGGTATACCTACTCTCCGCCGTTAAAGTACATATACATAGACAAAAACATAAGGCGTTAAATTGCATTTTGCATTTGCAGATGTATACATATAAAGTTGGCGAGTACAATATCCTGTATACAAGTGGAGGACGACCTATGTATCCTGTTTCTAGGTCAACGAAAAATATTTTAGGATACCGTTCCTTTCACCATTCCTCCCACAGTCTCGAATGGCAAAAACAGGCGAAACATCAACATTCCAAAATTCTTAAGATTTTATCCTTAATAGCTCATCAATTGGAAGAAAAAACGTTAACAACGAAGAAAAAGGAACAAAAAAAACCCAGATTCTTTGAAGGGAAGAAAAATAATGCAAGACTATCAAGGATAAATTGAAGCCAACACAGAGAAAGAGTAAGAAGAACAAGAGGAGGAAAAAAGTATCCTTAATCGTAAATCACCCAATCTCTCATCGCATCGCATATTGTACCATCATCCGCTTACCATTTTTGTAGGATACGAAGCGCGCGCATTTCTCTACACTCTCTGAAGGCTTTTTTCTCTTTCGCTCTCTCCATATCTAAAAAAAACTTTAACCCACGGACACAAGGATATATATTTAATTGTGTTTCTCCGTCGCATAAAGAGTAAAGAAAACTGCAAAAAATAAAACATCTGACAACTAAAAATCAACTTAAGTGAGATTGGCTATATGCAAAAGAAGCGAATGGAATGAGAATGTTTTGGAAAGTTTCGACTTACTGAAATTGATGGATTCTGACGCCAGGGTAATGAAATTTTGTACAGTGACCAAACGAAGACTCCTTTGGAGATGATACCAAATTCATCAAACATCATGAAATTGAATCCAAAATTGGTTAAGTCTAAGGTGGACTAAGATTTCGCCTTTAAGATGCTTGGCGAAAAGGGTAGTGGCCCTGAAGAAGGCCAGTAATTTGTTTGCAGTCTATTCTGTGGAAAGACAAAAAGAATATCGCAGATTTTGTACAGACGTCGAGAAGCATTCGTTAAGTCTGTCTGCACCCTGGAGAGTCATGCCATCTGCGATTGCGACATGTGAAACTAAAGGCCTGCAAAGCCAGACCAAAATACTTGCTTCGCGAAGCGAAAAATGTCGAATTTGGACATATAACCGGTAGTAGAAGATCTCCCGGATACAAGAAAGCGGTGGAAATTATTTCGAAAAAAATATGAACTTACTACAGCTTAATTTAAATCACAGGGAAGCGGCTCAAGACCTCCTACAACAAACTGTTCGTGAACGGAAGGTTGATGTAGCGATTCTCTGTGAACAATAGATATAGGAATCTATCGGGAAATAACTGGGTTACCGACACGACGAAAACAGCTGCAATCTGGGTTTGCGAAGACGTCTCCATTCAGGAACACTCGGAGGTGCCGGAGAATTTCGTTATAAGGGCTAAGATAAACGGTATTTATATATACAGCTGTTATATTCCAACTAGCGTTACTATCGACATTTTTGGGATGGTTTTGGATAGACTAGTCGCCCACGTAACCGGTAAAAGTCCCGTCATAATCGCAGGGTTTTTTAACGCATGGGCCTCGGAATGGGGCAGTTCATATAATAATCGTAGAGGCATTCTCTTGTTTAGATATTATTTTAGCTAACAGCAGGCTGTTAAGTGATGGTATTCGCTCACGACCATTGCACGCACAGTGACCATAATGCTATTTTATTCAGCGCGAGAACTGAACCGTCAACACGCTAGATGAAAATCTTTAAAGCTTCGTCGTCAGTGAAGCGATAATTGAACCCAAAAGTGCAACGGAATTCGTAGAACAGATTTTACTGCTGATTGTGAACCCTGGTCGGGATTCGAACGCACGACATTTGTTGCTGATTGCCCCCCGTCGCGTGCGGACGCGTTACTTTTTGTTCGTAATTTCGGTGCTAGTAAATCGACAAACATACACCGGCCAATACAGTTCGCGAAAAAAACAAAAAAAAAAAACAAAATCGCGCAGTGTGTGAACAAAAAAAAAATTAATCCACATAGAGCCAGTGCCGGTGGCAGTGCTGATAAAAAGAAAATCGAAAAAAAGCAACAGCGTTAGGGTATCCCTCCGTCCCCCATCCCACTCCATCACTGTTGCTCTTTCTTGAATATTGCATGTGTCGTTCGATTATCGTTTGTGCACTTGCAATGCTTGGGTAAAGGCAGCATCGGACGGATAGCGGGTCGTGAGTTGTTGATTTTGTTGGTGGACCAAAACAAATTACCGTACGGGCATAACACCGGCGGTAAATTGTTTTGGAAATCTAACGTATGTCTTCAATTCACGGCTTATGCTTAGTTAGCGTCGGAGTTGTGTTTTCTTTTATGTTTTGTACTTTATCAGGTTAAAAGAGGTAAGTTTTCGGCTATTCAAAGCCAATGCATCAGAGGAAGGCGTAAAAAGTTTTAAGGAGCCAGAAATGACTGCAATGCCCACATTAATCGTGTGAAATTCTCATATGACCAAAAGTTGAGGCAAAAAATACTACAAAGTCACACTGGTAGTAACAAATTATGGTCATTTGTCCAAAACATCAAGAATTCGACCTCATCATCTATCCCGACACTCATTTACAATGACATTCCAGCTGTCAGCTCTATAGATAAGGGCAATCTGCTTGTGCTCACTTTGCAGTCAGCTCAACGCTTCCAGATTGTGTATGTCTCCCCCTGTACTCGAGCGCGCAGAATTCTCCATGGGACCAATCCACTGTCGCACTCGTACAGTGGCTAAAGTACTTCAAGATCTTGACGTTCACAAATCCGCTGGTCCAAATGGTATTTCCCCTATCGTTCTGATGAGGTGTTCTTCTTCGCTGGCAACACCATTGCATAAGCTTTTCCATCTGTCCTATTCTTCAGGACTCTTTCCGGGAAGATGGAAAACAGCATTTGTCCAGCCTGTACAAAAAAAAGGCGAATCTTCTTCTCCCTCCTCCTACCGACCAATTGCACTTATGCCCCTTATTTCTAAGGTCATGGAAACGCTGATAAACCGTCAGCTAATGAAATATCTTGAATCGCGAAAACTTCTTAATGACCGGCAGTATGATTTTCGCAGCAACAGGTCCACTGGTGATTTGATGACATATCTAACCGAAAAGTGGAACCAATCTCTTCATCAAGGTGGTAAAAGTAAGATTGTTGCGCTTGATATTTCAAAGGCATTTGACAGAGTTTGGCATCAAGCTCTCTTGTCGAAAATGCGTGCATTTGTAATCGATGATACTCTTCTTCAATGGATTAGAAATTATTTTTCGGACCGTTCAATTCAAGTTGTTTTGGACAGTTTCAAGTCTGCAACTCACCAAATAAATGCTGGTGTCCCCCAATGCTATGTTCTGTCCCCGACTCTCTTTCTCATTTTTATAAATGATCTCCGGTCTGTTACTTCTAATCCAATCCATTCCTTTGCTGATGACAGTACCCTCAGCTTCTCATATTCGTTTCTTGGGTCACGCCCCTCATCTTCGAGTGTGGAACTGGAACGGCAACGTATGTTAAGCTCATTAAATTCCGATCTTAACAGCATAACTCAGTGGAGTAAAACCAAAAGAGGGAATTTAATGCTTCCAAAACACAATGTTGTCTCCTGTCATTAAAGCAAAACCCACAAACACTGCCATTATCTATGAATGGCACTTGCATCGCTGAAACCGAAAGACTTTCCATTCTCGGTATGTGTGTTAATGACAACCTTCGTTGGAATGACCACATATTCGATGTCGCCAAGAACGCCGCGAAATGTCTAAGCGTTGTAAGAAATATTTCACCCCTTCTGATCTGGCTACAATTTACAAGGCGTTTATTCGCCGGAAACTCGAGTACAACGCTCATATCTGGTCCGGTGCACCAATAACTTATTTAGAGCTACTTGACAGGATCCAAAAACGCGCGATAAAACTCATTGGCGACCGAGACATCGCGAGATCGATTGACTCTCTTAGTCATCGTCGTAATGTCTCCTGCCTTTCGTTATTTTATCGTTATTTCCACCATAAGTGCTCGAACGAAATAGCCAGTTGCATTCCTCCCCTTGAACATTTCAACCGCAATACCCGCCATGCAAGGAATGCTGATCAGTTCACCCTCAAGCCTGTGTTCGGACTTACAGTGAAGTTCAAAGAATCTTTCCTCAGCTGTACAATACGAATGTGGAATGCTCTTCCCCGCTCCATTTTTCCTGCACATTATAACCTACAAACATTCAAAACCAACGTGCATCGGCATCTCTCCTTTTCTTCTCACCCTAATTTCCTAAACGCCCGCGCTGTGTAGCTAATACATTATAAGGGTCGCAACAAATCCGTTTAGTGCGCGCTTATTATAAAAAAAATAAATAAATAAATAAACCCTGCCAATCACTTAGTGAATACATTAAATCTAGCAAGCGTCTTTGCTTTAGAAATCTATGCGAAGAACTCAATAACGACGTATGGGGTAAATCTACAAAATCGTTTCGATGAGGATTAAAGGTCCCCGCATGCAATCGCTAAGGTGCCCAGTATTGTTACGACAAATAGTTAAGACACTATTTCCTTGACAAGAAGGACACGCGACCCGACTTATTTGCCAAAATGTTTGACGCGTGTCTTCGGGAAAGCATTTATCCTGAGCCTTGGAAGCGCCAAAGCCTTGACTTACTGCCGAAAGGCAAAGGAAATCCTAATGAACAATCATCTTATTGTCCTATTTGTTTATTAGATACGATTGGTAAAATCCTTGAGCGGATAATTTACAATAGGCTCCAGCCAGCAATTAAAACTGCAGGAGGCCTCTCGGAACACCAATATGGTTTTCGTAAGTCGAGATCTACCGTAGACGCAATTAACGCGGTAATAACGAGGGCGCAAGCCGCCTTAGAGGGAAGGCGTTGGAAAGGAGAAACCAAAAAGTATTGCGCCGTTATAACCCCGGGCGTAAAAAACGCGTTTAATTCGGCGAATTGGCAACATATTACGAGCTGTCTTAACTGGATTGAAATTCTAGACTATCTCCGCAAAATTTTAAAGAACTACTTTGCGAATAGAGTCCTCCTCTATGATGAGGGAGTAAAAGAATATGAAGTAACTGGCGGTGTACCACAAGGCTCGGTCCTAGGGCCCATGCTGTGTCAGAGAATATCTCTTTAAACGTGGACATGAATCCATCCCAAACTGTCCATATTGTAAAACAGCTTCGGAAAACGCGGAACATGGTGTTCTTTCATTGCCCACGATACGAAACCGAGAGGATCACAACACGGGACCAATTTTTGAAGTGGCCCACTCCCGATAATGTCGTACATAAGGCACATGCTTCAGAATGCTGAAAACTGGACCACTGTAAGTAACGTGGCGGTGCGCATACTTAGCGATCTTAGCCGTTTAGAGCGCCAACGTAAAGCGGATAATGTTAATTATAGAATCATGTTGAGAAACAACAAGAATGCCGCATTCGTTTAGTTTGCGTGCACTCTGGAGAGTCATATGATTGTGTTCATATGAAACCTAACCGTCAACGGTAGCCCTGACCGAGCACGCTCAAGACATAATTTTAAAAGTTTATTCTCATTTAAAAATATCGGCCAAAAGAAGGGCTGAATTAATATAAGTTTATGAGTTGGTGTAAGTACGACAAACAACTACCAGGTACCTATAACATAATACAACAAGTCTTGTTAAACAAGGGAAATACAATTAAATTCAATATTGATTCCTTGTTTAACAAGACTTGTTGTGTTGTGTTACAGGCCCCAGATCGTTGTCCTTACTTCGCAAGCTAAATCGCATAAGGTCCGGACCATTTCCATATTCATATACCCCAAATTGGGCGTGGCATTGGGTTGAGAGTCGTTGTTCGTTTTGGGACATTGTTTTTCAAACAAAATTACCAAAAAATGAAATTTGTTCGAAACACCTTAAAAGTGGGCGTGAAAAAATTTTGTTTGGGCGAAATAAAGAAATGGATATTGTCTACATGGTCTTACTTTTTTTTAACGTATTTTGATGAATTTATCGGAAAAATATGTTTCTGTCAAAAAAACGATCGAAAAAGTAGAGGTGTGTCATAAAAACTTTATTATTTCCATGACCTAAGGAAAGGAGCCGTTTTTGAACCGTCAACATAGCAGAGAAGGAGGCGTTATGGTCTGGGATTCAATTTCATTCGTGAAACACAAGCGTTGTTTCTTTCTTACGTCATTAAGTGGTGGTTTTTCTAAAGTTTCAGACGCTTTAAGTGTTTAGAACGCGAATGATGCGGGTAACAGTGGATACGCTGGCCTTAACATTAGCTTTCTCTCTAATTTTAACTGCCGATAAAGCTGAATTTGACGCTATGCTAAGGATACTGCGCGGCTCGCGAAGTGTTAAGGCGGAATAAATATTTCCCTTATAGTTTTTTGTGTAAGACGAAGGGTTTTTTAAATAGCAATAGCAGAGCAATAACCTTCTATTCTTGTCCTTTCCTTCACGGTTAAACGTGCTTTCTTTCCCATTTTATTAACACTCAATCAAGAACAATTACTTTATAATAATACCGTACCGTTTAAACCGAAAAAAAATATACTCACTTCACAAAAAAACGTTGATTTGTTCACTGCTTCTAATCTAATGACCCGATTTATTTCCGCATATTTTTACTCAATTTACAATAATTAGTGGAGGGTCTGGGGGTTTTGACGTCAGACTTTTGTTACAGTGAATGAATTTAAATGGTCGAGGCTCTTCCAGTTGCAGCGGGGTTGCTCTTGCAACATTCGCGTATAATCAAAATTTAAAAGTTTCTTCAGCACCAGCGAGTGAACACAAGCCGGTTAAATGCATCAGTGGAAAACTGAAACTCCGTCGATTGTCGAGGCACGATAAGTGGGTGGGTGGGTGATGTTATCAGGTTAATGGCTGCCTGTAGTATCCCTATTTTTGCACCTATCTTGAGTGGCTATGGAGCCTTCATTCTACTCATGCTGCTTCTTCAGTGAAACAGTGAAACTTAAGAAACAGACTCGTTCTGCTTTTCAGATAACATTTCTGTCTATATTTCGTTGGAGAGAATTAAACCTAATTTTCGGGCAAATAAATGCCTAACGGCCCAAACAGGGCCGAAAACTTACCCTTTACCAACCATTTGCTTGTGCAATGGAAGGGACCTACATTTTATGCTGACTCCCAACCGCAAATTTGAGTAGCTTCTCATGA
The DNA here is from genome assembly GCA_949715645.1 of Portevinia maculata. Lineage (NCBI taxonomy): Eukaryota > Metazoa > Arthropoda > Insecta > Diptera > Syrphidae > Portevinia > Portevinia maculata. Next base: position 27,056,212 of record OX454528.1, on the reverse strand, counting down.
CAAAGGATACTCTTGGATGTTTATCAGACTTTCGCATGTGGGGCAGTGTAAAAATTACTTTGCCCGGCGTGATTTGAACCTGAGACGCTTACTCATTGAGGTCGAACCCCACAAGCGAACCAATAGGTATGCAGTACAGCTGGAGGCTAATGAACCGCTAAGGTTAGGTTAGGTACTACTAAAAAAAAATCTAAGGATTGTGCAACCCTCCTCTTACCAAAACCCAACAAAAACGACTTAAGCTTAACAATTACCCTTATTACGAATGGCGGTTTAGTTGATCGACTCTTGCCGTTTTTTGAGTCATGGCGGTTTTGTGTCGTTTATAGTTATCGCCGTTCGACCTCAATGAATATTGGCAGTCCTCCCGGTTTCGGATCACTTCATTACCGAAGTCAATCAAATACTGGTGCTGTTGCATTTGTGTGATCGATTAGTTTTTGAACTGCACGTGCATGCTCCCATTATTGATTATTGTTTTTTCGCCCTTTGACTACAACAGTGATCTCCAGTCGTGTCAACCCACGGATTGCAGGCACACTTCCGGAACAGTTTCAAGATGTTAAATGTGTCGCTGGGCTGACAAAAAATGGAAAAATTGCCTAGATGTGATGTCTCCCCTTTGTCGCCTTTGACGAAAAGCGCTATTTTTTTCGTGGAGCTGCAGTGATGTTCTTAGCCTGTCACTCCACGGTGAGTCTATTGAACAAGTTTTCAACCTACCTGTATCCCAGCTCTACATATTAAAGAATTTCAAAAGCTATATGCGGCTCGGAGAATCAATTTTTGGGCCGTGATATGCTCTTGTAAAAAATTTAAACCGAAAGAGTTACAATATTTTTTTCAATTAGGTAAATATGTACTAAAGATCCGTATTAAGTATTGCAGCAAAATATTTAAGGACAATCACATCGGAGTGTAACTCAGCTTACTATAAGATAGCAGTAGGTATATCTTCCAACTTGAACTAACGTTAAAGGCATACAAGTTTATTACTTGTCCAAATTATCTTATTCAGTTAACAAAATCATTCGAACTGTCGTATTGATTATTAATTGTTAAATTACTTAATGAATGATTGAGGATTTAAACCCACAAAATCCTTTAAAAAAAAACCTCACCCATACTGTCTGATTTCAAATTCCATCTAATCTTTCCCCATACAACTTGATGACATCCTTTAGCAATTAAACTAATATGTATCTCCTCTCGTGAACACCACTTCATATTCTCATTTGTCTGAGAAATCCCATCTTAGAAGAAAAATCTCAACAATCCCCACATGTACACGACTTTTGACAGATTAAAACACACTCGAATCTTCGTTAAAATCCTCCATTGAAACTGCAATAGCTCCTCGGAGGGATTAAAAAATTCCAACATTCTTAACTCGTATTTTTCTTCACTCTACAAATGAGTAGAAAAAACACTACAAGTTGAAATCCCCTTCTTCTGCTTCCTATTCTTCTTCTTCTAGCAATTGGATTAACATCCTGCAAAGGACGAACGATTTTCATCATCAATCGTAATGAATCCAAATATTCTTAACCTTTCTCGCACACACCATCCCACACACATACTCTCCACCGACCACTTACACTCACGCCCATACATTCACAGAAGACATTTAAAAAAAGGATTCAATTGGCATTCGTTGTACTCTAAAGTATGTTACATGCATTTTGCGGCAGGACCCAGATGTGGCAGACGGGAGTAGGAGGATAAGACGGCCGGTTTATGTCCTTGCATGAGTATATTCACATTTTTTCCCATGCCATCTTTACTTATGTTTTAGGGGTTGAAAATCCTTTTAAAACTTGGCTATCTGCCAAAAGACAATTCCAAATCACACTCTCTTGCAATATGAAAATCCGTGTTCCTTTCGAAAACACATAAAATAACACCATCCATCCAAAACTATACTAACTTAAGACAGTGATTTTTTACAAATCCTTTCTTTCGTACTCCACATTAGTTCTCCTCATCTGGACGAGGCCGAAAAACCCTCTTGCCAGCGGTAAAAAGTATAAACCACGTAATCCGAAAATGAAAATTTACTCACTCACGCGCTCACAATCACGCTCTTACTCTCATCACAAACAAAGCTTTTCCACGCTCGCATGGAGAATTATTGTGCTTACCCCAAAAATTCTTGGAGACTTTATATTAATTTCTGCGAGCGAGAAACTGACACGAGAGCCGAGACACCCTTTCTTTTCGTCCTTCAGCGAGTCAAAGAGAGGAAATTAAGGGTGGTGGTGTAGTGTATAGAGATTTTTTTTTTTATTTCACTTTTTCGTTTTCTTTCACTTTATAACTTTTCTATTTTCACTAAATTCTTTTATTTGTAATTTTGCAAATTTGATTTATACGACGGCCGATACAATCGCATTATCCTTGGAAAGAGTCCTTGATTTGCTGCGACTTTTTTTCTCGACTAAATCTATGAACAATATTATTGAGCAAGTTTGCTCAATACGCGTTTGTGTAAAGCAGTAAAGGAATTTTGTCACTGCTTATGCTGAGAACTCGAAAAAAAACGTCTACTCGCGAGAGGCTTACACACCGAACTGAGGCTTTCTATGCAAAAATTTAGTATGTGTGAAGAAGGAGCTTTTGTTGGCGTTTTCAACTTCATGTTCATGTTCGTATATCTGTCATCTGATGCCGGAGCGTGCGGAAATATGTTTTGGCGCGGCATGCGGTGCTGGCCGTGGGTCAGCTTCAGCAGTTGTAGAGAAGGCCTTGAAAAAAAGGAAATTTATGTGCGCTCTCTTTGCGTTTTGCAACAATGCGGTGAGAGGTGAGGCAATGAGAATGAGATGAGAACGATGAGCTGTTTCTGTAGAAAGAGCTGTGTGTGACTCAGTGATTTGAAAAACTGCTGGAACTGAAAACATGAGTATTTGAAAGAATCTTTCATTTTGGGCTGTGTATTCGCTACAAGAATTTTTATTTCGAAGTACAGTAAGACCTGAAATCGTGTCTAGAAGTTTCAATTATTTCTTTGTCTTTTTTTAAAAAAAAAAAACAGATTTTGTTAATGCTGGTATGATACTAGGTACCTACTTTGTTTTTCTTATTAAAAATGCATAAATGTCAGCAGACCACAAAGAAGATAGATCGTTGTTGATCGAAAAAGACTTTTCCCTTTGTTTATATTTTGTTTGGTTATTTTTTGCACCTATTTTACACACTTTTGAATACATTGCCTAAACAAAAATTATAAGGCAGCAATAAAGTGAGTTATCAATCAATCATCAATCAATCAATATTTTTTTCCGTTTTATTTTTGAGTCATTACATATATTCAATTTTACATTTTTAGATTTGTATTACATTGATATTTATTTTACGTATATTTTTTTATTTTATTTAATATTTTTCTCAGTTAACCATGAGTTTATGTAATTAATATAAAAAAAATAGAAAAGAAAGAAACAAAAAAGTCGAAAACGGGGATTGTACACTTTGTGGTTAGAAGAACCAGTGGCAAGTGTATGTGAATTTAGACCGCACAGAAAATAAGATGATGCGTCATTTGGGGACTATAGATAAGGACATGGAAAAAGGTATGCATTTGGAAGCAAGTAGAAAACAGTGAGGCAGTTTTTAAGATATGATTTGCGTCCATGTTCTAACGTCAGATAAGGAGAGTAGTAATTTTTTTAGATGATCTAAGAATTTTGATCTTGATTGATATCCATCTTGGTTGCGTAGATACAGAGGCAATTTGTTGTAGTTGAATGGAGCTATGTTGACAACCAATCTAGGATAATGTTCCGTTCTCACTCTCGGAACAATTACAGTATTTGAGGAGCGCAGTAGCCGAGCTTAATTTCTGCTGATATTAGTATAACCTCCTCGTAGATAAAACAACATCAGCACCTTAAATTTATAGAGATATTGAAGCGGCAATATTTTCACAGATTGGAATAATGGTAGGAGGGCTCCCATCTAGGTTTGAACAGCATTGTCCTAAGTGTCTTCTTTTGAGCTATTATGAGCGGTTGCAGATTACTAGTAGACGCACCTCCCCAGCATGAGATACCATATTCCAAACGAGAGTTAACTATGGCATAGTATACAGCTGTGAGTAATTTAGAGGGTACCAGTTTGCGTAGGTGGTAGATTCTATTCAAGGCAATGAAGATATTTTTTTTAACAATAGCTATCTGTGACTTCCAATTAATTTTGCTTTCTAGAGTTATGCCAAGGTACCTAAACTCTGTAACCGATTCTAAAGTTATACAGTTCCTGCAGCCAATTCCATTAATTGTGAACTGTTTTGACAGCGAGAAATGCATAACTTTTGATTTGCTACTTCGCACCATTTGGTGATTCCGAAACCAATCATTCATTTCTGATAAATCCACAGTCATTTGCTGAGCTAGATCATTCTCATCTGGTGCAGCATACGACAGAGCCAGATTATTAGCAAAAGCGACTATTTTTCCATTTAGAGACAACTTAAATATTGAATTAATATAAACGATGAAAAGCAGTGGGCCAAGTACTGATCCTTGGGAGACACCAACTTCTCTACAGTGAAGAGGCTCACTTAGAGATGCATTGAGACGAACATATTGCTTCCAGTTAGTGAGGTAGGAAGAGAACCATTTCTTTTTTTCTTATTTTGTGTTTAACTAAATCAATATACCATCTAAAAAAGAAACTATTGCATCCTCAGTGGACCTCCCTTTCCGAAAACCAAATTGTTGAGCATTTAATAGATTGAACTTTTCGAAGAACTGTAGAACTCTTTTATTTATAATTTTTTCAAAGACTTTTGAGAAAACTGGGAGGAGAGAGATCGGTCTATAATTATTACGATCAGATCTATCGCCCTTTTTATGGATGAGTGTAATAATAGATGTTTTGAGGCATTCAGGAAAAATTCCGGTTACAAAACTTCTGTTTATTAAATAGGTCAGTGGCTTTATCATAGCTCTAGTATTTCTTTTAATAATCAGGCTGCTTATACCATCATAACCACATGACTGATTAGATTTTAAGTTAGAAACTACATTCGCTCCCTCAGTTTCACTTACAGGGCCAAAATAGAAAGATGCGATTATTTGTGTTTCATAGCGCTGTGTAGACTCACTGAAACAGGTTTTGAAATTTGCGCTATATTTTGAAAGACTATATTAAAGCCATTGTTCATTTCGAGGTCATCAGATATTATATGTTCATCCGTCAATTTGAGTGATTTAATGCCACAATTTCCAGCCCCTTTACCTAGTATTTCATTTACTATTCCCCATTGCCTTTTTGGATTGAATCTATTTTGAAATAATTTGCGCTTGTAGTATAGCTCTTTTTGTTTGTTGATATGGTTAAAGATATGGTTTCTGATGTTTTTGTATTGTTATATATTTAGGATACTCATGCAACGTCGTAAAACCGTCGTAAACGTTTAAAGTTTACGAAGTATTAAATAAACTGTCAAGGGCCATACAAATTTTGCTACATGAATACCCTCATTATTTTTTGGAAGAATAAAAAATAAAATAAGCCGTCAATGATCTTGTGAGAAATTAATTCCACCCAGGTCAACGCTTCAAAGGAGAAGCCGGCGATAGCTTGCCGAATGCTGGCTTCCAAATGGCCAAAAGTGTATGGATTGTCGGCCTTGACTTGTGCTTTGACGGAGCCCCAAAGAAAATAATTAAGGAGGGTCAAATCACATGCCCGAGGCGGCTTATTCACAAATCCTGGTCGTGAGATGATTCAATATCCTTCATACAGAACCAAATCTCATCCTTCTTTCGAAGGAGCCTAGCATTGTTATGCTAACTAAACTCAAGTAGCAACGCCTTAGGTTAGGTTAGGTTAGGTTTATTTGGCTGTCGGCAGAAGCCGACACACTTAGACCAATTTAGGTCCATTGTGATACCACGTATATTATCTACCTCAACTCTGTAGATGGGACTGGCCAACGACACGCGGTTGTTCTCAAACGGTCCCCCATCTACGTACTAACCGCGCCCAACGTCGTTTAATTACGGTGATCTGACGAGAACCGATTACTTTTACTTTACTTTTAAATTTATTTTTATTAATTATTAGCTTATATCAACTTAAATACTAGACAAAAATGATTAAATCTAACTTAAAATTAACAGGATACTTATTCTAGATTATTGATCCTTATGCGGACGCCCTAAACTTTTATCTTATAATTATTGCCTTTCGGCCTAAAAACTATTTTACGAACTAATCTTACATAATTATGTTTTCATCGAGAAAATTGTTAAGAAAACTCGGAATCTTTATCAAATTTTATATTTTTATATAAAAAAACAAATTACAAACTACCTACTCTACTTACTTAAACTACTTAGCATATTCTAACTATAATTAGGATTCTGAGCACTCGTTGCCTGGCGCAACAAGTAGTCAAAATCCCAATTGCTTTCCGAGCGCCTGGCAGTCGTCAACGTGCACACGCGCCGCCGTGAGCCGACTGAAGCCTTACAGCGTCAGTCAACTCCCGGAAGCACCACCACACGTTGGCGAGCCCGGCCTCTCCCAAAAACGCCCTAGCTGACTTAATCTAACTTATAAGCTAAGAGGATGTTACCTAGAGTAACGCACCGTCATGGGAGGGCATGTTGACCCCTCCCCCCTCAACAAGCCACCAAAATTCGGCGAATTGCTTTTCCGTGTCGAATATATCCCTCTCCGATATTGCGGTACTAAAACGGAGGAGCTCATGAGCATTGACGACGTCCCCGTCATGGCGGAGCCGCTTATCTCTCGCGCTGCGGTAGCGATGGTATAAGACCGGGATACCATCCCTCGTCTGTACCAGCCCTTTTGAATCAATATGGATAAATGCCTCTGGCGGGATAAAGCCAGACCGGAGCGTACTCTCTATGTACATTTCATTGGGGTAGTAAGCCCCAAATATCAGACTATTGTCGCTGGCCATCGCCCTTGCAACGTGCCTTCGAGTGACCTTAATGAGGAAATTGTCAATCCTATTCAACTGAGCCCCATCGTATAGGACCTTGTTGGGATAGTATTTTATATAGTTGGATTCGGGCGTTCGGAACAACCGGAGACAGGTCCTAAGACATTGTCTCTCCAAAACCCGAATCTTTTCCATATAACTAGGCGCTATATTAAACCACAATGGACAACCATAAGCGATGATCGGCCTTATAAGGGCCACGTAGCAAATGACCTTCACCCTAGAGTCAAGTTGACTGCTATGAAACAGTCTCCTTGTCAGAGCATAAGCCTTCTTGGCCCCAGCAAGACAAGCAACTATATGTCTATCGAAATACAGATACTGGTCAAGCCAGATACCCAGATATCTAACTACGCTTCTCACCGCCAATGGCTGCCCATTTTGTCCAATAATGGCCAATTTCTTCCAGTTTTTTCTGGTATCCCTAGAGGCCCCAGCCAATGGAGTTCTGAACAAGATTGTTTCCGTCTTCTGAAAGTTGATTTTCAACTTCCAGTCGTCGCAATATCGCTTAATTTGATCGAAGTCACGCTGCAAAAGGATATTAATGACCTCGATTTTCGGACCTGATCTGTATGCCACCAAATCGTCGGCATACGCTATAGCATGTCTGAGTGAACCCACCAGATCACTCGTGTAAATGTTAAACAGGATCGGAGAATTGACCGCCCCCTGCTGTAAACCGTTTTTAATTTCAAAGACTCTGCTCGAAGTCACGTTGCCACATTTGACAACGAACTTCTTTCCCATAAGCATATTATAAATTATATATAGCAAAGGTTTGTGCATCCCCCGCCTGGTCAACTTGTAGAAAAGTCCCTCTAACCATACGGTGTCGAAAGCCTTCTCAAAATCAACCAGACAAGCACCCGTGCATTGGTTTTTGCATTTATTCCACTGAATGTCGGAAACCAGTTTCGACGCGGCATGAATAGTGTCATGCCTCGCCCTGAAACCAAACTGGTTGTCCGGGATTATGTTATTGTCCTCGACCCACTTTAACAGGGCTCTATTTACAACCTTTTCAAAGACCTTGCTAATATTCGGAAGCAAGCTAATTGACCGGAGATTGGCAGGGTTCGTCCTATCTTTACATTTTTTCGGGATAGGGTGTACCACAGCTACCTTCCAATGCGCCGGATAATGTGCATTATTCAGCGCATTGTTAAACAGCGTGGTGAAAATATCTACAGCCTCCAAAGGCAGGTGTCTCAATACGACGTTTGGGACACCATCCATCCCCGCCGACTTTTTATTCTTTAGTGACTCGAAGATGCACAGAAGATCATCCTTCGACACGAACAAGTGCGATGCATCTCGGCCATTGGCGACAACTGCATTAGCATGGTTTTCATCAGTGAACACGGTGAATCCGTTATTCTCAGATCGCCAATTCTCAAGTTCGGTGCGGAGATAGATGTGGCTCACCAGAGCCCTATTCTCAATGTCGTGGTTACGGCGAACAGGATTGTTCACCGTATACACGGCCTCGAAACAAGCGCCCAGCAAATCCACTTTCTCCTGTGGGTCCTCGACCGCGAAAAAATCGTCGTTTGAAGCGACACTTTCTGGACTTATTCCAGCAGTCAGTATTGTCTGTCTGTTCTCTGCTGTCTGGGAGATTCGAACACAAGGAATATCATTGTGATCTTTCCTCCTGAACAACTTATTTATCTGTGGGAACATATTCGGACTACAGGTTTTAATAGCCCGAATTTTATTGCCCCAATACAGACTTACAGATTTGCTGTAATTTTCTTTTATCAGCTGTTTCAGGATTCGGATCTCTGACTTCAGCATCCTTACCTCCGGGTCGTCGCGATCAGTAAATTGCCTGTACAGCCGTTTAAGCCTCGAGAGCAGTCTACTTTTCTGTCGGTATAGTGCGTCGATTGTAGGGTTTCTGTACTTTTCTGTCTGCTCGTCGTCGGAACGTCCTACCCGAGGAATAGTTCGTTCCATAGTTCGTTTGATGGCGTCGTTCATTTGCAATAAATGCCGATCAATGTCATCATTTGTCATGTTACTGTTTGTCGGTGGGTCGATCCCACTCGAACGTATATCTCGCTTTAAAAATCTGGAGAAGCGCGACCATTGTGCCCTCCGATAATCGAATGAACACACTGCTTCGTACTCCTCCAGCAGCGTTTGCTCGTTCGGGATCCGTATTGCGGCGGCGAGTCCGTAGTGGTCACTATCGTACTCAAACGCACGCAAACAGTTCCGCGTGTATTGGTCTATATTTGTCAGTTGAAGTCTTGCGTACGTTAAGGCCAAGTCCAGGAAAGCACCGCTTCTTGGGAAGGAAGGGATATCCGTCGCGTACAACTCGAGTTTGTACTCAATCATATTGAGGCGCCACCAGTCGTGAAACTGGTTGCCCCTGGGATTTGTAGTAACATTTCCCCATGCCGCATGTTTGGCATTAATATCTCCGGACGAGAACCGATTAACTCGACGTGGTATGGTCGTTGGTTAGCAACGCCTTACTTTGGTTATTCTTTGACGAATCTCCACTAAGGTACTCGTATCATTCGTGGAGTTGGTGTTTACTCCGAGGAAGGTGACTTCTATTTCAAAGTTTTTACTATCCACAGTGAAGTTGTTTCCTATATATTCGGTGGATATATTAAGGCTGTTCGTGTAGAATTTTGGCTGGTAAGAAAATGAAAACTGCTAAATGATGATGCGATGCAAAAAGAACAGCTGTTGTTTTTTTTCAAGCCAAACTTTGACGTAGTTGGAGAAATGTGAAGGAAAACCGGTTTACAAGACATGTTTTTTTTGAAAAGGAATAGAAAAAATTATCGTAGCTACAAAGCAACATAACCTTAATCTAGGGCCAGGCTCTATTATGCTATATCTTTTCCAGCGGCTAACTGCCATAAGGAAGCACAACGCTAATCGTTAGATCAAAAATCATATGTCCAGGCCTGGTTTTAATAAACCGAAGTGCCAGCTTCAGCCCAATCAAGCCACCTGTATTTTTCCCGATTTAGCCCAATAGAGTTATACGTTTATACTTTGTCAGGTATGCGAATGCAGTATCGCAGATCAGTATTCTAGCCCCGATTCGAAAGGCTCGTAAACTATTCTTTAATCCGGATTCTTTTTTTCGGACAGAATAATCCAATAATCGCTTTCTACAACATCCAGTATGACGTTTGCATCCATAAATTTGTTTGAAGCGTAGTGTCGAAAGTCAGAATGTACATTCCTATACATCTGCACGCAGGCTCTTAGGCATCAGCTCTCAGAAACTCGTAACCTTTCCATATACGATGGGCTGACCACACTGGGCTCGCATAAGTCAGTATTGGACGAACGAATATTTGGTTACAAATAATCTTGACATCAGATCTCAAATATTTGGAATAAGAAAGATTTTAAAGCGACAAATGTCGCTTTTGCTTCTATAATTGAATATTTAACCTAAATACTTCACAGGTCTTTAACTCGATGTGAATAACATTTGAACTCGTTATTTTAGGTTCTTCCTGTTTTTATACCCTATTCTAAGGGTATATTAATTTTGACACATAGTTTGTAACATACCTTAATATTGCCCGTAGACCCCTAAAAGTTACTATATTTATGATCAGCATCGATAGTAATGTCGATCTAGCCATGTCCGTCCGTCCGTCCGTCCGTCCGTCTGTCGGCAAAAATTAGGACTTTAAACTGGACCTAGAGAGCTGAAATTTTAACCATATACTCTCTAGGGTCCCGAAATAATCAAGTTTATGAATTTTTGAAATCCGCCCACAGACACACAAACTCAAAAAAACAAAATTTTGGAAAAAATCGAATTTTGAGCTAGAAAGCTGAAATTTTTTATACATGATCTATGACTCCTAAAACTACTCCGGATAAAAAATTTTCAAAATTCGCCCACTGACACGCCCACAAATAAATAAAACAATTTTTTTTTGAAAATCCAAAGTTTGAGCTAGGGAGCTGAAATTTATAATATATACTTTCTATGGGCCCTTTATGCTCATGTGTAAATATTTTCAAAATCCGCCCACTGACACGCCCACAATTATTTTTTTTTTGAAAATTCAAAGTTTGAGCTAGGGAGCTGAAATTTATAATATATACTCTCTAGGGGCCCTTTATTCTCATGTATTAATTTTTTTTTAAATCCGCCTACTGACACGCCCACAATTAAATAAAACAATTTTATTGAAACACCCAAGTTTGAGCTAGGGAGCGTTTTTTTTTTTATAAAATCCTTTAAATGTTATATAACAAAATATGTAGAGCGTTCTTAACAATTCAACCATACTTAGACTTTTGTCACGCCCACTTATGAGGGATAGGAATAAGAATAGGGTATCCAACAGTTCGCCCAAGCGGACTGTAGCCCGTCCCTATGTTTATACCCTATTCTAAGGGTATATTAATTTTGACGCATAGTTTGTAACATACCTTAATATTGCCCGTAGACCCCTAAAAGTTACTATATTTATGATCAGCATCGATAGTAATGTCGATTTAGCCATGTCCGTCCGTCCGTCCGTCCGTCCGTCCGTCTGTAGCCAAAAATTAGGCCTTTAAACTGGACCTAGAGAGCTGAAATTTTAACCATATACTCTCTAGGGTCCCGAAATAATCAAGTTTACGAATTTTTGAAATCCGCCCACAGACACGCCCACAAACTCAAAAAAACAAAATTTTGGAAAAAATCGAATTTTGAGCTAGAAAGCTGAAATTTTTTATATATGATCTATGACTCCTAAAACTGCTCGGGATACAAATTTTTCAAAATCCGCCCACTGACACGCCCACAAATAAATAAAACAATTTTTTTATACCCTATTCTAAGGGTATATTAATTTTTGAAAATCCAAAGTTTGAGCTAGGGAGCTGAAATTTATAATATATACTCTCTATGGGCCCTTTATGCTCATGTGTAAATATTTTTAAAATCCGCCCACTGACACGCCCACAATTTTTTTTTTTTTTTGAAAATTCAAAGTTTGAGCTAGCCCAAGCAACAATTTGTAACCTCAGTTAGAGAAAGCCTGAGGTCATAAACAAACCTAAATTAACTCTGGTCACAACATGGTAGGAAATCAGTTATTTAAATACTGTTAGTTAATTTACGGTAGAAATAAAGCCAAATATTAATTTAGGTTTGACTTGGGGTAAAATGTTCTCTCATTCTTACTTTGAAGTTGACTTCATTTTACAACTGTGAGGTGAAATGTTCGATATTTGCTGACCATTTTCTAACAAGTCCATCATTTTAATGGTTTCAAAACAACCTATCTATGACCTAGGTCTAATTAAGGTACTTTTCCCACTCATTCCTTATTTCAATGTTTTGAAATAAGTTTTTTATTAACTATTTTTTAAAACTTATTGTTATTTTGTTGGTTGAGAAATAACCAAAACTAATCTTCAGTTGTTAATTGGTTGTATATCAACCAAATCCAAATGAAAGCTTTGAATAAGTCAATAAATTATTCTTATTCAACATAGAGTAGTATTTATTGGTTAAAAATCAACCAAATCTAAATGCACGTTTTTAATGAGTCCTTAAATTACAATTTTTTATTACAGAGTATTTTTATTGGTTAAAAATTTACCAAACGCAGATACAAGTTAAAAATTATACTGTTTCTAAGCGCAGAGCAATATTTTTGGTTAAAAAACAACGAAATACAAACATATGTTTGGAATAAGTGTTAGAATTATCTTCTGTAAACGAAATCCAGACACACGTTTGGAATAAATCAGTAAATTATGCTTTTTCAAAAAAAGCGTTATTTATTGGTTGGAAATCGATAGCATGTAAGCCTCAGGTATAAATTACTTTTATTTGAACCAATCTATAACTCCAGTAATATTTCACCTCAATTCAAACTACTATTCAACTCAACACAACCCTTCAGACACACGCCCATCTACCTGTCGCATCCAATGCAAAACTGTGTAGGTATCTATCATCATCATTTAATTATTGTGCTTTGCATTGTGCGGAAAGTTTGGCGAGTGTCAAAAATATTTTAATTAGTATCTATATCTAAGAATAGATAAATAAATACGGAAAATAATGAACAAAAATTAAAAAATCGATTTTAAAATATTAATTTAGATCATCGTCAGCTCTTAAAATCATTAAATTATAACGTGCTTTGTGGGGTGAGTCAAGTTTTTTTTAAAAAGTTTTGATTTGCTTATTATTGCGTGAGTATGATATTTATCTATAAAAATGTACCTAGCTATATAATTTCTCAACTAAATGCATTTGTTTTGCTTGTTGGCATATTCTGACCGTGCCATTTTTCGTTCTGTGTTTGTCATATATCATATATATAGACAAACATAATTTTTTATTGAGTTTTGAGTTCCATTTTAAGTTTAGAATAATAAAGAATTATTAACCGGTTGGCTGGCATTATTTGTCGGTGTAATGTTATAATAACCAAACAATAACTACTTTTTGACTGTAATTAAACCTTAGACGCCATCAACTCACATTTTCCTTTTCATTTTTGTATGCATTTTTCATTTTAATTCATTTTGAGTACCATCAAGTTTATAATAAGTCCTTAAATTACGATCTTTTCAATCCAGAGTTATTTACTGGTTGGAAGTCAACCAATTCCAAACACAAGTTCGAACAAGGTTGTAGAAAGGTCCATTTTCAACGCATGTCGTTATTTTTTAGTTGGAAGTCAACGAAATTCAGACGCATTTCGTTATTTTTTTGTTGAAAATTGACCAAATGTAGTTCTCAGTCATAAATTACTCTTATTTAAACCAATCCACAACTCATTTGTATATTTTTGGTTATTTTCCCATTTTTTGTTGACCAATTTATAATGCATTATTCACTTATTCTTAACTTGGTGGTAATAACCAAACAATAACTACTTTTTGACTGAAATTAAACCTTAGACGCCATCAACTCACATTTTCCTTTTCATTTTTGTATTCATTTTTCATTTTATTTCATTTTGAGTACCATCAAGTTTATAATAAGTCCTTAAATTACGATTTTTTCAATCCAGAGTTATTTACTGGTTGGAAGTCAACCAATTCCAAACACAAGTTCGAACAAGGTTGTAGAAAGGTCCATTTTCAACGCATGTCGTTATTTTTTAGTTGGAAGTCAACGAAATTCAGACGCATTTCGTTATTTTTTTGTTGAAAATTGACCAAATGTAGTTCTCAGTCATAAATTACTCTTATTTAAACCAATCCACAACTCATTTGTATATTTTTGGTTATTTTCCCATTTTTTTTTTTTGACCAATTTATAATGCATTATTCACTTATTCTTAACTTGGTGGTAATAACCAAACAATAACTACTTTTTGACTGAAATTAAACCTTAGACGCCATCAACTCACATTTTCTTCTTCATATTTTGGTATGCATTTTTCGTTCCGTGATTATAGTCGTGTTTTGGTGGTCGCGGCTTTTTATACAAGTTACTGATACATTTTTGAGTGTGGTTTCTAAATAAATTATCACGAATTCAATAATTAAAAATAAATTATGTAGTAGAACTACATATAAAAGAAAAATTAAAAAGATCTTAGTTAAATTACGCGAACAGGGCAAAAGGAATTCTGAAAACTTATTACAACAAGTCGAAGAGTCATATCCATCGGATGTGCCAGTTTGTGATAATGACCCAGTTTGTGATAATGACCCAGTTTGCCATAAGGAGCCAGTTAGTGACAGTGAAAGTGACAGTTTAAAAGACAATAGTCGCGAGGTCTCAAGTCTAAAAAAAAAAACCAGATGATTTGACTAAGAACTTAGCAAACTGGGCTATTCAACACAATTTGTCTCATATGTGTTTAAAAGATATGCTTAAAATTTTACATAATTCACATCCTTTTTTACCATTAGACCCTAGAACATTTTTACATACTTCCCAGGCTGTTGAGAAAGTTTTTATCGAAGTTCCTCCGGGTCGATATTGGCATTTCGGTTTAGTTCGCGGTCTAACAAAAGTTTTTGAAAGTGTTGATACTCTTACATGTCCGAGAGAAATATTTTTAGACTTTAACATTGATGGCATTCCTGTTAGTAAAAGTTCCAAGGGCCAATTTTGGCCTATTTTATGTTCACCGGATGGTTTTCGTTTTCCACCGCTTGTAATAGGAGTTTATTATGGAATGGCAAAACCTTCAAAAGTTGAAGAATTCCTGCGTTTATTTCTCGAGGAGGCTAGCAACATTAGTAATTTTAATATCGGTTCAAAAAACATTATTTTTAAAATTAGAAATTTCATTTGTGATGCCCCCGCTCGGTCTTATTTAAAAGGAATCAAAGGCCATAACGGTTATTTCGCGTGTGAAAGGTGCAATATAGAAGGGGATTACAATTACAAATCTCACCAAATGAGTTTCCCAACTTTATCGAAATCACTTCGAACGAATGCTTCTTTCCGGGCAAGGATGCACGAAGATCACCATACTCAACCATCTCCGTTAGAAGCACTTTCAATAGACATGATTAATAATTTTCCACTAGATTACATGCATTTATTGTGTTTAGGTGTTATGAAAAAATTATTGGTTATATGGATCAAGAACAGATCCCTCAAAACCAAACTTTCCGCGAAAAACATAGAGAATATATCTAATACCTTATTGTCTTTAGGAAAATGTACTCCATGCGAATTCAATAGAAAAGCTCGTGGACTTGATGTTATTAGCTTTTGGAAGGCCACTGAATTTCGTACTTTTTTGTTGTACCTAGGTCCGGTTGTTTTAAAGAATCAAATTCATGATGAAGTGTATGACAATTTCATGAAACTGCACTGTGCTGTTTCAATTTGTGTGAGTAGAAATAAGAAAGTTTTTATTGATATCGCACAAAATTTATTTCAATCATTTATAGTAAGCTTCTCTAAAATCTATGGAAGTGAAAACATCAGTTATAACGTTCACAATTTATATCATATTGCGGATGATGTAAAATACCATGGACCTCTGGATAACATAAGTGCATTTAAATATGAAAATCGTCTGCAATACTTAAAACATAAAATAAGATCGGGAAATAGGCCACTTCAGCAAATCGCAAATAGAATTTTTGAAGATTTTGAAAACTCGGAAATGCGTGATGATGAAAATACAACAATTCCTATGCCTTATAATAAAGAAAGCAATCGATCATGTGAACTTGAAGGCTGTATTGGAATCTATAGAGCCATTCGGTTGAAACAATTTGTTCTAAAGTCTTCGCGTGCAGATGCTTATTTTTTAACAAAATCAGAAGAAATTGTTCGAATGAAATATGCAACGTTTCTACAAGGCATACCAGTTATCTATGGTTCAAGCTTAAAGCAAAAACTTGATTTTTATGAGAAACCATTTTATTCTAAATTTTTAAGCGTGTACAAATCAAATGAAGAAGAAAATGTTCCCAAACTTTGGAAAATAAATGACATTACCTCAAAATTTTTCAAAATTAATCTAGAAAACGATTCTGTTTTTTTTCCTTTAGTGCATTGTTGAAAAATGTTTTGTGTGGTTGAGACCATAGAGGATGGGGAAAAGATGGTGACGGCGGTTCCACGAAGCTGGGTTCATGAGGGAACGACCTTATTTTGGCCACTTACTCGGAAGGCAACTGTTAAAAGTCGAAAAACGTGCATGGACCCTTCTCCAGAATGGCAGAAATTGCCATGCAAAATAATGTTTGATCATATTGGTAAAATTATATTTAACTTAATTTTTTAATTGTATTGCATTTAATATTGTTACAGAGACCAGAATAGACTTTTCTGAAGGTTTAGGTTGTTATATGAAAATATATATTGATCGAGACTTTGGGGCCAGTTATATCTTTCATTGAAACTCATCATTTTGATTTCCAATTTACAAACAATTTAATCAAACAGAAATGACCTTTATTGGTTTCAAAATAAGGGTACCGAATTTTAGAATTTTTTTACTAAAAAAAATCCTTAATTCTGATCGAATTTTTTCTTAAAATCCACTTTTATTATATAATCAAAATATAAAACGTTCCACTGATTGAGTTTTAATGATAGCTATAACTGGCGCCTAATTTAAATAAAACGTTATTCATTTTTCGGTTCAATGCAGCCATACAAAAACTTTTCTTAAAGTATAGTTTGGTCTCTGTTACAAACAAAAATTTAATAAAATAAAATAAATAAGTAAAATAAATAATGTTGTATCCGTTTTATGACGTCATTTATGGTTGTGCTAACAATATAGTACTTCCTTCTTCTTAGATTGTTGGGAGGAAGCCGTCAGGAAGGAAAGGGAGGCAGAAGATGTGTCTTCTGAAGAAAATACACAGGAGGACAAATTAAATGAAACGATTTTCGATTACAACCAGCTTATGTCTACATTAATAACAGATTCTGGTAAGCATAAGCTCATTTGAAGCTTCAAAAACTTTAATATTTTAATATATTTTTATTTAACAGGAAATCAATCGTTCAGCCCCTCCGAAACGACACTTACTGAAGAAATTGGGAGGGAAGTCTTTGCGGATGCTTGTGTGGGAACATCTACGTCTGCCTCCCAAGTAATCAATTTAGTGGATGGTAAGAAAATTAATAATAATAATAATTAAACATTAAAAAGATTACTTATTTGTGTGTTTATATTTAATCTCTTCAGCGCCCACTAATAATGCCCTAAAGGAGTTTGCTGGAAAGCAGGAGCAGCTTTTGGAAAGCCACAACAAACTGGCAAATGAGGTCGAGGGCCTAAAAATTATGTTGCAAGATTTTTTTGCCAAAACGGAGGTTTCCCTCAATTGCCTTGTTACCAAGGTCTGCAAAAGTGTTGGGCGATAGGTTGTGGCAGACCACGTCCTCCAAGAAATAACGCTCCTTGAAACACCAGAGGAGTTAGAAGACCTCGAGGGCAGGATTAGTGGGGACATCCACTATAAAAGAAAATTGGTAAGAATAAATAAATATACCTACATATTATGACAACTTTCATAATATTAACTTGTTTTTTTTTTATTATAGATCCATAAGTTGTCCACATTGGGGGGATTGGATGCCACAAAAACATCGAGGACAATTTCAAAAACTATGTTTTCGGACAATCTGCTTTCCCTTTATTCCTGGCAGGGAACATCCACAAAAAAAACATTTAGCAAATTTCATGCCATATTTTCTGCCGTTTTGGAAGCCGTGAGGATGCGGTACCCCACCTACACAGATGTGGAAGGGTCCACATTCTTCAAAAACTATCTAAAGCACGCTCCTTTTCGAACAGGAAAACCAGTGCTGTAAGTATTTAATTTAAAATAACCTAGTTTAGCCTAGTTAAATGTATATGTGTAAATGCATATATTTTTTAGAGACCAACAACTAATACAATTTTTTCTTTATTTTGGTGTTTTTTTTTAACAGCAACGAATCTCTTGCAAGGCCGATATCAGCTACGCCATCATTAGCGACACCACCATCAACGACACCACCATCAGCGACACTGCCATCAACATCTGCACCATCAGCGACACCAATATAAAGTTCTTTATAAATTAAGATATAGCTTAATGTTTTATCTTTCTAATAATTAATAAACTTGATATAAACTTAAATTTATTCTTATTATTTATAGAAGGACACTTAACTTTCAGATATGAATAATTGAGAAATGGTCAAAATCAACATCATACTGGACGACAGATCATATAAAACTTTAAATGGTAATTTCAAGATGTTTTTTTCATAGCTTTCTTAAAATCGTTTTCTTTCAGTGTTCAAAAGACTTGGCCCAAAAGATCACCCAGATTCAATTGAACTATAAAGTACTTTTGACAGTTGTTCTCTCTATCACATCTGGAAAGATAAAGAGAGCAATTGTCACGTTCAATTGACCTGGGTGTCATTTGGCTAGGTAATTTGAAAACTTTATGGAAACGGTTTATAAAAGCCGTTAAAATAACGTCTTAAAATAACCAAATGGTTACTAAAGGTTTTCTAATAACCGTCATGAAATGGATACAAAAAAACCGTCAAATTAATATATTACAGGTCTTTTTGAAACTATTTCCCAACGGTTTCGAAAAGACGTCAAATACGGTTTGAAACTAACTGCAAATTAACAAAATAAAGGTTTTTTAAGAACCTTATCCGAACGGTTGTGTAGAGGTTGTGAAATAACCAAAAAACAACGTAATACAGGTTTTTTTTAAACCATTTCCAAACGGTTGTGTAAAGGTTGTGAAGTAACCAAAAATCAACATAAATACAGGTTTTTTTAAAACCATTTCCAAACGGTTGTAAACAAACGTCAAAATAACGTTTAAGACTGACGTTTACGAAACGGTTGACAAAAAACGGACAATAAGCAGATATTTACTGACTTTATTAAACCGTTTTTTATAAACTCGTTGGTTACTGAAGTTATATTATTACTGACCACTTTTGGGTATCGGAACGTCACTACAATGGGTTTGAAACGTTACTGAAACCAATTTATAACTAGTAAAGTTAATTAACCTCAGTTAATATCTCGTTGTTTAACCGGATTTTAACCACAAATTGTTGCTTGGGAGGGAACAGAAATTTATAATATATACTCTCTAGGGGCCCTTTATTCTCATGTGTTATTTTTTTTTTAAATCCGCCTACTGACACGCCCACAATTAAATAAAACAATTTTATTGAAACAACTAAGTTTGAGCTAGGGAGCGTTTTTTTTTTGATAAAATCCCTTAAATGTTATATAACAAAATATGTAGAGCGTTCTTAACAATTCAACCATACTTAGACTTTTGTCACGCCCACTTATGAGGGATAGGAATAAGAATAGGGTATCCAAGAGTTCGCCCAAGCGGACTGTAGCCCGTCCCTATGTTTTTTTCTTTTTTTATAATTTGCTTATGCTCAAGGGATTTTTTCTGTAATTATTACAGTTCCCTTATAGTGAAAAAAACACAGCGCAGCAATTTTTTCCTTTGTGCAGCAGCACCAAGCAAATGGTTCATTGCCTGTTTTTAGGTGCTACTTACTACATGTTTGAAAGAAGAGGAGGAAAGGATAGAACATTTGGTGCTGTTGTAGTGTTCTTTCTCCACGGGCCGCGCCTAAATTGCTTTAGGGTGATCTATATTCCATTTTTAAAATCATGGCCCTGGATGGGATTCAAACACGAGTTATAGTTGCAAGTATCGCGGAGATGTAAAAAAAAAAAACCCTTTTCGACCAGCTCAGTGATGCTTTATTGACTAAACTCGAAACTTAATCTACACCTTTACATTTTTATATAATTTATTTACTGAATAAGTGTTGATTGACAAAAATAAAAAGAATTGGAATTTGAAATTAAATTGCTGATTGTTATGAATAAAAAGAAATAGGATCTAAGTGCTGACTATTATGCTGGCTACTGGTGTTGATGACCGGGGTTGAGAGCTACGGTCAAAGAGGCTGTATGCTTCTTTTGCCGGAGCTAGTATTATGTTTAGTGCTGGAGTATGTTGACCGTTGTTTTCGGGTACTGGTGCTGAAGGTTTCTTGTCCTTTTTATATTGTTGTATGAGGTGTATTATGAAGACGAGTCCGATTACCGTTGATATTGTCGAGATGATGGTGTAGTTCAAGATTATATGTTTGTGGGTGTGTCTTTCCAGATGACGTATTGCTTCTTTGTTTTCGAAGTGGAAGTTTTGTAACGACTGGAGGTTGACTGTTTGAATGGAAGATATGTTCAATTTGTTGATCAAAGTGGGATAAATGTGAATGTCCTCAAAGTAAACTCTGTTCGTGCTTTCGTATGTCACTTGGTTGACGTTGACACTGCAGTTTGAGAAGTGAATGATGAATGTACCCTTCAGACTTTGGGCTTTGGGGCCGCGTGTTGATGTTATTTCTGTCTCCGGGCTGTTTATGAACATAATGTAGCTGGTATATTTGTTGTTCCTGGTTTACATCTGAAGTTTTACATCGTGCCGGTTCGCTGTTCATTAAGCTGGCAATGCAGCTTGTTTCCGTGCTGGAGATTCGGCTCGCTCCATCTTTACAGTAGAACGTTTTTTCTATTTGTTCACATTTATTTTCAAAACATTGAATTTCATTTTGGTTAAGGATACAGAAGGGTTTAATATAAAGTAATTTATTTTTAACTGGGATGGGTAATAAATGGAAAAAGGAAAATGATTAATTTTTTAAGGAAGGAATTTGTATATTAAATATTATATCTGAATGATTATAGTACGCCTGAAGCTCCAATAACTCGTATATGTTTTCGTTTGAGTTGATTTCTACAGACTGATTCTTTAAGGAACTGTAGATGAATGTCAATTCGTCAGGGTTTAAAATATGTTTTGAAATGATATTTAATTTTGCAAGAATTATAGATTCCGCGATATTGGTCAAATGGTTATTTAGAAGTTCTATATTGAAGTTTATTTGATTTAAATATTGAATATATCTGATTGAGTTTTCTTCTGATCTGATCCTGTTTCCTAGTGCTTTTTCGGTATTAATTAAATAGTTTTCAATGATCTTCTGTTGTACGTTTATGTGATTTTTTATATTATCAAATCTTTCTATCATTTGTTTGTTAAGCCTAACCTGGTCATCTTCCTGGGTCTCGATATCATTTTGTTTTTGCGATAGCACTTATATTTTTTTGTTTATGTCTAGGGCGTCGTCAGCGTCCAAATTTCTGAAGTTAGGTGTTAGTGTTTGGAGTTTGTCTTGCAACTGTTCGTATTTA
This sequence comes from Portevinia maculata, assembly GCA_949715645.1. NCBI lineage: Eukaryota > Metazoa > Arthropoda > Insecta > Diptera > Syrphidae > Portevinia > Portevinia maculata. The sequence goes on along the minus strand of OX454528.1, from coordinate 27,034,540 downwards.
ATCTTAATAAATTTAAGGGAGTCGTTAAAGCCGTCAATTTTATTGAATAGTGTCAAAGAGTTGCCTATAGCGTTCACGTTTTCCTGGTATTTTTCTAGTCTTATGATGTGGATTAGGCTTTTGTATGTTTTAATTATCCTGCCCGTTCCTAGTTTCAATGTCAGAAGTTCGTGATTGTTCGTCAGGTCGTGTACTTCGATTGTCTGTTCCGTGGTCATCGTTATTAGTAAGGTTAGAGTTGTGAACCTGAAATTTACGTCTTCTTTTAACTTTTGATTTATGAAATTTTTGATTGTTAATAGTAAGGACCGTAATTTTTCTATTATTTTTAATTTTATGTTTACTGAATCTTGGGGTTAATTTGTTTCTTCTATTTTCTTTTCTATAAATAAATGATCCTCGCCTTATACTACATGGTTTTTCCCTGTTCTGATTTTCAAATTTCAAAATTTTCTCTATCTGGTTTCCTGTCTTGTCTTTAATGGATGGGAATAATCCTGCTTGAAACTCATTTAACCTGTTGAGATAGTCGTGCACGTTACTATATTTTATATTCTTGAATATGTAGGTTCTACCGTAAAAAAGTTCGTAGTTATAGGTTACCAAAGTTTTATGGAGTATGTCATCGTGGTCTCTGTCCTTGTGTTTCGTAAAAATAATTCTATATGTGTCAGTTAGCGTGAAGTGAAGCCTTTCAACGGGAGAATTGCTACTTGATTGTTGTAGCGATGTTACATGTTGGTTTATATTGTATTTCTACTATTCTGACTGACTATTTCTGACTGGAACTATGTATGCTGCTGCGAATCTAGAGAATTTATCTATAATCGTGAGGATTTTTTGGTTATTAATACTATAGATGTCAATATGTATGATATCTAGGGGCTTTTCGGGATTTTCCGGGATTTGGAATTCTATTTTTTGGGGTTTCCTATCGTATTTAAGTTTTTGGCACAATTCGCAATTATTTATAACCTTGGTGATTTTGTTTTTCATAAATGGGAAAAAGAATTCGCGCTTTAGGTGCCCCTGTAATTATTTTTCAAATGGTATTCGTTAATCAGTTTATCTTGATCGTCGTTCTCGAGTAAGAAGAGTAAGAATTTATTTATTTAACATGTTCTTATTACATTTTACAAGTAAGAATAAATTTTAAAGCTATGGCTTAGCCGTCAGCTTGGTTAGCAAAATGCTTATACATGTACATTTGTAACTTAAACAATATAGTTATTTTTTTTTGTTAATAAACTTAATCAATCATACTCTGCTATTAATAGCGACCTGTATTTGCAGATGGATTTAATATAATAAAATAACTTTTTCCAATCACACTCGTTCAGAATTTGTATTGTTTCCTGCATGGTAAGGAATTTTTTTCTGAAGTAAACTAGTCTTTGTGGTTTGTAGATTGGACAAACACTTATAATGTGAAAGCAGTCTTCTTTCGCTTTTAAGTTGCAAATATTACAAAACTGGTTGAAGCTTCCATTATATGGGCTGCCATTTAAACCAATCAACTCACATCTTGCTTTGAAAATAAGAGATATTTTACTATAGTTGAGTGAGTCATTGAAATAGTTCTTATCCTTTAGATTGAAGTTCAAGTGAGAATACAATACTCTGCTATCTGATTCACGAGCTTTCTTTATAAATCGCACACGAATAGCATCTTCATTTTTATTTATTATTCGATAAAGTTGGTTCTTTAAGTTGTCCAGGGTGTTTAGATTGAATGAAATAGTTTCTCCACACGCGTTTCGAATTCTTAACAATCTTGACGCCCACCAGTCCTTGTTTCTTAATTCATAAGATAGCATTTTTTTGGTTATTCGGGAGTCTGGATACGAACCTAATTTAATGATGTAATCCGCTTGCGATTTGAGAGTGCTTGTAAAAAGCATTGGGAGACCCGTTTCCAAATAGATTGTGTAATTCGGGGATTTCATTGGTAAGTTGAATAATTTTTTCAAGAAGTTCCTGTGAAATTTCTCGATTGCTTCGTACTCGTCTGATCCCCAAACTTGAGAGGCGTAACAAAGAGTTGATTTAACAACTGAATCGAATATTTTGTATTTAGTTGAAAGGAGAATCCGTTTGTTTGCAAAAACATTTTTCCATGATAGATTCACTAAGCTTTGGGAAGACTTATCTTTATCAGTTAGATAATTACCAAATTCTAAGGTTGGGTTCAGTTTCACTCCTAAATATTTGAGTTCCTTCACAATCTCTAATCGTTTTCCATTGTAAAACCATCTATTTCCCCTTTGCACTCGTGGTGAACGGGAAAAGACCATAATTTTAGATTTTTCGGTGTTGATGGTTAGTCCCCATTTTTTGCAGTAGCTGGCTAGACGATTTATCATCAATTGGAAATTTTCAGGAGATTCAGAGAGTAGAACAAGATCATCGGCATATAACAAGACATTGACCACGATATTAGCAATTCGTACTCCACCAGGTAAATCTTATTCTGTGTCGTTTATAAATAGAGAAAACAATAAGGCACTAAGAGGACATCCTTGCTAAAGCAGTCTGTGTTTTAAACCATTCTGAGAAATCCTTTCCATCCCAGACTGCTGCACTTGTTTCGGCATACATTTTTTTAATGGTCTTAAGAAATTTTGTAGAGATACCCAACTGAGACAGTTTATAGAAGAGTGCGCTTCGGCTAACAAGATCAAATGCTGCCTTGAAATCTACAAAAAAGCTATACATTTTCTTGTTTCTGGCTTGAAAGGCTCTTATAATCGAAGATAATGTGATTATTTGGTCAACGGTTGAAAAGTTTTTTCTGAATCCAGCTTGACGCTCTGTCAGAATATTTTTTTCATCTACCCATTTTTCTAATCGTCCTACAAGTATGCCACAAAATATCTTGGCTGACATATTCATGAATGAGATTCCCCTGTAGTTTTCTACGTTTTCCAGCGAACCCTTTTTGTGGATGGGGAATATTACAGACTTCTTAAACGATGAAGGAAACCAACGACCATACCACGTCGAGTTAATCGGTTCTCGTCAGTCGTTCCGCAACTCTTCTCGAGATAGGGCGGCTAGTTAGTGTTCAGCGGAAAAAAAAGAAAGTGTAACCGTGATAAGTAGCGATTTAATCAAAAGATTTTTATTCCAAAGTTGGCTTAGTAAGCTAAGCGTCCGACTCTGACGCCGGAGACTCGGGTTCGATTCTCGGCCCAAGTCTTTAATTTTTTAGTTTTATTTTTTTTATCGGAAATATAGTGATAGACACAAAAATAAACAAAAAAAAAAGTGCCGCATTATCAGGCGATGGACCCCGGAAAATCGGTGGTCCCGCTTACGAGTGTGGGTGTGCCGTTGCGACGTGTGGTGCGAACACGTGAGCCGGCAAAAAAATTAGCAGCAACAACAGTAGCAACAACAGCAGCAGCAACAACAGCAGCAACAACAGCAGTAACAGCAGTAACGAAAGCTGCAACAGCAGTCACAAAAACAGCGGCAGCTTGTATGCCAAGGGCAGTTTTAAATGCCATGACACCAAGCCCAACAGCGTGTTCCGCGTTGCCCAGGCGGGGATCTTCGCAGGCAACACCAGCAACAAAAACATCAACAACAACAACAACAGCAACAACAACAACGCCAACAATAAAAGCTCTCGCTACAACGCCAGCAGTAACTGTAAGCGAGGAGTATAGGACAGTGGAAAAACGCAGGCGGAAGTTAAATCCGAAGCCGAACCTTTCAGCCAAAAGAAGGTTAAACTTGGCAGGCCATAGTGTGGCATCATCGGTAGCTGCATCCGATGATGACGGAGCACACTCCAGCTCTTATGAGTATGATGGAGGAGAGGGCCGGTACGTCGGAGAGGGAAACTCCTTCAAGGACTTACCGGTCGATGACGAGGAAGTCGTTCAAATGGACGAAGAAAAAGAGGATGATGAGGAGGCGCAGCTGGACAAGCTCATAAAAGAGCTGCTGGAGAAGCGCGACCAGTTGCGCAGTAAGAAGCTGCAGCAACAGCAACAACAAGCTGTGCTCAAGCAGCAAGTGCAACAACAACTGGAGGTGAAGCAACAACAACGGCAACATCAACAACAACAACACCAACAACATCAACACCAACAACATCAACAACAACACCAACAACAACAATCTAAACAGTCACGGAAGGACAAAATACCACCCATTAACGTGAGTAATTTCGACATTGGAGATAGCATTAGGATTTGTAAATTAATAACAAAAAATTTCCATGTGAAAAGGCTTTCTGCCAACAAACACATAATTATATGTGAAAAAATAGAGGAGTACCAGAGGGTGCGCGCCGCTTTGGGAGAGGTGAAAACCGAGTACTGCAAAAGTTAAAAACCGTGGTACTGAAGGGAATCGATCCCTCAATTAAAACGGAGGAGCTTGAAAGAGAGCTAAAGAATTTTGAAAGCGACGACCTCCATTTCGTGGGGGTCAAGCCGTTTTCCTCGGCTGTGGCAAGGGGTGGTAACCGTCACTTACCATTCTTCCTAGTCCAGCTTACTCCCGACAGCAAAATCGACAGGCTGCGAAATATCCGCTTCCTGTACTACCATGCTGTAAGGTGGGAGAAAATAAAGAGGTCAGATCGCATACTTCAATGTATGCGCTGCCAAAGGTTCGGACACGCCGCAGCTAACTGCAACATGCAGTTTAGATGCGTGAAGTGCGATAAGGACCACATACATGGTGAATGCTCTCTAGATAAGGAGAGAGTCGAAGACCGGAGTGTACTCTCCTGTGTGCTCTGTAGGAACTCTGGACATCCCGCCAACTTCAGGGGTTGTCCAAAGTACCAAGAATTGAAAAAGAGAGTACAGGCCCGCAAACAGCAGTCTGAAGATGATAGGCGTCAGAAGAGTCGCTCGTTCGCAAATTTTGTGGCACCCAACGTGTCCTTTGCCCAAATGGCAGCTGGACCGGGTCAAGCCCACATGACATCAAACCAACCAAAGGTAGCCCAAAAGGCACCAGAGGTGGATCTGGACTTAAAATCGATCCTTCTGTCTCTGCACGGAAAGATCGATAAGTTCCAGAAACAATTAAATGAACAAGCGGCCCGAATTGACTTTATCTATTCGGAGCTGTTTGTGGGGTCTGGTGTGCCATAAATCTAATGGCTACGCTGGATGAGGGAAACTTAAAGATCCTTGCTGTGAATGTTAATTCACTAGTCAGGATCGAGAAAAGAACGTCACTTGCCAACTTGTTGAAAACCGAAAACCCGGATGTGCTTTTGGTTAGCGAAACTAAGCTAAATCAGAAGCACAAATTGGGATACAAAAACTATCATGTAATAAGAAGAGACCGGCCTCACTCCACTCAAGGTGGTGGGGTTGGAATCTTAATTCGAAAAGGCCTGCGCCATAGGGTTATATATAGCGGGGACGTGCGTAGGTTCCAGTTGTTGGAAGCATGCATCATATGCATTCCTCTCCATAGCCGGAGGAGAATGTATGTGGTGTCGCTTTACGCACCTGCAGCACCTCCACCCAACCAATTTATGACAGAGCTCGAGACACTTTTTCGTAGTCTGCAGCTGAACTCGGAGGAGAATTATTACTTCTTGGCCGGAGATATTAATGCCAAACATGCGTCATGGGGAAATGTTACTGCAAATCCCAGGGGCAACCAGTTTCACGACTGGTGGCGCCTCAATATGATTGAGTACAAACTCGAGTTGTACGCGACGGATATCCCTTCCTTCCCAAGAAGTGGTGCTTTCCTGGACTTGGCGTTAACGGACCCAAGACTTCAACTGACAAACATAGACCAATACACGCGGAACTGTTTACGTGCGTTTGAGTACGATAGTGACCACTACGGACTCGCCGCCGCAATACGGATCCCGAACGAGCAAACGCTGCTGGAGGAGTACGAAGCAGTGTGTTCATTCGATTATCGGAGGGCACAATGGTCGCGCTTCTCCAGATTGTTAAAGCGAGATATACGTTCGAGTGGGATCGACCCACCGACAAACAGTAACATGACAAATGATGACATTGATCGGCATTTATTGCAAATGGACGACGCCATCAAACGAACTATGGAACGAACTATTCCTCGGGTAGGACGTTCCGACGACGACCAGACAGAAAAGTACAGAAACCCTACAATCGACGCACTATACCGACAGAAAAGTAGACTGCTCTCGAGGCTTAAACGGCTGTACAGGCAATTTACTGATCGCGACGACCCGGAGGTAAGGATGCTGAAGTCAGAGATCTGAATCCTGAAACAGCTGATAAAAGAAAATTACAGAAAATCTGTAAGTCTGTATTGGGGCAATAAAATTCGGGCTATTAAAACCTGTAGTCCGAATATGTTCCCACAGATAAATAAGTTGTTCAGGAGGAAAGATCACAATGATATTCCTTGTGTTCGAATCTCCCAGACAGCAGAGAACAGACAGACAATACAGACTGCTGGAATAAGTCCAGAAAGTGTCGCTTCAAACGACGATTGTTTCGTGGTCGAGGACCCACAGGAGAAAGTGGATTTGCTGGGCGCTTGTTTCGAGGCCGTGTATACGGTGAACAATCCTGTTCGCCGTAACCACGACATCGAGAATAGGGCTCTGGTGAGTCACTTCTATCTACGCACCGAACTTGAGAATTGGCGATCTGAGAATAACGGATTCACCGTATTCACTGATGAAAACCATGCTAATGCAGTTGTCGCCAATGGCCGAGATGCATCGCACTTGTTCGTGTCGAAGGATGATCTTCTGTGCATCTTCGAGTCACTAAAGAATAAAAAGTCGGCGGGGATGGATGGTGTCCCAAACGTCGTATTGAGACACCTGCCTCTGGAGGCTGTAGATATTTTCACCACGCTGTTTAACAATGCGCTGAATAATGCACATTATCCGGCGCATTGGAAGATAGCTGTGGTACACCCTATCCCGAAAAAATGTAAAGATAGGACGAACCCTGCCAATCTCCGGTCAATTAGCTTGCTTCCGAATATTAGCAAGGTCTTCGAAAAGGTTGTCAATAGAGCCCTGTTAAAGTGGGTCGAGGACAATAACATAATTCCGGAAAACCAGTTTGGTTTCAGGGCGAGGCATGACACTATTCATGCCGCGTCGAAACTGGTTTCCGACATTCAGTGGAATAAATGCAAGAACCAATGCACGGGTGCTTGTCTGGTTGATTTTGAGAAGGCTTTCGACACCGTATGGTTAGAGGGACTTTTCTACAAGTTGACCAGCCGGGGGATGCACAAACCTTTGCTATATGTAATTTATAATATGCTTATGGGAAAGAAGTTCGTTGTCAAATGTGGCAACGTGACTTCGAGCAGAGTCTTTGAAATTAAAAACGGTTTACAGCAGGGGGCGGTCAATTCTCCGATCCTGTTTAACATTTACACGAGTGATCTGGTTGGTTCACTCAGACATGCTATAGCGTATGCCGACGATTTGGTGGCATACAGATCAGGTCCTAAAATCGAGGTCATTAATATCCTTTTGCAGCGTGACTTCGATCAAATTAAGCGATATTGCGACGACTGGAAGTTGAAAATCAACTTTCAGAAGACGGAAACAATCTTGTTCAGAACTCCATTGGCTGGGGCCTCTAGGGATACCAGAAAAAACTGGAAGAAATTGGCCATTATTGGACAAAATGGGCAGCCATTGGCGGTGAGAAGCGTAGTTAGATATCTGGGTATCTGGCTTGACCAGTATCTGTATTTCGATAGACATATAGTTGCTTGTCTTGCTGGGGCCAAGAAGGCTTATGCTCTGACAAGGAGACTGTTTCATAGCAGTCAACTTGACTCTAGAGTGAAGGTCATTTGCTACGTGGCCCTTATAAGGCCGATCATCGCTTATGGTTGTCCGTTGTGGTTTAATATAGCGCCTAGTTATATGGAAAAGATTCGGGTTTTGGAGAGACAATGTCTTAGGACCTGTCTCCGGTTGTTCCGAACGCCCGAATCCAACTATATAAAATACTATCCCAACAAGGTCCTATACGATGGGGCTCAGTTGAATAGGATTGACAATTTCCTCATTAAGGTCACTCGAAGGCACGTTGCAAGGGCGATGGCCAGCGACAATAGTCTGATATTTGGGGCTTACTACCCCAATGAAATGTACATAGAGAGTACGCTCCGGTCAGGCTTTATCCCACCAGAGGCATTTATCCATATTGATTCAAAAGGGCTGGTACAGACGAGGGATGGTATCCCGGTCTTATACCATCGCTACCGCAGCGCGAGAGATAAGCGGCTCCTCCATGACGTGGACGTCGCCAATGCTCATGAGCTCCTCCGTTTTAGTACCGCAATATCGGAGAGGGATAGATTCGACACGGAAAAGCAATTCGCCGAATTTTGGTGGCTTGTTGAGGGGGGAGGGGTCAACATGCCCTCCCAGGACGGTGCGTTACTCTAGGTAACATCCTCTTAGCTTATAAGTTAGATTAAGTCAGCTAGGGCGTTTTTGGGAGAGGCCGGGCTCGCCAACGTGTGGTGGTGCTTCCGGGAGTTGACTGACGCTGTAAGGCTTCAGTCGGCTCACGGCGGCGCGTGTGCACGTTGACGACTGCCAGGCGCTCGGAAAGCAATTGGGATTTTGACCACTTGTTGCGCAAGGCAACGAGTGCTCAGAAGCCTAATTATAGTTAGAATATGCTAAGTAGTTTAAGTAAGTAGAGTAGGTAGTTTGTAATTTGTTTTTTTTATATAAAAATATAAAATTTGTTAAAGATTCCGAGTTTTCTTAACAATTTTCTCGATGAAAACATAATTATGTAAGATTAGTTCGTAAAATAGTTTTTAGGCCGAAAGGCAATAATTATAAGATATAGTTAAGTTTAGGGCGTCCGCATAAGGATCAATAATCTAGAATAAGTATCCTGTTAATTTTAAGTTAGATTTAATCATTTTTGTCTAGTATGTAAGTTGATATAAGCTAATAATTAATAAAAATGAATTTAAAAGTAAAGTAAAGTAATCGGTTCTCGTCAGATCACCGTAATTAAACGACGTTGGGCGCGGTTAGTACGTAGATGGGGGACCGTTTGAGAACAACCGCGTGTCGTTGGCCAGTCCCATCTACAGAGTTGAGGTAGATAATATACGTGGTATCACAATGGACCTAAATTGGTCTAAGTGTGTCGGCTTCTGCCGACAGCCACATAAACCTAACCTAACCTAAACGATGAAGGGATGTCTGCACTCGAGAACACACTCTTGAAGAGAACTTTCAAATAGTTGATTAAGGTTGGACTAGCATTTTTGTAGAATTCGTACGGAATCCCATCTTCGGCTGGCGCCTTTCCATTTTTGGATTTCATGATAACAGCATTAATTTCGTCAGTTGTTACCTCACCATTTAGGGAATCGTCGGGTCTGCATACGAGAAAAAAAGGTTTGAGTTATCCAGTATTCTGGACAGAATCCTGCAATGAAACACTCAAGCTCCTCCTTGAGACTCACTTTCCGGGATGCATTAATGAGCATAACAATCCGAAAGAAGAGCACTACACGGAGCACATAACAACAGCGGAGATTATAACGGAAGAAAGGATAAAATGGGCCATTAATTCGTTCTCTCCATATAAATCTCCGAGTATTGACGGCATATTCCCTATGATGCTACAAAGATGTGAAGAACATATAACCCCACATCTGAGGAACCTCTTCCTAAGTAGCCTAAAATGGGGATATGTACCCAAAGTTTGGCGAGAAGTTAAAGTGGTTTTCATACCCAAAACTGGGAAACCTAGTCACACTACCGCCAAAGACTTTAGGCCAATCAGTTTAACCTCTTTTGTTTTAAAAACTTTTGAGAAACTGATGGACATTTATATTCGTAGCAAACTGAGTCCAGAGGTCTTATCTCAGCATGCATATACGAAAGGCAAAGGTGTAGAGACAGCACTCCACAGTGTCGTCAGCACCATAGAAAAGACACTAAGGGACAAGGAATATACTCTAGCCGCCTTCTTGGACATTGAAGGTGCCTTCAACAACGTCCAAGGGGAAGCGGTAGAAAGAGCCCTAGTAAACCTAAATGTGGAGAATACCTTTATTAAATGGATAATGTGCATGCTTAAAAGAAGATGCATCTACTCAGAGTTAGGTGGTGAAATAATTAAGGTGTCAGCATCTAGAGTAACCCCTCAAGGCGGAGTCCTATCACCCCTTCTTTGGGTACTCGTTTTAAACGAGATTCTGATTGAACTTAGACTTAGTGGAGTCAAGGCAGTAGCATATGCTGACGACTTAGCACTGCTAGCGACAGGAAAATTCCCATCCACTCTAAGTGAACAAATACAGAACGCCTTATCTATGGTTGGTAACTGGACCAGAAGCTGCGGACTTGCGGTTAACCCACAAAAGACAGAACTGGTCCTCTTCACCAATAAAAGGATTATACCGCAATTTAATCCGCCAACTATTGAGGGTACTCCACTACAAACATCAGAATACGCAAAGTATCTTGGCGTGATTCTGGATAGAAAATTAAACTGGAGCCTCAATATAAAAGAACGAGCAAAGAAGGCAACGATAGCCTTATACGCCTGCAGTAGAATCTTCGGCAAAACCTGGGGACCTAGTCCCAAAATTATCATGTGGTTGTATACGGCGGAAGTTAGACCGATACTCACATACGGTAATTTAGTCTGGTGGCAGGGGTTGTGTAAGGCCACCAACCTTAAGACTATGACTAGAGTCCAAAGAATTGCCTGTATTGGCACTACTGGGGCTATGAGAACCACCCCCACAGCGGGGTTGGAGGTAATTCTCAATCTTAAACCCCTAGATCTTTTCGTACAAGAATCTGCAGCAAACAGTGCCTTGCGGCTAAGCCAAACAAAAAACTGGAAACCCAGTACAACAGGGCATGCACAGATTCTAGAGAAATTTATGGGTAGAAATGTATGCACAGACTACATTACTCCCAAACTAGATTTTATAAGACCATTTACTGTCTCTTTTCCCTGTAGGGAAGAATGGCAGGATAATCAAGTACCAATCCATGCAACAACGATCCCCATCTATACAGATGGCTCCAAGATGGATACCGGCGTTGGTGCAGGTTTCTACTCAGAAACGCTCGGAATATCTGGCTCGATCAGACTCCCCGACTACAGCAGCGTCTTCCAAGCTGAGGTTCTGGAAGTGACAACAGCCGCTAAGCAGGCTGCAATGACGGCAATACCACAGGCTGATATTATCTTCTTCATTGACAGCCAAGCGGCAATAAAATCGATTTCCGCCACAGAAATAAAATCGAGGCTTGTAAGAAGCTGTCGCGAAGAGCTGCGGGCTCTTGGCGCGCAGCACACTGTAAGACTCTGCTGGGTCCCCGGACACAGTGGTGTCCCAGGAAATGAAAGAGCCGATGAACTGGCAAGAAAAGGATCTTCCCTTGAATCAAGGGATGCTGACACCACAGTAAAAACCCCACCCTGTTACCTTAAACAGGTGATTGGAAATAAAACACTGATGGCAGCAAACGAAAGATGGAGTGCCCATGATTCCTGTGTTATTACAAGGAAAATGTGGCCACTATATGACAAACAAAAGACCAAGAGAATCCTTCAAATGAACAAGAATTCTTTGTCCTCTCTCACAGGTGTTATCACTGGACACAACATGCTGGGCTACCATGCAAAGAAATTAAAACTCAGCACAGATGAACTCTGCAGAGGATGTGGGGACGAGGAGGTGAATGAGGATACCCCGCATTTCCTCTGTCACTGCCCTGCACTCTGTCATATCAGAAACAATATCCTGGGCAGATATTTCTTCCAGGATTTAGAAGAACTCTCCGGCAAGTCTGTGAATGACTTGCGCAAGTTCATCAACGCATCGGGATGGTTTGTAAACCCGCTAAGTTTTTCATAGGTTTTTCATTGGGTCCAGATAAGGGAAGCATAACCTCCAGGGTATCACAAAGAGTCTACATTGACCTAAGTGTGACGGGCGCAGGATTCTCTTGTCCCGTCAGCCCAGTAACCTAACCTAACCTAACCTACCTATCCAGTAGAAGATGTTTAAAATATATGGATAGATCATCAGCAGATACTCATGTACCTATTTGATAAACTGTACCATTAATCTCCCTTGCTATTCTCCAGAAGTCCTTCGAAGACTTTGTTTGACTAAGTAAGAGAGCTTGCCGATTATCGAAATCAGTTTTCTTAGCTAGGCATAGATTTTTGTAGTGGGTATTCACTTGGTTATACCACTTTTTAACATCAGGGTCATTACAAGTTCTCCAGACACGCAAAATGATTTCTTCCTAGCATTTATGCATTCTCTATCAATCCATTTTTGTTTGAATGGTGACCTTATATTTGAAATATTGTTCGATGCAGCACTTCTTATACAACAAGTTATTTGATTTGCAAGTGTTTCTGTTTCTTCAGGTATCGAATTATTTGCTGAGAGCAAGCTGTCTAATAACCGGTGGTAGGTATTTGTTTTTTCGGATTTCCATTTGAGTCTAGGTAGCAGGGGCAGGTTTTTGTGATGGGAGGGTGTTTCACCATCAACTTCAACCACGATTGGCATGTGATCCGAAAAAGTTTTGCATTGTACCTCAATTTTTTTAATTTCCCAGTCCAGTCGTTGTTTACAGCACAAAAATCAATAACTGAATTGCCTTGCCCTCCGACAAATGTGTAATGTCCTTCTCTATCACCTTCGGTACAGCCGTTTAACTCAATAAGATCATACATTTGGAGCAGCTCTAGTACATCTGTTCCATTTTTATTGCAGATTATGTCTTTAGATATCCTATTGGTACAGCATATACCAGGGTTTGTTACAGTTTGCACTATAGTGGTTTGTGAGTTACTTATTCTCGAATTCCAATCTCCAATCAGCATAACGCTTTTGCTAGCTAAACATGACATTGTATTGAAGCTGTGTACTTCACAAAGTCGTAAGTCCATTTGTTGCAGTTTATATATGATGAAACGATATATATATTATTATTTTGTGTTACACATTTTACTACGGTAGTTCCTTCAAATTCATCAAAATCGTAAGTTTTTAAATTTGATTTTTTTATCCCGTACAGGCTGCCTCCACTTGCACGTCCCTTTATGTAGGTTTTACTTGCATCGCTCCAAATTAACTTAAAGCCATTAAAATATTTATTAAATATTTATTAGTTATCACTTGTTACCTTAATGTGTTTCAAATAAAAAGAAAATTTCAAAGTTCTTAACATAGTTAAAAAAATCTACAAATAATAATTTATTACTTAATCCAGATATATTGTAAGATAAAATATTTGCAGAGATAAATTTGTTTGAGCTGACGACGCCTAATTCTCAGTTTTGTATGACACTACTACCTTCCGGACCTTCGGTGTAAAGTGGCGTCACTGGTCATCTGGCTTGGGCCATTCGCGCTGACGTCTGTTTGACAACATAATTGCGTTGGCAGCATTCAAATTGAATTTTCCGTAAATATTCTGTAGTTCGTTTTCTCCGTTTGTATTATTATATTTAAGTTTGTTATTATTATCCAAATAAAATATTTTATTGCCAATTAATAAATTGTTGTTTTGAATCAATACTGCTTCGCTTGATTTAATTGTTTTGATGACTTTTCGATACCCGAGTAGAATTCTACGTTTGATTTGTGATTGTTTGCTAAGGTCTCGTTGGATATAGCAGCCTGTGCCTTTTAGCTTCAAGGAATTTTTTAACATTTTCATTGCAGTTTCATTAGAACCAGTGCTAAGTTTGAGTTTAATTATATTCTTGTTTTCACTAAGCTTTACGGCTTGTGGCATTTGTTGTTGGTCTGCATAATAGCCTAACAAAAGTGTGGTTATGTTATGAATCCTTTCTTGGGGGTCAGATCGGTCGTTTGGAATCGTGAAAATGTTTTTCTATAGTTCGTCTTTGTTTATTTTTAAATAGCATTTGTAATCGTATTGGCTTGTCCCTCTTGCTTCTTTTAAGTATTAGCTAAATGCTAAATTCATTTAAGGTACGTTCAGATATATACATGTGGTCGTTCATGTTTTCTAGTGCAGAGTGGATTGTGGATCCACTAGAATTGGGGTTGGTTTGGTTAGCCTGGTTTATATTTAATTCAACTTTCTCGTTCAGATTTTCTGCTTTTATTCTGCTGAGTGCGTCAGCGTTCAGATTTAGTGTTCCTTTTTTGTAAATGATTTCATAGTCGAATTCTTTTAGTTTGAGCCGCTATCTAACTAGTTTTGAATTCGGATCTCTAAGATTCATCATCCATTGCAATGGTCTGTGATCGGTCACGATTTTGAATTTGTGACCAAACAGGTAGGGGCGGAAATATTTCGTTGCCCAAACAATCGCTAGAAGTTCCTTTTCAATGGTAGAGTAGCTACACTCTGAATCAGTTAGGGTTCTACTAGCATAGCAGATTGGTTTGTCGCTACCTACTCATAATCGGTTGTGATGCTAACGCTCATCACACCGTATGGGGCAGCTCAGATATTAACAACAGAGGTGAGTCACTTTTTGAATATCTTTTAAGTACTAACCTCATTGTCTGTAACCTAGGTAATGAACCCACATTCATTACCAAAAACCGACAAGAAGTCCTTGATATTACTCTTGTCTCCGATACCATCAACGACATGATGACGGGATGGAAAGTATCGGCTGATCATTCGTTCTCTGATCACCGATATCTTTTATTCAACCTTAACGTTGATCCTCCATGCCAACCTTCCTTCCGCAATCCTCGGAAAACCAACTGGCCATTATACAGAGAAACTCTATACAAACGTGTTAACTCGGAACTCTTAAGTCCCCCCTGTAACTCCAACGAGCTCGACAATAAAGTCGATGAGCTTACTCTGGCCCTTAACGAAGCAATGTCTGCATCGTGTCCCCTCGTACAACCTAGGGGGGAAAAGAAGCCTCAGTGGTGGTCCACTGAGCTGGGACCACTTAGAAAGGAGTGCAGGAGACTCTTCAATCTTGCTAAAACCTCAAAAGCTATAAACGATTGGGACTCCTACAAGGAATCCCTCAAATTATACAAAAAAGAATTAAGGAAAGCCAAAAGAACGTCATGGAGACTCTTCTGTGGAAAAATAGAAGAATCCTCTGAGGCATCTAGGCTAAGAAAAATCCTTGCTTCAAATCCTACTATGCCTAGCTGCCTTAAGAAGGCAGACGGCTCTTGGACGACATCTAGCGAAGAATCGCTCAATCTGCTACTTGATACTCACTTTCCAGGTAGCTCCAATATTACCGGCAATTATAGCCTTAACAGGTCACATGCACAGGTAACTTACCCTCACGGTCTGATAACTAGGGACAAGCTGACTTGGGCGCTACAAAGCTTCAAACCCTTCAAGTCTGCAGGACCAGACGGCATAATACCTGCCGAACTACAAATGTCAGCGGATATCATCCTGCCTGTGCTGGAGATGATCATGATAAGCTGTGTAAATCTGGTATATATCCCCCGGGCTTGGAGAGAAGTAAAAGTGGTTTTTATACCCAAGGCTGGCAAATATTCCCATGTCAGTCCAAAGGACCTCAGACCTATTAGTCTATCTTCATTCCTCCTCAAAACGCTGGAGCGATTGATTGATATCCACCTCCGTATGCACATAAACCCGCAATTGCTGTCTACAGCTCAGCATGCGTACCGTAAGGGAAAGTCGGTGGAAACCACTCTTCATTCCTTAGTACGCACAATCGAATACTCCCTCCATCACAAGGAGTACACCATGGTTGCTTTCCTTGACATAGAAGGCGCCTTTAACAACGTTAACACATCTGCAATCGCAAACGCACTGGCAGAACTGAATGTGGATAGCTCGCTTGGTGAATTGATCAATCTACTGCTAAATAGTTGGATTATCAATTCAAAACTGGGCGTTACATCTGCTAGGAGGTCTGTCAGTCGAGGGAAGCCGCAAGGCGGTGTTCTTTCTCCCCTTCTCTGGAACTTGGTGGTGAACAAACTGCTGATAAACCTGGAAGGGGAGGGCTGCAGAGTGATTGCCTATGCGGATGATGTTGCTATTGCCGTCTCTGGGAAACACCTCAACACCATAAAGGAACTCCTGCAAAACGCTCTTAACAAGCTAACGAGATGGGCTAATCGGTGCGGACTGGGCGTTAACCCCCACAAAACCGAGCTTGTCCTCTTTTCCAGGAAATATAAAATCCCATATATTGACCCTCCCTCTATTAGCGGTACAAGCTTAACTTTCTCTGACGAAGCAAAATTTTTGGGTCTAATCTTCGATAGGAAGTTAAGCTGGAAACCCAATATACAAGAAAGAGTCAAGAAAGCTACAGTAGCACTTTTCTCTTATAAAAAAGCCATTGGCAACAAGTGGGGTTTACAACCCCGCATTACGCACTGGCTATATACATCGGTGGTAAGACCAATTCTTACTTACGGGGTGGTTGTCTGGTGGACTGCTCTAGAAAAAGCTATTAACCGCGACAAACTGGGCAAAGTCCAGCGTTCAGCTGGAAGAAGAAATCTTCATCTAGGGGACTTCTTGTTCAATGACACAAGCGACTTAGCCAGCACTGGCGCTAGAAATCTTTCGCGCTTCATAAGAAGCTCCTATTGGTTCAACGAGCAGTGAGGGTAATCCCCAGATCTGTGTGGTACCACAATGGACCTATCATTGGTCTAAGTGTGTTGGCTTTGGCTGACAGCCACGTCTACCTAACCTAACCTAACCTATGGTGCCTTGAGATAGCACTGCACCTATTGCGTAGTTACTTGCATCCGTAGTGAGTACGAATGGTCTGGAGAAATCGGGGTATTGAAGAATCGGGTCGTTAATCAAGAGATCTTTACACATTTCGAAAGCTGTGACGTACTCGTATTTTTGTCAAGCGTTATTGATTTGCCTTTCTTCAGGCATTCTGTCAGTGGTTTTGTTAGCTTTGCAAAGTCTTTAATGAACTATCCAAAGAGGCCCAGAAACGATTTTATTTCTTTTTGCGTCTTTGGAATTGGGAAATTTTTGACAGCTTTAATCTTGTCGGGATTAGGTTTTACTCCGTCCCTGGAGATTATCCCCCCTATTAATAAACAACGGATAGCGGCGAGTTAGCACTATCACACGTGTTAACTCATAATTTTGATTAATAAACGTGTGTTAGCCTTAACTAACATGTAATAACTAGCGGATAACTTAACTCAACAAATTTGGCGAATAAGGAGCGGATAACTTCACACATTCTCAGATTGTAGTTCATGCATTCACAAATTGAGAGGATGCGCATGTATGTGTAGAAACATTGAGAGGATGAGAGAGAACACTGTCACCCATTTGGGCATATTACTCTCTCATAATGCGTTGACTACATAGTAGTACCATATTATTGGAACGGAATACATATAAATGAGTGTCATCTGATGGAATATGACAGATGTACTAGAATTTTTAGTACAATTTGGTAAAGTGCTGCCGTGCGTTCATTGATAAAGAGCGGGTAGCTAATATGGAGATATTTTATTTTTATTAATCAGAAAAGTTATCCTATGGACAAGTTCGCTATCCGTGTGCCAGCTAACTCGTGTAATAACGAGCGGATAGTGATTTTTTATTAATACGGGGGTATATGTTTAAGAAATGCTGTTTCCTTGTGAAGGAATTCAGTTTTATCTAGTGTACTTTAAAATTAAATTCTTGCAGTCTCGAGAAAACTTTCTTCAGATTTTCAAGATGTTCTTGGAGGGAAGTTGAAAAGATGACTATGTCATCTAAATATACCAAACAGACTTTTTCTACAAGACCACTTAGTACATGGTCCATCACTCGTTGAAAGGTTGATGGAGCATTTTTGAGACCGAACGGCATTCGCACGAACTCGAAGTGACCTCCTTCTACTGTAAATGCCGTTTTAGGTATATCTTTTGGGTCCATCCTTTTTGGTGGAACCCACTTTCTAAATCTAGCGTGGAGAAATACATGCATTTCCCCAGCTTATCCAGGATCACCGTTATGTTCGGGAGTGGATATTTGTCGCTTATTGTTTTTTCATTTAAGCGACGAAAATCAATAACAAGTCGCCACTTTTTCGTGTGTATGTCCTTTCCTTTCGGGACTACCCATAA
Organism: Portevinia maculata; assembly: GCA_949715645.1. Lineage (NCBI taxonomy): Eukaryota > Metazoa > Arthropoda > Insecta > Diptera > Syrphidae > Portevinia > Portevinia maculata. The sequence continues at coordinate 27,016,468 of OX454528.1, read as the reverse complement.
CGGGGAACTCCAGGGTGAATGGCTTGGACGAATTATTAATTGTCTGAGTAGCTCTTGTATCTGCCTTTGAACTTCCAATTTATGTACGTATCTGTATGACCTGGCATATATAGGAACGCCGTTATTGGTTGGTATTTTATGCTTAACAGCGGTAGTGAAAGTAAGAGGTTGGGTTTTTTGAAAAAAAAATATCTTCGAACTGTTTGCACAATTTAATTATTGATCTCTTTTCTTCGGAGTTCAGGTGGTTGAGTTTCAATGAGTTAACCAAGTCGTTATCGGGGGTTTTGTCGTCATGCGGTTGTAAACATGCCTTAACATCATTAATGGCAAGTATAAATAAAATTGGTCCGAGGTGACTTCCTTGGGGAACTCCAAACTGAGCTGTGAAAGATACAGATAGCGGACCTCTAAATTTCACTTGATAAACCCTTGATCTAAGGTATGAATTAACCCATTTTATAAAACATAATGGGACACCAAAAGCCCTGAGCTTAAATTCGATTATTTCATGGGACAGCTGGCCTTAGAAAAGTCAGTGTATATGCAATCCATTTCGTCCTTATTCTCTAAGGCATTAGAACAGTCATGCAAGAAACTTTTGTATTTGTATTTTTGTATTTGTATTCAATTTTTTTATTATTTCTTAAAATGTATTACAATATTTTATTACAATCTTTGCATGTTATAGCTTCAAAAAGAAATAATAGTGACATATATATTTTTGAAAAAAATAGAGATAATGCCACATAGGCCATAAAATATGAAGCTTTTTTTTATAATTTGCGTGCGCTAAAGGGATTTCTTTTTTCTGTAGTGACACAGTACCCTTATAATAGTAAAACCGCAGCGCAGGCATTTAGTTTGTTGCGCAAGTAGCTCCCAGCAATTCATTGCCTATTTTTGGGTGCTACTTACTGAAAGAATAGAGGGATAAGGAAAGAAGTTTGGTGCGATGGGATTTTTTTTTCTCAACAGGTGGCGCCTAAATTGCTTTAGGGAGATCAGTTTTTGTTGTGTGTATTCAATTTATAAAAATCATGGCCCTGGTCTGGATTCGAACGCACGACCTACCAACCACTTAGTGAATACACTACCATCGCACCATTGCCACCTGCTAAAATTGAAATGATGGGTGGGGTGACCCAATAAAAAAAATTACACAACATATCTTAAATTCAAGTAGGTATGTAGGTACTCTTACGATGAGAAATAACATTTATAAAATAAGCCAAAAATATTTCACCAAAACATCAACGAAGAACATGGAACAAAGATTCTATAATTTTAAGATCAAGGCCAAAAAGTCAATTTTTTACCTGTTTAACAAATGCATGATAATGTATAAGTGCTCTTACATAAGGTGTAAGTTGGTTAAATAAACGGTATGCAGCAACACAATAAAAATTACGAAACGCGGTAGTACGAAAAGCAGGTACAGAAACTTGATTTAAGGAGTTAACACGTAAACTATAACTGTTGATGAGTCTGAAATTAAGATTCCCTGATCTCATAAAGAGCATTTTAAGCACTTTATAGCAGTACAAGTGACGTACTGGAAGAACTCTCAAATCTCTGAACAATGGAAAACTAGGGTGTAAGCGGGGTTTTCGGCAGATTTTCTTTAAAGTATGCTTTTGAATTGACAAAAGAGGCTGAATTTTATTTACATAAGCTCCTCCCCAGCAGGTAATACCATACTGCAATCTAGAATGAAAGATTCCATAATAGATTTTTAGCAAAAGTTTAGTACAGCAAATCCTTTGCAGAGAGTAAAAATGCCTGAGAGCACCACGAAAATAATTTCTCAAATTTTGCGTGTGATTATTAAAGCTCATCCTTGAGTCGATTGATAGTCCTAAGTAATTAAATTCAGTAACACTTTCAATCTTAAAACATTTATTGCTGCAGCTGAGACCACTTTGAAAACTACAAGCAGACGGACTTGGAATGCAAGTGCAATAAGGTAGTTGAAATCTTTGGCAATCAGCTGCATGAAAGTATACTTCAGCTTCAAAACTATTTTGAGTCACCAAACTGAAAAACATAATTTTGGTTTTTCAGCTGATAATCAATTTATGCTCCGCAAACCAGATTCTTAAGAGATAAAGATCAAAGTTAATGTCTGAGATAAGATTTAAAGCACTATCTGAACCATAAGCAAAGCCCACACCATCCGCAAATGCTGTCAGTAATCCCTTAAATAGCAAATAAAACAACGAATTAATATAAATTAAGAAAAGTAAAGGTCCCAAGACAGAACCCTGAGGAACTCCAATATTTAGAAGCTTAACATCGCTCTTAGTGTCATCAACCTTAACTCTTTGTGACCTATTTTTAAGGTATGACTTAAGCCACTCATACAAAAGACCACTAAATCCAGCATTTTCAATAGATTAGTGACAGTGGATCTGTTTCTTACAAATCCATGCTGTTCATTACAAATTATATTGCGACAAAGAAATATTAACTTTTCACAAACAATTTGTTCAAAAAGCTTAGGGATACATGAAAGCTTTTAACTAGGCCTAAAATTAGTGATATCACCACGTTTGCATTTTTTAAATACAGGTGTGATAAAAGCAGTTTTCCACAGCTTAGGGAATTAACCAGTACTAATAGACAATTCAAACAGATTGTGCTGATTGATTACAAAGTCGAGAAATAATCATACTCCAAGTAGGTATTGTATTTAATTAATTATAAAAGAATAAGACACGTTACAAAAAGAAGTCTGCTCGCCGTCGCTGCCAAGATCCAAGAAGCCGGAAAAAACAAGTTGACAGCGGCAAATAAGATGGCGTGCATAATAGAGATGTTTTGGCTCTGTCCATGGAGAATTGTAGATACTTGATATTGTAGCTCTGTTCGCCGAGAATATTGGGTGCGTGCCGTAATATTTATTTTTGGTTCGCCACAAGATACTTAAGATATGGAGCAATTGCGTGACTACATTTTTTAAGAACAATCGGTGCAATGCCATCAGGACCTGATGAATAGTCTTCAGAGAAGAGATACATTTTAAAATTGTTTCCAAATCGAATGAGAAACTACTAAAACTTATTTGGGAACAGCTAGTTAGATAACTAAAATATTAATCATCAATGTGAAGAGCGGACTCCCTAAATGACTTACTGAAATGATCTGCAAACATATTGCTTGCGTCTAGCGAATCAGCAGTTGTAGAACTATTGTAAGTAAGCTTCGATGGATAACCATCGGTTTTTTTCTTGGAATTGACAAAACCCCAGAAAAGTTTGGGTTCAATTTTAAAGAGCATTCCATTTTACTTATATAGTCAATATATAAGTTGCAGGATAAAGATTTGAATTCATTGAATAATGTGAAATAGAGTTCAAGATCTGAGTGGCAGAGACTTTTTAAATAGTTCTTCCAAGCCCTATTACGTCTGTTTCGTATCGATTTGAGCTCTTTAGTGTACCAGGGATGGGACGCTTTCAGATTCCTAGAGGATTTCACAGGAATCACTTTTTCCATGCAGTTATCCATCAAAGAATAAAAATAACCTACTGCATCGTCAATATTAGATAACGCAGTAAGATTAAAATTAAGGCTATTAATTTCATCAGAAAGCCTTTGAAAATTTGCTTTCCGAAAGTCAAAAGATTGCGAACGGTCATACGAATTACTATTTTCGTACAAATGTGCGCCTAGTTCAATAAATACATCCAAGGGTGGATGATTGTTATCTAAGTTAGTTATACTGAAGTGGGATTCCAGAACCACAGTACTAACAGAGTCAGAAGAGAAAACAAGATCGAGTTATACAGCTTGTTTGCTGTAAGTCAAAAGACAAAATGTTGTCAAGTAAAGCGAGCTCTTGTTGGGCAGAGTCAAAGGATGCAATGAAATGAGAATCATCCTCAGAAGGTACCCATCCAATATGTGGCGGATTGAAGTCGCCTTAAGTATGACAGTGCTGCCACAACAAGATATATTAAAAATATGGTCTAGTGCCATAGAAAGTTCCGAATACAAAGAACATAGACGAGAAGATGGAATGTACGCATTAACAACATATAAATGTTAGTTCTTTAGTGTAATTTTTACACAGATAACTTCGACATTAAGTTGAAATGGAAAGTCAATCTTTCGTGACTCAAGGTTGGAACGAACAGCGATCAGGACACCTCCTCCAAGCGCTTTTAGGTCATTGTTATGACGGTCGTTTCTGAATACGGAGAACTCATGATTGAAGAGTTCCGTGTCTAAAAATTCCGGCATTAAGCCATGTTTCCGTAAAGGAGAAGATATCATGAGAGAGGGCTTGGGAGTTTTGTTGACTAAAATTGTGTTGTGTTGGGGATTGAAGTTTGGAGTACGTGGTACTTGCCTCCATAGGTTCGGGCGGGGGTCTATTCAAGAATTGGCCGGAACCGGGGTTTATTTTAAAGGGTCTGTTGAAATAGGGATTACCTTGTCCTGTCATTGGGCCTAAATGTTTGAAGGGGATTTGTTGGTTTTGACTTGCTTGTGGGTTGTAAAAGTTAGTAGAGTTTTACATTTCGCGGGTGGCAATGGTGCAGTAGTAGTGTATTCGCTTACGGAATGGAAGGTCGTGCGTTCGAATCCCGGCCAAGTCCATTACTTTATACCGAATACATGAAATCGTAATCTCCCTAAGTAACTTAGACACCACCCGTGGAGAAAACCCCTACAACTGCACCCAAACACTTCTGTCCTATCTCTCTATTCTTTCTAATACCAAGTAGCTTACACTGTGTTCTTAGCATTATAAGGGTACTGTAACAGAAAAAAAAATCCCTTTAGCGTAAGCAAATTATAAAAAAAAAAAAAAAATTGTTGCCCTGGTCTAGAGTTAAAGGTGTGGTTGGTAAAGAGGAGATAACAGTTGTCTTTGTTGTAGAAAATATAACGGTGCGTGTTTCATATATGAGATGTTTTGTTCCTTTGTGCAATAGGCAAAGGCTTCTGATAGGGTTGAAGGCTTCATTGCCCTCACTGTGGAACGAAGGGGTTCCCTAAGTCCTGTAAGGAAGGTATTTAAGCACATTTCCTGGTATAAATTATTCTTTGCGATTATTACGTTAACGTCTTTTTCGTGTATCTGTACATGATTATTCATAGCTGCTTGAATTTCTATAACTTCACTATAGAATTTTTCCATAGATTTGTTATACGAGTATTGTCTTAAGTTGTGAAGGTCGCGAATGAGGGACGTCTCGTTTCGTTTGTCCGAGGAGTGACTTATGAGGTTCTGCTTAATAGAGACCCAAGATAACGTGGTTCCATATACGTTTAGGACTTCGTTGGCTGGACCAACAACTTTATTTCTTATGGCTCGGAGTATGACTCTGCCTAAGTTCGTGCCATCAATTCCATTGAGAAGAGATAATATCTCTTCAACGTTTTTTATGAAAATAGAAGTCTTGGATTTCCATCGAAAGTTAGAGTATCCCTGACTATATCTGGGACTCTAAGTGAGTTCAGAAGATTGATTGATGCTGAAGCAGCGGCGGATGATGCTGTTGCATCAATTTCGTGACCGTTTATTATTCTAGTTTTATTAATTTTACTATCTAAATAAGTTTCACTATTTAAATTAATATCGCTATCTAAGGGATTGTTGTTATTTTCAGTTAAACTTTTGGATTTTTCAATATTTAAATTTATTTTCTCAATATTATTTTCTGCACTTATTTCTAAACTTAAATTATTGGAGCTGTCCGGTTTCCTCTTTTGGGTTGGAAAGGGATTATTCTTAATGTTTGGGATTTTAAACATAGGATGAAATTCGCTATTTTGATTTACGTGACATAGAATTTCATGTTGTTCTTATGCTGTTGAGATGTGTTGAGATGGTCTCCTTCAGGCTGTTGCTGGTTCTGATTAGGACACGTACCTTGCACTTAGATATCTCGATAAATATCTGTGGCACTGATATTTATTAATTTGACGATATTTGATTTGCTCTCGAAAAAATAAATTATCTTTTATACCGTGGCACTGATGTTTTATTATATTGTATTGTATTAATTTCACGATATTCGATTCGCTCTCGAAAAAATAAATTCTTTTATCCCGTAAACTGATGTCTATTTATTTCGATTTGCCTTCGAAAATGATTTTATCCCTTGCACTGAACTGTGATAGGTTGATTTTTCTTGAGAGCCGTTTTTTCGATAAACCTTCGAACTATTACCGACCTTATTCGTATTCTTAAAGTTCTTTTCCGAGTTGAATTCGATAACGATAACCGTACGACTGCGCCAGTTATAGTTGCAATTGCAAGTATCGCGGAGATGTAAAAAAACAATTTTCCCCTTTTCGACCAGCTCAGTGCTGCTTTATTGACTAAACTCGAAACTTAATCTACACCTTTACATTTTTATATAATTTATTTGATGAATAAGTATTGATTGACAAAAATAAAAAGAATTGGAATTTGAAATTAAATTGCTGATTGTCATGAATAAAAAGAATTAATTGAAATAGGATCTAAGTGCTGACTATTATGCTGGCTGCTGGTGTTGATGACCGGGGTTGAGGCACGTGTGCCGTGGGGTATGTAACTCACGCGACCTGTCAGAATTACTGTGTCTTAATGGGGTGCGGAATAGTATGGTTTCACATTTAGAATAGTTGAACCCTCAAGCATCTTTAGAGGACTTAGCCAGTTTCCTTACTCAGAAGATAGTTGATTTACCGCCTGAGCTGTTCAAACCTTTGGATTCAGTCGTTACTAAGAACTCACAGGTAGCTCAAAAAATTCCTGGTAATCGAGTGCTGACTCATCAGCCTGTATCTGGCTCTGCACCACTTGTATCCGGATCTGGATCCGGTTTGAACGTTTCTTGTTCCAAATGTGGTCGAAAGCAACCCGTTTTTAGTGATTGTGATGAATTCAAGTTGATGCCACCAGACTTGAGACTTGCCTTTGCACGAGAACAGAAAAAATGTTTTCGGTGTTTTGATCAGACGCTTCATGACTGGAGGTCTTGTTCAAAGAGGATGACTTGTGGTTCGTCCGGGTGTACTGGACGTCATCATCCGCTTATACATCAAACAACCATTGTAAAAAATAATAACCAGTTGAACCCCTCCGCCAACTCTTATGTGAGATAGTGGTGAATGCAAATGTCAAGGAAATGTTCCACCAAATTCGGATAAAGGAGGAAGATCAACAGTGCCAACGTGTTCTTTGGAGGAATGGCGATTGTACCAAGAAGCCCAACGTTTACATCATGCAAGTAATGATGTTTGGGCCAAGGTGCTCTTCTATATGTGCGCAATTTGTTAAGAACTTTCATGCGAACAAATTCAAGGATAAATTTCCCGATGCTGTAGAAGGTTTAGTGAACCGGACATACATTGATGATTACTTTAATAGCCATAATACCGTAGAGCAAGCTATGGGTGTAACCAAGGACGCGAGTCGGATATGCAAATCCATGAGTTTCGAACTAGTCGGTGTGCAGTCCAATTGCATTGATGTCTTAAAGCAGATTCCTCAGAGTAACGTGAATACTCAACTAAAAAGTGTGGGCCCTGACGAATCCGATAGGTTCATTACTAAAGTTTTGGGTTTATATTGGCACCCTTCTTGTGACCATCTTACGTATAGGATGTCAGACTATGGTTTCCTGGAGAAAATGCTACTTTTGAGCATTACGATATCCAAACGAGAAATCCTTAGGACTATTATACGCATTTTCGATCCTCTCGGACTCATCTCCCAGTGTATTATTCGAGGTCGAATAATCTTACAAAAAGTGTGGCGGGAAGGTTCCGACTGGGACGAGTCCGTTCCTAAGTTCCTGCAAGAACAGTGGTTAGACTTCAACAAGGAGCTTTTTGGTATCGAAAAGCTTAAGATTCCTCGCCGCTTTTTTTCTTGGTCTCCTAACGATGGAGAAATTAGCCTTATCGTCTTTGTAGATGCGTCAGAAAAAGCTTTTGCAGCAGTTGCATACTTTCTTTTTGAATGAGGCTATTGTATTGAAGTTGCTTTGGTTATGGCAAAGGTCAAAGGTTATCTATACCACGCTTGGAACTTCAAGCTGCAGTTCTCGGTGTACGAAAAGCGTTGACTATCAAGGCCTCGCACACTATAAAAAATCACAAATCGATTTTCTTAGCAGATTCGAAGACTGTTTTATCGTGGATCAACTCTACGGAATACAAGTTTCCTCGTTTGTGGCGTCCAGAGCTGGCGAAATTTTAGACTCGACCACCCCGCGTCAATAGTTCCAAATAAGCTCTGGAGATGGTACGAAATGGACTGATTCTTCCATGGGCAACCACGGTTCCAGGAGGTTTAGATGCCCCGATTTCCTCCGAGATGTGGCCAGTTAAGCCAGGCAAACCAGACGATATTGGATAAACTACTATAGGAGGAGGTGTTAGTATTATGCTTCATTCCAGCCAACCTGAGATATCTTTCCTTGTGTATGATGAACTGAAGCCAAGATTTCGAGGGAATCGGGGTTCCTCCGTAAGGGTCCTTGCCTTTCTACTTCGGGCAAAGGATCATTTTCTTAAAAAAAAGGCAGAGAGAAAAGTTTGTGACCCCTTTGGAATATCAGCGCGCGGAAGATTCATTGTTTAGGAAAGCAAGACTCCTATTTTGTTGAATACTAGTCGCTAAAAAAGAACAAAGTAGTGAAAAGCTCGAGCTCGATCTACAGTTTATCACCATTCTTGGATGCAGAGGGTATACGCATGAGCTCGAGAGCACAAAGGGCGAGGATTTCTTACGCCTCTCGAAACCCTGCGATTTTGCCAAAGTCCCACCACTTAGTCGACATATGTGTGCAGTACCACCACGATCGGAACTTTCACACCGGTACCGCATCTATCATTTCGGACATATGCGAACGAGCCTGTGCAAACTACTCAGGGCCAAACCAGCGATGCCGGTGATGGGTCAACTTCCGGAAGCCCGAGTATCCTTCAATTTGAGACCGTTCACATATGTTGGAGTCGACTGCTTTGGTCCTCTGTTGGTCAGGATTGGTCGTGGAAGCGCGAAACGCTACGGGATGATTTTTACCTGCCTCACCTTTCGGGCCGTACAAATCGAGCTGCTAAATGATCTTAGCTTGGATCAGTGCACCCTAGCTTCTAATCAACCGCGTAGTGACTCGGTTTATCTACAGTGACAATGGCCTAAACTTCGTCGGGTCAAAGAACCAGCTGGAGAAAGACGTCAAGGAGAGGTCGGTCTCAGCGAATACTCTGCGAAGCACGCGAGAGTTGTATGGCGATTTATCCCAGCGTTCTCACCGTGGATGAGTGGTGCGTAGGAGCGACTGATCCAATCCATTAAGCGAAGTTTTGATTTTGCACTCAGAGGAGTGATTCCCCAGGAAGATGTTCTTCGTAATGCTCTGATGGAGGCTCAGGGTCAGATAAACCGTCGTCCTCTCACTCATGTTCCTGTCGATCCCGAAGATCCCAAACCACTCACCCCAAATTATATGCTGTTCGGCGAGGATGATAGAGACGTTACGGCCCCCGGATTCTTCACTGATAGGGATTCCTTCAGCAGGCTTCATAGTCGCCGTGCTCAACACCTGATGGCTCAGCTGATAACACGTTGGTATACTGAATACCTCCCCATCATTACGAGGCACGGAAAGTGGCACAGCAATGCACCTCAAGTTCAAGTTGACAGCGTCGTTATCGTCATAGAACCCAACGAAATTCGGTCCGCTTGGCAATTGGCAATTAACGAGACTTGGGACAAATATTTGTCATTGGAGTACTACCGTGCAGCAACATAGACTATTCTCCACCTTCTCTGCACGTGACCTGCTCTCTCTCAAAGACGAAAACTCGATTTAGGATCTTTCTTTTACAATGATCTCAACGATCTCATAAACATCGACATTAAAAGTATTTCAAGCTTTTTTAAAAACTCCAACTGGTTCAACGAGTATGAAGAAGATTGATTTATTGGTGTGTCAGCTTCTGCTGACTGCCACTATAACCTAACCTAATCTGGGCAGGGGACTTATGGCAATCACGATTATCAAATTCTTCGTCACTATTTATTTAAACAATATTCGTTGTTATTGCATTTTAAAACAATTTTGTAACAAATTTTCGATCATTTCGCTTTATATTTTGATTTATTTTTGACATTTGTCATGGAACCTGAAGGTTTAAAAGATGGAAGTTGTGCCTTATTTGCATTTAGAATGGCAACTGTTGCGTGTGATTGTTCTCGTTATTTGTAACAGGCATAGATCTTAGGTTTAGCTACGGCAAAATCGTAAATCGTGACACTTTTATTAGATGGACACAGTGACCAAGTCACTTCCTTGTAAATTATCACTGTTTCACCACCATGGTTCTTAGCCGTGTTGATAGTATCCTTTGGAAGTCCTTAGTAGCCACTTGACCCTATCCAAGGCCGTCGTAGAGAAATCCGTATCTTGTGCCCAGCACACTTCATCCTTAACTACGTCGATGATGTGATGGAGATAATTTTCCATATTGACAATAAATGCTTCGCCTTACACTTGGTCCAGATTTTAACATTTGATTTTCGCAGACTAAGGTATCATTTATGGAGTTGAAGTTTACTCCGAGGAAGGTGAGTTGTATTTTAAAGTTTTTACTATCAACACTGAAGTTGTTTCCTATATATTCGGTGGATATATTAAGGCTGTTCGTGTAGAATTCATCCTTAACGACGTCGATGTTCTGATGGAGTTAATTTTCCATATTGACAATTGATTTTCCGCACACTTTTATTAGTCCGCGTCTCCATCCAATTTTTTTTCAGGAAGTGACGGTATTGCTGGGCGATTACATTTCGCAGGTTCATTTTGCAGTCTTTAACATAAAACGCAATCGCAGAGCTCAAAAAGGTATAACAGCTTGCAGGCCTAGGTATCCGGAGCCATCCGAACCAGCAGACAGCTGCTACAGAAGCAATAATAAGGCTTACACCTCTCCACTCACATATACTTGAATAAAGTGGCGATTCGCAGTTCAGCTAGTTAAGTATAGCTCAATGAGATAAGGCCTAGTGACGATGATGGGGTTAATGGAGGCGTGTTCTCTGACAGGCTGAATGTCGGCCTCTCTTTTCGTCTTTTAAATCATTGCAGTGCATTCAAGGCGAAATTTATTATTATTGTTATATTATTATGTTTTATCATGGTTGGTTGAAGAGTAATTCCAGTTCAAAATTCACCTGTGTTGGGTGCCGGGGCAAAGACACTCCCGGGAATTGTAGGGCTGATGAACGCACCAAGCATGGAACTACATTGTCCCAAGCTTGCCACAAGGATTGGCGTCTACTCAAATGATTTCTGCAGAAGCTGCTTGGACGAGGAGGAGACTATTCTCCACCTTCTCATAACGGGGAGCTTTCTTCTGTTATGTTATATTGGTTCAATGAGTAGGATGGAGATAGATCCACGTAGTATCAAAATGGTGATTTTATTGGTCTAAATGTGTCGGTCTCGGCCAAATGACTATTCAACGTCACGTAAACTAGTTACCACCCGGAACTAATGACTCTATTCGCTGAAATTCCAGAACTTGACATTAACTGCGCTGTCACAGATCACCTTCCTTAGACTCCGTGCTTTAATGAACGGTTTTCTAAATCCCAAATGAGAACCATGGGTTAGCAATAAAAATATATATGAGGCGTTAACGGCCATACAGGGCCTAGACCCTAGCTTCTCAAACCCTTTTCTTTGCGATGTGGAAGGGACCTACAATTTTGAGCCGAATCAGAACGTCAAATTTGAGAAGCTTCTCATGAAAATTGATACTCTTGGATGTTTGGCAGACGTTCGCAAGAGGTGGGGCAGTGGAAAAAAACTCTAGATGTTTTTTGGCCCCGGAGGGAATTGAACCGGGGACTTTTCGATTAGTAGTCCGACGCACTAACCATTGAGCCACTGCGCCCGACGGTAGCAATAACATACCGAAAAACCACAAGGGCATTTAATGGTATACGGATGGTTCTGAAATAAAATGGATGTGGGAGCTGGTATATACGAACCAAACTTCAACATCACATTATCAATGGCAAGCAGACCTCTACGCCATTCAAGAATGCGCCAATCACATTATTCATATACAGGCCTATTCTGCTATTCACGTGAATTCGATTCACCCATTCGATTCCCTTTCACTCTGGCTTTCCATTCTGCTATCCATCGGGTGAACTACATTATCCAACCCAATTTGGCATTCAAGTTAACAGCTTTTCATGTGAAAATAATACGAGATTCGTTGTTTGCAAATAGAAATTAATGCAATCGATTTGATCTCTGTTTACGAAAATCTTTGGAAAGTTGGATATGTTGTTTTGATTAATTATTTTCAATAAAATTAAAAGAAACAGGTATATGAATAGTATTAGACTTTTTTTCCACTTCCAAACAGTGGAATAAGAGAATCATCAAATAGAAAACTTCGCAGAACCAAATGTGGTGTGCCTGGGCTTGTTATGTGTGTTGACCGTACGCACATTCCTCTTAAGACACCTTATCAAAATCCACATCTGTTCTACAACAGAAAAGGCTACCACAGCCTAAACACAACACTCGTAAGTGCAATAAAATGTGTTTTAAATTTTACTTTGAAAGTCCTTTCAGATATGCAATCATAAGCAGTGGATTACCTACGTTGACACAAATTATCCCGGAAGTAGTCACGACCGTGGTTACTGACTCCTTTTCGAAATGCAGAAGCAGGTTCCACCAATCCAAATTCAATACACAAAACTGCAAAGGACGAAATATTATAGAGCGAACTATTGGTGCATTGAAAAGTAGATTTCGATGTTTGGATTTGTCCAAAGTATTACAGTATTCACCTGAACAAGCGGCACAAATTATAAACGTGTGCTGTGCTCTACACAATATATGTCAAGTATCTCTTATCAAAAAATAAGAAATTATTGTTTTAAATTGGTCTCGGTTTATTGTTCTGCTTCTAAAAATGTTAATAATCTTTATTTATACAAATAATTAAGCAATAAACTTACATTTTATTGACCACCAACCAGACAGACGATCCATTAGATGAAAAACCCGCAATATTTTATATGCGGATTTGAATTGTATAGAACGAATGCGTTCACGTGAATAAGAGAATACCGCGCAGTATTATTAATGTTACCGACATTAACGAGGTGAATCCAGATTCAATTCGAATGAATAGTAGAATAGTGTTAAATGAAAATTGAAGAAAAATCCCCCCCCGATGAATAGCAGAATAGGGGTGATATTCACGGTTACCCCGTGTAGGGACGGGTTAAGAATATCAATACAGCACAACCCGTAAAAAGCGATTGTCGTAAAAGGCGATTAAAAGAAAAATCACATCTAGGCAATTTAAACATGCAGTTGAGCCTAGCGACACATTTAACATCTAAAGCTGTCACGCCAGTGTGCATGCAAATCCGTGGGTTGACACGACTTGAGATCACCAGTGTCGTAAAAACAATTCCAAAAAAGAAACAATAGGAGCACGTACGTGTCGAAAGAGCGGCAGGCCTAAAAACACCTGGATCACACAAATACAGCAACATCAGCATTTGACCTCGGTGACTGACGAAGTGATTCAAAATAGACCTGCCGTTTATTTCTGGGTCGAACCGGCAAACCCCACAGGGGCATCAGTAGGGATTCAGTTAAGTGGGAGGATTATGATCCCTTTAATCCTCATCGTAGCTTCACCGCCATTAAGGGGAAAAAAGAAGAAGATACATATATTTACGGAAGGTCAATGTCCTTTCCTCGCACACCATTGACTCCAAACCAGTCAGCATTGTTTGAATACACTTAAAACAGTAGACTAAGCAAGAGACTAAACTGTGTTGAGTTCCGGGCCATTAGAGATTTGACATTTGAGAAAGTAAACATTTTACTAGCCTTAATATTTTCTGGCCCTTGCGGCACAAAAGATCTTATAGGTCGAAGTGCCTTTCCATTGCCTTGGCGAGCCAAAAGTTACCCAAAAAATATCAGTAAAAGAAACGCATCAATTGTGTAAGATTTAGAAAATATCCACAAAAAAGGCATACACATTTTTAGAGTAGTTTTCAATATGTTTTTTTTTTTATTAAACAAATATTTATCTAATTTATTTTTTTTTACATAAGAGAATTTAACATTTAAATTACTATTATTGAATTTAATTCTATTTAGATTTTCTATGATACAAACTAAAACTCAATTTCTTTTAATTAAAAATTGCTTAAATAAAAGCGTTAATCTGTACCAGCCTTAGAACAGGCCATTTTTTTTACTTTTAAAATTTATCTTCTTTGTAAAAACAAACCGAAAATATTTATTCAACCCTACATGTAAGGTTGCACTCAAATGATTAATTGAGTTAAATTTGTAAATAAAATTAACTTTTCGAATTTTAATGCGTATACACATAGATATGTATATAAATTGAATTTATTAAATTAGATTAGTGCTAAGCGTAACTATGTTTTTGAGGAATTACCCATCTCCACAAACATTTCAATATTGTTTTCAAATATATATATTCTTTTTGTGTTCCATTGGTGGAGGGCAATGTACTTGCAAAATGGATTGGGATTTGAAACTGTAATGTTAACCAAATTAACACATTTAAATTTCTGTCAGTTGGAAAATACTCGTCAGCCGACTTTTTCTCAAAGGTACAAGCAATTCCCACTTCCAATGGAACACAAGTTGCTGAACTTACACAATATTGTAAAACATACATATATATTTTTTGTAAATCAACGTTTTGCAAACGTTAGATCGCAATAAATGTAATTGAGTTTCTATAGTGTTTTACGTATTACTTTGTTTTTTTTTTATACAATTTTTTGGATTTTTTACACCTTTATTAAAAATAAAAATATATTTAAATGTTCAAAAACACATAATGGCAAATTTATTTTATTATAAAGAAAAATGTACAACTTAAATATTAAAACTAAAATAAAAAAATTCCATCAATATTGTTGTTTTAAACAAAATGTTTGTTATTTACTATAATATTTTTATTACAATTTATTTTGCGTCAATAAATGAGTATGCATAAAGCATTACACATAAAATAAATTGGTTTAATTTTTGTAAACAAGGTTTTAAAGACATCGTAAGCGAATGTTGAGTGCACATTAATTGGGCATGTGAGAAGCTTTTTATAATATTCAAATGGGACAAGAAATGAAGCAGATTTCTGATTCAGTTCTTAGGTTGTTGAGAGTTTAGTATTTGCTTAAATATTTTTGGGTCAATTCGGAAACGCATCACTGCGAACAAGTTTCTTAAGGCAAGCATTTTACATCACTGCAAGCGCACTACGTTCAATTTGTAAAATTGAGTGAGCTGTTGCCAAATATCAATGAAAAAAGCATCAAGAAAATTGCCGATGCCTTTGATGCATCCAGCATCGCAATTCGTGCAGTAGTGCCGCACCGAATTCACCCATTATAACGTTTAGTTTATTCAAACGAGTGCATGGAATGTGGGAAATTAGTTTGTTAAAGCACAGACCATAAACGCAGGTTGCCATATCTTAAAGTAAGCTGAGTGGCAGAAAATATTGTCGCATGCATTTATTCTCTTTTGTCTTTGCAGTCATGCTCACTGTGGGAATAAGGAATTATTAGAGACAACATACAAATCTGAGTCTGCTTAAAAGCGTTAATAAATGTAGTCTGGTTAACAAAGTGTAGCTAGCGCAATTGTTGCCGGCAAGCATCGCCGAAAACATTTTCAATCAACGTCAATGCATAATTCAAAATTTAACTTATTTTTATTGGTGACGAACACAAAGTATTGGATCACGTTGCTTAGTGTTGCATTAATTCCGTTTTTTATCTAACCTCAGTTTCAACCTCGAAATGCGTTAAATAAACGGTTCCTCCTGTACTTTCGCACTAAAGTAAACTTTATAACCATAACCGCTTGTTGTAGTTATCTAAAACGTCTTGCTTCCATATCTGCCTTTGTGCCTTTTAGACTACTATAATCTGACGATGTCGTTTCGATGATAGCTCTTTGTCACATGAGGATAAAAAAAATCTCTATCGAAACAATCTATTGACTTGCATTACGTAGCAGGGAAAGCTGTCAAATGCTATCGTCTTCTTATCGATGACCTTTGCGAATAGCTATTTGGTAGCCGTTCCTGTTGTACACAGCTATCTCCAAAACTATATCGTCATACGTGGTTCGGTCTAGATTAAGGCCCTGAGTTGCTAATCGAACAGGTGGCAGTGAAGTAAATTGAGGACGCCAACATAGCATTACAAGTTAAATAAAGATCGAATGTAGCGAATAGAATGAACTTAGCTAAGAATGAAAATTAACGCTACAGATATAACCCTTTTAAACCAATGGACCCAAGTAAATACAAAGATAGTGAGGGTCTTAAAACAAGGGCTACCAAATTGCTTTTAAGTTTGTACACATCAAAGCGATACAACTCTTATGAATCTACTACTTTCATAGTTTATTTTTAGTATGCATGCATTAATGTCCCTAATACGAAGGAGTTATAGGGTTAGTGGGATAGGTCTAATGACTATGATGTAATTGTTTATATTGTAACTATACGATTCATTCATTTGTCATAGTCTTGCCTTTGAAATTATACAAAATGCAAGTTTCCAGTCTTCCTGCTCTTGTCCCGTAAAATATTCTTAAGTATTGCTTTCAAATTTACATGACATTCACTTTTTGTGCTCCTGACTTAACTCTACTGATTCCGTATTTAATATTTATTAGTACGTTAATATTTATATATAGTCCGTAAAATATCAAGAGATACAAAGCTCCATAAGAAAACCAGTTTTTTACATGGAAAGCTGTCTTTTGATATTGGACTGACTATACATATTCCTAATCAATGACGGAGTTAGAAAGTTAGTGGGATAGGTAATGTTTAGGCAACTTCATAATGAAAACGATGGAACGACAGCAGAAATGTGGTGCAAAATGGTGGTTCCATGTCCCTTAGGCGAACTTAGAAAACTCTTTATCTCTTGATACGTAATATTCGCTTTTATATGCCTTCTGCTGAAACATAACTCCATTGTTTTTAGTAGGTGAATGTCTTCTCTCAATTAAAGATAAGGTTAAAATTGCTAGTGGAATAGGTAGAATACTTGAAGAGTAGTCATTTGCATGTGGTTTTTGAGTCAAGAGATTCTCGTAAGCCTCATATCTTTTAGAGGGTCGGTCAATCTCTGTGTTTGTTCGGGGTTTCAAATGAACAGACACAATATAGCACAAATCGAAAACAGTCAAAATCGTCAATCAATTGACAATCATAATAGGGATGATTGTTTTCCTTTCCCTAGGTATTAAGTCTTGACATACTTTTGTTTTTTAAAAGCTCTTTCCAAAGGTATTCTAAAGCCAGTGTTTTATTGGGGTAAATACCATTACTGACAGAGGCATGTTCGCTTAGTCGCGTCGTGCTGTCGAAATTCAATACACACAAAGATAACAGTGTGAGCATAGTAGGCCATTCCGCTCGTCGCATTCGGGCTAGTTGACTAATGTTTAACTTTGACGCTCCTCGTGGGAGACAGTTCAAGATTTTGTGTTAATCTTTGACAGTCTGAAGCTTCGAAGCAACCACGACTTCATTGCGTTCAGCTTTTTCGTTTTTAATTTCTAGTCAAATCTTTTTTTTTATTTTAGGACGAATTCGAACATAACAAGAATATCATTTTATATTTTGATGTTAATACGTTAGTAGTCCCTGACTAAAACTGGGATTTATTATGGTTAGTGGGATTAAATATCTAGAACGACTGACTTTGCATGGTGAATATTTAAAATCTGGTCCAAAATGTGAAATGGTAATGTAGCAAGCTATAGAGAGAGGATAGTAACATCTACAATCATGACAGGCCGGAAACGACTGAATTTTTAAATTCAATATGCAAAATATATATAGCTTACAAGGCAAGCCAATAATTATATTTAACAACATTCATAACACAGATGACTCAAAGAATCTGTGGAACATCTCCTAGGCCACTGCCCGGCACTTCAAGAACGACGGTTGCCCTGCATGGCAGCACGGTTCTTTGACTGCTTGAGCTGCGTAGCAGAGATACCTCTAACCGATATTAATCGATTATACTCACAGTGGGCCTTTTTTGCCTCTGGGTGATACTTACACTAACCAAACCTAACCTACCATCACTCTACTGAAAACCAGCATCGTTAATGGGATCTGATTCTGCACACGTTGTTACGTCCGAAGAAGTTATCATTCCAATAAGTGCTGGTGCTTATAAAGCTTGAATCAAACCATTCTTTCAACTGTTCTCGTGACTGTCGGCGAAGGAATTGATTTATTTTGCTGTAACGAACTAGAACTGAAAAACGGCCGGTACCAATAAAAATTGTAGTGTGAAACTTAAATCACTAATTTAAACTCTGCAATAAACTTGTTATAGGATGGCCCAACCGGCCACACTGAGGATAGTATTATTGTATTTTCCGTTCTGCTAACTTTTTTTTAGAAAACGAACGAATTACGACTTGATGGAAAATATAAGATCTTAAAATGTGAAATTAAAACTTAAGAGGGACAACGTCATGCAGATTATTCAAAGGCTTGTGAAATGATATGATATGATTATGATATAACAAATCATATATAAAAGTACGCGAACGGACCTATTGTGAACGAATAATGATTAGATAAATCATTTCATTTAAATTATTATGTTCACTTAAAATGCGAAATTCCTGTCGCTTCCTAGAGCTTGCCTTATCTTGTAAGTTATGCATGCATCTGTTAACTATACGTTAGTGTATATTGCTTGCTACGATAAGATAAGCTCGTCAGAATTCATTAAAAAATTGATGTGTTCAAAAGCACTTTTTCGAAAATGTAGTTTCAAAATGAATCGAATTGTTATATTGTTTAAAATATTGATATTTATAGATTAATATTAAATTCTGTAGAACATTTCGAAGGTATATTGCTAATTATTATGAGGGCTGGTGGGTGATAAAAAAAAATCTTCTTTCATCATTTGTTTTAAATATAACGCCTAAAGGAGCTAAAAGTGATTCGTGATTAAATCCAAATTAAATATCAGTTTTACACTATCGCCCTTCAGTTCTACATAATTAGCAATGTCTCTTCTTCTCAGACTCCCACCAAATTCATGGTCTGTATATTTATAAACGATTTGTTATTGTTAATTTTTTAAATAAATATTATGTTAGAATATATTGCAAAGAAACTTAATAAAATGATATAAACTTAAAAAAAATTATTGGATTAGAAACAAACAAAATGGAATTTTCTTTCAGTATTTTGTAAATGTCTATATTTAAAAAAAAACAACATAAATATTATTTCTTTGAACAGTATTCTTAAAAGAAAAAAAACAATTAAATTTATGAAATTTACAAATAATTTTTATTTTTGATTAAATTTAACTTTACTATGTATAAAAAAAAATATTATTTAGCTAAAAGTAAGTTAATGACTAAGAATAAATATTTATGTATATACTTAACAGTTGATGCGTGTTTTTGTTGCAAATGTATGAAGAAGTATTAAGTCTTTTGAATGTTTATGTTGGGCACGTTTTCTATGTTTTCCATTTGCGCCGCTGTTAATGAAGTCATTTGAACTTGTACACAATGCCGATCATCGTCTTCGTCGTTGTTTTCATCAAGCGGTTTTCGACTTGACGCTGGCGGTGTTAGTAGACCTTCGGGACACTTTAGACCCGTGGCAGGAGACGCATCAGTTTTTATGGTTTTTTCCATGGCAGATTGTTGTTCGCTGATGAGGTACGCTCGGTCCTGATGGGAAGAGAAATCGGTTATGGAGTGTTTTAGAAATGGAAAGTAGGCAATTGTCAGAGATTGAATTTGAGCGGTTCATAACGATTGCATAGTTCAAAGCTCTCATATTAAATATGATTGACCGAAATAGAGAACAATTTGAAACCGCTAAAACTATATAAAATTGAAAAACTTACAAACATCGTCATCGAAGTAGTGTGCGTCTGGATTATGTGCGAATCATCTGTTACAATATTCGGACACCAATGAGCCATTCCGAATTTCGTCGAAATCTGCTCTCGCTGCTCCAGTAAGCATAAATGTTCCGATTCTTCGCTGATGACTTTAAAATAGGATTCCATCCACCGAGCACAGGGCTGTATCGTGCCCCAATCCAAGCTTGATACCCTCAGAGCTGTTTCTCTACAAAAACAAAAGATACCGCATAAAATGTTTGCCCTTCAAGGCCATTTCTAATTTCCAACTTACTTGTTAAACGTATGACTAATTGCAGCAGCTGCTATCACCGAATACGGAAAATTTCCGATGCCAACATCCAACGAACACAAGTCCAACAACTGAGCTGTCTGAACGAATTGCATTCCAGAGAATTGCGGGTAAATAAATGCATCATCCACATCATCGACTAACTTTCCACTACTATCCCTTCTGGCCGTCAGCGACGCTGGCGTTCTATTGCTAATGTTCAATTGCATGTAAACGCCCAACCAACCCATCGCTGTGACTGGACTTATGCTCCAGTCCAGTGCCTGCAGCAGTATAATCTCGTGTTGAAGAATATCTTCTTCCTGACAGGCACCATCGGTCACGTAGGCGAATTCGGATATTTTTGGCGGATAGATTTCCTCGACTTTAGCAGCGATAAACAGACATGTTATTCCGATCAGCTGGAGGTGAGTCTTTTGTACTCTCTTCTGTGTGCTCAAATATCGATCCAAGTAGTCAAAAGCGAGGAAATACGTTTCTCGGTGTAACTTATACACTTCACACACTTCGATCAACCAATCTAGAAGGATCGCTCGCATACGGGGTTGCAGACCGGGATGATTATCCAACATCGTCGCATCGCGAAGGTAGGACGCTTGTTCATCTTTTTTGCACATGAGATTCCACACATCTTGTGCATTGGCCCAGGACAGAGCGGGCAGAGGGCACATTCGTGGCTCTGACGGTTCTATGGGTGTCATGCAATCGTACATTGTCACGTAATCATCGAAGGATTTGATTTTGGGCTGAGATTTCTCTATAAGCGTTTGATTACATTCACTGTCTGAATGTACAGATGATGTGTCCGACACGGTTTCGAACGATGTGTAGGAAGATGATTCTGGAACAATGACATCGTCAATGCTGTTTGGACTGTCTGGGATGGGTAGATTATAGCTAGGTGGCACACAGTCAGAGCTGCGGGTGTCAATCTCATTTACAAGCTCATCAACCGGCGATGGGTACACCGATGATGCGATGGAACTTGACGGATCACTGTTTTGTGGATAGCAGGAGGTTCGATATTGACGTTTGGCTGATGGCCCTTCAACACCCGATTCAGGGTCCTACAAACAAAAATAGAAAAGAAAATTAATGATAAAGATTAGATAAGGGAATATGATGAGGTTTGAACTGAATTTAAGTGGACTATTTTTAAGCAATTATCTGACATATTTACATTAACCTCGCTTCAGTCAATTTGCATTGAAAGGTTGAATAAACACCAACTTGTAAGAACTTTCCCGCATTATGCTTTGAACCTAGACCAGCGAAGTGTTCTAGGTTCAAAATTATGAACAAAATAGACCAGCACCAAAAAAGGAGTCTGATAACAAGTCATGAAACAGCGCTGAAACTCAAGCCCTCAATTCACGTAGTAGCAATCGCAAATAGTTGTTGTTTATTGATCCTTTAAATATTTCTGAATAAATAGTTTTGATCTTTTATTCGAGGAGTATTTGTCTGTTTTTTTATAATATATTTGGTAAAGTACGTGTTAATCTTCATTATGTCATGGGATCTGTCCCAACTATTGTTATCAAATGAAAGGAACCTAGAGTTGAACGGCCATTCCCAATGGCAAATTTGAGACGTTTATCAAGACAATTTATACTCTTGAATATTTTTCAGACTTTCGCAAGAGATTTTAAAAGTCGATAAACTTTCAAGATCTTTCTTGTTGGGATTCGAACCTTCAACCCACCGTGCCAACCACGGAGCCCACTTTACTGAACCCCGATATAAATGCCAAAAAACAGTATCACAAACAAGGTGAAGACTATTTTTCATTTGCTGTCCATCCATGTTGGCGTTTTCGACAAGTCGTCTTCCTCTTTCTTAATGGCGGTAAGGCTATGATCAGGATTAAAGGAAGCATAACCCTTCCACTTAACTGCATCCCTACTGGTCCGCAGGTCTCCCGATTTTGAATCACTGCGTCACTTAAATACTGGTGTTGCTGCATTTGTGGGATCCAGAATTTTTTAGACCTGCATCTCTTTCGCGATTGTTTGTATGGAAACGATGATTGATATTGCCTTTTAGACTCGGATCTTGGAACTTATTCGATCAATCTCGGTTGCTCCTGCTGCCACGCGAAAAAAATTCTTCTCAGCTGCCGTTAATTTGCTCTATTACTTTTTGTTCAACATTGTGAACCGCATGTGAGATATCGAACAAAATGAAAATCAAATTGTGAACCGTATGTGAGAGCCGGGCGGTGTAGAGCCTTCCCTTAAGCTTAGGGGTCATTTTTCAGTCACAGAAGATTGAGTTTTCCCGCCACTTCATCCACCCTACGCGCTTACGCGATGTTTAATGTCGTCATCACAGCTTGCTTTGCTATTGATCAAAGATCCCATATATTTGAACTTTTCGCACTTGGGAATCACTCTTCCGTTCATATAAATGTCTGGAATAGGTCGAATTGGATCAGAGAACGGGCAGCACAAGTACTCTGTTTTTCGGACTAATACGACACCCATTCCCCTCCAAAACGTCCGACGTATGATCCGTCCCTTTTTCTTTAAGCAGATAATCAAGCACTGTAATAAATATTAATAACTTAAGACCTGGTGTACACCGACTATAATTGATAGATAGATATAGATAGATAGATAGATCAATAGATAGATAGATAGATAGATATATAGATAGATAGATAGATAGATAGATAGATATTATTCCTGAATTCATTTACAGGTTGTTTATGACTGTTAAATTCAAGACATGGCTTAAGCCGTCTGCCCGGGTTTGACAAAATGTATACAATTGTTTAAAAAGATTCTTCTATAATTGCCCTCCTATATTTTAATGCTGTTTTACAGTAACTGTACAATTTGATCCAGTCCGAGCCATTTAAGATGGTTTTCACCTCAGCTTCTTCCAAATCTCGCTTCCCATAAATCTGTAGTCTTAACTCATTTAAAATAGGACATCTGCTCAGAAAGTGATAGAAGATTGAGTTTTCCCGCCACTTCATCCACCCTACGCGCTTACGCGATGTTTAATGTCGTCATCACAGCTTGCTTTGCTATTGATCAAAGATCCCATATATTTGAACTTTTCGCACTTGGGAATCACTCTTCCGTTCATATAAATGTCTGGAATAGGTCGAATTGGATCAGAGAACGGGCAGCACAAGTACTCTGTTTTTCGGACTAATACGACACCCATTCCCCTCCAAAACGTCCGACGTATGATCCGCCCCTTTTTCTTTAAGCAGATAATCAAGCACTGTAATAAATATTAATAACTTAAGACCTGGTGTACACCGACTATAATTGATAGATAGATATAGATAGATAGATAGATCAATAGATAGATAGATAGATAGATAGATAGATAGATAGATAGATATATAGATAGATAGATAGATAGATAGATAGATATTATTCCTGAATTCATTTACAGGTTGTTTATGACTGTTAAATTCAAGACATGGCTTAAGCCGTCTGCCCGGGTTTGACAAAATGTATACAATTGTTTAAAAAGATTCTTCTATAATTGCCCTCCTATATTTTAATGCTGTTTTACAGTAACTGTACAATTTGATCCAGTCCGAGCCATTTAAGATGGTTTTCACCTCAGCTTCTTCCAAATCTCGCTTCCCATAAATCTGTAGTCTTAACTCATTTAAAATAGGACATCTGCTCAGAAAGTGATAGATGTTCTCCCTCTCTCGCAGGTTGCACAAAGAGCAGGTTATTGGCAGATCTTCCCGATGTGGTATAAAATTTAAATTCAATATCTCTTATCTGGCCTTGAAAATCGTTGAATTAGTTTTTTTCACATAGGCTGTGGTTTAAGTTAGCATATATCTCTCGGTGAATAGAACTTTTTACCTTTTCACAACCTTCTGCGTGAATCTTCTCATCGACCGCAGAAATGATATTATTGAACTCTTCCTTCCAATGAGTAATATTTTCCGCATCTATGTTTCAAGTGTATCCGCAGAACTCTGAGAGTTTTTGCCATTCCTCGATAAACAATATTTTCGCCTCTAAAACATAGTTTAATACGCGTTTAGTCAACCTTTCGTCGATCAAGGACATAATTTTTTCAATGTAGTTGAAGTGGAGTCTTAGCGTTTACGTAAATATAGGTGACAGACCAGTTTCGAACAACAGCATATCATTAGGTGTACACTCGGTAATTTAAACACTATTTTTAAAAAGAACCGGAGAAGCTTTTATACTGTGTCGTATAGCTTATAACCCCACACTTGTGCCCCATACATCATTATTGATTTGGAAGCAGCCTGAAATATTTGATATTTTATTCTAATCGATATTTGTTTATCTTCGAGACAATTTTCCCAGGCTGCACTTATCGCCGACTTAGCCACTGTTAGTTGCTCCTTCATATTCATGTTGCTGCATATGTTCATACACAAATACTTGTAAGATTTAACTGCTTCCAACTCCTGTCCACCAAAGAACCACTTTTCGTTTCTTGCATACCTTCCTCCACCTTTTCTGAATACCATTGTCCTAGACTTAGTTAAGTTGACGTTTAACCTCCACTCATGGCAGTATCTTTGTAGCTGATTAATCATTCTTTGTAGATTCTCCGGAGTGTCTGCCAGCAACACCAAATCATCTGCATACAGCAGAGCTTTTATGCGGATCCCTCCCATTCTTATACCTCCACCTAGGTATTCTAATATGTCATCAATGAACGTGATGATGATCTCCTCCCTGCTTGCCGTCCCAAACTACTGAGAATGTTTTTTCATACAGTTTTTCGATTAGATTTCCAAACTTCCTAGAAAGGCCTTTATTATATAATTTGTAGAAAAGTGCGCTCCTTTTTACCGTGTCAAAGGCTTCTTGAAATCCACGAAAAACGCAGTTTTTTTTTAATCTAATTAAGTTTTGTAAGTTGTTAGGACGAAAATTTGATCTGTCGCTGAGTGGTTATCTCTGAAACCAGCCTGGAATTGACTCAGAAGGCGATTTTGAGTGGTCCACTCTTGAAAGCGCCTGGCCGTAATACCCATTAATATTTTTAAGGACGAATTTATAAATGCTATTCCTCGATAGTTTTCTGCTTGATTAGGGTCGCCTTTTTTAAAGATAGGAAAAATCACACTCTGTTTAAAGCCGGATGCGATGTCTCCTGTTTCAAATATTCTATTGAATTCCTTTGTGAACAATGTTATGAGTTCGTTGGTTGCATATTTGTAGAATTCGACAGGAAAACCGTCAGTTCCAGGTGCTTTTCGGTCCTTGCTCTTAGCCAGCCATCCTTTAACTTATTCTTCCATTATGGGGCTATCAAGGAGCTCATTCGTTGAATTCGCTACCGCATACTGAAACTTAGATAGGTTAATAGAGTTTGATGGATTTAACATATTCTTAAAATGATTCTCTAATTGATTTGCATCGAGATTTACCCTAATTTTAAGCCTTTTCCCATTTTTTTTTATTAAGAAGATTCCACAACGTTGTCGAGTCCCTGCATTGGGATATTTCGATTTTAATTGCGAACTCCTTGTTGACACCGGAGGGGTCTCTAACTCTACATGTCCATTATCATCTGTACGTCGGTTTCTGGCACTTTTCGTTGTCTTATAGCGCCAAGGACTTTTCAAAATCAACCAACACCGTATGGAAATCCTTTACGGAATCACGATTCTTTTCCATCTTTATCCTTATACTTTGGATTGCTTATTTGGTTGACCTGCGACCAACTCGCACTGGTCTTCAGATAGCCGTATTATTTTCCGTATTCGGCTATCTAATACCCGCTCAACGATCTTCACGGGGTGTTACATCAGCTTGATTGAACGGTAATTGTCAGTTTCGCGTATCGCATTTTCCTTTGAACAAAAGAAAACTTTCCCTCCAGTGGTTAGGCATTCGAACGCCTCTAATCAGTTTGGAGATGAGAATCATGAGCCATTTGGAACCGATGTCTCCCATCTTTTTCCAGAACTCAGAGGGTTTCTTGTCCGGCCCAACTGCTTTTCGTTTTTTCGATTTCTTGACCGCCTTCTTAACTTCTTTTTTTTAGGAACTGATCTTGGAAGATATATCCAAGGAAATTGTTCATTTATAAGTCCTTCACAGTACTGTTGCCACCTGCGTAGTATTTTTTCGTCATCCATAAGAAGCACCCCTTGAGGTTTTGACAAATCGTATAGCTGTTGCTATCCTGCGTAGTATTTTTTCGTCATCCATAAGAAGCACCCCTTGAGGTTTTGACAAATCGTATAGCCGATAAACAGAAGACTATGACAGAGTGATTGTTGCTTCCTAAAATTCAGTACAAACAAGAACGATCCTCGAACGCGTCTTGGATGTTCAATAAATTATTCCAGCCACCGGTAGGGTGAATGACGATGACGTTGAGACGGCAAATGGCCTTCAACTCAGTAAAATTGTCGTTCATCAGATGATCGCTACGAATGGTACACAATAATATTTTCTAATAATAGAAATAAACCACTTCAACAACCAAAAGCTGAGATGTGATACTGACAAAGAATTAAAATCTCTGTGGGGGTTCCATAAGAATCGGTGCTCAGTATATGAAATATAATGAACGACTGAGCTCTAAGGCCAACGTTGCCACGACAAGTTCATCAAACTGAATTTGCTGTCGACACCAACATTATTAGAGCGGCGAAACATATTCACGAGGTAAAACCAGAAACGAATGAAGCAACTACAAAACGGTGACTGTCTCGGTTACCAGTATAGGGTTTCAACAATAAAAAGCCAGTTATACTTAATAACAGACTACAGTTCAAACCGAACACCTAGTACTCGAGTAAAGAGGCGTTACTACTGCAGGAAACACTTTCTCGGATACTGCCAAACATCCGTGGTCCTGAATATGCTTGAAGCAGAGTTGGGAAATTAGTATTACAAGACTGATAAACAAATATTTAATTACAATTACATGTAACTACAAAATTCAATTACTAATTATTTGTAACTGGCAAAATTCAATTACTAACTTTGAGGTGTTAGTTCTGTTGAAGGCAAAATTTATTTTAATAATTTATGTTATTTTTTCGTATTTTTATAATTTAACGTTATTCATGCACTGTTAACGTTTTCTTTAATTACTTTTCTGCAATTTTATGTAATTGTTAGTTGTCATGTTTCAATCAACAAAATACAGTAATTGGAATTGCGTTTTTTTTTTTATTTCAATTACATGTTATTGTAATTTGGCTTGTAATCAATTTACCAAAAGTTTAAGTTATTTTCCAACTCTGCCTACAGGGATGCTTCTATTATTTAGAAAACAGTGTTCAATGCTTAATTATTTCCCTCAGAACTTTGCCTGATATTTCAGATTAGTTATCCAGGTATGC
Organism: Portevinia maculata; assembly: GCA_949715645.1. NCBI lineage: Eukaryota > Metazoa > Arthropoda > Insecta > Diptera > Syrphidae > Portevinia > Portevinia maculata. Next base: position 26,988,856 of record OX454528.1, on the reverse strand, counting down.
AATTAATGAAATCCCGCATAACTGCAACTTCATTGAAATTATTCGTTTTTTTGGTCAGATAAGCGGGGAAATCAATTGAGCTAGTATAAATTAAGCGGCGAATACTGTAGTCAGCAAAGAATGCTGGCCCGCATTCTCCGCTGGGGTATGTTTTTTTAAGAAAATCGCTCGAAGCGACCTTGCTTCGTCCCCCATGGAATAAGTGCCATTGGTATTCTCGCGGACGAGATGTCAATGATCTACAAGGCAAGTCAAATTACAAGAAAAATCAATCTACAAGTGTTGCAGTCGGGAAGAAATGTGCACGCTCATTGGCAATGCAAAAGAAAAAGGATCTAGAAAGATTAAAAAAATATGATCCGAAGAAGCAAACGTAGTTAGTACATATACAGGGTGGCGCACGAATCGTGCTATAAAAACAAAACGTAATAACTTTTTTACTGTGTGAGTAATCAGTTTATTTTTTTATTTGGCTGGTTACTATTTAGATTTATTAAAATGAATGCTTGGAATACCGAAAAGAGGATTTGGATAATGCAGCGGTACCATGTTTGGAGGCACTCCCCCCCAGTAGATGGACCTTTAGGTAAACCATTCGGTAAACATGTTTGCCGAATCTGGAAGCATCGAACGAAGACCGACCGTCAATTCAGGCAAATCCAAGCGTTTCGACTCGAAACTTATTGGCGCAAATTTGAGTTAGCAGACGGTTATTACAACGGATAATTCATGCTGACTTAAAATTGTTTCCGTACAAAGTCCAAATTGCAAGCAAGTTCTCTGGATTTGCCTATTCGCCTGGAATTTTGCCAAAAAAATTATTGAAATGACCGAAGAAGACAACAGCTTGATAAATTGCTTGTTTATGTCTGATGAAGGCCATTTTGATCTAAATGGCAATGTAAATAAGCAAAATTGCCGTATATGGAGTGAATCTAATCCAGAAATACTCCATGGGACTGTACTGCACCCGGAACGAGTCACTGTGAGGTGTAACAGTAACTGGCAATTGGGACCGTTATTTAAAGATGTTGAAGGAGTTTTTTTTTTACAAAGAACTGCGCCGAAGAAGTATCTGTTAAAACAATAATTGAGGCGATCCCAACATTAACCCTTCAGGCCGCAATGAATAATTTTCTGATCATTAACGGTCTATTATCTTCAAAAACAATTAGTTATATAAAATAAAATTGAATTTTCTATACAATAAAAAAAAATTAAATACATTGATTAAAAAAAAAGCCTCGGACGTTACACGGTCTTCACTTGCGATAAATTGATAGTATACGATCATGCATGCTTTCATTGGGTCCGTTCGCGTACTTTATGTGTAGAAAAATGAAAACTGTCATATCTCCAAAATCGAGAGAGAATCCTCTCATTTCAAAGAAAAGTATGCGAACGCTTTTGTGTAAAAAGATGAAAAACGTCTAAGTTTGGGTTGAAAAGAAGCAACCGCTCTTTTTTTTGCTGGCAAACTCGTAGGATTTTATCAATTGACAGTTTTCATTTTCTTACCAGCTGAAATTCTGTGTGAAGAAAAATGAATGAAAGTACATTTTTCTTTCGTTCATCTTTTTACCATTTTCTCAGTACGCAGTTATCTCATTTTCACTATAGCAACTATTACTCCGTTTATATGACCAAATCGAAAGACCGAATTGAAACTGAATTGGAATTCGAGGCGGTTTTTGCTCTTGAGAGATGAATTAAAGTAGAATTCAATTTCGCAGTTTCTACTAAATACGTGTTTTATATAGCCTTGTGTAAGTGGCGACAAAAATTCCAGTCAAATGAACACAACAGACGAAAACAATGGGCGCACACACACTCTCTCACTTGTCTATTTCGATCTTTCAATTCGCGTTTACAAGCTGATTTTCAATCCAATTACGGAAAATTTTGTGATAAGATTGAGTGAATTCGGCTTCGATTTATCTGCGTTTAAATGGAATTCAATTCGGATTTTATTCAAGATAGTTTCACTCAATCAAACTAATTGATCCCTCACAGAAGCTTACTATACTTCTTTCGAAAGCAAAACATAGTAACCCAATTACCAAGTCTATAGATTTTATGTCTTTGAGGCAAAGGTTGGCCTAGAACATTCATTATACGTGGAAGAAGGGAATGCTCGTCAAGGTAACTAAGAAACCAAATCTTGGAAAAACTATATGAGTATGGTTTTATCAACAATATGGGGACAATGCAATAAGCTTAAGCACTTAAGCTACCACTGTTGCTATACAATGTTGAATCCGTGCAGTTATATGCGCCCAGCACTTTGAAAGTGAAAGCAAGCATTTAGTTTTCATAATTTCCTATTCCTGAAACGCAGCCAAGCATTGGAGCATGGCGTTGACAGACGTATAAAGAACGATAGGAACTTAACGAAACCTATCACCGATCTGCTTTACGTAACGTTGTTGTAAGGAGTCGCGTTTCAGTATGAACTGTTAAGCTATTTCTGGGTTTAGGATGTATCTTTGGTTGTTAGTCAGATTGCACCCAAAGCTTTTGGACGTCAAGAAAGCAAAGCTCGCCAAAGCGTGTCTGTATTTTGTGCCTGAAACACAATCACGCTTTGGAAATTCGCGTTAACAAACGCATACAGGTGAACCAGGAAATCAATGATGCCTGAAACACAATCATGCTTTGCAGCTTCGCGTTGATAAACGCGTCTAGTTGATAACTATAGCAAATCAATGAAACCTATCAAAAATCTGCGTTGCGTTCCAACTTCAAAATGAAACTCGTAAAAACAGAACGTAATGTTTCGTAACGTTACTGTAAAGCGCCGTGTGTCAGCGCGAATGTAGTATAGTATAGGCTGTCGAGTTTTTTCGTGGAATATGCTACGAGTCTTCGGTAATATTTGATTTTCGGTTTAAGTCAAGGCTCAAAGCGCACGCAAAGCCCTTGACCGTAATAAAATCAATGCACGCACCAAAGCGCCGTGTGTCAACGCGAAGGTAGGGAAAAGTATGCGCTGTCAAGCTTTTTCTTGGTATAGACTACGAGTCTTCGGTAATATTTGAATTTTTGGTTGAATTTTTGGTTTGAGTCAAGGTTCAAAGTGCACTCAAAGACTTTGGACGTGGACGTAATGAAAGCAATGCACAAACCAAAGCGTGATCGTGGTTATGGCATAAAGACAAAGGTAACAGTTCCATTCCTTATAACGCAATGCCATGGAATAGGTCAGCCCAAGATTTAAGAAGAGCGGGTCGACCCAGAAGAACATAACGCAGAACAGTTGAGGTAGTCACGGAAGCCCGGAGATGAATTGTAGACACAACTGAAACAAGCTTATAGCCAGATAGCATAGAGGATGGCAGAAGGGGGCCATAATTAAAGATACATTTACAAAATCTAATGGAGCTATAATTATTATTGCAATATTGTGTTCTTATAAAAAGATTCCTTCTGTTAGTTCCGTCTGTATTTTCATACGGTTAATCTTCGAAGGGTCAAGGATACCTAGTATATTTTAGCCATTAGATGGCGCTAAATCATGATCCACCGAAATATTCTTAATCACGTTTCCAACATTCGCGCACTTTCAAAAGTTAGTTTAAAGTGTTTTCCAACCACTTGGCGAATTTTTGGGAATTTATATTTTCGAAATCGATCAAAGTCGAATTGGTAGAATCTGTTTTCGAATATTGGTCACAGGATATTTATTTTTAAACCCGCTTGATTAGTCACGTATCGAAAAAAACAACAAAATTTGTATTTAACTCTGTTTTCGTACCATTTCCGTAAATGTTCTCTTAAGAATGTATTTCATGTCAGCACCGCAAACACACTCAGAATGAATCGTTTTTCAAAAAACCTGCCGACGTTTTTTTTTTCAAAAATATATAAATTTTTCTTTAAATTTTAATTCACTTGAGACTTTGCTCTTCTTGGTAAACAAACACATAGAACTTTTGTTTAGTTTGAACCGCACTATATCAATATAATCCACAGAGAATTTGTGTATCTATTTTGAAAATTTCCCCAGGAGCTGTTGCAGTGATAATCATTGAAAGTGCACGATTGAAAACTGAAAGAACGACTGACTTGCCGGACTCGAATACAAGATCTGTAAAAATCTGGATCAGCATGGATTCTTTTTGAGGATTTATATATTTCTTTTGCTTCTTTCATCTTTCTTACTACCCCTCCGGACGGTCGTTTATCCTTGCTTATGTATGTAGTATTCTTAAAGCGAGAAAGAGAGAAACAAGAAAACCTTTTTACTTCCCAGGTAGGAAAAAAAGGCAAATCTGCAATAAATCACAAAATTACTAAGAAGATCGACCCAAGGAAGGGTCTATCTACAATACTATTTTATGATCCCTTACAAGCATTTTGCAATTCACGATGTGTTGCACTTTTTATGATCCCACTCCGAAGATGATAGAAGAAGTTACGCATTATTCTGGAAAGATTTGACATTTTCTTAGTTTTCTGTGCGACAAAAATAATGAAGATTTTCAAGGATATTGTGTATTCGATACTGGACAGCCGATAGCCATTATCTGAATAGTTTTACCTGCACCCGAGAATAGATCTGTTCTTGCATTGAATGATATGATGATGATCAATAAATCCTTAACACAAAAGGTTATATTATTTGTTTGCTATGCTCACAAGCAGAGCAATTTTTTGAAAAGATGAGGAAGTTCTTTAAACTTACCTAGTGACTAGTGGTTTGCTTAAATGCGCAGATGGATGATATTTAGAGTCTGTATATTTTTATGTCCAGATAATTGTGATTAATTTGGTGAATAGTAATGGAGAAATTAAACAGATACAAATTCTAAGATAAGTTAGGCAATAATTGGTAAGCATTTCCTAGAGATAGTGAAAATGATGTCACATAAAAACTGTGCTTATAAAAAAGGATTTTAGACAAAAATAAAAACCTGACGCAAACAAACAAAATCAGTCCCTTCAACCGTTTGTCAGTAAAGAGTTATATTTTTGGCGCGTTCAAAAATCAATCTAAATATCGAAAGAGAGTACAAAAACAGTGAAATGCGTGGTTTCAACTAATCGGCGAACAACCTTTCTGTATCTGATCCTTAAAATAATCGTACGGAATATTAAAGGACGCATGCATCCTTGGGCCATAATTGCGAAAGCGGAACTGATTACGCAGATCAATTTAAAATGTTTGCCAATCGATCATTTCACATTAACTAAAAGTATTTAATTATGTACATAATCCTATCCGCATCGAAGCGCAATTCACGAGAATTTAGAGAACCAAAAGTGATGGTTGCGAACAAAGAATCATTCGGCTCTATTAATTCAATCCTACACAATCCTTGAAATGAATAGCAAAGGCGAGAATGATAGAGATTGGAAATAACCTTTCATTTTATGTGTATGTTCACCCAGAAATATTTTCAACGTTTCCTAGAAACTTACAGAAGTTTTTGCGCCAACTATTTTTTTATATAACGATAATACATTATGCCAAGTTAAAAATGGCTCTAAGAATAAGGGAAGATATAATCGGCTCATTGCGCTTCTTTGATTCAAGAAAATCCCACTATACCTACTTCTTATAAATAGAGTTCAAGCCAACATGAACGTGACATGATTTTCATCTGAAGCAAAATACTCATCTGATATACTATTTCAACTCCTTGTATAAGTTGATATCTTAAGATGTTATAAAAAAAACTAATCGGTGCTATCTTTTCCAAATCATCAACACGATAGAGGTTTTTCATGTTTAAGTGAAGTACAGCTGTCGCCGAAAAAATATGTGATAAAGGTCATGGTCTTGATCAACTAACAAAAATGTTTAGTGTCTGGATCACTTGAATTTGCGAGTGCATTGACGTTATTTGATACATTGCCAGCACCATTAAATAGGCAAAGTTTTGATCAACTGATCGACGGCCATCCGAATTTCATGATCGAACCAGGCAATGGATCTATCAATCGATCATTATCACTTGAATTTGCGAGCCCCTCCGATGAGTTTGTTTAATACAATCAATTGATCGATGCTTCCAGAACTGATCAGCAGCCGATTTTTTCTGATCGATAACGCGACAAAATTCCAAGATCCGAGGAAGCCTTCACGTCAAAGAAGAAAATAGAGAGCGACCGGTTTAGTTGGTACTGTTATGTTCAAAAGAGAGATCCTACGAACCCTGTCAAAAATGCAATGCAGTACCAACTAAGCCGGTCGCGCTCCATTTTCTTTGAGACAAGTTTTTTGACGTGAAAGCGCGTCAAACAAGATAGTAATAGGTAATAGGCTCCATATTTGCACGATCACCAGATCCATAAGGCTGTAGACTATGATTGCAACTTTCAGTATTGATCATACCTAAAAACCAAGACTACTATGATAATATGTATTGACTTTATCAAATAATTTTTGAATAGGCTGCCACGTCTCGTTCGATAAATCGCAACTGTCAGAACTGATCATTGAACATTCGGGGTGATTTGATTAATCTGGTAATGCTGCGTACAATCATCTGATCGAAAAGTAATAATGATCCCGACTGCCAGAATTAAATAAGCTGCAGAAATATGATCCTCATTGCACTAGTAGATTGATAACTCATCTATACAGAATCAATTCAATTGAAAGATCGCCAAGCTGATCATTTCCGTTGTCCGTTGTACCAATCGCCAGCCATCTAAATTTTCATAATAGCAGTGTACATTGATGACCTAATGTAAACGCCATGATAATGCATCAAACTGATCAATCAAACGATCTCGTTTGAGTTCGTCCTTGTAAGCACCTCTAAGGCAAGGCATCGAGGCTCAACTTAACTGCCTTTCCTGGTACAAAAGCCACGCGACTTTAAAATCCTTTTAACGACCTTCATGATCTTTAGAAAAACCCACAAAATTTGCAAATAAAAGGGATGCAATTAACTCTTTCTGTTTAAACAGCGCTCAAACCCCAAATCACTAATAATGTTTAGAACATTGTGTTGACAAAGAAAAAACCCCCCTAGTTCGCCTTACATCCTTTATTTATTTAATCTTTATTTCTTTATAACTCAATTTGTTAATTTTTACTGCCTGATAATTGCTAACACAAACTGCAATTGCAACCAGATTTTAATTACGTTGGGCACAGAAAGACCAACTTTTTGAAAAGAAACTACACAAGCCAGTAAAAGACGAAATAAAAAAATTCCCACACACATAAATCCATGTTCTCATAAATCTCAAAAATACAACAACAAAAAGGACACAATGTGATTAACCCTTCGCGCGAACCACATTCACCGAACCCCTCCTCTTGCTCTAATTTATCTTTTTTTTATATGTTTTGTGCAATAAATTCGGCAGCCTGATTAAATTGCAATAACACGAAAGGTTCGGCATGGATATTCGCAAGGAAAACAGATCGTCGATCAGAGATAAGTTGGATATGATTGTGTGATGGGTAGTGATCTTCATAGAAAAGGACCCAAGCAATCGCAATCAAGAAATAATTAAATAACATCACCTGGAAAAATACAATTGCACTGACAAGTACATACACACACACACACAAATATCAAGTCGCCCCTCGCGCAATTGCATAAGAAAAAGTATCATCTGCCAACGACGCTCTGTGTTGGCACGCACCCCTAAGGAATGTCTTCCCCTAATCTTGGGTAAAAGAAAAATAAAAATCCACCCAAGACGAGTTTGAATTTATTCAACCATCAACCATTGATTATTGTTAAAAAAATATATATATATATATGTTTATAATGTCGTTGCAGTTAGCCCAGGCGAAGGGCAGTGCCAATGCCAAGAGGCATGTGTCCAACAGAAAAGAAAAAAAATACATCCAAACGACAAATAGCAATCCAACCCCAACTGCGAGTCGGAACCTTTTTCTCTACTCAAAATGGATTGTCGTTGTGGTGCCAGCAGATGTCATTTCCAAATTCAAGGGGGTTTCTGTGCTTCTTCATCCTCTTCGTCAAACTATGTACACGCTCGTACTTCTAATGTGTGTACATGTCCTTAGAGGTGAAAAATAAAGAAACCGATAGTTAAGGAATGTGCATCGTGGGTATTGCTGTTGCGCATGCTTGAGCACCTTAAGGGTAGGTTTAGGGTTTTTCCGTTTTCTCCTTACGGGATAGCAGCGTTTTCGTGGAAGGGGGATGGTTGTTTTCTTCACTATTGAACTTTCTCTAGCAGTCGCCGTACTTTATCAGGATAACAAAGGAATTGTCGTTAAAGTTTCTTTTGTTGGTGGGACACTAATTAGAATACGGGTGAATATCCTTGGAATGATAAATTGTATAAATTACAGATTCAGGGCAGAAGTTTCGATGTGCATCCTATTTGGTTGTTTGATATCCTGTTTCTATCTCATTAAATATTCATCGAAACAACATTTGGCCCAAGGAGGTGACGGTTATGGAAATCATGAACAGATGAGTTGGTAATCGTACCGTTTTTTTATAAATAAACGGAAGATCCTTTTAAAAACAAGGTGGAACTAGGAAACCGTTAAATGTATATTGGGGCAGGTGTATCCGGATGTTTCATTGAAACTAGCTTGTATCTGCTTTCTTATACTGGGGTGGAAACATGTGTTTCCATAACTCGAAAATCATGACGTTTCTTGAAGCATTTTTGAGTGACACTCAAGAGTGCAAAAGATGTTGATAAGATTCTGTATCACTGGTCTTCTGCTTCCAGTTGTCTAGACCAAGCGGTCGCCATCTGTTGAAGATGGCTAGTTCTTAAAAACGGAAGAGAAATGTTGAGCCCATTTGGTTAGCCAATGCGAAGTAGCAGCGGCTTCTAAAATCCGTTGCAGGTTTGGATACTCCAAAAATCGGAATTGCACCGCAGCTTATTTAGATGGGCTCGAAATTCGGCCATTGCCATGAAGGGCTCCTGACGACGATTGCTGTAATATATGCGACCTTAAATTCGATAAAAGGTGAGAAAAAAAATGGTTGATATGAGATTCATTGGTCTTTTGCCTATTCCCAGCAGCCACGATTGACTTTTTTGTAAAACTAACGGATGTTGCTTCAATCGCTAGACTTTTCGATTTCCTTGAGCTCAGACACTGCGTACATAGCCCCTCTCCTTTCTTCGCAGGATTTTCTCCCTTCTCACAGCTCGATACACTTCGAGCGCTTCCCTTGTTATGTGCTGCAAGATTTGCAGATGTGTACGTTCTGTCACCATTTGCCGGTGAACGCATTCACCTTCACACCACGGGCCCATTAACTTTGATACGATATCGGTTCCACACATTTAAGATCTTAAAGCTGTCCTGCAAGTGCGCGTGCAAATCCGTGGGTGGACACAACTGGACATCACCGGTGTCGTAAAAGGTCGATCAAACAATAATCAATCAAGGACGTGTCAAAATCGTAGAAGAGGCGGGCGTTATAACTCCAAATGCAACAACACCAACATTTGAATCGGCGAATCGGCCTCAGTGATGAACTGATCCGAAAACAGGAAACTTGTCGGAGTCGATTAAGGTCAAACCGGCGAACCCCTCAAGCGGACCAGCAGGAATGCAGTAAAGTGGGAGGGTTATGATCCCCTTAGGTAGGTAGGTAGGTAAATGAATGCCCTTGTGAGAGGTGTCATGGCTCACTTAGACCATAAGTTTGGGTCCATTATGAACCCCTTGTCATAATCTCGCCGTAAAAGAACAAGAAAGATTGGTTTTACACATTGATTGCGTTTTTGGGTGTAAAGTGCACAGCGGGGATATTCAGAATCAGGCACTCTCTGTAGGCTCTGGCAATTCAAGTCGTGGTAAAGCGTCCAACATTGATTTTTTCTTGGCGGTCCCAATTTTTTTTCCTTAGACACTCGAGCTCCGAACTTTGCTGCAACAAGGAAATAGTGAGAGTCGACCTTAAATATACGGTGACACTTGCAGTTATCAGGTCGGATAGGTAAGTTACTTACTTCACGGGCTCCCGACCCGTGAAGAGTCTCTGCCTGAGACACTGCAGCCTTCCATCCTGTGCGATCCGCGATGGCTTAGTCTTTCAAACGAAGTTTCAGTCTTCCTTGCCTACTCGAAGCTGGAAACTGGGATTCGAAGATCCTCTTGCCTGGAGCATTATTGTCCATTCGATCGCTGTACCCAAGCCAATATAGGTCTCGCACACAAGACCCTGTCCGAAAGAGTACTTTCTCCGAAAAATAAACCTAATATTAGCTCCTCTTTCCTACTTATTGCCCAGCACTTGGCGCCATAAAGCAGAACTGGCAGTTTGATGATCTGATGTTTCCTCCGAGGCAAGGGTTGGTTGGTTTTAGTGGTTGTATTTCCCGTCACCTGACGAGGGAAAAAACAAATAGCGCATTAAGCGCCGTTTTGGTACCACAACTAATGGAACCTAAAATTAAAGGGAGAGAAGCATGTTGAGGGAGCTCAAAACCATCCTGTGGAGTTGAGGAATTTGATGATGTTATTGAAGTGGATGCTATGAATGGCCGAAAGGTCATTGTAAAAGGGATGACCGAAGCAAGGGTACTCATTTACTCTCTCGAAGTTGATGCTTTCAACAGCGACGTTTTTTCCTAGTCGGTGGACAGATGTTTGTTAATTTGTTGAAAGTAAGTACTTCGTTTTGTCCTCGTTGATTTCAAGGCCACCACATTTTATTTGTTCTTCAATCACCATGAAAGCCTCTAACACGGCACGCTGAGATCGGCCGATGATGTCAATATCGTCCGTGTATCCAGTAATTGGACGGATCTGTTGAAGACAGTATCTGTGCACTATGTGCTCCAGAACTAGATTAAAGAAGTCACATGACAGCGCGTCCAATGATGACGAAATTATCAGTTTATGAAAAAAAAAAAAAAAAATTAAAACACTTCAACTTCGAATTTAGGGTTGAGGTCTAACGTTGAAGTCGAAGTTAAGGTTGAAATGAATAGCATTGGTTCTAAAACGTGCGGCGTTGTTGTCAAAGTCGAATTCGAAGTGGCTGTGCTGATCTGTTTCTTCCATAATCCTATCTTGGCATAAAAAAAAGCTTCCACGTTAATTCCGGGCATAATAGCGCTTTGTGGCTCAGGATTACATTTAAATACTAAAACAGAACTCACGCAGAGCGACGTCGATCTGTCGCTGAGAAAGGTCGCTTGTCGCGCAACGGCTACGTACAATCTACTACGTTCTCTCTCTGTCGCTTTTCGCTCATTCGGCCACGCAACCCAAATGGTGAAAATTTGGTTGTTGTCGATCAGCCGGGCCGGAAGCCACAATAAGTTGGATAGGATCCATACTATAGAAATAAAAGGCAATACTTAACACTGCGATTGGTTCAACAAATAGTTGCTTTTATAATTATTTTTGTCAATATGTCAACTCTCAGACAAGGCTGGGCTAAGAATCTAGTTAATTTTCACCATCTCTACATCGTAAAACTCTCCCGGAAGTATGCATGCAAGTCCAGCATCTAATTGGCCTCTGTGATGAAGTGATGAAGGACTGCCATGCCAATATTTGCTTAGGTCGGACGGGCGATGTGAATCAACCTAAATTTTAATTATAATTTTCCTAAAATGCTTTTTCTCACTTTTTCCCATACACGATATCTACATGTAAGATAAACAATAAACAGTAAACAATTATAATTTTCCTTTTTACATTGGTGATTTTTTTTTACATTGGTGAAATCAAAAACTATTTTATGGTGAGATAAAATTTAAAAGGACTTTAGATAACAGCACTTTTAGTGTTTTTTTTTGCTATTAGACAAGCTAATAGTTAATGTTGGGGGGGCGCTAGTAGATATAAGATACAGCAATTAGCTGTGTTGCAAAAATCAGCTATAAGAAAGATTTGTAACGCTGCCCGTTTAGCTCATTCTATGGAACTTTTTAGAATTACAAACATACGAGTACTTCCTATTAGACATTTATTTTACTATAGGGTGCTAAAGGTTTTCTTTGTTAGAGGTGGTTATATGCAGAGTCCAATTTTCGACACATACAACTTACGCAGCAATTACCAAACTCAGGTTGCCATCCCGGCCTTTCGCACAACAAATTTTAGGAGCTCGTACTTAATTATATCCAGGAAGTTGTTTAACAGACTCCCTGCAGATATACGAATTATAAGAACTCTTTTCTCCTTCTTAAGTAAAGTAAAATCTTGGCTCCTTGGTTTCGATCACAATGAAGTTGAAGTTTTGCTGCGCTATATTGTTTAGTTTTGCTTGATTATTTATTTATATTTATGAAGTCATAGAGTTACTTGCTTTAAATGTATAAATGTTTCTTTATTTTCTTTTTTTTCTTTCTCTGTTCTCTTGACATTATAAACTATTCAAACTTTTGCCAACTTACTGTACCCTTATAACTTTGATACAACTCTTTTATGTATAAATTTTCAATTCTTTTTATTTTTTTGCCCGCTCTTTTTATTTTAAATTGCTCAGTGCTCACCCCACAAAAGGATAACTACTGGTTAAAGTAACATTATCTCTGTTTCTATAAATAAAAATGTTACTTACTATTCTATTACTGCTATTTTATAGGTTTAATTAAATATATAGTTGCTAAAATTGTTAAATTCATAGCTGTAAACAAGAATAATGAAAAAAATAAAATAAATCTGACAGGTGACACTATATTATTATTCAGCATTATTTGCCAATACACCCGAGCAGCGTTTAAAGCTTCGCCAATTTTACAGTCGACATGAGTGTGCGACCTGTGAGTGAGCTATTCGAAACACAATTGAACACTTCATTTACTGTTTGGGACTCAAACCCACCGACAAGAATGCGCAGATCTGAAAATATCGGCGCCGTTGCGGCCTTATGGATTTATTCGTCTGTTCGGCTGTGTCCATCGACTTTATGGAAGCTTTTGCATTTGTCAACATTAGTGCCATATATACCCAATAAAAACAACCTTGGCTAATTTATTCAACTTGTTTTGTTTTTTATTTCAATTTCAAAAGTCTTAAAAAACACGATTTACATACATACATATATGTATATTAGGGTGGAATGATTTTATTTTTATTTTTAGTCTGAATCGTAATAGTGCGGAAAAGTTGCCTATTAACCTTATTATTACATGAACCAAGTTTTTAGTTTGATACAAAAACATCTTCTGCTACCCCCAAGATCCCAAAGTTTTATAAATTTCAGTAAAAGTTGATCTATAGCATATTTTTTGTTATATTCATATTATCTAAGCATGTCAAATTAGATTCAAATAGAAACAAAATTTTTGCGCGGGAGATGATATTTTATGATTATCTATAGCTCAGTGGCGGATCTAGGATCTAGGATCTCGACAAGATGGGCTCAGTCTCATGAAGTAGTTTCAACTTACCTCGAACTTCAACCGACCGTTATAGAAGCTTTGGAAGAAATAAAAAAGTGGAAAGATCGAGAGACTTCACAAAAGGCTTCTCAGCTTTTGACCGCGATTTTGACAATCGAATTTCAAATCTCCTGTCATATAATGGAATCGATCAATTCTAGCGTCTTGCCTCTAAGTCGGGGATTGCAGACGAAAAATAAAGATCTAGGAGAAGCCACAAAGTTATCTGCTGATGCTACGAATGATATCAAGGAAAAGCGAGAAAACGTTGATTCAAATTTTCGTATCATTTACGAAAATGTTTCTGAAATCTGTTCCGAACACAAAATTAATATAAAATTGCCTCGTCGTTGCAGTCAACAGAAAAACCGTTGCAACGTTGAAACACAAAATGTCGAAGATTATTAAAGAATTGCCTTCTACATTCCATTCCTTGATACTTACATTTTTCATCTCCAAAGTCGGTTCGAAAAACACAAATCGATCTTCCACAGTTTCGGACAACTATTTCCTTCCAAGCAGAAGTTTGATGAGGAAAAATGCGCAAATCTTTACAAGTTTTATGATGAAATATTAGACTGTTCAGAAAGGAATTTCATCTCAGAGATCAGAATGTGGAGGCAACGGATCTCCGATCAAGATATTCAAAATGCGCTCGATGCACTATCAGCGAGTAACTTCAGATCGGAATTTTTACTTCCAGAATCAGTTTCTATAACCCATCGAATACTTAACTTTCAATGGTTACGTTATTTTTAGGTTATCAATGAAAAATGTTTCAAAAACGTGAACACGATCTTACGGAGTATTGGCAGTGTTACCCGTAACAACAGCAACTCCAGAACGATCATTTTCGACCCTAAGAAGAATAAAAAACTATCTTAGAAGTACAATGGGACGGGAGCGCCTGAATGGACTCGCTTATTTGAGTATCCATCCTGAAATTGGACTAACGGAAGACGAATTTCTGCAAGAATTCTTCAAAAAAAAAAACCACGAAATTTTAAAAACGGTTGAGATTTTCTCTAGATTTCGCACTATTGCTAATATGTTGTAGTAACATGAATTGAATAATAATATTATGCATGATACGAGAAATCATTTATTTGCACATTACAATCTTTTTTGGATACGACATATCAAGTGCATACAAGGAAGAAACTGAATTGTGCCGTCTTTGGTGCTCCTGCACCACTTTGCGAGTCCGTTTTACCTACATTTTATGATGTAATGAAGTATTATCTTTGGTTAAAGCAAGACATAAAGAATGAACAAAATATCAAAGGCAAGTCCAAAGAGCGTCTTGTCTCGCTGAACGTAGAACATCTACATCAATAAATGTGACATTGCAATCAGCTTTCGACACAGACACAGACGATACCTTGCCTTCTTCAAGTTTAGAAACTGAAGAATTTCTGCAGTCACCAGAACCTAAAAGAAGAAATTAAATTCCCAGTCGAAAGCTTGTGACCGGACTGGCGTTTCTGACAGAAATGCAGAGTCGCTTGCTAGTTCTGTTTTGCAAGATGTTGGGATTATACAAAAAGAGGACTCGTCGAAGATAATATAGACCGAATGAAAGTAAGAAGGCAGAGAAAAAAAACCCGCAAAATCCTGCAAAAGAGAGCTAAAGAAAATACAATATTACTTCGACGTTTGTATTTTGATGGAAGAAAGGACGATACAATTAGGATCGAAAAAAAGTCTGGGAAACTATACCGAAAGACGGTAAAAGAGGAACACTATTCGTTAATCCAGGAACCAGGTTCTATTTATATCGGACACTTAACTCCTTCATCTGGTTCTGCAAAGTCTGTTTCCAATTCTATTGTTGAGCATCTTAGAGACAACAACTTAAATTGTTCAGAATTGGCTGCTGTTGGATGTGATGGTACAGTTGTCAATACTGGACATAAAAACGGGGTCATCACCAAGATAGAATATTTTCGGGGGCTACCGGTTCAGTGGCTAGTATTCCAACTAAACGCCAATGAACTCCCTTCACGCCATCTCTTTCAACACTTGGATGGGTCAACAACTGGGCCTCGCCAGTTTTCAGGCCCTATCGGGAAAAAACTGACCAGTTGCGAAAACCGCCCTGTAGCTGAATTCCACCCAATTGTAACAGAAACGCCTTTAATTGACAGGAAGGATTTAAGTACTGACCAGAAATATTTACTTGAAATGTGTAACGCAATTGTAAGTGGCTTCTGCTCTGAAAGTCTGTCAATGAGAGATCGAGGCAGAATTTCGCACTCCAGGTGGCTGACAGTTGCAAACAGAATTCTTCGCCTATATATTGGAAGTGAAAACCCGTCATGTAATCTGAAACTGCTGGCCAAATACGTAGTAAAGGTATACGCTCCTACCTGGTTTGAAATAAAATGTCATCCGTCCTGAAAAGATGGCGCGAAACATGTTTTTAAAAACATCCAATCGTCGCGCTACGTGAATGATGACCTGAAGGCGGTTATAGGTCCTGTAATTCAGCGAAACAGTTACTTTGCGCACCCGGAAAACATTCTACTGGCGATGATTTCAGATGACAGGAAGCACATTCGGGAGCTTGGTTTACGACCAAAGTCGAACTTTTGTTATTCCCCCTCTTAATCTCTATGCTTCGGAGTACCAGGACCTGATTTGTTGGCAATCCTGTACTGTAACTGAGCCTCCACTTACGTTCTCCGTTTCTCAAGAAGAACTTCAGGAATTAATAACATCAGGGGAGACAAACTTGACTTTTCCGAGGTTTCCGTGTCACATTCAAACCGTTGAAAGGTGTGTCAAATTGGTCACCGAAGCTTCAGCAACTGTTTGTGGAAGTGATAAGAGAGATGGCTACATTCGTTCTATGCTGGAATCTCAAAAAATAATGCCTAAATTCGAAACAAAACTTGATTACGTAGTGTAAAGCTCAGACTATCCTTAATTATAAGATTTTTTTTCTATGAGAAAACTTCAAGGCCCATGGGGCAGCACAAGACATTTTTGTATTATTTTATATTTTTGCATGGTAATTGTAGAGCTTAAAAGGCTACTTTTCCGCACTATTAAAATTAACTACAAAACAAAATTATTTTTTTTCGATATTTCGTTCCACCCTAATATATATGTCGCTCGCGCTGCTAGAACATTAACAGAATGAATTACATATACGAACCTACTGCTAGTTAAATAATTTAGGACGTGTTCTAAGCTAGCCATACCTTTTAAGCTAATGACTTGTTCATTCAAAAAATTGTTCAATATTCATAATGAATGTAACTTACCTTCTCATCAAAACTTGTTGACGAGCGTCTCTTCCTTTTCGACGATTGATGACTAGATGCCGATGAACATGACGACGACGAAAACCATTGTATTGCCACATCATCGTCGCTGTTTGCATTGAGACCTACGTTGATTTTTGTTTTCGGTCTTTTGCCGGATGTTGATGGTGCATTGTAATCCACAGTCCTCTTCCTACTGCTGTTGGGATTCTTTTTTGAATCATTGCTGCCACTATTACAGTTGTCATTTTTATTTTTTAGTTGGGATTTACTGCAAACAAAAATTCAGGATTAGGGCTCGTATCATATAACCTAATTTGCAAATGTTTGTAATACTAAATACAATAGGATCCCTTAATATGCATGCAAAATGTATGCTAATAAAAGATGTTCAAATGCACTTGAGATTGATGAATACAGATATAGGGAATAGACTGGGAGTGATCATGCAAAAATCAGGATGGGAAAGGAAGGAAATTTAAATTCTCATGGAGAGGGAAATTGCAAAGGGTGTCAAGTTGATATTTTATTTTACTCTTGGTAAGGGAGGATCGAATGGAGTTAGAAGAATAGAGTATGAGGAATGGATACAACTGTCTAAGCGTTTAAACTGATTAAAGGCAAGTTCGAAATGGGGATGGGATTTTTTTGATATACTTATCTAATGTCTAAAACATTGGTTTATGCAGGGCAATCAATCACCCCTAAGAGGGTAAGTGAAGGAGTGTTTTTTTTAATCCAGTACTAACTTCAGACAGTTATATCTGTCAAACCAATTGTGAAATTGCAAACTGTCAGTGTAATTCCTATTTCGGAGGCTTTGCAATTTTATCGTGATGAAAAACACGCTCAACAACGTTACCAAATTTTAGAAATTTAGTTTTAAAAATTATGATTCTGTGCGCCAAACTAAAAGAGCACTGCACCATATTACACCCGATATAATCGACCATCTGAGACCGCTATTCGCCGTAGTGGGCGCGTTGGCCCAGTGGTTAGTGTGTTGGACTACTACAGGGAAATAAGTTGTTCAGGAGGAAGGTTCACAATGATATTCATTGTGTCCGAATCTCCCAGGCAACAGAGAAAAGACAGACAGTACTCACTGCTGGAATAACACCGGAAAGTGTCGCTTCAAACGACGGTTTTTTCGTGGTCGAGAACCCACAGGATAATGTGGATTTGCTGGGCGCTTGTTTCGAGGCCGTGTATACGGTGAACAATCCTTTTCGCCGTAACCACGACATTGAGAATATGGCTCTAATGAGCCACTTCTATCTGCGCACCGAACTTGAGAATTGGCGGGTGGGTTCCGGGTCATGTCGGGGTAGAAGGTAACGAAAAGTGCGACGAACTGTCGCAAAAAGATTCAGAAACACCGTTCATAGGCCCAGAACCTTTCTGCTGCACTCTTAGATCAGCAGCAACGGCAGCAATAAACATAGGGACGGGCTACAGTCCGATTGGGTGAACTGTTGGATACTCTATCCCTCATAAGTGGGCGTGACAAAGGTCTAAGTATGGTTGAATTGTTAAGAACGCTCTACATATTTTGTTATATAACATTGAAAGGATTTTGTCGAAGTTTTTGTAAAAAAAAAACGCTCCCTAGCTCAAACTTTGGTTTTCCAATAAAATTGTTTTATTTAATTGTGGGCGTGTCAGTAGGCGGATTTAAAAACAAATTACGCAGGTCAGTGTGCAAGTATGCAAAGTTACTAGACGTGTTAATTTCGTCGTCCGATTAAATCCTTCAATTTTAAGTTAAATCGCAGTTTACGCGCACCACATACATTTCTCTCAGCCCTCTATCTCTGGCATCTTGAACATCAAGATTTTCTGTTCGGTAATAGTGTGCCATCAGCTTAATTTTTCGTTTTTCCCGAAAATATTATTTTATACAATGCCCGCTAATACTCGGAATTGCCGTCCACAACAACAAGGCAGTGTAAGCTCTCTGAGAGATGGTGGTGCGCATAATTCAGCTGTCTTAGCTGATAAACTGTGGAGCCGCATTGAAGAAAAACTGGAGAAGTGGATGGAGACATTTTCTCTCTCGCTGGATGCCAAACTCTTAGCCCTGGAGGATCGTCTGAATACACAGGTTAGAGAAACAAAAGCGCTTGTTGAACAACAACTACAAAAAGCGTCACAAGATATCAAACGGCTCGAGCTTATTGTTGATAAATTTGAGCGTGAGAAAGTCAGCTGTGATGCTGTAGTGTTTGGTGTGCCTGAGTCTCCTGGGGAAAATGTGGAGACTTTTTACAACAAAGTATGCGCCACAGTAAATGTTCAGCCCCCTCGCCTTCGCAATATCTTTCGCGCTAAAAAAAACACCCGCAATAGTCATTCCCCTGCAGATGCCTGTATCATACTAAAGTTCGAAGATAAGCGTGGGAAATATCAGCTAATGCGTGCGGTTGCGAGCTTTTGCAAGAATAAGAAAGCTCCACTAAAGCTTTGTGACGTTGGCCTCGATTCCTCGAAAAGCTTTTTTATTAATGGCAGTCTTACGAAAAGCAATTATCAACTGCAGCGTCATGCATTAAGACTCAAACAAAAATCTCTTTTGTCTTCCGTGCATACATTTAATGGGCAAATCTACATCAGCTCTGCAAATAGACAAACTCCATTCATCATTCACAATCTTGGAGATCTAAGGAATGCCATCGGACCTGACGTCTACAATGATCTGCAAATTAATGGAAACAATGAAAACTAACTATTTTTTTTTTCTCGTAAACTTTCTATTTAATATCTTAATAACACTCGCACCAAGTATATTGTTTTTTTTGTTTGTACGTACTTCTTTATTTAATGTTCAAGCTACCTCAGTTTACACTGGTTGTCCATGTTCGTTGTTGTTATTCGCTCTAGTGTTCGATTTTAGCTTCACTGTGGGTTTTTATTTATCCTATGACAAGCAGCAATAACGCTGGTCTTGGCAGCATAAACGTAAAAAAACAGATTGGTACTGAATACGCTTTGCAAGAGTCATAATGGCTTGCATATCTGCCACATAAATGCACAGAGTCTTGTGAATAAGTTCGACGAGTTCAGAATAATATTTGAGAATAGCCTAATTGACATTGTCTGCGTATCCGAGACTTGGTTTCACCCCAGTATGAATAGCAGTTTATTTTCTCTTAAAGGATTTAAAGAGCCTTATCGAGCTGATCGAACCCACACAACTGGAGGAGGCTTTGCTATATATGTTAAAAAATATATCAGGTCTAATTGTGTCAAGCGCTCGGACGGCATCCAGTCTTGTGATTTTTATTTTATAGATATCCTCCGCGGCGAAAATAAATGCATCATTGGGACCTTTTACATGCCACCACATATCGCAAATTCTCGGGTTATTTCACCTATTGTGGAAGAAATATCCCATCTTGCACCAAAATTTATTCTTTGTGGAGATTTAAATATAAATCTTCTTCACTCCTCATCTCACTCATTTAAAACCGCAATGAATTCTCTGGGCCTTTCTTTTCTTAACCTTACTGAACCAACGCACTTTAAGCCTAACTGTGCGCCGTCTCTGTTAGATGTCTTTATATCTAGTGATAACAGTTTGGTCAAATGTTCTAGTCAGTTATCTGTCCCTGTGTTTTCGTATCATGACCTCGTGTTTGCCAGCTTTATAAACTCGTCATAAAAACTCGTCCCTTTCTATCCAGTATCGTGATTTCCGCAATGTCAACGTTGAAAGTCTTTTTAGTGATTGCATGTCAATTAATTGGAACTCAATTTTTTAAACATATGAGGTAAATGATCAAACGGAATTCCTGACCATAGCAATTGACTACCTGTTCAATAAGCATGTGCATCTTAAAACTCGTGTTATCAAATCACCCAGCTGTCCTTGGCTTTCAAATCAAATTCTTAACGCCATCAAAAGGAGAGATCTCTTATACCGTCGTTGGAAACGTTTCGGCTGTGCAGAAATGCTTAGAGTTTTCAAAGCATACCGTAATCATGTTACTATGCTTATTCGATCAGTTAAATTTGATTATTATAATAATAAATTCAGTTCCCATCGCTCTTCTAAGTTTTTGTGGAATGAAGTCCGCAATATTGGATTAAACAAGAAAATACCTCAGCTTGTGAAGAAAATATTGACCTAGACGCATTGAACCAGAAGTTCTCCACTCCAATAAGCTCAATGACCACTCGCCTATCCTCACAACAGCATGATAGGGAAAACGAATTTTCCCTGACTGCAGTTGATGCAAACCAAGTAGGAAACGCAGTCTTTTCTATTAAATCCAAGTCTATTGGATTAGACAACATTCATCCTGACTTCTTAAAAGTTCTCCTTCCAATTTTACTTCCCTACATCACCCATATCTTCAACACTATTATAATGACATGTACTTACCCCTCCATCTGGAAAAAATCTAAAATCATTCCCATTCCTAAAAAAGGTACGCAATCTGAATTTCGACCCATCGCAATCCTTCCATTCTTATCCAAAGCTTTTGAATCCATTTTAAGCAACCAAATAAAAGACTTTATACATGACAGACAACTTCAAAACCCTCTTCAGTCAGGCTTCCGTTCAGGGCATAGTTGCACATCAGCCTTATTAAAAGTTACTGACGATATAAGACAGGCGATTGACGCTAATTACACAACTGTGATTACATTACTTGACTTTTCCAAAGCATTTGACTGTGTTAACCCTAATATTCTCTGTGATAAACTGACAACATATTTTAATTTCTCTGACTCATCTAACAAACTTATTTATTCTTATATGACAAATCGCTTGCAAGCTGTTTCATGTAATAGCAAACTGTCATCGTTTCTTCCTGTTAATTGTGGTGTTCCTCAAGGATCGATTCTTGGTCCTTTAATGTCTCTTTGTTTATTAATGACTTACCCTCTGTTTTATCTCACTGCCGCTTTCACATTTATGCTGATGATGTTCAATTGTACAAAAGTTTTCCTATTGGTATGGTTGAAGACGCAATCCAAAAAATAAACGAAGATATGTGTTCTATAGTCGAGTGGTCCACATATAATGGTCTAAAGCTTAATCCCGACAAAACTAAAGCTATTCCAATATATAAGCAACAACCTCATTTCCCTGACCTTCCACCTATCTTTTTAAACTCTCACCAAGTCGAATACGTCAGATATGCAAAAAATCTCGGGATAATTGTTAACAATAAATTAAAGTGGGATGCTCAGATAAATTCTGTAATAAATAAAGTTTATGCATCTTTACGTGGACTATCCATTACAAAAACAATTTTACCCACACATGTCGAGCTAAAATTGATCAAAGCTTTAATAATTCCCATAATCTCATATGGATGTGAGTTGTTTG
The DNA here is from genome assembly GCA_949715645.1 of Portevinia maculata. NCBI lineage: Eukaryota > Metazoa > Arthropoda > Insecta > Diptera > Syrphidae > Portevinia > Portevinia maculata. The sequence goes on along the minus strand of OX454528.1, from coordinate 26,966,938 downwards.
CTGATCCCGATTATATCACGCTTCAAAAACTAAAGGTTGCGTTTAACTCAATTGCTCGGTTCGTGTTCAATCTTCGAAGGTTTGATCAAGTCTCATCTGAAGCTCGCCAACTTCTTGGATGCAACTTGGAGGCTTATCTCAAATATCGGTGTTGTGCTTTACTCTTCAAACTTATTCACAGGAAGGAACCAAACTACTTATTTGAAAAAATTAACTTCTGTTTATCCAATCGCTATATTATACTGCGACCTGCTATTTTTACCTGCTTAACATCACGCAGGCAATTATTCATTTATGCTGTCAAACTCTGGAATGATCTACCCATTTATGTGAGGTCTATAGTCGATCACAAAAAATTTCTTAGAGCCTGTTTTGAACATCTTTCCAGTTTGAACTGATGAAGCTTAGGTTTTTATATTATTTTTTTTTTCTTTTTTTGTGTCTACTTTAAATTCGTACTTGGTTGCGCTTTTCTCTGTTAATTAATTTTTAACGTTTTTTCTTTTTCTTTTTTCTCTTTTTAAACTTAAATACTGCTTTGTTTTTATATTTTTCTTTCTTCTTTTTTCTTTTCCTTTTAAATATTTTGTAACTAACTTGCCTTTTGTTTGCAACTATACGTGTATTTATATGTAATTTATATCCTGTACTAGCTACAAGGTGGCGCAAAAGTCATCTTCCTATCGGAAGAAGCATAATTTTTACAAATGGCGGCAAATGTAAATTCTACTTTGATATTTGTGAAGTTAACTGATACAGAAAAAAACTTAAGACTCCAATTAACATAATCCAAAAGCAGAACCAAAGTTTTTCATTCATAAAAAAATTACAGCGAAAGAACATCGGGTGACAACTTTTGCGCCACCTGACAACTTTTGCGCCACCTTGTATAAGTTTCTCTTAATGTACAGCGTTGATTTATCAATAAATATCAAATATCAAATAAAGGGCCCCTAGAGAGTATATATTATATATTTCAGCTTCCTAGCTCATACTTTGCATTCTCAAAAGTTTTTTTTTTAAATTGTGGGCGTGTCAGTAGGCGGATTTTGAAAATATTTACACATGAGCATAAAGGGCCCATAGAAAGTATATATTATTAATTTCAGCTTCCTAGCTCAAACTTTGACTTTTCAATAAAATTATTTTATTTAATTGTGGGTGTGTCAGTGGGCGGATTTTAAAAATGTTATCTCCCGATCAGTTTTAGGAGCCATAGATCATATATAAAAAATTTCAGCTCTCTAGCTCAAAATTCGATTTTTTCCAAAATTTTGTTTTTTTGAGTTTGTGGGCGTGTCTGTGGGCGGATTTCAAAAATTCGTAAACTTGATTATTTCGGGACCCTAGAGAGTATATGGTTAAAATTTCAGCTCTCTAGGTCCAGTTTAAAAGGCAAATTTTTGCCGACAGACGGACGGACGGACATGGCTAGATCGACATTACTATCGATGCTGATCATAAATATAGTAACTTTTAGGGGTCTACGGGCAATATTAAGGTATGTTACAAACTATGCGTCAAAATTAATATACCCTTAGAATAGGGTATAAAAAGCTGGGAACATAGAAAATGTATCTAAAGGGTTTTTCAACAGGGACGCTACAAAAGTAGAGCGACAGGGACAGCAAACGACGCCGAATTTCTTGCCGCCCTTTTGACATTTCTCTTCAGTAAGGTTTGCCATTCGCTTGACCATCAGAAGCGTCGTATGTTCGTGAATTGGGCTGAGCAACAACTTGAAAATGATTCGGATTTTTATCGAAAAATCATCTTCAGCGATGAGGCTCATTTCTGGCTGAATGGCTTCGTCAATAAACACAATATGCGGTATTGGTCAGGCAGCAATCCACACGTACTCCATGAGTCATCATTGCATCCCGACAAAATTACGGTTTGGTGTGGTTTATGGGCCGGGGGCGTCATTGGGCCGTACTTCTACCGTGATGATCAAGACCGGCACGTTACTGTGAATGGGAATCGCTACCGTTCAATGATAACCGAATATTTTTGGACCCAATTGGATGATATGGACTTGGAGGACATGTGGTTCCAACAGGACGGCGCCACAAGCCACACAGCGAATGCCACAATCAATTTATTGGAAACCAAGTTTGGAAACCGTGTTATCTAACGAAATGGTCCAGTCGCTTGGCCGCCTCGGTCGTGCGATTTGACGCCGTTAGACTATTTCCTGTGGGGCTACGTCAAGTCTATGGTCTACGCCAACAAGCCAGCGACGATTGATGAACTTCGTACGAATATCGAACGTGAAAGTGCAGCAGTATCGGCCGATTTATGCTTGAAAACCGTCGAAAATTGGGTTCAGCGTCTGGACTTCTGCAAGCGTGCCAGTGGTGGCCATGAAAAAGAAATCGAGTTCCATACATAATGGCATCGAACGTACTTTCACAGGAATAACAAATTTCATTGATATCCAAAACCGTTTTTGTTTTATTTAAAAAAAACGTTTGTTGCGCTCTTATTGAAAAACCCTTTATCTTTGGCAAAGCATCCCAGGTCGGTCTTAGACAGGATAAACGAGCCATTCGGCCCTTCAATCAAAATGCCAGAAAATGCCTAAACCTAAGCAGGCAGATATCAAAAACTTAGTAGGGTACCTTACTGGTCACCATGGTTTAAGATATCATCCCAAATTATGATACCAAGACCATTCTGCGGGCTATCAATAAACACTATATAAAGTTGTGTTAAAACCTGGCTTGAGGAAAAGTAGCTCCATTTCTGGAGGGAAACCGAAGGAAACAGGCAAGTTAAACGCTACAACGTTTCCTAGATAAATTCTAAATTGAAGCAGCAGACATAGCTGCCAGCTCTCCCAAAGAATTAGCCTTCTTTCTAAAAAAAAAACTGCGGCATCATGGACGAGCTCTAAATGGAGGATATTCAATAGGCGCCCATGCTACCGCAGTGATCTGGATATGGATACAGTATACCACCTCCCTACCCAAATCTAATCTAATCTATCCATGTATCAAAGCCTGTCCTACAGCTCATCCGACAACTGGGATTATCTGTTGATCAATTCATTTCAAATCGTGAACGATTTTTAGTTCGATTTCAGGAAATATAATTTTAGAGCAAATTGTATAGATAAGTTATGATTCTCCCTTGCCTAGGATATTTCTCCCCTGTTGAGAACAAAAATTGTAAAACCGTCCAAATCCAAAAATCGTCCTCTTCCTATCCAAATTCAACAATTTGAATATTAAATGTCAAATTTGTTTATATCTTTTATGTGGGTGCAGTGGCGCAAAGGTAAGGACTACTAATCTAAATGTCTCAGGTTTAAATTCCGCTGAGCCCATGAAACACAAAGAGTTTTTTCCATTGCCCCACCTCTGGCGAATGTCTGACAAACATCGAAGAGTATGCGCATAGTCACTAAAAAGCTTCTCAAATTTGCTGTTCGGATTCAGCTTTAAATTGAAGTTCCCTTCCACTTCGCACAAGCAAACGTTTTGGTGTTACTTGGCCTCGCCGCGATTTAAACCTAGTAGTCCAACACACTAACCACAAAAATACATATGATCGAGGTCAACGTTTTCCTCCATGCCCCTTTTAAAAGCCTCGTAGAGTAGGGCTACTCTGAAACCTTCTTTCCAAGAGGTAAAACCGCGTAAGTGATCCTTCCTGGCTTAATCCTAGCGCAGGATGCTCTTTCTCTTTAGAGGGTAGACTAACCTCAAAACGCCCATTCGGCAAACGCACCTTTTGTCTTCCTCCTTTTCAAACCTTTCAAATGGTTCTTCTTCGATTTCCCAGAATTTTCGAAGTTGGGTGTCGAGATCGAAAACTTGAAAATATGTTTTCCCATTAAAACCCACCCTAGAAGGGTATTTTGACCGACAGTTCATTTCTTACTACGTCTGGTAGCAAAATGTCTGCGTAAAAGTCACTTCCTAGAAGTAAATCCACATAGGCAGGAGTATGAAAAATTGGATCGGTCAGATTTAGGCCCTGTATGTGCGCCCATTTATTGAAGTATATTTTCTGGGCCGGAAGGAACCCAGTCAGTGATTTGAAAATGAAAGCACGAGTGCGTCCCTGGTAGGTCTTATGCAGCGATCCAAAGGAGAGGTCATTATAGTTGTAGCAGGTACCACTGCTGATCTTCCCCAAGCCCGAAACTTCAATATAGGTACTCTTTGGTCGTAGACCGAGCTGTTGCACTGTGGGTCCGGTTATAAAGGTGGCCTGAAGCCGTTTGTATTTTTCTAGAGCTGTTGCCAAAAGGACTTGTGTGTTAGTGTAGTGTTGCAAATAGATGCTTTGCAAAGATGAGCTCGTGCATTCGTCTTTGTTCGGATGAAATGCGGGTGCATTTGGGTTTACTATTGTTTGATGCGATTGGCTATTCGTGTTGGGTGGGGCTATTATTGTAGTGTGAAGAACTGCGTGTTTTAGGTAGCTGAGTAGATGTAGGTGTGTATGTTTGATGGTTGGTGTAGGGTTAATACAGGGTGGGCCAAAAGCGACTTCCTAATTTGAAAAAATCATAACTCTTTTGTTTTTAACTTTTTTTCTTTTCTTTTTTAAGGTACCTACTTATAAAACAAACTTGGGAGATTTACTAAAATGAACTACAGCTCCAAGAGGACCAAACTAATTGAATTTTATTTTGAAAATAATCACTCGATTTAGGAAGTCACTTTTGGCCCGCCCTGTGTTTAGATGCGACGTGTTAAAAAATTTTGTGTTTACGTGCAGCATTGAGTGATGCAGTTGGCAACAAAAGAAGCAGCAAACTCGACTAGAACATTGAAATGATTTGTGGCTGCATGCTAGGCAATTGCCGCAAACTCCTAACTGCTCGACGGTGGTACAACGCTCATTCGGTGCCAAAACTGAAAATAAGTTGCGATTCCTGAGAGTGCTGCCCAACTTTGCAACTAAATTGTTGTTTTTATTTCTGCTTCGCATGAAAAGCACGCTTGGTAAACAAATGGTACTGATTTTTGTTGGTCGACAGCTTCAAGGTCCGAAACCTTGCTTCTAAGAACTCTTTATATTCGTCGAAGATCGGAAGCTCCTTTTTCGCACCTAGGGTTTCTTCCCATAGCTGTTGGGTGAATAGGGGAAGCTATTGAACTAAAACAAAAATTACTAGGATGTCCCAGTCCCTAACCTCAACAGCTACATTTTTAAGCGCGTGAAGGCATTCCGTGGATGTATCCGAAAGAGTTCTCAGACTTTCAGAACCCTCATTGTCATTACCAATGACCGGTTGACGAAAAAAAAAGTGCAGTCGGGTATTAACTACCACGCGTTCGTTTGTGGTCATCAGCAAGCTAAACTCCCTTTTTGGAAATGCGTACCATTCAGGTTGTAGGGGTCGTAGCCTGAATGGCGCGCATTTCAAAAAATTAAGATATCACGTTGCAAAATGACATCGGCGCAGAGATCAAGCGAATAATCACTCTTGCCAATCGCTGTTTCTTCGGGCTAAGAAGGCATCTAAGAAGTAAAGCCCTCTCTCATAGAACCAAATAGATATTATATTAGACCTTAATCATCTCGGTCCTGCTGTATGGTGCAGAAGCATGGACCCTGTCAAAAGCGGATGAAAACGTTCTGGGATGGGATATTCGGTCCAGTTTGTGACGATGGAGTTTGGAGAAGGACATTGACTGACCTGGTCGAAAAGCTAAAAATACAACGGCTGAGATTGCTGGGACATGTGGAGCGTATGGACAACAACGCACCGGCCCGAAGAATCTTCGAATCCACCCCTGATGGTCAACACAGCAGAGGACGACCCCACCTTAGGTGGCGCGCACAATTGAAGAACGACCTCAACCAACTCGGTGTGCGTAACTGGATGCAGCTAGCGAGGGACCGACGTGGTTGGAGGTCCTTGTTGGTTGAGGCCGTGGTCCACCCCGGACTGTAAGCGCCATCAAAAGTAAAGTAAGTAAGTATGTAGTACATTCACACAAATTCCCCACATCCAAAATGAAACCTTGAATAAATTTTCGATTTTGACCGCCTCCGCATAGGTACGTACATTTATATCTTCCGTATAATCTGAAGGAACATGTGAATCCTAGTGAGGACCTCTTTGTTCACATTTATTTTATTGAAAGTTGGAAACAAAGCTACGACTTTTGATGGCGCCTTAAAATTAAATTAGAGAATTACTTAGATTTTTGTGTTTCCTTATGCTTCCCACATTTTTCATCCAAACTAAACGCTAAACGTCCATGATTTTTATTTGAATTTTATCGCGTACCGTTGGCTTTGCATCTTTCAGTTTCTGTAGGCCAACTCTAGCACACTGTCCTTCGGGACATCTCGAATTTTTTTGTATTCAGTCGTCTTTCTCTACTTCCCTCTAATTTCGGTAACAAACATTCACATTCGATTTGAAATTCTTTTTTTACTATCCACAAATCGAAAGAAAACTGGATTAAAAGTCGAAAACAAAACAAAAAATCCTCAATCGACCTATTCACATCCTTCCAACCTTAAAATCGTCGCCGTCCCCTTCCACAACAAATGGGCAATTTATTTAAACTCCAACTTAATGACACTCGTTCCACTCGACAAACCCAGTGGAAAACAACTGCAACTGAATGGTCATGAAATTAAACTAGGACATGACTATCAAAATAGAAAAAGAAACAGGACATCCCATTAACTAACTCAGTTGGTTAACCGCAAAAATAACACCATTCGCTGCCATCTGTGACTTTCTGACTTCCTGTTTACGACGCTCCTCTTTTTGGAGCACCAACCAAATGCCATCGACAACAAGGGACGAAGGATTATCTCTCGATTGCATCAGAAAGCAAAGAGAACACAAGCCATCCAGAACGCTTGGACAAATTATGTGATTAGAATCTCTTGCAAATACGAAAAGGAATTTAACAGCATACTCCAAAATAAGGCATTCATGGGAATAAATGAAAATTTAACAAATAACAAAAACAAAACAACAACCAAAACTTACCTCAAAAAATATTCCATAATTAACCGGCCTTATAGCCGTTAAGTCGTCCCGAAAGTAGCTATCTTTTTATGAAGGACTTAAATGAACTCAAAATCAGTAACTCAAACTTCAAAGAAAAAATAACTGAAAATGAAACAAAATTTAAAAATAAATGAATGAGAAATTAAAAAAAACAAATAAATAAACGAAAAGGACAAAAGGATCTGTGAAAATTGTGGTAAAAATGATTAACTGAAAATGACAACTCCTACGCCATAAAAATAATAAATGTGTTGTTATTTGTGTCCTGGTATGTGACGAATGTACAACGGAATTTCAAACAACCGGAGGTGTTGAAACATTCAAAAAGTTGACATTTGTTGAGCATATGCAATATATTTTCCTGCAGTCACGCAACAGGACCTTTAGAAGAGTTTTTTTTTGTTCATTCTTATCTAAAACACCGAACAACAACCCACTCACTCACATATGGCACTACACAACAATTAGTCTTGCTACAGGACATTTTTTTTGTAAACTCAAATAATGCGAAAAATAAAAAGGACACCACTGCCTCAAATGGTCGATTGAGCGGCGCATTATTAAAGTGTCATTTGCGGAGGGGTTACCAAATGATAACGAACAAGTAAAATTAATGAATTATTGAGAGCAATTACGTGGAAATGAAAAAGGACTTTAAATAGTTTTTTTTTTGCTTAAAGGTAGCCTCGGACCCTAATAACAGAATTCAAATATTTTCGAAAAAAAAAAACTATTTCCTGCTTGATATTTTGATTACAAACAAAACGCGTTTGCATAAGAAAATCTTCATGTCGGGTGGACCCTGTAAGAGATTAGCATGCTATGAAATAATTTACTTACTTATCAGGCCCGACCTGTGACGAGTCTCTGCCTCGGACACTGCAGCCTTTCACCCTGTGTGATCCCTGAAACGCTGATTCTAGTTGTCTTGACCAAAGGGTCTGGCATCCGCAAAAGTTTGCTCTTTCAAACGGAGGTGCGATCTTCGTTGTTGTCTCGAAGCTTTGTTCTGTGAGTCAAAGATAAATTATCCAAACAAGTTTTGGCTTTTTTGATATATAGTTTGCGTTTTTTTATTATCCTCCTTTCGACCTCCTCTCGCACACAAGAGAACCCATCGACGAAGAATTTCTTTCTCAAAAGAATTTATTTTCATTCCTGCTTATTATCCAGGACTTGGGGTCGTATAAACGAACTGGCCGGATTAGCGTCTTATAGTGTTTACACTTGTTCTTCAGAGTTAGGAATTTTGCCAAACTGAAGGTTCCCTATGGGAATTCTTCACTACGGTGTTATTCGTGGAGTTAACTCCGAGGAAGGTGTACTAACCTAACTATAAAGTAAAGTTGCTGCTCAACAGTGGCGTTTTGTTATATTCGGGGAAAAGATGTTTATTTGATGCCACTACACAGTCCAGTAGATGGACGATGATCTGTGGAAGACGATGCCCCTCGTGTTGTTATCTGCCCTGCGCAATTTCGACTCCAAATAAGGTTCAGGAAACGCATTTCCCTGCCGATATCCGAGTCATGTTTGGAAGAGCTATTCCCAAACTGCACATTGAACCGCTTGTTTTCCAGCATAAAGCGCGGCACAGCTGCATTTGTTTTGCCGCGACACCGAATCCGGCCATCACAAATGTAAACTTCTGGCTTAAAGTCGAAGAAAAATTGGCGAGTTTTGAAGTGTAAGAATGTGGTCTACTTTCGATGCGCCGGAACAAGGTTTGCTACGTGCCGCTGAGTTATTGCAGAACGGCATGCGACAAAGATACAGCTTATCAAGATAGCTCAATGGAGAGCTTGGCATCTTGTTTCCTTGAAACATTTACATCTTCGGGAGCAACATGTCAAACATATGGGCAACGACATGAATGCATTGCGTTATCTTGTTTAGTTGTATCAAAGCTTGCGAAGTTTCTACACAGTAGGTACGTTTTAATAGGATTTAAAAAACCAGCAAACGCGGCTTCACTTCTGAATCGTTTCAGGTTTCTCAGCGTAACGACAAATGTCAAAAGGCGTAAAATTAAAGCTCTGCGTAGGCCCAATATGATTTAAAAATATAAATTTTAGGCATTAACCATAAGGGCATAAAACCTAGCTTCACCAACCAATTTCTTTGCGAAGTGGAAGGGACCTACAATTTTACGCCTAATCCGAACGGCAAATTTGAGAAGCTTCTCATGACAATTGATACTCTTGGATGTTTGTCAGACGTTCGCAAGAGGTGGGGCAGTGGAAAACAAACTCAAGATGTTACTTGGCCCCGGCGGGAATTGAACCGGGGACATTTCGATTAGTATTCCGACACTCTAACCATAACTGCGCCCGACAATATGATTTACGCGATAATTAAGCTTTGTGTGTAAAGTTAACGTCATCCTCCTGAAACCTGATTTCGCCCAAGTTCAATTCATAAATTTGACCGTAACTCTATCTTCGAAAAAGAACGGGCAAATTTGCCGTCTTTCCAAAAACCACACACGTCTTTCCAAATGCCCCACATAAGACGGGTTTTCTTGTTAACATAGCCGCTTCACCGAGATTAAAATGTGCATCGTCCGAAAGTTATGTCGTTATTTTGCATGCACACTTCCGGTAGAAATTTTAGGCGTTGAATGCGTCCCTGCGCTCACCTGAATGTTAAAATTATTTCCGAGTATTGAAGGCCTCCATTTGAAGCTATCCCTCAAAAGACGATAGAGACTTAATGTAGTAAGACATACGAACCACATTTTTGTCAACAAGCATACGGATATCTCCTCGATTGTTTTAAAAGAAAAATTATTCGCTTGCTATTCAGCTCAGTTAAAACTGACGGAGGGTCGAGGTTCAATAATGAACTATAAGCTCTATAGCGACGTTGACCTTGCCATAAAGTTGCAATGGATGGGACGCGTGAAGCGTATGGACCCCCCCCCCCCCCCCCCCCCCCGCGAGGAACACCATAGGAGGGAAACTGCAGTCAACAAATTTGGGGTTATAAAATGCAGGCAGCTATGTGGCTATGGAATTGTTGTTTGAGACCTTAGTTCGCCCTGGACGGTGAGTATTGTATTCTATTCTATTTGAATTGTGGTCATCAGAAGATAGGAGGCACTTAGACCTAATGTTGCATTACACTTCAGCACAGCAGCCCATTTGCTACTTACTAGCCACTAGCATGACAGCCAGCAGCAGAAAACATGCCAGTAGCCTAAGCAAAGCAATGGAGACAATGTAGTTTTATCTCACTTAATTTTTATTTTCATTCCGGAAGTGTTTACGTAGGATGTCCAACTTAAATAAAAATATTAGGCATTTTAGGTCCTAAAACTAGCTTCTCCAACCAATTGCTTGTGCAAAGTGGAAGGGACCTAAAATTGTAAGCCGGATCCGAACGACAAATTTGAGAAGTTTCTCATGACAATTTATACTCCTGGGTGGTTGTCAGACGTTTGAAAGGGGTAGGGCTGTGCAAAAAAAAACTCTTTGCTGTTACTTGGCCCCGCCATGATGTTCAACCTAGTTCTGACAAAAGCCGGACATTCGTAGATGAAATGCGATGCCCTTTCGTTCGCCTCCAGGCAGCACTCGCATAGGCCTGAGCTTCTGTCTCTGATATTTTTTATAGATACTTGAGGGAACTAAAGCAGTGATGAGATCAACTAAGCATCTAAACTAATTCCTATGCAATCTGAACTCTGCTGGTTTTGGGACCGTCGATCACTTTCTAAGAATGTCTGCATGGAGCAAGATCTGTAAGCGCTCAAGACGGTGAGTGCCATCAAAGTAAAGTGTTGTAATTTTGTACCTTTTCGTACCTTTCGTCTTTTTGGTGGGAGACTTTTCGTTGATTTTACAGATTTTCCTTAAATGACCGCAACAGGCAGAAAAAAGTAAGCATGTTCAATTCAAGCCTACAAATTACAACAAATTAAGGTACAACCCGTATCTGAAAAATATATTGACAAGTAGTTTTGAAGAGAAAATATTCTTTTAAAGTTGTCAGAGTCTAGTCTAATCCTTATTTGTCGTCATTCATTTTGATTACCAAGAAATGCCATTTTAGGGATGCGCGATGTTGGTAAAACATCGATATTGACAGTGACGTCAACAACGAGGACTGAACATCGATGATCGATAATAATCGACCTCAAAAAAATCAATGTATTTGCAAAATGCTGACTTATGGCACAAAAAACACATACTAAATGCTTGGATACATCTATTAGGTATCGTATTTATTTCCCAATACAAACAAGTTAAAAAAAAAACGACGAAGTGCATAACTAGGTATATTTGTTTTGGGATATATACGTCACAGTCATTTACTACATTTATATGCATAGCTGAACCCAAATTGAATCCAGTTTGAACTAAAAAAAAACAATATCTTCAATTAAGAGTCGGTTTTTTTTTTTGCCAACATCGAAAGTCGATGTTTTGATCTTAACGTCGATTATGCAGTTACTTCAACATCGATGTTTAGACTCCCAACATCGATATTTTGTGAATATCGATGATGTCGAACGAATATGCCAGTTTAACTCAATTCACCTAATATATTCGTACTTTTGAAACCTATTGTATACCTGCAGCTTCCCACCCAGGTCCCGATTTCGAACAAAATCTTTTCAATACCGTCGCTGCATTCCGTTATGTTACTTTTGTATAGGTACCCTATTCTAAGGGTTTTGATTTTGACTCATAGTTTGTAACATACCTTAATATTGCCCGGGGTCTACGGGTTAAGGGTAAAGTTAGTATATTCCTGATCGGCATCGATAGTAATGTCGTTCTGGCCATGTCCGTCCGTCGGAAAAAATAGGGCCTAAAACTCGAGATAGAAAGCTAAAATTTGAAACATATACGTCGTTGGGGCCTAAAATAATCAAGTGTAAGAATTTTAAAAATCCACCCACTGAAAAAACTATCGAACATTTCTTAATATATACTCTCTAATGCTCCTGTTTAAAGATTTTTAAAATCCGCCCGCTGACACGCCCACAATTTAATAAAACGTTTTATTGAAAAATCTAAGTTTGAACTAGGAAGCTGAAATTTGGAATATATATTCTCTATGGGGTCCTTAATGCTCAAGTTTAAATATTTTTAAAATCCTCACACTGATATGTCCGCTATTTAAAAAAAAAAAACGTTTTATTATAGAAACCATTGTAAATGAAAGTCCTATTCTTCGCAATCGTTTTGAACAATTCCTTTACAAAAGTTTTCTGCCATACCGACTTTTATGGGCGTTTTTTTTTACAAAAACGTTGCCTTTTCCATAAAATGTTGTATATATAAGAAACTATGTAAATTAGATTTTTGCCAAGCCCACTTTATGAGTTGTTTCGTAATGTGCGCTTATAATTATCGATTATTAAACTTATTCTATTACCTTTCATATTTATCTGTATTCTATGTTTTGTTAATATTTATTAATTAATGTACATTTGCCCTATTCTAATTGTAAATTATTTCTATTCTATGTTTTGCTTGCATTCATCATTCATGTTAGATAGCTGTAACTTGATTTTTTAATATGTGCGTAATATCATGAAAGAAATTTATATGATTTTGGCTTTTTTTTGCTTTGGACTATCCACGAGTGCAGTTGTTTTCTCTGGAACTCTTAACTACGATAACAAATAAAATTTACAACGTGTACAAATTGCAGGCTCTTTTTGTCGATTCGCCCTCCTCGTTGTTGCTTTATTTACGTCAAAAATAGGAATAGATAATGCAACAGTTCGACCAAGCGGGCATTTCCTATGTTTTTAAATTTATTCATTCACCAAAATCTTGTCATCGAATTCCATTTCAAAATCCACTAAATCACACTACTCTTCATAAATAGCAGTGACGAATTCGCCTTGACACTGCCTTATCCTTTAATTTGTTTATTCGGTTTCACGTTTCAATTTGAGTCACATCAAAATGTCATCACATCAAGTTCGAATTTCAACACTTTAGTTGAGAAAATTGTCTTGTAAACAATATTTTGTTTTAAACCAGCGAAATGCACTGTGTCTTAAGAGAAACCAAATTTTCCCATTATCCCAACTATTGACCTTTTGAAAAAAGAAAAAGTCTGAAGATATCAGATGCACCCGGCACACATATCGTAGATATTTGTACCTAGCTATTTACTAATGTTTTCTTTTTTGGTTTGTTTTCCTATTTATTGGTCCTTCTTTCTCTCTCTCTCTCGGGGTGGATATGAAAAAATCAACTTCTTAAAGGACTTATAAGCAATTTGACGTGACTTCATGAGTCTTTTTTTTTCAAAAGCAATTTTTAAATTCCATTCTTAACTAGCAGTTCATAAATAGCAATCTATTATATATTGAAGAAGGCAGGGAAGAAAAATAAAAAAATATTGCTTTTGATCCTTTTGTGAGTCAATGGCGATATGTGGGGCAAAAATTAAACTAAACAAAAATCAAATTGTGAGAAATTCAACTTTATTATCTGTTGGTCGGTGAGGAATTAGGTTTATTTCATTCTGTCAGGTGTATTGCTAAGGAGTATTAAGCAATCCCTTTTTGGTTAGACTAACTTTTGTGGTATTTTACGTTATCCTTTTCAGTGAGTTAATCCGGAATGTGACTTGAACAGGTAGCAGTAGGTACGTTCTTTGCAGAGAAATGAAATATTTGACCGGTTTGGGAAATCCTTAGGGTTTGAATTTTGATCGCATGTCCGCTTTAAAAAAAAGTGAGTAGATTAAGGATTTCATTTATTTTTTTTGCCGAAAGAATATTCGACCAAAGAGATTGTCTTTGAATGGCAACGGAATGAAAGGATTTCTTTCTTTGTAATTAGAAGATGTTACTGGTGGGAGTCTCAAGAGCATATGAAGAATAGATGAAGAATAGATAGGGTAAGTGTACCAGTACCCGGCCACCTAATTCTTTTTCCTAGTTTGATCCATGATAACTAAAAAACCTGGCCACAAGTTTTTTTTCTTTTTGCACCTTAATGGCAATTTTATGTTTGGGAAAAAAATAACTGAATGTAATTGGATTTATGCATCTGAAATAAAAATCAATTTTTTGGAAAAAGTGAAATTTCACCAGAACCCGGCCACCAAAATTCATTAGTCGGCCACTTTTGCATCAGTATCCGGCCAGGTTATTTTTATTTCAACAAAACTGTAATAACAAAATAAATTTAACATTTTAATAGATTTAGCGATTGTTTAATAAAAAACTATTTTTATTTTGGTATCACATGTAGCAGACAAGGTGTTATTGTTAAGATTTTCGTCAGCGAATTCAAGCGTTCCAGCTTCGTTCAAATCAAAAGCAATGTTCATCGGAATTGAGGTTAGCTCTGGTGCTGGCGTTGGATTAAATGCCAATTTTGAACTTTTTAAGATTTTCAAAATTATGTTAACTTTGACTTCATTTTTTTCCAATTCTCCTCTAAATTCTTCTATTACTGATCTTGTTCAATAGGCAAAAGTTCCATTGCTTCACAAGATTTTGTAGAAACTTTTTCAAGCATATCCTTCCATAGCCTATAGCATTTGGATCAAATGGAAAAAGTCCACATTTTCGAAATCCGTTTCTTATGGTAGTTGGCAAATTTTGGTTTTTCGTTATCACAATTTCGAGAAGTGGACAGAAGTCCTTACGAGTCAAGACCTTTACTATATTAGACATGTGCAATTCTCATACCGTCTGCTTCCAATCTTGTTTCAGCGGCTTAAACACACTGACGTCATCTGGTTAAAGGATATGGGTAGTGTTTGGTGGCAGAGCATACAGAATAATATCTTTTGAATGGGACAGTTGACTTAGTTGCATTGATAAATGACACCTATGCCCGTCTACAAACAGCAGTACTGGTTTTGGAACTTTGTTTTCTTCAATCCATTTGTCGACGCAGTTAGCAATGTATTCATAAAAGGTCTCGCTCCGCATCCATCCTGATTTGGTTCTTCCTAAAAACCCATCCCTTGGAACGCTTCTAACAATATCGGCAGGTGGTCGAATATATGGAAAAATTACTATAGGCGGCAGAAGCTCCCCTCTAGCAGTCACCATAGCTAACACTGTGATACATAGTATCCTTTTCTTTGGCCATTTGGATTTGGTAAACGTTTCGGTGACCCTTTGGAGATATGACTTTTCCTGTTTTCGAGCATAAGCAAAAACTAATTTCGTCATCGTTCATAATTAGGGATACCTACATAATACACAAGTGCAAAATCCCCAAACCCCAAAATCCTCACCTTTTGAAAAATACCCGAATTGACTATCCCCAAGTACAAAATCCCCAAATACAAAATCCCAAAACGTTTTCTAGGTCCGTTCGCGAACTAATATGCAAACGTAAATTTATATAAACTTTCGTGCAAAACTACACAAACGCGTTCGCGTACTGAGAAAATGGTAAAAAGATGAACGAAAAAAAATGTACTTTCGTTCATTTTTCATCACACAGAATTTCGGCTGGAAAGAAAATGAAAACTGTCAAATGATGAAATTATAAGAGTTTGCCAGCAAAAAAAAACAGCTGTTGCTTCTCTTCAAGCCAAACTAAGACGTTTTTCACCTTTTTACACAAAAGCGTTCGCGTACTTTTCTTAGAAATTAGAGGATTCTCTCTCGATTTTGGAGATTTGACACTTTTCATTTTTCTACACATAAAGTACGCGAACGGACCTTCGGTATTGTTTGGCAAATCATCATGCAAATAAATATCAGCACCGTTGTTGAGGAAAATCCAAACTCATCGATTCGTTACCAAGCGTTGGCATGCATTCATCGACTTTGTGGACGATTTTGCGCAAGGATGTTAGCTTACACGCTTACAAGTTTTAATAGCTGCAAGAATTGAAGCCAGACGATCATCGTTTGCGTCGCGAGCTCAGGGATTGTGCACTTGAAGTCAAATTTTGTTCAGTGATACGGCTCACTTCTGCCTCAGTGGCTTTGTTATTAAGCTAAATTGTCCAATTTGCAGCGAAAAAAAATCCAAAGGCGATCCATCAGCTACTGATGCACCCTTGAAAAATGCATTGTATGAAGATTGACCTCAAAGATACAACCTCAAATGCTTGAAAATGTGGTTGAAATTGGAACTACAGGATGTAGTTAAGGAAAGGCTACAATTCAATTGGACAAACTGTTGGATACCCTTTGCAAGTTCGTATCACCCAAAGTGGGCGTGGCATTGGGTTGAGAGTCCTTGTTCATTTTGGTTTTGTATGAAAACTACCAACAAATGCAAATGTGACCTTCTATGAACTTGGTAGACAGGGATCTGGGGAGGACCGGTGTTGTGACTACTTGAGTCCCCTATCAGGGCTCCCATTGACGGGTGGACAGAGTGTGCAGACAGACTAAGCGAATACTTCCCGACGTGACGTATGACGCGGTATAGGACGAATAACACGACCTTCATTTCCATTAATTTGTTATATACATATAAGTTTTTATTAGTGAGCGTATCAGTAGAACACTCCTTATAGATGTTCCAAAATAAGGATTTTTAGCTCCAAATCTTAGCCCACGAAATTGGTGACAGACGGACGGACATGGGTAGAACAGTACTTTCGACACTGATCAGAAATACATTACTCTTAGTTGTCTAGGATGACTATTGAGGAATGTTACAAGCTACGAGTCAAAATTAATATACCCTTATGATAGGGTATAAAAACGGCATTATACATTTAAGAAATGTAATTTACTTTCCTGTGCATAGACGGGCTTAGAATATCACTGCAGCGCCCCTAAAACAGCGATTGTCGTAAAAAGCGACTGAGAGAAGAATGCGATTTCCAACCTTATTTGCCTTTTACAACAAGCGCTGTTTGCGGGGCGCTGCAGTGATGTTTTAAGCACGTCCCTGCACGGGCTTCCCTAAAGAACCTGAATGGTTTGCAAAGCTAATCCTAGAATCAAAAGCTAGTCCCATTTACTCAAATCGATCAACTTTCTCGATAACGAAACACTTTTCGGGAGCGCATGTGCGTTTTATATTTTTGACACTCAAGTCGCTGAAAAAAATCGCCCGCAAGCGTTTGGGGAAGATCAATTGAAAAACATGATTTTTCTTTTACAGCTTATGCTCAAATTATGTTCGGCGCACCAGATTCTCAACAAATTACGATTCCAAGTCCTGATGTACTATCAGAACCATAGGTCAGTCTCATCATCCGCAGAAGCAGTAAGTGTGCCTTTAAGTTGTAGATGAAGGAGATTGAATTATCTTTATCCTTTCAGATCTATTTGAGAGGTAAGACCTACAGCAATCGAGCATGAAAACACGAAAACCAGCGAATCAGTACGATAAAGTGGGCTTCTGCAGTGTGAACAAATAGACCAGCAGTGAAAAAAATTCTCAAGCTTATGCTCCGGCTAAAAACTACTGCAAGAGCAAGACCAACAAAGTACGCGATATTTTTTTAAAACACCAATGAAAAGGCTATCAAAACCACGAGCATTCGAATTTTCCAGAGAACTAATAGCGTTTACCAGGTAATCCAAAAGTAGTCACCCGATGTTCTTTGGCTATAATTTTTTTTATGAATGAAAAACGTTGGTTTTGCTTGGATTATGTTTATTGATGTCTTAGATTTTGTTCCGTTAAGTCGAGTAAATGATATGGGCCAGGAGCCGCCGCCACAATTGATGACCATTCGGCCCGATTTATAAAAAAAAATACAGCCAAAGAACATCGGGTGACAACTTTTGTTCCTTGTACAAGTTCAATCACATTTATAGGATCGAAATCAAAACTATTTCTTTATAGGGGTTCATAAATCACTGCAGCGCTCCTCAAAACAGTGACGAAGTGGTGAAGTTATTTCTTAGAAATTTTAACATTCAGGTGAGCCTAGCGACAATGATGTGAACCGCTCGTGGGTTAACACGACTAGAGATTGCCAGAACCGTAAAAGGACGATCAAACAATAATGAATAACATAATTATGCACGTGTCGAAGTCAAAAAAAAAATGCATGTCGGGATCATAGAAATGCAATGGCACATGCATTTGATTGGCCCCAGTATAAAAGTGACTCGAAACCGAGAGGCTGTTTATTAACGTCAAACTGGCGAACTGGATGTTGATGGTCCCTTTAATCTTACTCATAACTTTTCTGTTAAGAAAGAACAAGGCTAATTATAGAAGTACAGTAGCTGTTAGACGTGTTCGTAGAGTAACCCCTTTGAATATTGTCATAGAACTCATTACCGAATTAAATAGTAGGGAACCACCCCGCAATTGTCTAGTTCTTCACCGAAAATTTTATGTGCCACCATCTGCAGAAGACCTTTTCCACTACATAGGTACAGTGCTATGCGAAAAAATATTGCTCAAACTCTCTGATCGGGCGTCAGTTTTTGAAATTTATTCGAACAACGATGTTTTATTGCCGTAGGAAGTAAAATGTCGTTCAAGTAGTGCATACGAATCGATGTTATTATGAATGAAGGATGCATTTACACGAACTAAAGTCAGTTTCTGATATTTGGGTTGAGTTTGAAAACCCATAAATTGTTGGAAAGATCGAATGCTACAAACGATGGCATGGAATTTGAAAAAAACTTGTGAGACCAGGACTACCAAAAGAAAGAAAGGCTCACAGAAGCTCATGGTGCTGCAAAGAAGTCGGCATCGTTTCAAGTCTTTATGAGCCTGAATACACGGTCATTCCCATATGTGATTACACACAAATTTTATTTTCATAGCATCCTTGGTGAGATTGCTGGTGGTGTTGCATGTGCGACCCAGGAATTTTTACGCCTGCCTATTTGTTTACGTCTTGGACACGTTCATCTTCGCATTATTGGTTATTGTTTGATCTTCATTTTACGACACTTGTAATCTACAGTCAACCCTCGGATTTGCACGCAGTTCCAAGCTATTAAATGTGTCGTTTCGTTAGGCTGACATGAATGCCTAAATGTGATTTCTCCCTTAATCGGCTTCTACGAAAAGCGCCCTTTCTAAGGAAAAAATGTACATAAAGAGCAATGCTCCTGCCTCTGCAAAATATAGAAAACAACTGCACACACATTAATGTTTACTTTTTCTTCAAAAGCAAATATCTCAAAACAGGAAATATGGAGATACGCACTTGTCCTTGAACAACGATATTCTCCCAAAAATGTTCAAAGCATTCACCAAATTCATGACGTTTCTGGGATGCGAACGTCAAACTTTACAAAACTATTTCCCAAAAACAATCTAACGTCTGATTTATTCAGGCTGTGCTGCGATACGAATTTCCAGTCCGAGTTGGTAAGTAGAGGTCAGAAGAAAAACACATTCCTAAATAGACAAGGCACATTTACATTCAGTTCCACGCCATTTGCCCTAAGAGCTAAGTCATCTTCGGGATGTCATGGCTCATCTGCTTTCGAAACCCATAAATTCGAACAAGAGTTGCGCGCGCAAGTTCCCCCGCCAATGCAATGCTCGCTTTGATTTGATTTTTTATTATATCAAAGGGTTTAAATTTTGAAGGACACCGCAGCGTTGCTATTAGAAAGTGGACAATGTCCTTAAGAAATGAAAAAATTACCATCTTAATTGCTGTAGAATAACGTCAATTTGTGCGCCATCAACACGAATCGATTACCAGCGATTGAATTAAGATCCATTCTTGGAAATAAAAATGGTCCAACGCGCCAGCCCAGTGGTATATCGCGCTTTTTTGTTATCTCCATGAGTGATTGCGGGATGGGGGAGATATAAACAAACCATGCTAAGAAGAGGTCCCTTCTCACACTTTAATTTATATTAATAATCTCTGGTCGAGTTCTTATCGAAAAACCGATAAATTTTTATGAATGAAATTTATTTTCCCTCTACATTTAGGATCCACATTTCATTCTAATACTTAACAAATGTTTCTTCATGTGTTGGGCATATCTTCGTAGGTAGGTACCTAATTATTTTAAGCAAACAGGTCCCTTTGTGTAACATAAATATCCATATACGCATGTATGAGTGCGCAATTCGAATACATATACATATGCGCAACCCGGCTGCAATTCTAGTGAAAAATCCACACAGAAAAGAAGAAATTTCAAGAGACCTAAACAAAGAAAACAGGAAAAACGCGCAAAGCGAACCAACAAAATCCCAACAACAAAACAGAAGCCTTATAAAAATGTGTAGGTACCTGGGGAGCTGGAATTTGAAACTCCTTAAAAAATAAGAAAATGCAAAGTTAAAAGGAAACATTACAAAGAGAATCCAGCTCGCCGCCCTTGAAATTTCTCAGAATTTTTCTATCACTACAGAAAGGAATTTTGTTCTACTAGATAAAGATACAAAGATGTGTGAGATCTGAGATGGTACTTAGGATACATTTAGGTACCTAGTCCTGGGGGTTTTATATACATCTACGATCGGTACATAGAATCGAGAGTCTAATAAAAGAAGAAACATTTAAAGAAAATCATTTGAAATTAGGTCTTCCCAGGGTAAGGAATAGAAGATCCCTTCAAAGGATGTGACGTATTAAAGTCCATTTTCGTTCTCCAAGTTTCTAATAATATTCCAACCGCACACTCCCTCTCGACCCAGATAATCAAATTGGCGCTAAATTCGCGGCCACACAGCACCGCATAATGAGCATTTCTCTTTTCTTTCGTTTTTTTTTTTTTTGTGAACTATAATTTTTGCCACAGCAGTATCGATTTTCATTATAATTGTATTTTGTGTGTGCAATAGAACCCGGCGGGCGCGAACAAGAAGAAAAATAATACTCCGAAAAAACGACGAATCAATGAGAGCAAAGATCCAGAAAAAATCCGAGAGAAAATGACGAACTACATCGACGTAGAAAAAGGCGGTCAGATAATTTTTTGGCGGGCTTCAAAATCCCCCCAAAAAGTGACCGTAATAAAAAAAATTCAATGCCACACGAAAGTCAAATATTTTCCCTTTCAGAATATGTGCAATTTTTCCACAATTTCCACCTGCGAAGGGTGCAAATTTCCATGTGAAAATTTTGTTATGATTGCGCCAAAAAAAAATTCCCCGCAATCATATACACCATCCCCAGTTCGAAGATATGTCGTCGTGGCCATATGCATGCAATTTTCGAACATCAAAATTGGGGCAGCAAATTTATAGACTTTCTGAATGAAACATGCAACTTATCCTATATCAATAGAAAGGGCACGTCGTCCTCTTAAAAACCAGATTTTATAAACAAAAATCCGATGAAAATTGGCCAAGTTATGACGAGTTGATTTGGGTGAGTTTCGAGCGCGCGAAAAGTTTTTTTTCGATTAACAAAAATGTCTGTCGTCAGGCTATAGGGGGCACTACAACCACACACACGGGCGAGAGATTTATCATTTTTAGTGAAAAAATAAATTGTCAAATCATATAATGCGAATATGCAACTGAATCCTTGCGGGGGGGGGGGGGGTGCCCTGGAAGGCGGAGGAAGCATTAATTGCGGAAACTTACCTGTTCCCATCCAAATAGTAAGGCGAATTGAGAAATCACTTGTGGCGCACTTTTCAGACAATTATGGAGACACTTTTCAAGGTCCTTTTCACTTATTTATCTTTCACTGATTCGACACACTAAAGCAAGTCCCAAAAGGTGGTGGGAAGTCTAATTTAAAAAATTCTTCACGCCACGAAAAATTTGCACTGCGTGGGAGATGCACACACCGAATTAGAAATGCGTATACCTGCGTATTCTGCACGAATATCTTCTTGGCTGTTATTTACTCTCCAGCACAGCTATTCACCAAATGAGGCTCAGCAATAAGGATGTGGGTTTTGTCAAGGCGAGGTTGATGGCTGGAGAGAGCAAAAGCAAAGGTATGTGGTGATGGTGAACCGGCTGACTCGCGCAATACAGAAAAGTGAATTGAAGATGGAAGTTTCGAATATTAGCACGCACACACGTATTTTCGGCGGGCAAATAGTTGACAGCTTGTGGAATAAACCGCCAGTTGTACATTCACACCGTCACGAATATATGAACATATGATTTCGAATAGTGGATTCCCCTCCGAATTCGAAATAGAATGCAACCCCTTAACATGCGGGTATGGTGAAATTTCCGTTTTAATTTGAAAGTTTATTTTTTGGGTCAACGTTATTTTCGTAATTGATTGTTTGGAAGAATTGGTTTTAGGATTATGTTTTAAAAATTTAATTGGAGGATGGTAAGGATAAAAGTGAAACAGTGGTGTTTCAGGTTTCGAATTGGAATTTTGTTTGAAATGTTACCTTTGGATAGTGTTCAGCAATACCTTGGGTTAAGGTTGGGAGTACATTTTGTGTTGTCCATTGTTAAGCAGAAGAGAACAGTGTTAAAATGGTGTGCCGCGATATTGAGCTGTATAGTTGGAGCCAAGTCAACACAAAGAAATAAGATACTCTAGAAAGTTACATTTAACAAGGTTTGGTAGTTGCTTGTTGTATTTAAATACTTTTCAATCTGGTCAAATTTGTTTGGACTGTACTATTTGTCAGAATTTAGCCCACTAAATTAATCCCTCTGTACAATTTCTCAAGCTTAGTTTTATATACCAAGGAATAGTTTGACAGTTCATATTTATATCTTCCTTCGTATTATGGCCGGCGTTTTACAGTAACATTACGAAACACTACGTTATGATTTTACGAATGACATTTTGAAGTTGAAGCTGAACGCAGCTTTGTAAAAGCTTTCTCTGATTCTTTATGATTCAGCTTAAAGCGTTTGTAGACACGACATACCAAATCGTGATTCTGTTTCAGATATTAGGTTCCTGCGGGTGGCTTAGTTAAAAGGCCATTGCTCTGATTTTTTTCTTTGGACTTGTTACCTATATCTTTTCCGAAATTAGCTAGTCATCTTTTTAAAACCACATTTTCCTCACTTTGACGTTTGTCGCAAAGAGTTTTTGTAAATGACAGAGCAGATCTCTCCAAAATTGAGATCGCAATTTTCGTGTTAGACGCAAATCTAGAATTTCTCTCTTTATTCAATGAAACATGCAAAACCGAACTACACTCGACAGCAAATAAACCGGGCCACCCGCTACGTTCAAACTCTGATTCGATTTTCTTTTAAAGTATAAAACATACATCTAAAAAAGTAGTACCAACAGAAAGTGCGTTATATGTTAAATAAAATGAATGAAAACTCATTGGGATTATTCAATTAATTCAGTGTTTATTTAAGGTTATACAAAAAAAAATCATTTTCCAGTTGTTTTAATTAATGTAATCATAAAATGAAAAAAAATGTAATCCAATAACAAAGAAAAAATTTAAAAAAAAATGTTGGTCAATATCTGGTATTGCCTCCTCTTGCTTGGATAACTTCCAGCATCCTTGCATTCATCCACCTCACGAGGAAATCTTGAGGAATAGCATTCCACTCCTCTTCAAGTGCGATTCGCAGCTCAGGAAGCCTTGTTGGAGCAGGTGTCCGGGCTTTCAGTTCATCCCATATATGCTCTATCGGATTCAAGTTCGGGCTTCGCGCTGGCCAGTCCAACGTACGAATGCCAACGTCCCGTAGATACTGGGTCACCACATATTTAGCATGAGGCCGTGCGTTATCTTGCATTAACAGCATATGATGCCCGATATATCCTGCAAAAGGTAACATATGGTCTGCGAGGATTTCAGAAATGTAGCGATGAGAAGTCAGTCCACGTGTACGCCATTGGTTCGATGACAACTAAAGCTGTATGTGCGGTTAAGGAGATGCCGCCCCAGACCATTACACTCCATAAGCAACAGTTTCTTCGATGCAACATTGAGAATATCGTTCACCAACGCGACGATGTACTCTCTGACGTCTATCACTTACATGCGCACCCACCTTGGACTCATCAGTTAAGAGTATATTACCCCACTGCTCCAACGTCCAATCCCTATGCTCTCGAACAAATTCAAGGCGTGTTCAACGGGGGGCTACGGTTAATGCTGGGCCTGTTGCAGTTCTCTTTGGAGTCAGGTTCTGTTCAAAAATTCTCCTCTGCGGTATCTGCAGTTATGAACACTTGGTGTTCGTCCCGCAGACTTTGTTGCGCAACGCCTGCTGTAGTGCTACAGCTTGAGCTGCTTCCTGAGGTGTCGTATCCATTATTAGCAACGTAAAAAAAAATGCGAAAATACAAGCGGCTGAGCAAACACTGTTTTGTAGCAAACACCTCATTGTAGAAAAAAGAACGGTAATCGCGAAATCTAGACAAAACAAAGCAAACCGTTAGCATTGTGTTTCTTGCGAGTTAACGGTACTTACGAATACATTTTAAATAATTTTAGTTGACATAAAAACCACTTTCTGTAGTCACCACTTTTTTAGTTGTATGTGTTTTACTTTTAAAGAAAATCGAATCAGAGCTTGAACGTAGCGGGTGGCCCGGTTTATTTGCTGTCGAGTGTAGATTTGTTCTTTGGAGCAAATCTTTCCTTCAACGAAAAACGCCATTAGTTTCGCTCGAACCGCGTACTTAGCAATAGCTTTGTTTTGCCTTCAAATTGCTAAAGCACAGTTTTTTGCTAGCTTCAATAATTTTTTTCGATTCTGCGATATGACATCATGACATGAGATTTTCAAACCTCAACTTTGCTACAATTTCATTTATTCCAAGTATTTAATTGGTTCATTATTAAGTTCTTAAAATGAAATTATTATACTACTACACTTATATTATGGTCAAAATGTGCTAATTTAGAAATTCGCATAAAAAGTGTTTATTGGAGTTTGCGCATCCCTCTTCCCAGCGTGATATGAATATTATGTCACAATAAAAATTAAGAGTAAATGAACGAAAAGGTTTGAAATAGAAAATATGCATTCATTTTTTCAGCGGATCTGCTATTCATAATATGTATAAATAATAATAAGAAAGGACAGTAAGCGAAAACTCAATAAAAGAATTATTATTCGCTTCATCTCATTCTTTATTTATATGTATTGATAATTTATTGTTTTTTACTATTATAAAAAACTATGCGTTGCTTTTTGATAAAAACTCAAAAAAAAAACTGATATCTCGAAAAATGGATTGCCAAGAGCAAATTAGATTGGAAAAATCTTTTTTAAGAAAATCTAAAATCAATTTTTTTTTCAGTAATTTTGTTTAAACATGGCTGACCAAATTCAGTGTAATATTTTCAGATTATATTGAGGGCAATTCGCGTCGATTATCGCCATAACGACGTCGGTATCACGTTTTGTACGCGAGATACCATGAACGAAATAATTGTTCACAAAAGTGTTGTCATACGTACGTACATACACGCAAACACACGTACACACACACACCTACATCTGGCGAAAAACATTTGAAAAACATATTACTTTCAAATTTTGAAATATATTGTAAACTGCGATTTTCATTTTAGGACCAATTATAATAACTTGCCCAATGCTGGGAAGTTACAAATATGTAATTGCATTGGATTTCAATATACAGTACTTTCAGGGTTAAACCGAATAGAAAATTACTCTATGCGATCGGTCATTTCAATTGCAGATTACAATATTCCAATTTTTGATATCACTCTTTTTTCGTCATTTGATTGTTTAATATTTCATTCCCGTCATCACTATAAACGTCAAATATGGCAGATAATCAATATAAAAACATTTTGATATTTAGCGAAAGAGGTACATAACATTCCAAATATTTGACACAGATGATTTGTTCATTATCTTTGCAGACAATGATCCCTCGAAATTTATACCAGTTAGGGTATACAAAAAAATAATCTGGTTTCTGTGTTTGACGTTTGCAAATACAACGAAACATAGACTACAAACTCAGAAACGATGTGTTTTGCGTGTTCCATTGGCAATTCGGATCAGACAGTTCTTCCGGATTACCAATGGAAAACGAAATTAGATAAGAACACTTTTCCAACGAATTTCCATGTTCGCTCTTTTCGAATCTAATGAAAAGGCATTTATCAACAACCACCTTTTTTATAAGAAAACTAATAACTTTTAAATTGCTTTTTTTCAAATAATTGAGTTTAAGTCAGTTTTGTATTAAATGTAACATTGTTGACTAACGCCTGTGGTATTTGCCGGTTCGACCTCAGTAAAAATCGGCAATACTCCCAGCTTCGGATTACAGTTTTCTTTTACTTCTCGAAGTGATGTCAAACGGGGAGGCCTGTTTTTTCTTTTTTTTGTGCGAACCGGAGAATTTCTTTT
The DNA here is from genome assembly GCA_949715645.1 of Portevinia maculata. Lineage (NCBI taxonomy): Eukaryota > Metazoa > Arthropoda > Insecta > Diptera > Syrphidae > Portevinia > Portevinia maculata. The sequence continues at coordinate 26,940,799 of OX454528.1, read as the reverse complement.
GAGAAAGTCTCTCAATTTGCCGGCAATCGAAAGACTAGCTGTTAAACAACTTTAAACTGTTTGTGTATAAATTTATTAACTTTTGCAGAGCATGCGGTACTTAACTCCGAAGCAGCTTCTCCCTATGTTTCATTCAAGTAATTTTAAGAATCAGGTTCAGGTTATCGATCTACATCAATATCTCCCCGTGTAAAATATTCAAGCGGTTATATCACAGAAGCATCAAACAGGCCCTGTTTTTCCGTATTTGTCTATGGATCGTTACATTAATAGATGTCCGATCGCCAGAATTAGGAAGCCTTTTTCCCAAAAGTTTCATTTTCGAGTGTTTGATAGTAGGTGTAGTTCGCATGAGGAGGACTTTTGAAAAAACAATAATTCTCTGCTATGACTTTTCATTAAGTAGTCCAACGCACTAAACACAGGATATTTATTGCCAATCTAACTTTTCAAAATTTGATCTAGTTCCGAAATAAAATTTCATTTTTATGTGTATACGATTTTCTTTTTCTTGAATGAGAAGTTCAAAGATCTAAGGAAGCTTTTACGCCAAAGATCCTACGAACCTCGCCAAAACGACAGCATGAATCAAGTCCCAATACAATCGTCAAAGATACGCAGGCCTAAAAACTCAAGGATCTCACAAATTCAACAACACCAGCATAATATGAATTTGATGGGCGCAGTGACAAAGTAATTCGAAACTAGGAGGCCTGCGAATAGTTTTTGAGGCCAAACAAGCAATCCTCTAGTCCAGATCATAACATCGTGGTTAAGAAAAGAAGTACATCTTCGAGTTCTTGCTTGAGTAGTGCTCACACGTATATAATATCCGTAAAATCTTCTTTTTTTACAAATAAATAGCTTTCTTGGAACTGGCGACTTCTTGGCTCCTTGTTTGTAGAAAAATGTCTCACCCACTTCAAAAAAAAACATGCCAACAGGTCTCACAAAACTTAATTTTAACTCAAAATCGTTTCAAATTCTTTGTCAATTAAATCATATGTATGAGCATAGTCTTAAGCGTCAGTTTTTTTTTTTTTTGACAAAAGCAACCGCATTTCGCAACTCCTGCCTTTTTTAACGGAACTACTAATGGCATAAAGTTTCAATTAACTGCAACAAGCAATTCGTAAAAGAGACGCAACGAGAGCGCTCATTATTTCCCTGAAAACTGTCAATATATTTCTGTTTTCTTTCTATCATGCAGCTACAAAAGCGTCTCTTTACTTTGTCGTAGTTTTTATTCTCTCCGGGAAAGATTATCCACACTTCTCATATTCAACAAGTAACAACATTTTTCTTGAACAGTAAAAGAACAAATTCGTTAAATGAAAACGCAAACATTTTGATACATTTTTCCTGATTTTTTCGTTTTTACGTATTGCTATAACTGGGGCCTAACGAAACCTTTGGCCTATTAGCGTACTTGAAATATAATCGGTAACAAGTTTATAATACGTAAATGTCAAATAAGCGAACACATGTCAGTGTAATTTACAGTAATACAAACACTGCCAATTTGTTTCCCACTTCAATATAAATACAGCTTGTTTCGTTTTCATTAAATGCTACAACAAAGTCAACGTAAAAGTCAGTCTGGCAATTAACATCGCATCAACCTCAGTTGCACATAAAGAGCATATTACCATTGTCACTGATTTCATTGTACCTTAATTAAAAAAAAAAACTTTTTTCTTTGCCATTCCGATCATTTTCAGTGTTACCTTACCCCAAAGCGTCTCCGTCTCCAATAAAATGCCATCACACCCTTACCTTTCTCAACAAAAAAAAATTGCGCGCCAACTAAATCTTCGAATTAAATTCAAACCTCTACTTCCTCCATGAAATCCACCACGAAATCTTTCCCACTCCATGTTCGAATTCCCAAACACCATTGCATTTACCACACACCAAAGCAGATTCTCTCGCCCGAAGGGGAGCCGCCAAAATTTGACACTTCGAAAAACCCAATTCGGCTGTGTGAGTGAGTTCGCGGTCACTGCTGTTCCAAATGACAACAAATCAACAAAAACCGGACCGCGCTGGGATTCACGTCTGCGATAAACAGAAATGAAACAGCAGGCGCGCCGACAGCTGTCTCTTGCTACGTGTGGGACTGCGTCAGCTGATTCGAAAGAAACAGTTGTTGTTGTAGGTTCGCGGGGGGTGATGGGGAGAACCACACGAACACAACCAGATCAGCCCCACATACAGTTGCAACCGTTGCCATGAATGGCGAGCAGAGGAATTTCGCTGGTTCCTTTGATTACCTGTTTTATGATGACGATGATGATACCTGTATGCAGGGAAGAAGCGTCAAATGCAAAAAAAAAAATGAGCGAGCAAAAAACTGAACACGCAAACAAGAATATTCTCAAAAGAAAACTTCAGAATAACTGGTTTTTGGGTCACTGTGCGCGTAAATATGTGACTTGTGCGAGGAAATTGTCCGCGCGAAACGCCAAGCAGTGGGTCCGACCGAAATCACTACTGGAACTGCCAATGCACTCGGCCAGCAGTGCTGGCGATAGCAGAAAAGCCCAGCGATGAATGGTATTGATTGGTGTTGCAACCTGCAATCGCTGGCAAAATAAAGACAAAATATCAGCTTTCCTTATGTCTACGAGAGCGACGAATAGCAGCGTTTGTTGTTTATTTTACTAATTCACCTCAATTCATCGAGAATTCGTAGAAAACAAAAACAATTTCCGGACGAAATCACTCGGTGGTCGTTCTTTTATATAGCAGACTGTTTGAATCCACGGGTAGCGTAATCGTGCGGTGCAGACCGTTCGGATAGTTTGGGGAATGCCGCGTCTCCTGGATGGCAGACCGGACGATTGCTGATCACTCTCCAGCCACCTTTGCGGGTCCAATCCTAGAACAAAAGACAAGTTGTCCAGCCTGAACCTGCCTCACAAGCGGAATTACTCACATTCTGATTGTACTTGAAGTAGTAAGCCATAGCGTACATGCCGGCTCCGATCATAGCAAATTTTCCGATCCAGAAGCGAATAGCCCAAGCTTTGTTGAAGCCCTATGCACCCGAACGATAGAGGTTAGGACTGACTACTTACATAATGCACTTTTAAACTTACCAAAGACGGTGTCAGAGCATCGCACAGTTTGTTTAGGGGGGCGCGATAGAATCGTCGAATTGGGTTTTCGAATTCAGCGTCTAATGCGGGTACACGACGTGGTTCATTGTGGCTTAGTTCTTGATCTTTAATCCATTGTTTACGCCAGGCACGCTCTTCATCTGTCATACCCGCCAGACGTTCACGCTCGCGGACCATACGGCCAGCGATAGCCATAGGCGTTACGCCACCCGTTGGAGAAGCCGGCGTAGACATATTTTTAATGGTTTTCTGGAAACTAGTTAGAGAAAATGCGATAAAATGTGAAAATTTTGCAGCCAGAAACTTTTTTTTCTTTTCAATGACAGTAGTGGAATTGTCAAAGGAGCAGGGGTGGTTGGTGCAGATTTTCATGCGATTGTAGTAGATTTGCATCTAAGGGGGGTGTTAGCAATTTAGTTTCTTTTGTGAAAATTGTTTGAGCAATAACTATAATGAATTTAACAATTTAATATTATTAATCCTCATAAGGAACACAGCCTTTGTAGAATCAATATATCGGAGTTCTATTGCGGTTACTGCATTGTACTGCTAACCAAGTGGATTAAAGAAGTTTGACTCCCAAAAACAATTTTCAGTGTTCTCTTATCAACGTACTTTCAAGCATCTTATTGTAAAGCTCAATACAGTATAATTTCAGCATAAGCTAGTCCTCACCGAGTCAGACAAAAACGATATTAAGACGTGACAGTCGTTTCGGAGATGCTTCTTCGTGTTGCGATTGCGACCGAATCGTCCTTTTTGCCGTTTTACATTGCGAATAAAACGAGGGTCTTTGTGGTGTCATTAGGAACTTGCAATGGCTTGGTTTATCCTCATGAAGCTGTTCCTACTAACCGTTCATCGATTAGATCATTGAAGAGGTATTGACATAGACTAACGTTTCTAAGATTGATGCGGATGGGGCACATGCAGAGGAGGCGTAAGACTTTATTTTCTTCTTTCTACAGTCTCTGCAGAAGCCATTGTCTTAAAACAGTGTCCGGTTTTCAAACAACACTATCGGATCTGTGTCGTGGAGGGTTTAAGGCAATGGCTATCATGGCAGAAATTTGCCGGCACATTAAGAACTCCCACAGGATCATAATTTAGTGTCAGTTTTATTAAATTCATAGACATAAAGTTTACAATATTTGTTAAGTAGTGAAATGGTTCCTCTTTCGCACTTCGGAAATGAATCTTCTCTGATTCAGCATTAGGCTCAATGATCATGAGTTATGAAATGAAAATAACGGAGTAGGTAGTCGTATATATTTCACTTCGATTTTACCAGTTTTTGCTTTGAATTCTACTACATATTTAACTTTGCCTAACGTAACGTACAATATGCAGTGCCGTATTTATTAAATATTTTGATTTGTGGATTCGTTTATTTAAAAAAAAACGCTCATTGTTTCATTCTCATTTGTCCTGCAACAAAACTGAGTATGTGTCGTGAAGAGTATCGTTCAGTGGTACCTACCCATAATTATATTAAACCACCAGGCCATCTCGTTAAAATATAAGCAGCAGCCCTTCACTGCATTGTTGGATCTTATATTGGCAGATGTGAGGGACCTGATAGCTGCCTGACTGTAAATACATTCATTTTTTTATTATTATGTAGCTTGTGCAGGGAGAGCGAAGAATATGACTGCAGCACATGGCATAAGTGGCGGCTAAGTGGTCAAATCACATCAAAGCAATTTTAACAATCAGGTAAGCTTAGCGAAGCATTTAACTTACTGACTCTTGTAAGTGTACATGCAAATCCGTGGGTTGACACGACTAAAGATCATCGGTGTCCTAAGAAGAAGATCAAACAAAAATCAATAATAGGAGTATGCCAGCGTCGAAATCGTGAAGAAAGAGACAGGCATGAATCATACAAATCCAATCACACAAGCATTTGGTCGGGCTCACTAAAGAAGTGAAGTTAAACTGGAAGGTCTTTCAATATTCATGAGGCCCAACCGGAGGAGTCCAATGGCGGACCAGTAGGGATGCATTAAAGTGGGATGGTAATGCTTGTAATATCCCTTCCCTCATCATAGCTTCGCCGTTAAGGAAAAAGAAAAATGTGTAAATTCGCTATTTACCAGCTATTAGCATGAGTCAGTTTCAGAAAACGATAGCTTTTGTATGTGCATTGGGATGATTGAACCCAATGACGAGGCCAACTAAGGATTTAAAAAAAAAGAAATAAATAAATATAAGACATTAACGGCCCCCACAGGCGGACCAGTACGGATGCAGTTGAGTGGGAGGGTTGTGATCCCTTTAGTCCTTATCATAGTCTCACCGTCATGAAGCGAGAAGAAGAAGATGGATTAACGACACATGAAGGGCCTAAAAAGTAGCTTCTCCAACCATTTGCTTGCTTGTGCGAAGTGGAAGGGACCTGCAATTTTAAGCCGAATCCGAAAGCAAATTTGAGAAGCTTCTTATGAAAATTGATACTCTTGGATGTTTGTCGGACGTTTACAAGATCTGGGGCAGAGCTTGACACGGCGGGACTTGAACCCGATACCTTTAGATTGGTAGTCCAACAAACTAATCTCTGCCCCACTGGATTTCAAGTCTTTCATATTCAAACCAGCAGATACATTGCTCTGCTGGTTTTTTGTTTACCATCCTTGTAAAAGACATCGGGTTGTGTCCACTCTGAACTATTCGGTATCGAGAAGTTTGTAGCGGAGATTGAGTTGGTAGGCAGCCGATCCGTAGATTTTGGAAGGCGCATCATATATATGTATGTTGGCATGAACAGTACCTTGCTTTTTACATTTTTAAGGCGCAATTATAATAGACGGACGAAAACTGAAATTTTTTTGAAACGAACCGATCCCTTCTGACCTATCAATTTCTTTAGAAGCACATAATAAAAGTAACTGAGCGGAAGTAACTGCCTGTGCTTTCGCATACAAAAACTGACTGTCTAATTTACGGGCGTGCGGTGCGAATCGGACCGCTGTTTTCGGACGATAGCAAAAGTTTACGAAACTGCACCGAACGGAACACAATTCGTATTGTATTGGCTACGTATCGTAAACGCACTGCTCCGACTATTAGAGATGTTAAACACTTGTTAACATAATTTCGACGCAATATTTGAAGTGTTTCTTTAGAAGAAGTTCTCAGTGCATTTTATAGTAGTTATATCACGAAATTCCTCAAAATTAAGTCAAACATGGGTACAGGATGTATTATAATATGGTTATTGGCTGCAGTTTTGCACGACAGTGACACTTAAATGAAAAGTATTTTATCCAGTTAAAAGAACAATAAAAATGGAAGGAAGAATATAACAATTCCGACTTAACTAAAATCTTGATGTTTTCATTAACCAATTAAACAAAAAAGATTGACACAAAAGAATAAAACAACAACAATTATGTGCTGGGAGCGAGTTAAGTTGCGCGATTGTATAACTCAAAACAATCGTTGAAGCTCATTGTTATATGTTTCAATATAGTTCCATTCATCAATGACAAAGAATGCGATGGGACCAGGTAGGCTGAGATTGAGGAAGGGGATCGACGTCCACAGCCGTGAGGATGCTTTCACAATGATTTGAGTCGAGTCTGTGATAGACTCCACATTTTGTTCTTCTCTATTGCAGACCAAGTTTTATAGATCTTCCAAAAAGACATTAAAGTTCTGTTGATCTTTCAAGCTCCTCCGTGAAACATTTTATTCCCGACTTTCCTGAGACCCTAAATAGAAAGCCTGGACACGATTCTTTATAAACAACTTGTACTTTTCCATTAAAATACTCAACAACATTAAAACTTAATAAATGCCCCCGTTTTCGTTCATATTTACATAATGCGCATGAATTGGCAACACACTTAGTTTGGGTTTGACTTCCTTGAAGCACGACTTACTTTCGACTCGGATTGTCTGCCCAATTCTCCACAAATAAACTTTCCTACATTGATAAGTTTGTCCAAATCAATTCCTGTTTTGATGCCCATTCCATGAAGCATATAAATAACATCCTCGGTAGCTGCATTCCCGGATGCTCCCCTTGCATATGGACATCCGCCTAATCCTGATACTGAAGAGTCCACTATGGAAATACCTTCAATTCCAAAACAGAATCAAGAACAAAATTGATACTTTAATGACAAACACTTACCGTAGTCTAAGGACGTCAAGATATTTGGTAACGCCTGGCCATAGGTATCGTGACAATGAACAGCCAACTGTTCTACTGGTACAACTTTCACTACTTCATCGAGCATTTTTCGCATACTGCCAGGAGTTCCGACACCGATGGTGTCGCCCAAGGAGATTTCATAGCAACCCAAACTGTAAAGGTTTTCAACAAACCTTGCAACCGCTAGCGGATTGATAGCTCCTTCATAGGGGCATCCAACAACAGTTGACACGTAACCCCTCACCTTGACATCAGCTTTCTTAGCTGCCTCTAGAACCGGCCGAAATCGTTCAACACTTTCGGCCATACTGCAGTTGACATTCTTTCGAGAAAACGAATCGGAGGCTGCACCAAAAATGGCAACTTCTTCAGCTCCAGCTGCAAGAGCACTTTCAAAACCTTTAAGATTTGGTGTTAGCACTGGGTAGGAAATTCCGGGTCTCCGTTTAATTCCTCTGAAAACTTCCGAGTTGTCGCCCATTTGTGGTACCCACTTGGCACTGACGAAGCTTGTTACTTCTATGGTTTGAAGTCCGGTTTCGGACAGTTGGTCGATGAGGCTGATCTTTGTTGTTGCTGGGAGCATTGTTGATTCGTTTTGCAGTCCATCGCGGGGTCCGACTTCAACGATTCGAATTTCAGCTGGGACCGATGATGTTGCTCGCTAAAGGGGTCGAAAGTGATTATTGTTTAAGGGACAACAATGGTGGGATAGACTTACAACTGCGTAGGTTCTAGCGAGGATTTGCGGCAGAAAAAGATTTATTTTGCTGGCAATCATAGCTGTAGGGGATGGTTAGAACACAAGTTGATCGAGAACGGCGTAGATGACAGTTGATAGCCGACATAGAACATATGATCGAGGTTAATCATGCAGGGTGACCCAAAAGATTAGTACCTTTCGGTGTGATTCACTTCTGTTACATTTCAGAAATAATTCAAATTCGGACAGTTATTCTTTGAAAAATAAAATTCAAATTACTTCAACTGTTCGTTCAACTAGAAACTGAAAAAAAAATTAACAACTTAAATAAAACATCATCGGATGATGATGCGGTTGTCGGTGAACTTTTACTGAAGGCATTTAAAACAAAAAACTAACTGCAGAACTTCCTTGATGATGGAAGTGGACTTAAAGGGAAGAAGAAATAAACTTTTATAAATCTTTCTTAAGAAATTCTAAAATGCAGATTTCAGATTTGACGTTCGCTGTATTCCTTGTGTGAATAAATAATTATTTATTTCGTTCGGTTCAGAGCATGATTTCCTTGTTTACGCTCTGCTTAGAAATAAAAAAGGAAAACGCAAAGTGTCAAGTCAGAGTCTTCCGCAGACAAAACAAAAAATAGCGCTACGACTCACGGTCGCCGTGTCTATTTTTATATTTTTTTAAAACTTGGTTGTAAGTTGTAGGCCCATAGTATGGATAGCGAATCGAACGTTCGAAAAAGGGTAAAGATACGACGAACCCTGCCAATCTACGGTCGATTATTTTGCTTCCGAATATTAGCAAGTTCCTTGAAAAAGTTGCCAATATAGCCCTGTTGAAGTGGGTAGACGACAGTTACATTATTTCGGACAACAAGTTTGGTTTCAGGGCGGGGCATGACACTATTCATGCTGCGTTGAAATTGGTTTCCGACATTCAGTGCAATAAATGCAAGAACCAATGCACGGGTGCTTGTCTTGTTGATTTTGAGAAAGCTTTCGATACCCCAGTGTTAAAGGGACTTTTCTACAAGTTGACCAGGCGGGGGATCAGGTACTTGTCTTGCTGGGACCAAGAGGGCAGTCAACTTGAATCCAGAGTGAAGGTCATATGCTACGTAGCTCTTATGAGGCCGATTATTGCTTATGTATGTCTATTGTGGTAAAATTCTCCGGTTGTTCCGAACTCCTGAATTCATCTATATAAAATACTATCCCAACAAGGTCCTTAGCGATGAGGGTCAGTTTTATTTTAAGAAAAGCGTCAAATCTGACGACTCTTTGGCAAAAATCAGGGATAAATGCGGTGTCAAGGCAAGTCTTACAACTATGCGTCGAGCAAGGTGCAACGTACAGCTTGTCTGTGTATCAGCGGAGCACTCCGATCGACCCCCTCCGCTGCACTGGACATCTTACTGCATCTGACACCCCTGGATATTTTCAGAGCAGGCACGTGGCTGCCAGTTCCGCTATCCGCCTAAAAGTCACCTCACAGTGGATCAATAGGAATATTGGCCACTCTATCAATATGGACTCACTTGGGTCCCTACCAAGAAACCTTGACTACACCATACACTCCAACTACAGTTCGAAAATAATTTCCAAATCCCTATCCCCACCAGATCATTCTGGGAGGATGCTGATTGCACGGAAGATAAATCGATCCACTTTTACACCGACGGATCAAAAACTAGCGATGGGGTAGGTGGGGGTGTTTTCTCAGAAAGACTAAATATCAGCCTCTCTTTCCGTCTTCCTGATTATTGTAGCGTGTTACAGGCGGAAATCATGGCGATTGAGGAGGTATTGTCCTGGCTGAACAGAAATGTGATATCCGCTAAGGAAATCCGCATATTCTCGGATAGTTAAGCCGCGCTAAAGTGCCTGGATTCAGTCTCTCCAAACTCCATCGTAGCCTTAGACTGCCGTTCATCTCTTGAGGAGATGGCAGAGCAGTTCAATATCCACCTCTTTTGGGTGCCGGGGCACAGAGACATCCCAGGGAATTGTAGAGCAGACGAACTCGCCAAAAATGGAACCGCATTACCTCTTCTACTGAGAAAGGTTTTCTAGGTATGCCTATCGCTACTTGCAAACTTATATTCAAGCTATCCGCAGTCGAGAGTAGAAACCTCAGGTGGACAGGTAGTGATACTTTTCTAGCGACTAAGCAAATCTGGCCAAAGCTGGATCTGCGATGCTCCTTGAGTTTGATCTCACTTAACCGACTGCACATTGGCTCTACCATAGGTGTCATCATAGGACACTGTCTAATAGGCAAGCACGTATCAAGGCTTGGCGTCTATTCAAATGACTTCTGCAGAAGTTGCAGGGATGAGGAGGAGGAGGAGACTACACTGCATCTCCTCTGCACATATCCTGCACTCTCCCATAAAAGAAATCTCTATCTAGGAGCCTTCTTCCTCGATGAACGCAGTGACTTAGCTAACACAGATGTTAGAAGTCTATCTCGCTTCATTAGAAGCTCGAAATGGTTTTAGCGAGTAGTGGTCGAATCTCCCGATCCATGTGGCATCACAACGGACCTCATTAGTCTAAGTGTGTTGGCTTTCAGCTAACAGCCACTTTAATCTAACCTAGCCATGCGTCGTGTTATTTCGAAAACTAAACATCTAAAAAGACTGAAAATCAGGAAGAAGCCACCTCTCAACTCGGTTCGAAAAGAGCAACGCCTCAGTTTTTGTCGCGCACATGTGACCTGGACTTCGGAGTGGCATAGAGTAGTCTTCTCCGATGAAAAAAAAATAATTTGGAAGGCCCCCATGGCTACTATTTCCATGACCTCCGCATAGAAAGGGCTTGGAAGAACTATTTAAAAAGTCTCTGCCATTCAGATCTTGAACTATATTTCACTTTGTTCAATAAATTCAAATCTTTATCCTGCAACTTATATATTGACTATATAAGTAAAATGGAATGCTCTTTAAAATTGAACCCCAAACTTTTCTGAGGTTTTGTCAATTCTAAGAAAAAAACCGATGGTTATCCATCGAAGCTTACTTACAATAGTTCTACAACTGCTGATTCGCTAGATGCAAGCAATATGTTTGCAGATCATTTCAGTAAGTCATTTAGGGAGACCGCTCTTCACATTGATGATCAATATTTTAGTTATCTAACTAGCTGTTCCCAAATAAGTTTTAGTAGTATCTCATTCGATTTGGAAACAATTTTAAAATGTATTTCTTCTCTGAAGAATGACTATTCATCAGATCCTGATGGCATTGCACCGATTGTTCTTAAAAAATGCAGTCATGCAATTGCCCCATATCTTAAGTATCTGTTTGAATTGTCCATTAGTACAGGTAAACTCCCTAATCTATGTATCACACCTGTATTTAAAAAAGGCGAACGTGGTGATGTCACTAATTATAGGCCCATTTCAAAGCTTTCGTGTATCCCAAAGCTTTTTGAACAAATTGTTTTGTGAAAAGTTAATATTTCTTTGTCGCAATATAATTTGTAATGAACAGCATGGATTTGTAAGAAACAGATCCACTATCACTAATCTATTAAGTTTCTTGCATGATTGTTCTTATGCCTTAGAGAATAAGGACGAAATGGATTGCATATACACTGACTTCTGGAAGGCTTTTGACCAGCTGTCGCATGAAATAATCGAATTTAAGCTCAGGGCTTTTGGTTTCCCACCATGTTTCATAAAATGTGTTAATTCATACCTTAGATCAAGTGTTTATCAAGTGAAATTTAGAGGATCGCTATCTGTACATATCTTTCACAGCTCAGTCCGGAGTTCCCCAAGGAAGTCACCTCGGAAGTCACCTCACCTTATTCGATTTGCACTTAGAGGACTTCCATGGGATGATCCATTTAACCTTCCTCCTTACAGTCAACGTATCAAGCTGCTTCAAATGTTACCCCTTTCTCAACGCAGGCTTAATAGCGATATCATTTTTTTTTACAGCAGCTTTTATCCGGTCAAATACATAGATGCACCTGACTTGCTGTCGTCTATTGGCTTTAATTTTCGTGATGGTGCCCATAATTTACGCGGTGTTGAATTATTGTTTAGCACCTATCATAGAACGAATTATGGGAGGCATGAGCCTATTAGTTAGTAAAATTAAGCTGAAAAATATTTTGCGTAATATTGCTTTAATCTCTTAAATTGTTTGCATGATTTGTGTCTGTGTTAGTATTTTATAGGTACATAATTAGCTATTGCATTTTTAATTGTTTTGTCCTTACTAACACCTGCACTAAATGATGAGCCTGTGAGAGCACTTTTTGTGCCGGCAATTTCTGCTCGTGATAGTTGCTTGCTTTAAGCACTCCACGACACAGAGCTGATAGTGCATTAAAAAAAAAAAAACACATTATTTGGACCGGCTGCATAGCAGAGTTGGAGGTGTGATGGTGTGGGGGGCCATTTCCTATTATGGAACCTGCCAACTACAATTTATGTCAATCACAATGAATGCGCTGTCTTAAAAGGCCTTTCCTTCATACCCTTTTTGGACCTCTGCCGTGGATATATCAACATGATAATGCGCCAATACATACAGCTCGGGTAGTTAAAACCTATATGCATAGCCAAAATGTGGAGCAATTAAGCTTGCCGCCCTATTCTCAGGATTTAAATATCATTGAAAATGTTTGGGGATGGTTGACAAGTCAAGTATACGGATCAGGACAACAATATTCGAGTATACTTGAACTAACCCAAGCCATCGAATTAGCTTGGAGCTCGACTTCACTGAATTATTTCTCTAATTTGTATACATCCCATCCAAGTCGGATGTGTGAAGTCTTGGAACAGAAGGGTGGCTTAACACACTATTAAAACTCTTTTTTTTTAATGTAAAATGGAGCCAATTATCTTAAATTTAAGTAATTTTTGTAATAAAAAGATCAGAAATCTCTAAAATGTTTTTTTTATTAAAGTGTCCTATTCAAGTGGCGCAAATTTTCGACCCCGCATTTTGCCGGTTTTTGGTTGATAATATTTTGTTAAAACTTAAAGCTTTAGCATTGAATCTTTCTTCTGATCAAATTATGTACAGCAATTAAATTAACTTTAATTTACAAAAAAAAAATTAAGTATCTAGCACGCTTGGTTTGGGAGCAATGAAGGATGGAAAACAGACGTAAGGGATGTCCTATTCAAGTGGCGAGGAGTGTACCAAATACCACCTCAAAAATTCAGTAAATGGGAAATGATCATTTTGGTCTTTCTGTGGAATAGGTACATTATTTTGGATTACCCTAGCTTATCTTTAAAAATCAGCCTGGTGGTGGTGGTCATATTAATTAATTGATTACCTATACGAGATACGTCGATCAGATTGTACGACAGCGTACATGAACATATTTGACAGATTAGTCAAATACTATGACTACTTTTTTTTTATATAATATGCTTACGCTAAAGGGGTTTTTCTGTAGGTAAAGTTACAGTACCCTTATAGTGCTAAGAACACAGCGCAAGCATTTGTGTTTAACAGCAAGCAGCACCTGGCAATAAAGTATTTCATTGTATGATTTTCGGTGTTACTTACTATTAGAAAGAATAGAAAGAAGTGTTTGGGTGCAGTTGTAGGGCTTTTCTCCACGGGTGGTGTCCAAATTGCTTAGGGAGATCTAGTTTCTATATATTCGACTAAAAGTAATGAACTTGGACCGGATTTGAACACACGACCTTTCACTACTACTGCACTGTTGCCCCCCGCAAATTGACATCATTTTAAAATTACTAAGTGAAAAAGATATATGTAGGTTTACAAAAAAAATCATTAAAACAGAATAAAAATAACGTAAGAAAAATCCATTTTTTAAAATACCCATAAAGCATTCTGTCTCATTGCAGCACATTTGGTGTTATATTCCTTGAAGCATATGAAACAGATAATCCTATTTCACGCTCTTATCTTACTAACTTACTTACTTAAGGGCTCCCGACCCGTGAAGAGTCTCTGAATGAGACACTGCAGCCGTCCATCCTCTGCGATCCCGGGCACGCTAGATCCAGTTCTCCAGAGCGTGCGCTCTGGCATCCGCGATGACTTGGTCTTTAAAACGGAGGTTCGGCGTTCCTTGCCTTCTCGATCTTCGACTCCTAGAAGATCCTCTTGATTGGAGCATTATTTTCCATTCGCTCAATTTGGCCGGCCAATGTAGTCGACGTGATTTAGCTTTTTGGACTACACCCACATCTTCGTACAGCTAATAGAGTTAGCGGTTGTATCTCTCCTTCATTCGCTAAACCAAAGGTATAATTCTCCGCCAGATCTCCACTAAGGTTTCATTCGTGGAGTTGATGTTTACTCTTAGGCAGATAAACTTTTCAACTACCTCGAAGTAATTGCTATCAACAGTGACGTTTTTTTCTAGGCGGTGGACAGATGTTTGTTTGTTTGTTGATAGCATGAACCTACTTGGTCTTGTCCTCATTTACTTCAAGACCAAGCAATTTCGGCCGTTCTTCAATCGCCGTAAAAGCCTCTAACACGGCACACTGGGAACAGCCGATGATGTCGATATCATCCACAACGGATCTATTGAAGATAGTGCCTTCCGTGTTACCTGCCCTTCGCACTATTTTCTCCAAAAGAAGATTGAAGAAGTCACATTACAACAACACTCCTATTACTAATTCCACTAATAAAATTACGATGGCTCGTAAATGGGAATGAGGTTATTTATGTATATTTTATAAAATTCTAATAACGAGCCCCCGGGGCTCGTCATTAGATATGGAATAGATATCCTTTCCTCTTTCCTTTAATCCCTTTAACGACCCTCCTCCTATTATCAATAAATATAGTAGGTATATTTTTGCAAAAAAAATATACAAAATACGAGGAATGTATATCATTTACCAGTTTAAACTATGCATATATAGGTATAGCTATATACTAAAAATAATCAAAATGTCCTTTCCCACTAGTTTCTACAATTGAGTTCCTTACGAAATTTACTAAACAATTTCAATTGTTTAACACTCGGGGTTGATGTAAGTTAGTTGAATGTTGAGAGCGGGCTGAAGATAAATTATTAAATATTATAATGCAAGCGCAGGACAGACAAGAAAATAAAAGGAATTCTTTCACAAAAGAACATTTTTGGCGGCTTGACAGGGGCTTAGCTATGTATGAAAATTCCTTCGGGGGGCTCGTTACTGGGTACTTTACCCTCAGGTACGAGTACCTACGACTTTGTTGTTCTCGTTTGTCTTTTCTCGACTGAAGTTATATGGATTTAGTAGATACAGAACAATAGAATACCTAAAAAGCCCAATGTCTCTTACAGACAGGGACAGCTACAACTACAACCTACCAAAATTCAATTCCGCTATCCGACCCGAACCCGATAGCTGTTCTGTGTATGTGTTCTGTCGCTATATCACAATCACAACACAATACAAGCACAACTCATAGGGGCTGCGCTCTGCGCACCGTTGGCAAAATATTTTAATTTCGTTACAAAAACAAATCACACCGCGATTTTTCATTTCTTTCATTATTCACACTCCCTTTCCATTGGAAATATACTGATATACTAGTGGTATTTGAACTGAAAGTTATCGCTTCTCGGCCTTATGGCTAAGATCAAAGTGTAGTATCTGTTCTTATCAGCTTAACATCTGATAGATCCCCCATCGGGGGACAACAAATGTTAAACTGATTTTTGGAATTAGACGAAGTGCTAGGGGCTTGCTCCACCTCTGCCGCGGGTTGGCCCGGTATTGCAGTACCGCCGGGATCGGCCCAAATAAATAGAATAATTATAAGCGCTTGTTGTGTGAATGTGTGCGCTAGCCGAATTTGACTGGTGACAAACTGACAACCCATTCCAATCAATCAATCAAATTGACAAAAGCCGTTTATGAAAAAAAACGATAGCTAATGGTAGAAGCACACACCACTTCAACGTTCAAGTTCAACGCCGCCTTCAACTTTGACAGGAGTGAGAACTTCAACGTTCGAAGTCGAGTCAAACGCAATGAAACTGCAACACTTCAGTGGCAAAGCAAAAAATTGTAAACAAGAATTATTTGCTTCACGATAAAATTACTTCAATAAAAACCAAATTGATTATTGGCACAATTATGGAAAAATTAATGCTAATAATTATGGCATTTTTGTCATATTGTAATGTCGTTTCTGTGCTAATTGGTGGCACAAAAAAAAAGAAGAATTTGGACTCGGGAAATATTCGACGCAAATATTCGCTGTTATAAAGGAAAGAGATCCGCAGCAGTTCCACAAAGCTTGCAGAATGGGAGTAAGCCAATTCGAGTTGTTGTCAACGTTGCTTAAAGAAAGACTTACTCACTATTCTGCAAGAACCCCGCCCGATTGAATCAGATTGTCGCCTTGTTTTAACCCTTGTGTGAGTTCCTTTTGGCAATACAAAATGATATGTTGGACATATATTTCTTAGTTTCTTGGCACAGGGTTCTTCTTGGCAAACATTATCGTGGGCATTCCGTTTAGGAGTATCAACGGTTCGCAACATAATTCTGGAAACGTGTACTGCTATTTGGGAAGAGCTACATTCAATTTACTTGGCACCACCCTCTGAAAATGAATGGAAGAAGGTAGCAGTCGACATTTTCAACACCACAGGTATACCAAACTGTGCAAGTGCCATTGATGGTAAGCACATCAGACTCAAATGTCCTCCGCATGGAGGATCTCTATACTACAACTATAAAAGCTACCATAGCATCATTTTATTGGCTGCATGTGACAGTAATTATTGTTTTACTGCTGTGGACATTGGCGCTTTTGGTAGTCAGAGTGATGGTGGAGTCCTGCAGGCAAGCGCATTTGGGAGCAAAATTTCAAATGAAGAAATTAATCTCCCACCTGATGAGAACCTGCCCAACTCGGATTTGAAGTTTCCGTATTATTTCATCGGTGATGCAGCTTTTCCATTGAGAAACAACATAAGGCCATATTCACGAAAGCATTTAAAAAATGATGAAGACATTTTTAATAAACGCTTTTCATCTGCGCGGGTAAAAATAGAAAACACCTTCGGCATAATGACAGCCAAGTGGAGGGTATTAGTAAACACATTAAATTGCTTCCCCCAAAACGCTGAAAAAATAGTCAAAGCTGTGGTGGTTCTTCACAATTTTGCAAAAATGAACGACCCTAACTATTGCCCAGATAATTATGTGGACCATCGTGAAGGAGAAGAAGAAGTCAGAGGTTTATGGCGGAAAGAAAAATTGTACATTCCACAATGCAAGCTGTTTACGAGGTTCAATGCACCTCGTTCTGTTTTCGGTTTGAGAAACACTTTAAAGGAGTACATCTGCCATCAAAGGCCCCAATAGATTACACAATTATCAATTATTATTATCATTATATTATGTTTAAACAATAAAAATATCATTTCAATTCATTGGATTTATCACTTTATTGTTTTTTTTAAACAAAAATAAACAAAACAAAAATAGTTCTACCTTCAAGATATAAAATAACAAAAAAAACCCAGCACATTACAAATACTACAGAATAGTAGACTTTGCATTTTAAAACTAAAAAAAACACAACAAAAGCAGTCTTCATTCAAAAAAAAATCACAAACACAGTCTTATTTGTTTAAAATCTCCTCCTGGACTAAGTTCAGCACAGCTGTTTTAATTTTTGATGTTGTCTGCGGAGATAGCATTGCTTCATCAATTGATGAAGCTTTTGAAGAAAAAAAAGTTGGTTGGCAGAAGTGGATTGGAAGGAAGTTTTGGCTATTTGTAGTACTTTGGACATCTCCTTCTGGGCCTTTTGCAATTCTTCCGCGAGGTCGATATGTTGCTTCTGGCTTCTGTTCGCTTACAGACGCGGAGTTTTTCTGTTTGAAGTAGAGAGTGACGGAGTATTTATAGTTGAGGAGGAGAGTTGTGCATTTGGTTCTGGGGATTGATCCGGTTGATTGAGCCGGTGATAGTCCCCCTGGTTTGTGTTGACATCACTGGAATCTCCTTGGGTTTGATCGACAAGAACTTCTGGACGCAAATTTTTATCTGGTTCCCAACTAAAGCAATTTGCTTCGTAGTTTCCAGACGTTCTGTAATTTAAAATGAAATTGTAGGTAGATTTAAATGATAGTCAAGTACTTACGTGGAATTTGTTGTGGGAATGTCACTCAAAAACCGCATACACTGCATAAACCTCCATTCCTTTTTTGGTGAGGATGCACCACTTCCACTTGGGAAAAATGATTTTTTCTTCTCCCGAAGGTATCTGTCCCTCAATGAGGCCCATCTTTGCTTTGCGCGATCTACTAAAAAATTGAAAAAAGAGCACTCACTTACAAATCATTGACAATTGGATTACTGAATTAACTTACGTGGAATACCTAGAGTTCGTCAGCAATTTCCTTCCACATTTTTTGTTTCGCGTCTATATTTTTATACGATCGCCGCCTTTTGTCGTATAAAAAAGGATTTTTTCGTACTTCCTCAACCAAACGTTCTTCCATCGCAAACCAAATAGGTTATTAAAAACAAAATATTGACAACTGAACGTCTAACAAGTTTGAGGGTTGGGAAAACTGAAAACATCGCCGTAAGGTTGGTAGGATTTGCACTTTAACTTTGAATTTAGGATTTAGGTCTAATGTTGAAGGTGAAGTTGAGGTTGAATTGCTAATGTGTTCCATCCCATTAAAAAGTATTGGTTCTAAAACGTGCGACGTGATTGTCAAAGTTGAAGGCGGCGTTGAAGTGTTGATGTGTTTCTACCATAAAGCGTAACGACCAGGGTTGTTAGGTTGTGACTCTTTACTGCAATTGCAGTAGATCTACTGCTTTTTTTTCGAAAAATAAATCTACTGCCTTTAAATAAAATCTACTGCACTTTTGGTCTTACAAAACACTGTCTACATATGCAATTCCTACTACTAAAAAGCAAAATGCAGAAAAAAACCTACAATATGTGGAAGCAGGTCAAAAGGATAGGATGTGTTTTAATTTTAACGCTTATGGTACACAGTATGTTTTGACTGTAGGACGAATGATTGTGGGTTTTTTCATAAATGCTTTTTTAGTAGCATATCGACTTGATCCTTGTTGTGTGTATCTTTTAACTTCGTGCAGTGCCCTGCTTTGCTTTCTTAAAATGGTTTATGGCTGGTTTTGTCTGATCTTCTTTGCTTTGATTTTGCTAAAAATAATGCAATCCGGTGTTCGCCCTAGTTACAATAAAAATGATTTGAATCATTATTTGATAGTTTTTATGGTTGTTGGTCACACTGGTTTTGCAATAAGGTTGGGAAGGGCGGTGCTTACGTTTTTTCATAATGTATTTTTAAAGGCGTATTGAGTTAAATTCTTGTCAGTCTTGCGGAACAAGTGAACAAAACGCAATACTGTTAGTTCTCGGAGCAAACATATAAGAGCGCAAGTGTTTTTTCAAAGATAAAGTTCAACTGTTTTTATTATTTTTAAAAATATTATAAGAACAAATGGCAAACATACTTTAAAGTGTTTGGCCTTCGGTCGAGAGGAAAAACAAATTGTCTGGAAAATATCTTTGAGGTATTACGCAACCGAGGAGGAAATAACAAGTAACTGACTCCATTTCAATTTATTTGTTCATTTTAAAGATCATTTTCAGCAAAGTACACGGAGGATATAACCCATGGAAACTGCGAGCCTACTGTGAATTTAGATCTTGCCGACGTTAAAATGCAGTTACAATCACGACAAAAGAAGGACAATGTGAAAATCATTTTCAAAACCGAATCTGACTGTAAAACTGTTGATTTAAGAAAAATGTCATAAACACAAGTGTGAGCTGAAATTAAGTCAGAAACCTAGTGTTTTCTCCATATTCACAGATTTCAAAGAAACTCATCTCAAGAGTTTTTAGATGCGATAGAGCCCCTGGAGCAACAATTTATTTCTCGTTTTCACAACTTGTACTTTTGTAATAATTTTGAAATGAAAATGAATAATATATTAAAGAATGAATTTGATTACTTTTGCCGTAAAATCAAAACAAAAGAATTATTAGAAATTAGAAAAAAAATTATGACTCATATGAATATACCTATATGAATTTTTGTTTTTGTCTGTTTTTGTTATGTCTTAAAGAAAAATTAAAGTTATTTAAAAATAATAATTTTAAAAATAATATAAATACATTATTTACGTGTATATATATGTTATGTCTTGCTTATATTTTGAAAATATAAAAATCTACTGCGAAACAGTTGAATCTACTGCGTTTTTTTTTTGAAATCTACAACACCTAAGGAAATTTCAACTTTGATCAACTATAACATTTTTATTTCGGAAGTTATTGGAATCTGTTATTTGTTATACACCAGAGTATAAAATATTAAGTTTCACGTTTATTGACTACTAATAAAGATTATAATTGAAAATATGTTTAAAATGTCAATTTAAAAACATAGGGGCGGGCTACAGTCCGCTTGGGCGAACTGTTGGATACCCTATTCTTATTCCTATCCCTCATAAGTGAGCGTGACAAAAATCTAAGTATGGTTGAATTGTTAAGAACGCTGTACATATTCTGTTATATAACATTTAAATGATTTTATCAAACAAAAACGAAGCTTTTGTAAAAAAAAACGTTCCCTAGCTCAAACTTTGGTTTTTCAATAAAATTATTTTATTTAATTGTCGGCGTGCCAGTAAGCAGATTTAAAAAAAATTAACACATGAGCATAGAGGACCCCTAGAGAGTATATATTATAAATTTCAGCTCCCTAGCTCAAACTTTGGATTTTCAAAAAAAGTTTTTTTTGTAAATTGTGGGCGTGTCAGTAGGCGGATTTTGAAAATATTTACACATGAGCAAAAAGGGCCCCCTAGAGAGTATATATTATAAATTTCAGCTCCCTAGCTCAAATTTTGGTTTTTCAATAAAATTGTTTTATTTTTTTGTGGGCGTGTCAGTGGGAGGATTTTGAAAATTTTATATTCCGAGCAGTTTTGCCGCTCGTCTCTTGAGGAGATGGCAGAGCAGTTCAAATTTCACCTCTTTTGGGTGCCAGGGCACAGAGACATCCCAGGGAACTGTAGGGCAGACGAACTCGCCAAAAAAGAAACAGCATTACCTCTTCTACCTGATAAAGGTTTCTTAGGTATGCCCATCGCTACTTGTAAACTCATGCTTAAGCTAGCCGCAGTCGAGAGTACAAACCTCAGGTGGACAGGTAGTGATACGTGTCTAGCGACCAAGCATATCTGGCCAAAGCTGGACCTGCGACGCTCTCTGAGTTTGATCTCACTTAACCGACTGCATATTAGCTCTGTCATAGGTGCCATCACAGGGCACTGTCTAATAGGCAAGCACGCATCAAGGCTTGGCGTCTATTCTAACGACTTCTGCAGAAGTTGCAGGGATGAGGAGGAGGAGGAGACTACACTTCATCTCCTCTGCACATGTCCTGCACTCTCCCATAAAAGAAATCTCTATTTGGGAGCCTTCTTCCTTAATGAACTCAGTGACTTGGCTAACTCAGATGTTAGAAGTCTATCACGCTTCATTAGAAGCTCCAAATGGTTTTAGCGGGTAGTGGTAGATACTCCCGATCCTAGTGGCATCACAATGGACCTCTTTGGTCTAAGTGTGTTAGCTTTCGGCTAACAGCCACCTCAACCTAACCTAACCTAGGGGTCATAGATCATATATAAAAAATTTCAGCTTTCTAGCTCAAAATTCGATTTTTTACAAAATTTTGTTTTTTTGAGTTTGTGGGCGTGTCTGTGGGCGGATTTCAAAAATTCGTAAACTTGATTATTTCGGGACCCTAGAGAGTATATAGTTAAAATTTCATCTGTAGGCCCAGTTTAAAGCCCTAATTTTTGCTGACGGACGGACGGGCGGACATGGCTAGATCGACATTACTATCGATGCTGATCATAAATATAGTAACTTTTAGGGGTCTACGGACAATATTAAGGTATGTTACAAACTATGCGTCAAAATTAATATACCCTTAGAATAGGGTATAAAAAACTACAATTATTGGCACCCTGATATAATTATTGGCACTCAAAAACTACAATTATTGGCACTCTTTAAAACAGATAAAACATGATGTTTTAATCAATCAAACCTTACAAGAAAAAAGTGGAAGATACGTGCAAGTGAGTAATTTTAAACATTTAATGTGGTATTCTCTTCGGCAGCCTGAGCATTTTATACCACATATATCGGATCCAACTAATTTGGTCATGAATTTGGTGCAGGAAAAACACATTTGGCCATTGCAAACAACGCTTTCTCCAATGTCTTCAGATTGATCTGAAAACAAGTTTTTGATATGGGTTCCGACTATTGGAGGACTCGAAGATCTAATATTTTCTTGGCTGATTTCATCGTAAATTTCAAAAACCATCCTTTTTTCCGTTAGAGCTTTCTATTGCAGCTAAAGCACCAGCTGTCATTGTGGATGTAATCATTCTTTTTTGGGGGATTATTTTGAGTTTGACGTTTTGGTGGTTTTTCCATTTTCTTATTTTCTATTAATTTTGTCAAGTTCCTTGGCTTGTTTTTTCTCCAATCGTGTAGCTTTTCTTTCTTCCTTTTTTTTCAATTTCCCTTTTCTCTTGTTTTTTCTTCGTTTCTTCCTCAATCCATAGGCGTTCGTAATAACAAAGCTTTTATTATTTTTCTGGGTTTTAGTACCATTTCGAAGCGGTGTTTCTGGTCAGTTCAAAATGGCATTCACATCTGAGAAAGCAGTATTCACTTATGTTTATGGAAAAATCTGAAATTTGATCTGTCTGTGCAGATGTGTTAGCAAAAATGTTTTTTTTTCGTCCGATTTGCTTAAACTCATTTGATTTGAAAAATGTGTAAAGTTCATGCAATTTTAAAAAATCATCGATACAATCGCTTTCTGAACTGGAGTATTTCTCAAGTTGTTCTATTTTCTGCGAACCAACTGTGTCACAAAATACTTCGAAAGCATCTTTATTTGATTTTATTAGTGTCCGGTGTTGGTATGTCGATTCCATCTACCAAGACATTTGGAAAAATTAATGGCATTTTTGTCCCATGGGAATAGATCGCAAGTTTTGAAACCATTTACGATAGTTTTTGGAGAAACGCTCTTGTCTACAACTTCCTTCAATAACGGAGCGAATATTTCTTTTGTTAGGTTTAACCCCGGGTTCTTTCGCCGCCAATCCGTGACTGCATTGTTCCACGCATTTTTTAATGGTTTAAAAGCTGCAACATCAGCTTGTTGTAGAATTCGGGTAGAATGGGGATACAGTGCTATCAAAATGATGCCCAGTTGAACACATAACTGGCTCACCTGGAGTGTGAGATGGGTACTATGTCCATCAACGAAAAATGGATCTGGAATAGTCTTACGAAAGTCGTCCTTCAAGCTTTTATATGGGTATATGATCATCGGAGGACACATAACTCCTAAAGCAGAAAACGAAAACATGACCGTCAAATTTGCCTTAGCCTGTCCTCTTTCAACCTCATATATATTTTTCGCTCCTTTTGCAGCAGGACATATTTTGCTTTAGGGCAAAGGAAAAAATTTGTTTCGTCACCATTGAATACTCGACTTGGATCTTTAAGTATTGCACGCGAATTATTTTCAACCAAATACCTTTCTATGGAATCAAACCACCCAAATATATCCGTAACAGCTATATCAGCACTAGCCGACGACACAGGATCAACTGTCCGAAACGTCAAACTCCGATTTCGATTTAAAAACGATTTAAACCAACCCTTTCCTGGAATCCCGTCAATACCAAATGGATGTTCCCTCTGATTTTGTTGCAAAAAATCTTGAAGAGCATACAGGACGTCCTCTTTTCGCTTGGGGAATCCTTTTCGCAGACACACTTTCACCCATTCTACGATTACAAACTCTTCCTCATCTGTCAAAACTGTGGACGGGCCTGGACGTCACACTGGTTTTGCAATAAGGTTGGGAAGGGCGGTGCTTACGTTTTTTCATAATGTATTTTTAAAGGCGTATTGAGTTAAATTCTTGTCAGTCTTGCGGAACAAGTCAACAAAACGCAATACTGTTAGTTATCGGAGCAAACATATAAGAGCGCAAGTGTTTTTTCAAAGATAAAGTTCAACTGTTTTTTTAATTTAAAAATATTATAAGAACAAATGGCAAACATACTTTAAAGTGTTTGGCCTTCGGTCGAGAGGAAAAACAAATTGTCTGGAAAATATCTTTGAGGTATTACGCAACCGAGGAGGAAATAACAAGTAACTGACTCCATTTCAATTTATTTGTTCATTTTAAAGATCATTTTCAGCAAAGTACACGGAGGATATAACCCATGGAAACTGCGAGCCTACTGTGAATTTAGATCTTGCCGACGTTAAAATGCAGTTACAATCACGACAAAAGAAGGACAATGTGAAAATCATTTTCAAAACCGAATCTGACTGTAAAACTGTTGATTTAAGAAAAATGTCATAAACACAAGTGTGAGCTGAAATTAAGTCAGAAACCTAGTGTTTTCTCCATATTCACAGATTTCAAAGAAACTCATCTCAAGAGTTTTTAGATGCGATAGAGCCCCTGGAGCAACAATTTATTTCTCGTTTTCACAACTTGTACTTTTGTAATAATTTTGAAATGAAAATGAATAATATATTAAAGAATGAATTTGATTACTTTTGCTGTAAAATCAAAACAAAAGAATTATTAGAAATTAGAAAAAAAATTATGACTCATATGAATATACCTATATGAATTTTTGTTTTTGTCTGTTTTTGTTATGTCTTAAAGAAAAATTAAAGTTATTTAAAAATAATAATTTTAAAAATAATATAAATACATTATTTACGTGTATATATATGTTATGTCTTGCTTATATTTTGAAAATATAAAAATCTACTGCGAAACAGTTGAATCTACTGCGTTTTTTTTTTTTTGAAATCTACAACACCTAAGGAAATTTCAACTTTGATCAACTATAACATTTTTATTTCGGAAGTTATTGGAATCTGTTATTTGTTATACACCAGAGTATAAAATATTAAGTTTCACGTTTATTGACTACTTTTTTTTTTTTTTTTTTTAAGTTCTGGCTCGCCAAGGCGATTAAATATGGGGCACTTCGACCTAAAAAGATCTTTTGTGCCGTGTGGGCCAGAAAAATTTAGACTAGTAGAGTTTCCACTTTCCGTGTAAAGCGGACAATTCTACTAGTAGAAGAATTCTTTATGTCCTCAGGGCACATTTGTTCCCTGAAAAAGATCTTCTTTCTAATTCCGTTTAGGGCCGGACATTCACATAAAATGTGTTCAGCTGACTCGTCCTCTTCAAGACAGAGTCGGCACTCAGGAGAGTCTACTATTTTCATTTTGTGTAGATGATATCTTAAACCATGGTGGCCAGTAAGGTAACCTACTAAGTTTTTGATATCATGCCTGCTTAGGTTTAGGCATTTGCTGGCATTTTTATTGAAAGGCCGAACGGCTTGTTTGGTCTGTCTTAAACCTGGGATGCTTTCCCATAGATGGATACATTTTCTGTATTCCCAGCTTTTTATTGCTGCCGTTGCTGCTGATCTAGGAGTGCAGCAGAAGGGTTCGGGACCTATGAAGGGTGTTTCCGAACCTTTTCTGGCCAGTTCGTCGGCCTTTTCGTTACCTTCCACCCCGACATGACCCGGAACCCACCATAGCTTGGTCTTGTTTCTTGTTCCGACTGCCTGTAGGGTGTTGAAGCAGTACATGACTGATTTGGAGTCAATCGTATGCGAGCTAAGGGCGTTTATAGCTGCTTGACTATCCGTGAATATATGGATGGTTGCACCTTTTATACCAGATAAATTTATGTGGCTAGCGCATTCTTGAATGGCGTGGAGCTCTGCTTGAAATACGCTGGGACTTTTCCCATGGGTATCGTAAAGCGTTTGTTTGGTCCGTATATTCCTGCTCCTACCCCCGCTTCCATTTTAGAACTATCCGTATACCACTTTATGCCGTTGTGGCTGTTAGGTGGGTTATTACTAACCCATGCTTCTCTCTTGGGAATCTCCGTGGAAAACCGCTTATTGAAGCATAGTGTTTTATGGATGCGGTCTGTGACCGCGCAGTTCATGTTGAGTTCTGGCAGTTCATCAAGAAGGGTCTTAAGTTCCGGATGATCGTTAAGACTTATCTCGTTTAACTGTATTTGACTTATTGCACCGCGGATCGCCACTTTTTGAATGTATATGTGGAGAGGTGTAATACCTGTTATTGCCTCTATGGCAGCCGTTGGACAGGTTCGCATGGCTCCGGAGATACCAAGGCACGCAAGCCGTTGTACCTTTTTGAGCTTCTCTTTTGCGACCTTTTGTGTGGATTTTGTCCACCATACAATGGAGGCGTATGTTATAATGGGTCTTATCATCACTGTGTAGATCCAGTGGACAATCTTTGGAGAGATTCCCCAGGTTCTGCCATATGTGCGTCGACAGGCCCATAAAGCTCTGTTAGCTTTAGTGATTTTGTTATTGATGTGAGAGTTCCAGTTTAGTCTTTTGTCCAGGATTACTCCAAGATATTTGACTTCGTCGGAATACTCAATGGTCGTGCCATTTAGTGAAATCTGAGCTAAGCTGAGATTTCTTTTTTTTGTGAAAGGAACTATGATAGCTTTACTGGGGTTTATGGAGAGATTTTCCTTGACGCACCAGTCTATAGATATCTTAAGGGCGTTTTGCATACGTGAAGTAACTACGTTTGATTCTTTGCCCCTAAAACTAATGATGACCAAATCATTGGCATACCCTATTATGTCGTAGCCTAAATTACTTAATTTTTGAAGTAGGTCATCTATGACCAAAGACCACAGGAGGGGTGATAAAACTCCTCCTTGCGGACAGCCTTTTATAGCTGAAACTGATACTGAAGTCTGTCCTGACGAAGCAGTGATTTTCCGACTTTCGAGCATCGCTTTTATCCAGTTTATGGTGGGAAAGTCTACCTTTCGTTGAATTAAAGCGTTTGATATTGAATCATAACCGGTGTTATCAAAAGCACCCTCTATGTCAAGAAAAGCGCATAGTGCAATTTCTTTGCAACGGTAGGCGTTGTTTATGTGATTTGTTAGTTTTAACAGGGCGCCTTCCGTTGATTTGCCTTTTTGATACGCATATTGACAGGGGTGTAGAGGCATGCTAAAAGTTACGCATTCTCTGATATGAACGTCAATTATTCTTTCCATTGTTTTCAGGAAAAACGATGTCAGGCTTATGGGACGATAGGATTTAGGTAGTTCACTAGGTTTGTTACCTGGTTTGGGGATAAATACTACATTGACCTCCCGCCAATTGCGTGGTATGTAGCCCCAGTTGAAACTGAACCTAAATAAGGCAATCATGTTAGGTAGGAAGAATTCCATACCCTTTTGAATGAGGGCTGGAAAAATTCCGTCACTTCCTGGTGCCTTGAATGGTTTAAATGAGTTTATGGCCCATTTTACCTTATCTGGACTAAATAATTTACCAGATAAACTATTATTTCTGCTGAGGTTAGTTGGATATGAAACCTCAGTAGTGTGATCAGTTGTGTGATCGACAATTAGGGAACCAGGGAAGTGAACTTGCAGCAAGGTTATGAGAGTTTCGTCCCGGTCGCTTGTGATTGTTCCATCAGGTTTGATGAGCAATCCCATGCAGTTTGAAGGATCTGTTGAAAGCGCTCTCTGGAGCCGCGCCACTGCTGGGAGTTTTTCCAGCTTTTCGCAGTTTGCGCGCCATGAGGCCCTTTTAGATCTTCGCAACTCTTGGTTGTATTTGGTTAACATGGATCGATATTGATCCCATACGCCGGTGCGTTTCGATTTATTGAATTGTTTTCTCACCTTCTTGCGGATAGTTTCCAGGTTTTCATTCCACCATGGTACGCTTCTTTTTACCACGGTGCGCTTTACCTTACAACTATTCCTAAAGGATGAGATAATGATGTCGTTAAGCTGACATTGTGCAGCGTCCGCATCACTCGGTGTTAGTGGTGAATCTGGTAGCAGATCAGTTCTGATTGCCAGATTTTCACTATAGGTTCTCCAGTTAGTTAATTTATTATTGTATTTGACCGGCGCGCACTCGGTGTTGCATCGCAGCCTGAACATAATATGCATATGATCAGACAGAGAAGCTTCATCAGACACGTGCCAGTCCTCTACAATGTTTTGTATAAAAGGAGACGAGAGAGTAAGGTCTAAAACTTCTTCTCGTATACTGTTCCTAAAAGTGGGCTTATCACCCTTATTTAGAATAACTAGGTCTTTACTATATAGGTAATCTAAAAGTAACTCACCTCTTTTGTTTGTGTCTCGGCTGCCCCAAATCTGGTGATGTGCATTCGCGTCGCAACCGATAACAAGATGTACTTGCTGAGTTTGGCAGTACTGGACAAGTTCCTGTACTGGTGTAGGTGGTACCTCCTCTATGTCCCCAGCAAAATACGCCGATGCGCATACAAACTTGTGTATCACATGGTCATTGTGGCGTTCAATTAAAACGGCCACCAGGTCCCTAGTATTGAAACCTGGAATGAGAGAGAATTTTATATCTTTCGCAATGGAAAGAGCTGCCCTAGGTCTGAAATTACCTTTGGCAAAAATTAGCTCTCTATTTCTGCTGTTAAGACCAAAGATCTTACCTGTAGTTGCCCATGGTTCCTGGATTAAACCAAGAGCGACGTTCCTTTCGGCACATCTTTGGCTATAGGTGTCCGATGCACCTGTTACTATTCGCTTTTACTCCGACAATTTGTTGTAAACACAATTGTTATTAATATTTTAACTCAATTTATTGAAACACAATTGTTATTTATATTTTAACTCAATTTATTGAAACACAATTGTTATTAATATTTTAACTCAATTTATTGAAACACAATTGTTATTTATATTTTAACTCAATTTATTGAAACACAATTGTTATTTATATTTTAACTCAATTTATTGAAACACAATTGTTATTAATTTTTAACTCAATTTATTGAAGGCTTGTTCTATATTTTTATTGCCTTTAAATTTTTGTTGCAGTTGTAAACACAATTGTTATTAATATTTTGATGCTAATGCGCTCACGGGTGAAGATAGACTGTCTCATTTTAATTGTCTGCCCTGCCTACGAACATAATTTTGTCACCGTACGTCGGAGGTGATAGGTGATACCTTTGAGAACGCTAGCAGTGACCAGTTCACTCATGTAATTTGACTTAGGATAGATAAAAGGTAGACAGACCCACGTATGCGGGTAATTTGGATTATGATAGAGCGCGAGATATTTGGAATAAGACACGATACAAAATTATTGCATCGTGGGAAGATTTACGTAAGCAAAGAAATGTGCGATGTGAGAAGAAGAGATATGTGAATAAGATAGGATATAAAATTATTGCATAGTGGGAAGATTTGCGTCTGCAAAGAAATGTGCGATGTGAGAAGAAGAGATATGTGAATAAGATAGGATATAAAATTATTGCATAGTGGGAAGATTTGCTGGCAAAGAAATGTGCGATGTGAGAAGAAGAGATATGTGAATAAGATAGGATATAAAATTATTGCATAGTGGGAAGATTTGCGTCTGCAAAGAAATGTGCGATGTGAGAAGAAGAGATATGTGAATAAGATAGGATAGGTAATTAGGATACAATAGAGTCATATTTGCGTATGCAATGGTGATTTGAATTGTAGTAAAGGTAGGCATATTTATGTATGCAACAAATCCTTCACCCCTAATTAAAGAGTATTATTCTTTGGAGAGGAATAAGACTCGGAAAATGGTTATATTCGGTACCAGTTTGGAGGCAGAGCAGGACAATTTAACAAAGTTTTTTTTTTTTTTTTTTTTTTTTTTTTTTATATTTTTTATTTTTAACATATAGCAATTTATTAATTAGTAGTTAATTATATATATATTCTTTTCCTATTTAAATCTGTTTAAAGGTTTATATAAAATTATAATCATTATATAATTTTTTTTTTTTTTTTTTTTTTTTTTTTGTTTACAAAACAGTTGTAGGTACTATTTTATTTAATGCTACTTCTACAAAGATTTATTTTTAGTTTTCCTTTATTTTTAAATACTAGGTAGGTATGAATATATCCTTTATTTTTAAATACTATGTAGATATGAATATATATCATTTTTGTCTATAGTCTATACAATATTAAGTTAAGTGTTCTTAAATCTAATCAATACATTTAGGTGTTTACTACGCCACCATATGGTTGCTACATCATTTATATTATACTGTTTCATTAATCTCTTAAATAATACGACAATCATGCTTGAACATAAAAATGACATTTAAACATCTTGTATTGTTATCACTAAAACCAATTACATATAGATTATTATTATTTATTTATGTATGTATTATCATTTTTGTTAAAACTAGGTACATGATTATTTTTTTTTTTTTTTTTTTTTTTTAAACACTTATGTCCACAATTTGCAGAGATGCGGTCTTTGGAGCAGATTTAGTTTTAGGAAGAGATTTAGAGCGAACAAGTGTTTTTGGACTGGTGGTCGTCAGTTCTATAGTCACTGGGGTTTCCTTTTGTCTTGAATCGGAAACCATCGGTCTTGAGTGGTCAGTATCTGATACATTTTTGACAACTTGTTCTTGTGGTTTAGAAAGTTTCTGTTGTCTGTAGTTTTTCAGTAATTTCAAAAACAATTTTGTAAATGCGAAAAGTACAGCGCACGCTATTAAGGTACTAGTCAGTGATATAGATATTACGGGGAGAGAATGAGACGTCCGATTGGGGATATGAATGCTGTTCAATTTTGTTTTTATATCTTCGAGAGAGTGGGTACTTTTATATATGATCTCATTTGTATCTGGGCCTATTATAACTTGGGTGTGATTCACATTTGGAACATTGGAAGTGAGGGTAGTTAGGTTTAACTGAGAGAGTTCCGTACTAGCGGGGGGGAAATATTGTGGTTGTATAATATAGAGAGGGGGCCTCGAGTCACCCTGATAGTAGATTGTTTTGTCGAGAACTTCCACTTGACAAGGTTCGTTAATTGTTAGGATGCCTTGTCCAGTTAACTTAGGGGTTGATAATGACCTTGAGCAGACTATGTGAAGGACGGTAGGACTAATAACCGAATACAACCAAGTATTTGGTCTAGTCATTTTAATAAATGTGTCTTGAGAGGGAACTTGTACTCGATAATGACATTGGGTACTATCGTTCAGAGGGTTAAAAAATGCTTTGACAATGCACTCTTTTGTGGCTGTTGCGCGCGTTATTGGAATCTCTAGTTTCCCCACGTAAGTGGTTATGTTCAATCCACGGGTGATAGTTACAAACGATTTGATATCTCCGCTCTCGAATAGGAGAAACTCTTGGGATTCAGTTTGAGATGCTATATGGGAATACTTTACATCAGGTACTAGAGAATGTCCTGCTGAAAGGTGTACGGGGAAACAGATAATTTTAAAAAATTGCATCCGGGGTAATGCGAAAATTGGTAGAGTGATTTTCACTAATAGTTTTTCTTGTAATAGATGCGATTTTACTTCTGCCGTTTGGTATAACATTGGCAAACAGTTCTTGCAGATTGGGTTAGACTTTTGGTAAATAGTCGAAAAAGTGTTTGGGGAGATTAATAAAGGGTGTATTTGGTTATTGCTGGAAGCTAATATTATGTCTATTAAAGTGGTTTGGCGGGTTTCAATTTCGAGGACTTGTAGGAGGATACTTGTTACGATCTCCTGCCTCATCTGTACTTTGGCCAACTCATCGGTTAATTGCATGATTTCGTTTATCTTAAAACCAATTTGTTGCTGTCTATCCATTAAAGTTTTTAAAGGCGTTTGAATTTGTTTAAGTGTAGTGCTAACTACTGTTATTTGCTGTAGGTTCAATTCAGCTAGTTTCTTTTCATCGGTTTGTAGGTCCTCTAGTTTGCTGTAGATTTCCTCTTCATTTTCACTATCCATTGTGCCGAAAAGATAATGAAACGCGTTTCCGATGCCGTTGAAGAGTGACCTTGGCTGCCTGGATCTCGGGAGTAGTTCGTAGATTATTTTTGTCCGATTTTTAATAGTTTGCATCACCGCATGTATGTGCCGTTGCTGTAGTGAGCAATGGTCTTTGTTAGTGCTATTTTCGCTGATACACAACTGGCTGACAAGGTGTTCTGCATGTTCTGCCAGCCTTGTTTGATTTCCTAATTCGGATAGGTCTATTTCCGTGAGCACGGTCCAGGTGTTGTGGTAAACCCATAAATCGCCTAAGCCTTCGAATATTATTCCTGTTTTGTTGAGAGAATTCACCGTGTATGGTTGCTCGAAAGGTTGACCAGAGGGAAGCAGCATTGTTAAGAAAATAATCATGAGCTCCATAATGTACTGTAGGAAGATGGGAAAAGGAGAAGTCAGACAGTAAGACATAAAATGTGTCATGTGTTAGTTTCATTTTGCATTATTCATAGTAATGCTTAAGTCGATTGTTATGGATCACAATTTCTTTTCTACCAAATTTGATAGCTGTGTTTACGGGTCCTTTTATACTTGTCACTGGATAGGGCCCTCTCCATATGGGCGATAATTTCCCTTTTCGATTTTCGCTTTTGACGAGTATTTTATCTCCTACATGAAACGAGTGAGGCCTTATGGTTTTATCGAAATAGTTTTTCGACCTCTGTTTGCTTGCTAAAAGGTTGCGTCTGGCTATTGAATAGGATTTTTGCAGTCTATACCTTAGAAGATGGTAGTAACTTTCATGGTTATAGATGGGTTCGGGCTCTCTTTTTAAGTTAGATGGAATGTCAGGAGTGAAACCATATAAACATTCCATAGGCGTGAGTTTTGTGCTATCATGGAAGCTATTGTTGTAAACAAAGGTCGCTGTTCGTAAGAACTGATCCCAAGACTTGGGATTTTCATCAGTTATGCTGCGCAGATACTCCACTATTGGTCGGTGTGCTCGCTCAAGAGCACCATTGGACTGAGGGTGGTAAGCAGATGTCTGCAATTTTTTTATTTTAAGCAGTCTGCAGAGCCCTTTAAATATGCCACTGAGAAAATTTGTTCCCTGGTCCGTAACAATTCGTTTTGGAATACCGAATCGTGTAATTATATGGTCAAAAACCACTTGAGCCACAGTTTGAGCCTCTGCATTTGGCATGGCGTGGCAGTCAATAAATTTGGTTAGATTGTCTTGAAACGTTAGGATATATAAATTACCAGAGTCTGATTGTTCTAATGGGCCCACGATATCTAAATACACCTTATCGAAAGGTTTTTCTGCGATATCTGTGATCATCATTGGCATTCGTGTAAGAGGTGTTGCTTTCATGATCTGACATTTTTTACACCTTTTAATGTAATTTTTTATGTCTCTGAGCATGTGCCGCCACCAATACTTTTTCCGAATTCGTTTATATGTTTTTATCACCCCTTGGTGACCACCAAAAATCGAGTTGTGGTAGTCTTTAAGAATAGTTTGTATTTCCTCGGGACTAGTGATTATCTCTATGGGTTTTGTGCTTGTTTCTTGCAACTCCACTGCGCTCTGTATTAGGGATTCTTTAAGTTTTTCAGAATCGCTTGGTTTATCTGTAGATGCTGGCTCAGGAGATGGACTTTTCTTTTGTGATTGTAACCGCGTTACAGCATTACATACTGCTGTATTTACCGGTAGAATGTCGATGAACTTATTCGGTGGTTGGTGCACCTCGGCTTGTACCTTAAAAGGCTCTGTAGTTTCTTGTGTGATTGATTGAGATGCATTCAAATTCGCACAAGATTTGCACTCTGCAGATTCTGTAATGGTTGGCTGTGCTTTCTCGGCTTCGTACTCAGCATAGGTTAAGATCCTGTCTGTATCTGCACACCTTTTGGGTTGCCGTTCTTGTGCAGACTTGGCCACGTTACATTGGGGAATTCGACTAAGGGCATCAGCATTGGTATTGTATTTGCCTGGCTTGTATTCTATTTTGTAATCGAACTCCGACAATTTGTGATGAAATCGAACGAGGCGAGTGGTTGGGTCTTTTACGTTGAATACTCCCTTTAAAGGCTTATGATCTGTGTAGACAGTGAATTTGCGCCCTTGAAGGTAACATCTAAAATTTTTGGTAGCCCATACAATAGCTAATAGCTCTTTCTCAATAGTGGAGTAGTTACGCTCGGCTTTGTTTAAAGTGCGACTAGCATATGCAATGGGCTGATCTCTTCCTACGTCGCCCTGTGATAGTACCGCTCCGATCGCTTCGCTGCTCGCATCCGTCGTCAGATTAAAACGTTTAGCAAAATCGGGGTAGATCAGAAGAGGCGGTGAGACCAGCTGTGCCTTGATTTCTTGAAATGCTATTTGGCATTTCTCAGTCCAGGTGAACTTTACGTCCTTACGGAGTAAGTTTGTAAGAGGTCGGACTATTTTAGAAAATTGTGGAATAAATTTACGGTAGTAGTTGGCAAGTCCCAAAAAGGATTGGACCTGCCTAACTGTTCGTGGAGATGGAAAATTTTGAACAGTTGCAGTTGTGCTGGGATTTGGCAGTGCCCCTAATTCTGAACATACATGTCCCAAATAAACTACTTCCTTTTGTAGGAATCTGCACTTTTCCGGCTGCAGTTTTAAGCTATTTTTTCGTAATCTATCAAAAACCTTTTTTAGTTTATTGTTGTGATCCGTGAGGTTTTTCCCGTAAATCACTATGTCATCCAGATATACAAAGCATTCAATACCTTGTAACCCGGTAAGGACATAGTTCATCAAGCGTTGAAACGTAGCCGGAGCCCCTTTTAAACCGAAAGGCATACGTTTAAACTCATAGTGTCCATAGTTCGTGCTGAAAGCGGTTTTTGGTTGATCCTTTGGATCTACCATAACTTGGTGGTAGCCATTGGCTAGATCGAGCGTGGAGAAATACCGGGAGTAACCAAGTTGGTCAAGTATGTCCTCAATTCGAGGTAGGGGGTAAGCATCACCAATTGTGCAATCATTCAGTTTGCGAAAATCAACCACTACTCGCCATCTGATTTCACCATCCGGACCCGGCTTTTTAGGGACTACCAGGAGAGGTGAGTTCCAAGGACTTTTGCTAGGTTGGACTACGTTATCTTCCAACATCTCCTTTAACTGATCATTTATAGCTTGCCTCTTTGTCTGGGGCAGTCTATACATTCTTTGGTTTATTGGCGCCTGGTCCTGTAGCAATGGGATTTCATGTGTTACTGCGGTTGTGTATGAGAGGCGATCGCCTTTTAAATGAAAAATATCACAATACTCATTGCAGAGGTTTATTACTGCGTTCTTTTCTTCAGAATTAAGGTTTTTTCCAACAGTGAGCTCGTTTTTGAGTTTCTCTACACGTAAGTTTAGTTGGGGGTCGTCCGGAAACTCGTTGTCCGGGTACGTGTATTTTACGTGGTGATTTAACATGGTCGTCCCTGGAACATGTTCATTTTCGGTTTCCAGAGGGATTATTTTATAGTTTTGCGCTGGACTTAATAGTAACTTTAATTTCTGTATGGGTACTGTTTGGTCATTTGTATTGAGAGCACTTATTAAATATCTATTTTGGCCTGAAGGCAAGATACAATTGGAAAGGAAGATTCCATCGCATACCTTATCGGGTAAGCAGAGCATTTCTTCCGTTAATTCTAGAGGAACTGTTATAAACGTTTGTGACCGTTCAGGCAGGCTGAATGGTTTATCAAGTACAATATCAAAACTCTTAAATTGATCATAGGCGTTGTTTGCGTCCGTATTGTTTATTATGGCATAACAAGCATCCTTTGTCGAGGCTTCGCAGTCAACATTAGAAACGACACAGCTTTTGGATTGGGCGACTGTTGGCT
This sequence comes from Portevinia maculata, assembly GCA_949715645.1. Lineage (NCBI taxonomy): Eukaryota > Metazoa > Arthropoda > Insecta > Diptera > Syrphidae > Portevinia > Portevinia maculata. The sequence continues at coordinate 26,905,016 of OX454528.1, read as the reverse complement.
CCAATTTTGCTGTGTGTTGTCCCTTTTTGACTGCCCTTTTAGGACTTGAACTAAGATCTGAGTAATTTAGAGGTATTGTTAGCTCCTGTGGATTGGTTATCGTTCCGGGAAATCTCAGTTGATTGTTAGGACCATCCACGTTACAATGATTCGAAAGGAAGTCGTTTCCGAGTATTCCGTCGTCCGAAAACGTTGCCGTATTATCCAGTACTTGGAAGGAACATGGAATACTAGATTTAACCTTAAAATGCCCCTGACAAGCACCAATACTGTTTCCTTTTCCAAATGGTGTTTCTAAAGTACATGCCTTATCGGTGTCAATTTTCGTTCCTGACTTAAGTGAATTAATTTTTATTAAACTAACTTCGGAGCCAGTGTCCACGATTAGTTTCGCTTGACCTTTACGGCCTATGTCGAGGGGAAGAACTACCGTGGGGACACTGCACTTGGGCTTCCGAAGGTACCTTTGTGGGTTTTCTTTTATTTTTAATGTCGAGCCGGGGTTTTTGGGCTCGACTGCGAGGAGTTTCCCTGGTTTCCCGATTCCCATCTGGCTTTTTGTCTACATTCATTAAGTAAGTGGCCTAGCCGGCCACAAAAATCGCAAGTTGTTCTTACATTGTATACCCTACTGGAGTTTAAAGGTGCTGGGGTTGTCGGTTGGTTCCTGTGATGCATGGGAATGTTACCGCGATTTTCCGATTTTCGACAGTCTCTCACATCATGGTTGTAGGCTTTACAGGTGGTGCAGAAAGGGGTATTCTTCCTAGTGATACAATCGCTATAGGTGTGTCCCCTTTTGTGGCAAAAACTACAAATCAATCTAGTAGTTAAGAAATTCAGGGGTTTGCTATCTTTAAACCTAGTATTTTGCTTTTCGGGAATTAAACGATTTTGAATGGGTGTTTGTGGACTACCTTGGAAATAAGACTGCGTGAATTGTTGTGGGCCGTTGAGGAAATACGACGGCGGACCTTGCTGTGGGCTGTTTGGGAAATAAGACTGCGGACCTTGCTGTGGGTGGTGTGGGAAATAAGACGGCGAGGGGGTGACGTTGGGTTTACTTGTACCTGGATAATAAGGGGCAGGCGAATATGATTGTGGGTTCAGAACAGTTTGTTGCAGTCTCTCCATATCTAGGGCTTTCTGCACTAAATTTTCAATTGTTCCATCTCCTACCGTTAGAAGGTATTGACAGAGATGCGGGTTCGTAACTCCTGTTTTCAAGGAATTTTTGGCAAAATCTTCCAGCTGTGTTTTCACAGCAGGAGCTGCCATTGAACCATATTTGTGGTCCGCTGCCTCCTTGCAAAGCTGCAGCATCTGCTTTATTCTAGCCGTAAAAGCGATGAGAGTTTCTAAGGGGTACTGTCTCATTGTGATTAACTTATTTACCACTTCGTGGTAGGTTTCCCTTGGCAAGTACGTTCGATTGAGGAGCTGTTCGGCATCCTCGAAGGATGTTATTTGGTTAGATGCGACTAATAAATAAGCATCACCTCTCAGTCTCGTAGGAAAAATCTGCACAAACGCTGGGTGTTCTTCCTCAGATAGGCATTCAAGTACCTTCTTACAACAGCCCAGAAACGTCTGTAGATCTGTGCTCAATGATGGGCTGTGTTCGCCCGAAAATATAGGAACTAGCTGAGCAGTCAGTTTGGCTATTTTGCAATAATCGACTGACATTTTAAAATGGGTATGGGGTTTATTTTCGATGGTTTCCGATTCAAAGGTAAACTCCTGTTCGGATTCAGGAAAGGAAATGTTTAACCACTTTAAAGAAATTTCGCTATCCCTCGAATCACTTTCACTACTAATCCCACGTGTTAACTTATGTTCTACCGCGAGCGGGTGCGATTGACCGTGAAAATCTAACAGTTCCTTTTTGAAGTCTGCAGTCGCTTCTTTCAATTTGCGAATTTTACAGAGTCTTTGTTCTCTCGTTTTTTCTAATTCATTATTTAAGTGTTCGCACTGCAGGACTGTTAAATTTTCACTGTTTCGCGTTTTTTCTAATAGTAATCCTAAATAGTCACTTAAACTTACAGAATTATTGCTGCGTAACACCGTCCCGGATCGAAGTCTTCTCGGTGAAATAGGTGCTGGTTGCGGTGATTGTCCTCTTGAAGTTCCTGGTTGGGGTTGTCCTGCGGGATTCTGGCTAGGAGTTGAGTCCTCTCTCGGTGGTGTAGAGGTCATCTACCTCAGTATACCCTCGAAACCAGACTCAGTTCCGAGATTAAGGGTAAAGAAGTCTTGCCCAGTATAAGGTTTTGGTAGTTAAGGCTTTTCAAGCTATTACCAGTTTAAAACTGTTGCTTCCTTAATCCTACCGGCTGCGCCAATTTTTGTTACTCTTCGCTTTTACTCCGACAATTTGTTGTAAACACAATTGTTATTAATATTTTAACTCAATTTATTGAAACACAATTGTTATTTATATTTTAACTCAATTTATTGAAACACAATTGTTATTAATATTTTAACTCAATTTATTGAAACACAATTGTTATTTATATTTTAACTCAATTTATTGAAACACAATTGTTATTTATATTTTAACTCAATTTATTGAAACACAATTGTTATTAATTTTTAACTCAATTTATTGAAGGCTTGTTCTATATTTTTATTGCCTTTAAATTTTTGTTGCAGTTGTAAACACAATTGTTATTAATATTTTGATGCTAATGCGCTCACGGGTGAAGATAGACTGTCTCATTTTAATTGTCTGCCCTGCCTACGAACATAATTTTGTCACCGTACGTCGGAGGTGATAGGTGATACCTTTGAGAACGCTAGCAGTGACCAGTTCACTCATGTAATTTGACTTAGGATAGATAAAAGGTAGACAGACCCACGTATGCGGGTAATTTGGATTATGATAGAGCGCGAGATATTTGGAATAAGACACGATACAAAATTATTGCATCGTGGGAAGATTTACGTAAGCAAAGAAATGTGCGATGTGAGAAGAAGAGATATGTGAATAAGATAGGATATAAAATTATTGCATAGTGGGAAGATTTGCGTCTGCAAAGAAATGTGCGATGTGAGAAGAAGAGATATGTGAATAAGATAGGATATAAAATTATTGCATAGTGGGAAGATTTGCTGGCAAAGAAATGTGCGATGTGAGAAGAAGAGATATGTGAATAAGATAGGATATAAAATTATTGCATAGTGGGAAGATTTGCGTCTGCAAAGAAATGTGCGATGTGAGAAGAAGAGATATGTGAATAAGTTAGGATAGGTAATTAGGATACAATAGAGTCATATTTGCGTATGCAATGGTGATTTGAATTGTAGTAAAGGTAGGCATATTTATGTATGCAACACACCCATTGCGCGGTGCAGGTTTGCCTGCAGCACAGTTAGAGACGTCATTTCTTCTTCACGTACTCGGGATTACGCACTCTATGAGGTTTGTTATCACCCCTGCGTCGTACGTAACCCTGTTGAGAGAGACCACTTTGTCTCCCCCTTGGACTTCTGGTGTTCTGTCCATCTTTCCCGCTTATATGTGCCTGTTCGGCCGCCAGTTTTGGCCTAAAGCGCTTACGGTGCGCGTTTGTGCTGTCCGTTTTCTTAGCCTTTGCTTTAGCATCCAGCACCACAGTTGTTTTAGCAACTGAGTTACCCGTGGCAGCACTAATGCCAGCCACTGGTGGTGTGGCGCTACTGTTGGCGCTTGTGGAAGGCTTTTCTGAAGCATCAGTGGCAGTACTAATACTAGCCCCTGGTGTTGTAGCCTTTTGTTGGTTTTCTCTTGACGCCTGATTCGTCGATTTGTCCGCGCTCTTGAGGATTATTTTGATCTGTCCAAATCTGAGCGAGACCATCCCCTTTAGCTCAACAAGTCGCTTCATCGTGCTTTCGTTTACAGCAAGGACCATATGGGCGACATCTCTGTCGTCAGATCTTTGCAGAACTCTCCACGTTCTGGTGTTGAGTTCTTTATTCTGGCCATCTAGAATTGCCAGTATTCTTTCATTCGCTACTCCGGTACTATGTGGGAAGAAGGCTCTGACGATATGTGGTTTCGGGAACAGTTCTTCCCCCACAAGCGTCACTTCCATCCCGCATTTCTCTTTGAGCTTCGCGAAGTTTGTGCTCATCCACTCTGCAGTGGTAGCATCCGCACATAATATCATTAGCCATCCGGCTTTGAAAGTTGTACCGCGGAAGGCTGGTTTGGTCCCCTCATCACGTTGTTCGATGGTGATGTCCATAATCCTCTCCTGAATCTGAGCCATTTGCTCATTACTGAGAGGATTGCGATCCAGATCGACAGGTACTACACCCAGTCTTACAAAGCTCGCTATGTTTCTATAGGAGACTTTGTCGACGGCTGTATTTCCTGTGCGAGCTCGTTTCGCTTCGGTTTAGGGCGGCGTATTGTCCTCGGACCTTGTACGCTTCACCTCGGAGCCTGTGTCGACCTCTGTCGACAGAGCAAGTGCTCTGGCCTGCTCTACGTTTTTTCCCTTTTTCAGCGCGCGAGTTATGGGTTACAGAAAACCCGTAGTTTCAAAAAGAAAACAACGCCTTAAATTTTATTTTTTTTAACTTTTATTTATAATCTTAAGCTTAACTACGTTACTAGTTGATCGCCAACGAAAGACTGCTTTCAAACTAAATGCTTAAAGCAGCATTTGCTTCCTCTTACATATTATTATAAAAAAAAGAGTTTCGTTAACTTTTTTTATACAGTACTTGTTGCTAAGCTGGACTCAGTGATGGCTTTATATATTTACATTGCTGTTGAAGAAATTATACAAGAATAACTAATGTTTACGTGTATGTCTGCTTGCAGATGCATAAGTTTAAGTTAATGTAATATTTATGCTGCGTTTTGTTGTGTTTGTCTATGTTTAGATACATGTTTCTGATGATTTGTTGTTAAATGTTTTCTGTATAAGCAACACTTAATACTTAGATTTAGTTTGTTAAATCAGTAGGTATATTGTTTCAGTTTTATATAATTATCTTAGCTAAAATGGTACGTTATGCGTATTCGCACTTAACTCCTCCACCCTCAGATCGAAGTGTAGGCTGTGTGGTTGAGCTCGGTGAATATCAATGCAGCTGGAGCGATGTTGATTTGACAAGTTGGTGTTGGTGTCAAAGGTTGGATTTTTCGTTGGTACTTTTCTGGTTCACATTGACGTAATGGCACATGTTTAGGTTCTCCGGCTTACACCCAACAAGTAATAACGAACTTTGGCGAACATTGAACTACAGTGACTCATAGGGGTAATGGGAATATTTATGGGAATCTTTGGATAACAAATTGTGTGTGTATAAACATCAAAAGACATACAATAGGGTAGCAGGTTAACTTTTTCCTATACTACATATAATATGGTTTTGAAATTATCATTACCAACATCTTTTTTCCCATGTTGTGTAAGTTTGAGGAGAATTCGTTTGTGTTTTGAAATTTTGACCTGTGTTTTCTGAAACGGATTTTCTGGGATAGGGGTAGAGATATTCATTCAAGAGTTGTCTAATCTAATATGAGTAGGCTTAACATTATAGTCCAGGTATATAATAGATGCAAAACTGTATTGATATTGTTAATCGCTTTAAATTGTATCTTATTCATTGACATTACATATTGATTGTTCTGAAAGTTAGTGCTTTATTTTTTATTCATTGTGTTAATTGTTTTTGGGTGTCTTAAATTTTCTTTTCCTCTTTATTTTATTTTTGTGTGATTTCCTATCCTTATTTGTTGTTATAACAATCACTTTTTTATCAAACTTAACTTTCAACTTTTTTGCTCTAGGTGTAAGCTTATTTCGTCTATTGTTAAACTCAAAAATTGTATCGTTCTCATTAAATGTTGGTGGTGTTTCTCTATTTAAATTAACTTTGTCAATTTTTATTCTGTTATGGGTATCAATTTTATTTTTCATTTGTTCGTATAGTTTTTTCTGAAAATGTTGTAGTTTGTTTAGATAGTCATGCTCGGATTCAAAGTTTACCAATTCTCTGAACTTTGGTGTCCTACCAGTAAGTAGCTCTATTGGAGTTAAATTAATAACGGAATGGATACTTGTATTATAAGTGGTAATTGCCTCGTTCAATACATCTTGGCATATTTGTTTTTTATCCCTGTCATATATAGTTCTGTAAATCTCGGTCAGGGTGGAGTGAAACCTTTCCACTGGTGAATTCCCTGTGGAATTTTGAGGTGTTGTAATGTGCAATATAATATTGTATCGGTCACAAAATTCCTTAAACAAATTTGAATTAAATTCTGACCCAGAATCGCAAACTATCTTTTTCGGAATACCATGATGTGCGAAAAATTCTCTTAATGATTGAATTATTTTAAAACTATTTCTAGCAGTTAAAGTAAAAGCTGATGCGAATTTGGAAAATCGATCAATTACAGTTAAGATTTGTTGATTCTGAATGGTGTATACATCTATGTGAAGGGTATCTAATGGTAAATTCGGTGTTTCTAATATCTCATATTTCACTTTTGGTGGATGCCTATCATATTTGAGTAATTGACATGTTTCACAGTTATTAATAGTTTTTGTTATTTTACTTTTCATATTTGGAAAGTAATAAGTTCTGCGCAGATGTTGCAGCGTTTCATTAATACCCCTGTGATTAGACTTCAGATGGTAATCTTTTATCACTTCGTCTTGTTGATCATTACTTACTAAATCGGTCAACTTATCCATACAACGAATTAATTTAAATATTTTGCTATTAGAAAAAAATTTTGAATACACTGTTTGAACTGTTTTAAATGTTTCATCATCTGTGTATACGGCTGTTATTCTTTTTGGCTGAAGATAGTTTTTAAGAACAGACGTAACTACCTGCTCATCGTTAATATTCGGTTGTCTAAAAATCCGACGACATTTAGTTTCAAACAGTTTTTTGTAGATCATTGGCGGGTTCATTATTTGGTTTGTCCTAGCAAGGACAAATTGTTCTGTAAACTCATTTAAGGGCCGTTCTGAAATTGGTATGCCTTCATCGAAGTTTTCATCAGCAGAGTGGATAGTCGATAGGTTAGAACATTTTTCCAAATCACACACATTGTTTTGAAGGGACTCGTTGATGTTTAGTTCTATCCGACTCAATGCGTCGGCGTTTACATTTGCCGTCCCCTTTTTATAATGAATTTCATATTCGAATTCTTCGAGTCTTAGGCGCCACCTTATCAGTTTGGAGTTCGCGTCTTTAAGCGAAAAGAGCCAAGTCAGAGGTTTATGATCGGTAATAATAAGAAACTTACGTCCATATAGATAAGGTCGAAAATGTTTGGTTGCCCAAACAATAGCAAGCAGCTCCTTTTCTATCGTGCTGTATTTTGTTTCCGTTTCAGATAAGGTACGCGATGCATAAGATATGGGCCTATCATTTCCGATTGGACCCTGACTCAGAACTGCTCCTAACGCATAGTTGCTTGCGTCTGTTGTCAAATTAAATGATTTGGAGAAATCCGGATATTGCAACAGTGGATTATTGCTCAGAATATCCTTACAATGTTCGAAACAACGAACATATCGTTCGTCTAGCTTAACTTGCCTTCCCTTCTTTAAGCATTCAGTGAGTGGTTTTGTTATCTTAGCAAAGTCTTGAATGAACTTCCTATAGTAGCCCAATAAACCGAGAAACGATTTTATTTGTTTTGTAGTACGAGGAATAGGGAATGTTTTTATTACCTCGATTTTATCAGGGTTTGGCCTTACACCTTGGGAAGTCACTATGTGACCCAGGAAGGCTACTTCTTTGCGCAGAAACTCCGATTTGTCAAGTTGGACTTTAAGATTGAATTGTCGTAGTCTGCAAAGGACTTTATTAAGATTTTCCATGTGTTGCTGAAGAGAAGAAGAGAACACGATTATGTCGTCCATATAGACGAGGCATAATTTTCCTTGCAGATCCCCCAAAATATGGTCCATTACTCGTTGGAATGTGGACGGAGCATTTTTTAGCCCAAATGGCATTCGAATAAATTCGTAATGACCATTGTTCACTGAGAACGCCGTTTTATCAATATCTCGGGGGTCAATCTCTATTTGGTGGAATCCAGACGCCAAATCTAAAGTGGTAAAATACACGCATCTTCCTAATTGATCTAAAATGTCGACAATGTTTGGAATAGGGTATCTGTCACTGATTGTTTTAAGGTTTAAGCCTCGATAGTCCACTACCATTCGCCATTTTTGTTTATTTGAGGCGTCTATTTTTTTTGGGACTATCCAAATTGGACTACTCCATGGAGAATAACTAGGTCGAATGATTCCTTGCTCGAGAAGCTTTTGTATTTGGTTTTTTATTTCGGCTTTTTGGATTTCCGGATATCGATACGACTTTGTATAAATTGGTATGTCGTTTATTGTTTTGATACGGTGCTTTATTAAATTTGTAAATGATAGTTGTTCACCTTCCCTAAAGAATACGTCGTCAAATTGCCTAATAGTTCTAAAAAGTGCCTTTTTTTCCTCTTCATTTAAATGGTCTGCTCTAATAAGATTTGGTGCGTAATTGTGGAGAATATGTTTTTCCTCACCGGTGTGGTATTTTATTTCAATATTATGTGCTTCATGAAAATTTGTAAAGTGTTCTACTTTGAGTGGTTGTTCTAAGAACAGCTTCTGTTCCTGGTCTGAAAGGTTGATAACTTCCACATGACTGTGCCATTCTATAGCTTTGTAAATACCCTCAGGTACATTAAGGTATTGATTGATCATTGTAGGCTTCACATAAATATCTCCGTTCTCCAAATCAACTGGTAGTCTAACAATGATTTTGCAATTCGCAGGAACATTGTATACTCTTGAAATATAGTTAGGTTTGAACAGAATTGGGATTTTAGAATTTCTGGTTTCTAAAATTTTGTCTTTTAGGTTTACTCTAGCTTCTAAGTGTTTCATCATCTCTAAACCTATTAGACCGTCAAAATAGGAGTGAAATTTGAAAACCAAAAACTTAAACTTCTCGTCCGTATTAAATTCTTTGAATGCGGAGAGAGTTACTTGCCGATCTAGTTCGTGTTTACTTAAAACTGTGGTTATGCAAATTGGTTTTATAATTTCATGAGCTCTTGGGTCTGTATGTTCAGGATTGATGAAGTTTGCCGAAGCACCTGTGTCAACTAGGAACTTCAATAATCGTCCTGAACTAGACAGTATATTTATGTATGGTAAAATGTTTGAACTGTGGTTGTTTACGTCCAAAAACCCAATTGGCTGTTCGAGTCAGCTTAACTGAAAATTTGTATCATCGATTTCACAGCTAGCATCTTGAAAGTTATAAGTTTCTTCTGGTACACTATGGTTTTCTGTAGGGTAATACTGATCTAGTTCGGAGTAAATTTGAGGTTCTGGGTTTAAAGGGTTCATTTCAGTTTGGAGGGGTTGGTAATTAGATGGATATTGTTGAATGCTATGGACTTCTCTGATATTAAAGCTATGGTTAGGTGTTGTCTGACTGCCATTAAATGTGTTATTATTTTGCCTAATGTATGAAGATGGACCTCTAAAATTCGACTGCTGAGTTCGCACACGAGAGTTGCCACTACTTACATCCATTGCAATAGGAGGGGGTTGAGCCGAATTAGATCGGGGCAGCATGTTTTGTTGTTGGTTTTGAGGTGGAGAAAAATGGATAGGAGCCTGCTGATTTTGCCGTTGATTGTAGGGTCCTTGAACAAGTGCATTATTATTCGAAAACATTGGTTGCGTATATTCTTTTCGAGGAAACATGCTTGGCCTAAAGTTATAAGGGTTGTTGAGCTGGTTGATGGTTGATGGACTCTGATAAACTTGGTACGCATAGTAGGGTCTCAATGGTCTGGCAACATTTGGGCCTTTGTACCTCATATAATAAGAATTTTGCTCTTTTATACAGAAGCTGAATGCTTCCTGCAGTGTGGTTGGTCTCATGGCTCTTATTGTTGACCCAAGTGGTTCCATTAAACCAGTAAGGAAAGTATTTAAACACATTTCAGAATAAAGTCCACTTTTGGCTAAAACAACATTAGGATCCTTTTCGTGAATATGAACATGGTTGTTCAGGGTTGATAATATTTCTATTATCTTAGAATAAAATCTTTCTAATGTATCATTTGATTGCTTAAGAGTATGAAGATCACGTATAAGAGAGGTTTCACTTCTTTTATCAGAATAATGTAGTATTAAATTGGCTTTGATTTGTTCCCATTCTAAAGGTGTCCCAAACATGTTTAATACCTCATTAGCTTGACCCGTTATTTTATTCCGTATAGCTCTCATAATGATTCGAGCATAAGGTGTATTATTGATCGTACTCATAACAGATAATATTTCTTCAACATTGTTAAGGAACTCATATAACAAGCGGGAATTGCCGTCAAACTGAGGTAGATCCTTAATAGCATCTGGGATCTTAAGACTGTTAAAGATATTGTTTATTGCATCTAAGCTTACGTTATTTGTAATATTATTTGACCTATTGTTAACAGTTTCATTACTATTATTACCTAAATTATTATTTAATAAATTGCCCAAATTATTACTTGAACTGTTATTACTTAAAGCATTGTTTGGATAAACGTGTTCTAAACCTATGCCAGAAACTCCGTTAGCATTTGCAGTTGCCATATTAGTGTTATTGAGATCTATATTATCTCTTGCGAAAATCCGTAATTCGTCCTCACTACCACTATCTTGTACACAATATGGTTTATGTAAGAATGCGGTTGTTTTTCTATATCTAGATCTATGTGATAACGCTTTATTCCTATTATATGTATTAGACATATACCCACACAATTTTTGTTTTTTTTTTTTTTTGTTGGGGATAGGATTTGAAGTACGATGGATAGAGTTTATAGTAACAATTAACGACTCACCAGTAGTTCTGTTGAAATATTTGCAAAAATTGGATGCAGGATCTGGGTAAAGTTGATGTTGGTGCTGATGATCCCTCAAGGCCAATGAATTTAGATTCTCCTTCCTTCTTGAGAAGTGCCTTGTCCTTTCAATTAATTCACTAAACACCAATATTCTTTTGATGCAAGTTCACGCCAAATTAAAGTCAAAGTCTAAAGTATAATTAGCAATATTCACTTGCACTTATTTTGCCTTTTAGATTTAACGTGACTTTCGAATTAATTAGAGTTCCGACTGCGCCAGTTATGGGTTACAGAAAACCCGTAGTTTCAAAAAGAAAACAACGCCTTAAATTTTATTTTTTTTAACTTTTATTTATAATCTTAAGCTTAACTACGTTACTAGTTGATCGCCAACGAAAGACTGCTTTCAAACTAAATGCTTAAAGCAGCATTTGCTTCCTCTTACATATTATTATAAAAAAAAGAGTTTCGTTAACTTTTTTTATACAGTACTTGTTGCTAAGCTGGACTCAGTGATGGCTTTATATATTTACATTGCTGTTGAAGAAATTATACAAGAATAACTAATGTTTACGTGTATGTCTGCTTGCAGATGCATAAGTTTAAGTTAATGTAATATTTATGCTGCGTTTTGTTGTGTTTGTCTATGTTTAGATACATGTTTCTGATGATTTGTTGTTAAATGTTTTCTGTATAAGCAACACTTAATACTTAGATTTAGTTTGTTAAATCAGTAGGTATATTGTTTCAGTTTTATATAATTATCTTAGCTAAAATGGTACGTTATGCGTATTCGCACTTAACTCGCGCTTAAAACGGCGCTGTTCGGATGGTGTGAATTTGACGCGCTTAGACTCAGTCTGTGCAGTTATGCCAGAGGTCTCCGGCGCGCCTGTATTCAAGGGATGCACTTCATCCGAGAGTATGCTAACATTGCATAGCGTACTGGACTCAGAGATATCGTCACTAAGAAGGGACAAGTTCTCTTCTAAGCTCATCATCTCCGAATCCGTGGTTTGTGACCCTTCCCGATTGGCAGGTGTCACGTCATTTACGCCAGGGTGTTCTAAAACATCCCCAGTTGGTAAAGCAGGGTGTTCTGAAACATCCCTAGTTGATGATGCAGTTGTAGAGGCATCATTCTCTATTTGTTTTTTTTTAAACGGATCTATTTTGATTCCCACGAGTGAACGGGAGAGGAAGGTCGCCCGTGGTCTACCGGTATAACCACAGGAAGGCTATCTTGAAATCGGAGGTCGCCTGGTATCCGAAGTTCGCTGCTATCGACTAAGAACCCCTTAGCCATTCATCTCTCGGCGCTAGCTGTTCCACCTTAGATTTGGGGATTTGTTGTCGGAGTTGTCTCCCCGGGCATTGCCGAAAAGTTGTAAGTAAGGTGGGCGGGGGGGGGGGGGGGGGGGGTAAGCAAAAAGGGAGAGGGGCAGATGGGGTATGTAAGGGTGGGGTAGGAGCGGACGTGAAGTCCTGGTCAGTTCTTGGTTGACGCTCATCGGACGGCCTGGCCCTTGCAAGCCCGATGACTCTTTACGTCGTAAGCCTCCGCACCGGCACCATCGAATTTGTTTGCGGTGATGGTGCGCACGTCAAGGTGACTACTAATAAAGATTATAATTGAAAATATGTTTAAAATGTCAATTTAAAAACATAGGGGCGGGCTACAGTCCGCTTGGGCGAACTGTTGGATACCCTATTCTTATTCCTATCCCTCATAAGTGAGCGTGACAAAAATCTAAGTATGGTTGAATTGTTAAGAACGCTGTACATATTCTGTTATATAACATTTAAAATATTTTATCAAACAAAAACGAAGCTTTTGTAAAAAAAAACGTTCCCTAGCTCAAACTTTGGTTTTTCAATAAAATTATTTTATTTAATTGTGGGCGTGCCAGTAAGCAGATTTAAAAAAAATTAACACATGAGCATAGAGGACCCCTAGAGAGTATATATTATAAATTTCAGCTCCCTAGCTCAAACTTTGGATTTTCAAAAAAAAGTTTTTTTAAATTGTGGGCGTGTCAGTAGGCGGATTTTGAAAATATTTACACATGAGCATAAAGGGCCCCCTAGAGAGTATATATTATAAATTTCAGCTCCCTAGCTCAAACTTTGGATTTTCAAAAAAAAAAAAATTTAAATTGTGGGTGTGTCAGTAGGCGGATTTTGAAAATATTTACACATGAGCTTAATGGACCCCTAGAGAGTATATATTATAAATTTCAGCTCCCTAGCTCAAATTTTGGTTTTTCAATAAAATTGTTTTATTTTTTTGTGGGCGTGTCAGTGGGAGGATTTTGAAAATTTTATATTCCGAGCAGTTTTAGGGGTCATAGATCATATATAAAAAATTTCAGCTTTCTAGCTCAAAATTCGATTTTTTACAAAATTTTGTTTTTTGAGTTTGTGGGCGTGTCTGTGGGCGGATTTCAAAAATTCGTAAACTTGATTATTTCGGGACCCTAGAGAGTATATAGTTAAAATTTCATCTGTAGGCCCAGTTTAAAGCCCTAATTTTTGCTGACGGACGGACATGGCTAGATCGACATTACTATCGATGCTGATCATAAATATAGTAACTTTTAGGGGTCTACGGACAATATTAAGGTATGTTACAAACTATGCGTCAAAATTAATATACCCTTAGAATAGGGTATAAAAAACTACAATTATTGGCACCCTGATATAATTATTGGCACTCAAAAACTACAATTATTGGCACTCTTTAAAACAGATAAAACATGATGTTTTAATCAATCAAACTTTTTTTGTGAACAAACCTTACAAGAAAAAAGTGGAAGATACGTGCAAGTGAGTAATTTTAAACATTTAATGTGGTATTCTCTTCGGCAGCCTGAGCATTTTATACCACATATATCGGATCCAACTAATTTGGTCATGAATTTGGTGCAGGAAAAACACATTTGGCCATTGCAAACAACGCTTTCTCCAATGTCTTCAGATTGATCTGAAAACAAGTTTTTGATATGGGTTCCGACTATTGGAGGACTCGAAGATCTAATATTTTCTTGGCTGATTTCATCGTAAATTTCAAAAACCATCCTTTTTTCCGTTAGAGCTTTCTATTGCAGCTAAAGCACCAGCTGTCATTGTGGATGAAATCATTCTTTTTTGGGGGATTATTTTGAGTTTGACGTTTTGGTGGTTTTTCCATTTTCTTATTTTCTATTAATTTTGTCAAGTTCCTTGGCTTGTTTTTTCTCCAATCGTGTAGCTTTTCTTTCTTCCTTTTTTTTCAATTTCCCTTTTCTCTTGTTTTTTCTTCGTTTCTTCCTCAATCCATAGGCGTTCGTAATAACAAAGCTTTTATTATTTTTCTGGGTTTTAGTACCATTTCGAAGCGGTGTTTCTGGTCAGTTCAAAATGGCATTCACATCTGAGAAAGCAGTATTCACTTATGTTTATGGAAAAATCTGAAATTTGATCTGTCTGTGCAGATGTGTTAGCAAAAATGTTTTTTTTTCGTCCGATTTGCTTAAACTCATTTGATTTGAAAAATGTGTAAAGTTCATGCAATTTTAAAAAATCCTCGCTACAATCGCTTTCTGAACTGGAATATTTCTCAAGTTGTTCTATTTTCTGCGAACCAACTGTGTCACAAAATACTTCGAAAGCATCTTTATTTGATTTTATTAGTGTCCGGTGTTGGTATGTCGATTCCATCTACCAAGACATTTGGAAAAATTAATGGCATTTTTGTCCCATGGGAATAGACCGCAAGTTTTGAAACCATTTACGATAGTTTTTGGAGAAATGCTCTTGTCTACAACTTCCTTCAATAACGGAGCGAATATTTCTTTTGTTAGGTTTAACCCCGGGTTCTTTCGCCGCCAATCCGTGACTGCATTGTTCCACGCATTTTTTAATGGTTTAAAAGCTGCAACATCAGCTGGTTGTAGAATTCGGGTAGAATTGGGATACAGTGCTATCAAAATGATGCCCAGTTGAACACATAACTGGCTCACCTGGAGTGTGAGATGGGTACTATGTCCATCAATGAAAAAGATAACTTGCAATTGAATTTGTTTTTGTATCAAAAATGGATGAAAAACTTTCGAAATGTACTCGTAAAATGTCTGTTTTGTCATCCAGCCATTTTCACTTATTCCATAACCCCATGTATCTGGAATAGACTTACGAATGTCGTCCTTCAAGCTTTTATATGGGTATATGATCATCGGAGGACACATAACTCCTAAAGCAGAAAACGAAAACATGACCGTCAAATTTGCCTTAGCCTGTCCTCTTTCAACCTCATATATATTTTTCGCTCCTTTTGCAGCAGGATATATTTTGCTTTAGGGCAAAGGAAAAAAATTGTTTCGTCACCATTGAATACTCGGCTTGGATCTTTAAGTATTGCACGCCAATTATTTTCAACCAAATACCTTTCTACGGAATCAAACCACCCAAATATATCCGTAACAGCTACATCAGCACTAGCCGATGACACAGGATCAACTGTCCGAAACGTCAAACTCCGATGTCGATTTAAAAACGATTTAAACCAACCCTTTCCTGGAATCCCGTCAATACCAAATGGATGTTCCCTCTGATTTTGTTGCAAAAAATTTTGAACAGCATACAGGACGTCCTCTTTTCGCTTGGGGAATCCTTTTCGCAGACACACTTTCACCCATTCTACGATTACAAACTCTTCCTCATCTGTCAAAACTGTGGACGGGCCTGGACGATTTTTTTTGAAAATTAGAGCCTAGGCTAATTTTTTTTGCTACGAATTATTGGCACCCCTTTTATTAACAAAATAATAACTTTTTTACAAAATAAATTTAAAAACGAATTCTATAATGTATTATTATAGTAGATAAAAAAAGTTTTCATTAAAAAATATAAAAGGAAGTACTGATAAGAGACTTACAAAATCATAGGTCCTTAACGAAAACAAAAGAAATTTCGACTTTTTTTTCCGTCGCACGTGTTATTCGCTTTCACTTGTAAAACAGAACTAAACATAAGGACGGGCTACAGTCCGCTTGGGCGAACTGTTGGATACCCTATTCTTATTCCTATCCCTCATAAGTGGGCGTGACAAAAGTCTAAGTATGGTTGAATTGTTAAGAACGCTCTACATATTTTGTTATATAACATTTAAAGGATTTTATCAAAAAAAAAAACGCTCCCTAGCTCAAACTTGGGTGTTTCAATAAAATTGTTTTATTTAATTGTGGGCGTGTCAGTAGGCGGATTTAAAAAAAATTAACACATGAGAATAAAGGGCCCCTAGAGAGTATATATTATAAATTTCAGCTCCCTAGCTCAAACTTTGAACTTTCAAAAAAATAATAATTGTGGGCGTGTCAGTGGGCGGATTTTGAAAATATTTACACATGAGCATAAAGGGCCCATAGAGAGTATATACTATAAATTTCAGCTCCCTAGCTGAAACTTTGGAAACTTTCAAAAATTAATATACCCTTAGAATAGGGTATAAAAAAATTATTTTATTTATTTGTGGGCGTGTCAGTTGGCGGATTTTGAAAATTTTTTATCCCGAGCAGTTTTAGGAGTCATAGATCATATATAAAAAATTTCAGCTTTCTAGCTCAAAATTCGATTTTTTCCAAAATTTGGTTGTTTTGATTTTGTGGGCGTGTCTGTGGGCGGATTTCAAAAATTCGTAAACTTGATTATTTCAGGACCCTAGAGAGTATATGGTTAAAATTTCAGCTCTCTAGGTCCAGTTTAAAGGCCTAATTTTTGGCTACAGACGGACGGACGGACGGACGGACATGGCTAGATCGACATTACTATCGATGCTGATCATAAATATAGTAACTTTTAGCGGTCTACGGGCAATATTAAGGTATGTTACAAACTATGCGTCAAAATTAATATACCCTTAGAATAGGGTATAAAAAGGAATATCTAAAAACTAATGACGCAGAAATGTGAAAAATAGCTACAAGGTGCCGCAAAAGTCATCATCCTATCGGAAGAAGCTATAATTTTTGCAAATGGCGGCAAATGTAAATTCTAATTTGACATTTGTAAAGTTAACTATACAGAAAAAACTTAGGACACCAATTAACATAATCCAAAAGCAGAACCAAAGTTTTTCATTCATAAAAAAATTACAGCGAAAGAACATCGGGTGACAACTTTTGCGCCACCTGACAACTTTTGCGCCACCTTGTATATGCAAGTTCAAAACAGAAAATGAATTGACTTTTCGGACTATGGCTTACTGAGAAAATCACTGTTGAGTGATGGGGTGCCAATAGTTGGGTCAAAAATTTGGGGTGCCAATAATTGTAGTCGTTACGCTAACCTTTTTATTTTAGTGAAACAGCTTTTTATTTTAATGAAAAGATTTGCACAGTTATTGTGTTTACATTAATTATTGTATAATAAACAAATTTTGTTTGCTAGGTAAGGTTATTTTAAATTTAGGTACTCAAAGCAGATGTTTATGTACCTATTATGTAAACAAAAATTATTTAATAAATTAAATTATAAGTTGAGAAATCAAATTTCACAGTTCTGAGTGCTTTGCTTAAATTAAATTTAAAGGAACTTTGTTATTCAAAATTAATAAAGGTACGGAGTAGTATGCATATATATATTATGTAAATAATGTTTCCTTTTTTATCTTTATTGAAGTCGAATTATAAACAACAATTTTTTTCATCACCACCCTATCAAATAATTCGGCATCTTCTTCATCGTTATTATAGTGTTTGTTTGAATCTTTTTTGACTATGTACTCGGATGGAATCCATAATTATGACAACATCTGCTGTTGCGGAGATTATTCCGTATAATTAGAATACTGTTTGTCAACCAATTGCATTCTATTTCGCTGTTTGGTTTTTACAAGGTTCAGTTGACTGAATATCCTTTCAACTTCGGTGTTTGAAATAGGTTATACCAGAACGGAAATGGCAAAGTATGCAAGATGGAAAAGGTATTTTCCCCTGTGGCGTCCTTAAAACTAAAAACTTCACATCAACATTTTTCAGTGCTCTCTCTATGTTCTGTCATTTGTTGAATAAAAGAGTGCTCCACTGATTATAATTTTTTTCGGTTGTTAAAGTAACGATACAATCAAATGTATTGGCTCATAGGGAGGAATTCAGGCCTCTCAATCTACAACAAACTGCTTCTCTACAAGCAAATAATAAAACCAATTTGGACATATGGCCTCCAGTTATGGGGGTGCACTGCACAAGAAAGACAAATCTTCAAAGCATACAATGCTTTCAAAACAAAGTAATACGCAATATTGTTAATGCGCCGTGGTACATACGTAATGCTGATCTACGAGTACATAGGGATCTAAAAATTGAAATGGTAGAGGTCGCAAGAAGACATAAAGTTAGGCTTCGCAGCCATGCTAATTTAGAAGTAGTTCAACTACTTAATAACAACAATTTAGTTAGAAGATTACGTAGAGTTAAACTTTTTGAACTAGTTAACTAGGTAGGTGTTGGTTCAACCAATGCATTTATGGATAAAGTCAAAGCTTCGGAGATCGCCTTATGGTACTGCTCTCCGTGTCGAAAATTGTCTCTTTCCACCCTTGCTTTCAAAATGTCAGTTTTCAAGGCTGACATACTGAAATTATCTAAGGGGTTTAAAGACTTATTCGACAATTTCAATACCACCGTCCTCAACGTATCAACATTCTCTGATCTTCATTTTTCGGCAGATGCCTCAACGTCTACTGACCTTGAGTTGCCGACTAATGAAGTAAAGCAGTGTATTCAACGGGCCATGGATACATTGATTTCATTTGACACAACAGTTTCCCCAACTGTTGAAGCAACCCCTGAGCCCATTGTTTATTTAGCATCGCCCTCATCTACTCTATTCGCAGGCACAAGGAAACGCGATATGCCTTCCTCTGCGTTGAATGCAAAGGCAAAGCGGTTTAACTTTAGGAGTCAGCGATAAAACTCAAACGAGGCGCCCACTCTTAATGTTAGTCCCACATATATAAATCATTCCTTACGTACAGAATCTGGAACTATTGAATCGATTCCCAGGCGGAAATCTATTTTCATTTCTCGACTAAAACCAAACACTTCTTCAGACGATGTCCTGAACCATTTGGTCTCGAGAAACTTGATTCCAAAAGATGACTCAATCAAATGCACCAAAATCAGCAAGGCTGATGAGTTTGTTGCGTCTTTCAAAATTGTTGCCCCTTCAGTATATTTTGAAAAGCTGTGCAATAGCACTGCATGGCCTCATAATACATTAGTTAAAGAATTTACACCCTGTTCGACAAAAAGTCGCAGGAAAGATTGTCCGTCCATGTTAAAAAACCAAGTAGGCTGTCCCTCTACTATCAAAATGTAAGGGGACTCCGCACAAAAACCGCTGAAGTATATTTAAACTCCCAAGCCCTCTCTCATGATATCTTCTCCTTGACGGAAACATGGCTTAATGCCGGAATTTTAGACACGGAACTCTTCAATCATGAGTTCTCCGTATTCAGAAACGACCGTCATAACAATGACCTGAAAGCGCTTGGAGGAGGTGTCCTGATCGCTGTTCGTTCCAACCTTGAGTCACGAAAGATTGACTTTAAATTTCAACTTAATGTCGAAGTTGTCTGTGTAAAAATTACACTTAAGAACAAATATTTATATGTTGTTAATGCGTACATTCCATCGTCTCGTCTATGTTCTTTGTATTCGGAACTTTCTATGGCACTAGACCATATTTTTAACATATCTTGTTGTGACAGCACTGTCATACTAATAGGTGACTTCAATCTGCCACATTGGATGGGTACCTTCTGAGGATGATTCTCATTTCATTGCATCCTTTGACTCTGCCCAACAAGAGCTCGCTTTACTTGACAACATTTTGTCTTTTGACTTACAGCAAACAAGCTGTATAAAAAATTTCAGAAATCGAACTCTCGATCTTGTTTTCTCTTCTGACTCTGTTAGTACTGTGGTTCTGGAATCCCACTTTAGTATAACTAACATAGATAACAATCATCCACCCTTGGATGTATTTATTGAACTAGACGCACATTTGTACGAAAATAGTAATTCGTATGACCGTTCGCAATCTTTTGACTTTCGGAAAGCAAATTTTCAAAGGCTTTCTGATGAAATTAACAGCTTTAATTTTAACCTTACTTATCTAATATTGAAGATGCAGTAGGTTCTTTTTATTCTTTGATGGATAACTGCATCAAAAAAGTGATTCCTGTGAAATCCTCTAGGAATCTGAAAACGTCCCATCCCTGGTACACTAAAGAGCTCAAATCGATGCGAAACAGACGTAATAGGGCTTGGAAGAACTATTTAAAAAGTCTCTGCACTCGGATCTTGAACTCTATTTCGCATTATTCAATGAATTCAAATCTTAATCCTGCAACTTATATATTGACTATATAAGTAAAATGGAATGCTCTTTAAAATTGAACCCCAAACTTTTCTGGGGTTTTGTCAATTCCAAGAAAAAAAACCGATGGTTATCCATGGAAGTTTACTTACAATAGCTGTGTTTTATTACCCATGCGGATCTGGATCTGGATCAATTTAATACGTAAAACAAAAACAACACAGGATCTTGCTATTTATCGGGATCATTAATCGTGATCCAAAATGTAATTACAAAACTCACTACCTGTTTTTTCGTGGCGTTGCTTATTTAAATTATAGGAAATTATAGGAACACAATAATATTGCCAGACCAAAATATGAAACACTATTAATAACACAAAAAATCAATTAGCATATTTTCATATTCGAATAATTTACCACTGCGACTTTTGAGACGTTTTGCTTCGTAATATAATACACAAAAATTAATGGAAATATTAGCAGTACAATACTGTTAATATGTTGCATATTTGAACATAACATTTGAACATAGTTTCTGAAAAAAAAATATTGAGTGCAAAATGTATGTTGATTTGTATTCAAATGGCAACACCCCCGACACAACAAGCGATCATCTTGTGACGTCACATTGTACCCTATATTTGCAATATGGCTGAGTGCCAATCGAAACTTGAAATACCTGGTATCGTCTGTTATGTGTTAAAAACAACTGTTGCCACAACTTGAAGTATTTTTTGGATGGTGTTTTGCTTGCTATGTTTTGTTTCGTTTGGAATTGCAATAATTTTTCTGGGCTGGCCTAATTGTCTACAGCACTGCAAGCATTATTTTTCGTAAGTAGGGTTTTTTGTTATCTACCGGTAACGGTAAAGCGAGGAATAATGATAATGAGTTTTGAGCAGAGTACATCCATAGAATAGGGCACTCTCGGCGTTTTCCTTATCAGTTCTATCAGCAAGTCGGTCGTCTGTGTCACCAGACACTACAAGACGATGGATATACCTATCAAGTACTGTGTATACAGGGTTGTGACTTTACTGCAATTGCAGTAGATCTACTGCTTTTTTTCGACAAATAAATCTAGGTACTGCACTTTTGGTCTTACGAAATGTAAATGTAATCCACAAAATATTTTTTAAATTCTATCACTGAATCTCATTCTTCCTGATGAAATCCACCCATTAATTATAATGTTTATACGGTTTTCGGCTATCGGCTATATTTTGATGGCAAGTGACCAGAATACGAGTATATCCATAATAATGAGTAGCGACACTCTCTACATATGCATTTCCTACTACTACAAAGCAAAATGCAGAAAAAAACCTACAATATGTGGAAGCAGGTCAAAAGGATGGGTTATGCGATCGAACGCTGTGGAAAAAACGTTACACAGTATATTTTGCCTGTACCACTACATACGGCATGCTTCGTCAGACGAATGATTGTGGGTTTTTTCATAATCCTTTTTTAAAGGCGTTGTTTTGTAATAGAATGCTTTATTCACTTATTAATCTCTTGTTTAATTCAAAAATATTGTCTTGCTTTGCTATTCATTTTCTATTGTTAAAACTTATCTTAATTGTATAACTTATCATTTGCCTCACTGTACCTAGCCAGTAATTCCAAACAATTTATACATATTTTCGGCAGCGTTAGCACAATAACAATTGCACTATTTGCAATATTACCGCACGCATAATTCCATTAGTGGGTGAATAACTTTTTTTGCATTCTGCTTTGTGTGCGTATTCGTCGTGCTGCTGCCGCGCTTGAAACCTTTTGCAATTCTTCCACTTGGAATTCAGCTACAGCACGCACAACAATAAAAATATCTAAGTTGGTATGGTATGGTACATATATCGGTAACTTATTGAAAATAAATTGTATTTTAATTGAAACTATATTTAATTGAAACAATCTGGTCGATCACTTAATAGTTAATTATCATTTTTTACCTGCTCTGTTCTTGCTGACTGCAATTGTGTTTCGCTACAATCCCTTACATAAATTTCTGGTCCTTCCAAGCCGAATTAATAATCGAATCAAAAGACAATCGCGTAGAACATTAATCGGAAATTCCGTTAGTGAATTTTGTTGTAAAATTACTTGTATTTCGGACAGTTCGCTGACAAATTCTCTTCTAATTATTTTATAATTAGAATAATTACAAAGGGAGCATTCATACAATCAAACATAATTTTTACTGGGAATTTCTGCTACCATTTATTAATAAATACGAATCAAGTGAAACATGAGTGCGTTAGAGTTAAAACTGAAACGGGAAAATGCAATGGGGCGTTTATCGCGCGCAGCATCTTTCGTGGACAATTTAGAACCATCCACAACTCTTGAATTGTTAGAAGTGCGTTTAACAAAACTTGAAGAATCGTGGTTAGAATTTGTGGCATTTCATAATGATTATTTGCCCTTCGTTAAAGACAATGACGTGAATGAAATTGAAAATGAGTTCGCCGCGTATGAGGAAAAATATTTCGTGTCTCATTCAAAACACGTCAAAGGTATTCGCGAGCGACAAACTACATCACAAAATGATAACGATGATTCGGTCATAGAACGTCTCGTTAATCAACAATCCACGTTTCATGAAAGGCTTAACTCTACGTCGAATCATAATTCTCCATCCGTTAATTTACCACCAATTGTAGTTCCCGCGTTTTCCGGAAATTATAAGGATTGGCCGTCCTTTCGTGATCTTTTCTTGGGGTCTGTCGGTAGTAAGAGTAATCTCACATCAACACAAAAGTTTCACTACTTAAAATCATTCCTCCAAGATGATGCGGCCAATCTTATAAAGCACATTTCCATTTGTGATGCCAATTATCTCGAAGCGTGGGAGCGCTTAGAACAGCGATATGATAGAGTACATTTAATTGTTAGGTCATTCATTCAATCCTTTTTGTCGCTTCCTGCAATTAGTACTACCAATGTTCAAAGATTACGCAAAATCACTGACGGTGCAGATGAAGTCGTGCGTGGTCTCAACGCGGTAAAGAAAACTAGTCGCGATCCGTGGTTAATATACCTGCTGTTAAGCAAGCTGGACCAAGACACCAACCAAGCTTGGGCAGAGCACGTTGGGTCACGGGCCGATTGTACCATAATTGAGCTTGTGGACTTTATGCAATCGCGGTGCGATGCTCTCGAATCATGCCAATCCAACAATCGATGTGTCTCATCGCGAGTGAAACCATCGGCTTCTATACGATCACATCTAGTTGAAGCTTCAGATAATAAATCGCAATGCCCCAAGTGCAAAAATGACCATATCTTATCCCAATGTAATAAATTCTTAGATCTAAACATCGAATCGCGTCGAAATTTCGTGAAAACAAACTCTCTGTGCTTTAATTGCCTTCGTGTTGGACACTCGTCGAACAAATGTCGTTCTTCATTTCGTTGTCGCGTTTGTAAGTCTCGCCACAATTCGTTGGTTCACCCCATAGATTCCAACAATAGTCATCCGTCGTCATCGTCACTCGCCAAATCTGAGTCTCATCCAAGTTCATCGAATTCGCATCAATCTTCTTCGTTTCAACCCTCCTCGTCACAACCTTCATCGTCGCAATCCTCCTCATCACAAGCTACATCGTCGAATCCTTCTTCATAAATTGTGAACAACCACTCTCTAAAAACCAATCGTCGAAAGCAAACAATTCTTCCCACTGTGCTAGCTAAGGTTAAAGATGTGCTGGGAAATTTGGTCGAATGTCGTATTTTGCTAGACTCTGGGTCTCAATCTTCGTTTGTGGCTGAATCTTTTGCCCAGTGCCTCGGATATTCTCGTACTCATGCTCGAATCTAAATCCTCGGTCTCTCGTCGACAGATGCAGGTTATACGAAAGGACGAATTTCTCTGCATCTGTACTCGCGGTTCAACTCTACTTCACTTTTCGTCGAGACATACGTTTTGAATAAACTAACCTCAAACTTACCCTCGCAATCACTAGACATTACCCTGTGGTTTCATATTGTGCGATTAGATCTCGCTGATCCTTACTTCAATATATCTGCTCCTATTGATGTGCTTTTAGGTGCTGACAAACTCTGGACTATTCTG
The DNA here is from genome assembly GCA_949715645.1 of Portevinia maculata. Taxonomy (NCBI): domain Eukaryota; kingdom Metazoa; phylum Arthropoda; class Insecta; order Diptera; family Syrphidae; genus Portevinia; species Portevinia maculata. Next base: position 26,880,703 of record OX454528.1, on the reverse strand, counting down.
AAAGGAGAACAAATTCATGGTTCTGAAGGTATTCCGCTCGCTCAAAATACTTCGTTTGGTTGGGTGGTCACGGGAGAGGTGTTTGACAGTCTTCGCTTCATTCCACCATCGACGTCGATGTAATGCTACAACGCTTCTGGGAGCTCGAAGAAGTTGCTCCTAAAAATGACGAGTCCTTTAAAAACTTCAGCTTCGGAAGTGGAGTTCAAACTGTTGGCCTCTTCTTGCTAGTTTGCCGATATCTGAATGCGAATACTCAATCTTTGACACGGAATGCTCACATTCATTGATTAAAATACTGGGTAGGTATGTACTGGGACCCGGCTAGTGATGAATTTTCTTATCGCATGTCAAAATTACATCCAACTGTTTTATCAACAAAACGATCCCTGCTCTCCGAAGTTTCACGGATATTCGATCCCCTAGGTTTGTTGGCTCCCTCAGTAATTTTGTTCAAAATTCTGTTTCAAGAGCTCTGGTCGTCGGAGCTGAATTTAGGGTGGGATGACGAGTTACCTACAACTTTAGCAGAACGATGGATCAGCTACAGACAGGAGCTCCCCTTTTTCGAAAAGATTCGCGTTTCCAGAAACTTGTTCGCGTCGCAGGAGGAGATCGAGCTCCATGGATTTTCGGATGCATCATCGCTGGCCTACGCTGCCGTTGTGTACGCTCGTTGCAGACTCGCCGACGGAGAATTTCAGACCGTAATCGTTGCAGCCAAAACCAAGGTAGCGCCACTTAAACCGGTTTCAATTCCGCGGTTAGAACTCTGTGGTGCATTACTACAGTCTCGTTTGTTCGATCTTGTGAAAACATCGATAACGACCAAGATTTCCAAGACGTTCGCATGGTGCGACTCAGAGATTGTGCTTCATTGGCTGTCATCACCACCTCGTCGTTGGACAACATTCGTCGCAAATCGCACAGCAGCTATCCTCGAGACGGTTCCACGACACTCATGGAATCACGTTTCATCGGATTACAACCCAGCTGACTGTGCATCGAGGGGTGTGCTTCCGTCTGATCTTGCTAGTCACAATCTTTGGTGGACCGGTCCATCTTGGCTATCGTTAAGTGAGGACAATTGGCAGAAATCTAAATTCGGTTCATGCAACTCGAAGTTTACAGACATGGAGGAAAGGCACCTCTCGGACCAAGTTCTTGTCAATTCGTCCGATACTAGTCTAATACAGACTCTCATTGACAAAAGCTCTTCGTGGTATCGTCTTCAAAGGATAATCGCGTATTGCCTTCGTTATGCATTCAATTGTCGCGCTTCAAAAAACAATCGTCTTACTTCCTGTCTCACTCTACAGGAAATTCAGCAGGGTAGAATCGTCATTCTTAAATCAATTCAGCAAACCTCATTCAGTGCGGACATTCGTTCCCTAATAAACAATCGCCAACTACCGCTTAAATCAAAGCTTATCCGATACTCTCCGTTCATCGATATTGAGGCACTTCTTCGCGTGGGAGAAAGAATCAAACAATCCACTGTGTCTTACAACCTTAAACACCCTGTTATTCTTCCTAACAACAATCTTCTTTCTTCCCTTATTATCACAGATATCTACAACAGCCATTTGCATCCAGGGGTATCTGAAACATTCGCGATCGTGCGGCAGAGATACTGGATATTGGGTAGCCGAAACCTCATCCGAAGGATCGTTCATAAATGCAAGGTGTGCTTTATGCAGCGAAAACTGACCAGTCAACAGCTGATGGGCGATCTACCGACTCATCGGATACAACCAAGTCGACCATTTGCCAACACTGGATGTGACTATGCTGGACCACTGACCATCAAGCTTTCTAAATGTCGTAAGCCCAAGCTGTCGAAAGCATACATAGCATTATTTGTGTGCATGTCAACAAAGGCCATTCACCTTGAGGTAGTCAGTGATCTTACTACCGATGCTTTTCTCGCTGCCTTACGAAGATTTACTTCTCGTCGGGGCTTATGCTCATACATATACACCGATGATGGCACCAACTTTCAAGGTGCTCGACGTTGCTTAAACGAGATGCATAAGTTGGTTATGTCGGAAGTCCACAATGATGTCATCACTGCATCCCTTGCCAAGGACAACATTGCCTGGCACTTTATTCCCCCCTCAGCTCCACACTTCGGTGGTTTGTGGGAGGCTGGGGTCAAATCGGTTAAGATGCACCTTAGACGAGTTGTGGGATCATCGGTATTAACATTTGAAGAGTTGTATACCGTTCTCACACAAATAGAGGCCATCCTTAATTCTCGTCCATTATGTTTTGTGTCTGATGAAGATATTAACCCATTAACTCCAGCACATTTTCTTATAGGTGAACCGTACACGACTGTCCCAGAACTGAACCTACTGAACACACCTATAAATCGTTTGAAGCATTGGAATTATGTTCAAAGCATGGTCCAAGGATTTTGGAAACGCTGGCACATGGAGTACCTCACCACCCTACGGGAGCGTCCGAAATGGCAGCAAACCAGGACACCTTTAAAACCTGGTGACATTGTTGTCATAAAGGAGCCCAATCTTCCTCCAGCTAAATGGCTTCTTGGGAAAATCGAATCTGTGGCACCAGGCGCTGATACTCTAGTTCGAGTGGCAACTATAAAAACAATTCGAGGTACTCGTACTTTCGTTCGGCCTATCACCAAGTTGGCTGTGTTACCATGCTCCTGAAACTCGTTCCAGGGGGGCCGGGATGTTTTGTAATAGAATGCTTTATTCACTTATTAATCTCTTGTTTAATTCAAAAATATTGTCTTGCTTTGCTATTCATTTTCTATTGTTAAAACTAATCTTAATTGTATAACTTATCATTTGCCTCACTGTACCTAGCCAATAATTCCAAACAATTTATACAAATTTTCGGCAGCGTTAGCACAATAACAATTGCACTATTTGCAATAGTACCGCACGCATAATTCCATTAGTGGGTGAAAAACTTGTTTTGCATTCTGCTTTGTGTGCGTATTCGTCGTGCTGCTGCCGCGCTTGAAACCTTTTGCAACTCTCCACTTGGAATTCAGCTACAGCACGCACAATACCAAATACTCGTATCTAAGTTGGTATGGTATGGTACATATATCGGTAACTTATTGAAAATAAATTGTATTTTAATTGAAACTTTTCAATCTGGTCGACCACTTAATTTAATCGTGGGTTTATAGTTAATTATCATTTTTTACCTGCTCTGTTCTTGCTGACTGCAATTGTGTTTCGCTACAATCCCTTACAGGCGTGTCGACTTGATCCTTGTTGTGTGTATCTTTCACTTCGTGCAGTACTACCGGCTTTGCTTTTTATACCCTATTCTAAGGGTATATTAATTTTGACGCATAGTTTGTAACATACCTTAATATTGCCCGTAGACCCCTAAAAGTTACTATATTTATGGTCAGCATCGATAGTAATGTCGATCTAGCCATGTCCGTCCGTCTGTCCATAAAAATTAGGCCTTTAAACTGGACCTAGAGAGCTGAAATTTTAACCATATACTCTCTACGGTCCCGCAATAATCAAGTTTACGAATTTTTGAAATCCGCCCACAGACACGCCCACAAACTCAAAAAAAAACAAAATTTTGGAAAAAATCGAATTTTGAGCTAGAAAGCTGAAATTTTTTATATATGATCTATGACTCCTAAAACTGCTCGGGATAAAAAATTTTGAAAATCCAAAGTTTGAGCTAGGGAGCTGAAATTTATAATATATACTCTCTATGGGCCCTTTATGCTCATGTGTAAATATTTTCAAAATCCGCCCACTGACACGCCCACAATTAATTTTTTTTGTTTTTTTTTTGAAAATTCAAAGTTTGAGCTAGGGAGCTGAAATTTATAATATATACTCTCTAGGGGCCCTTTATTCTCATGTGTTAATTTTTTTTAAATCCCCCTACTGACACGCCCACAATTAAATAAAACAATTTTATTGAAACACCCAAGTTTGAGCTAGGGAGCGTTTTTTTTGATAAAATCCTTTAAATGTTATATAACAAAATATGTAGAAAGTTCTTAACAATTCAACCATACTTAGACTTCTGTCGCGCCCACTTATGAGGGATAGGAATAAGAATAGGGTATCCAACAGTTCGCCCAAGCGGACTGTAGCCCGTCCCTATGTTTTTAAAATGGTTTGTCTGGTTTTTCTGATTATGTTTTTACTGATTACGCTAAAAATAATGCAATCCGGTGTTCGGCCTAGTAACAATAAAAATGATTTGAATCATTAGCCGTGTTTCTTTGCACGCGGATATAGGGATAATTTGAAATTTGCATGTAATATACAACAACAATTTATCCTATTTACGCTAACTTTAGCGGGGATAGCTATCGCCGCTAAGTCCTTTAGCGGGGATAAACAGTGCTTCCAAAACCCAATTTCTTCGTTTCTGATGAATCGTTGCGTTTAATTTTTCAGGAAATGTCAAAGTTTGATATCTCGGCGACCACTGCCACATCTCGCCGAATATTTTGTTCGGGATTTTATTATTATTTTTTTTTCAAAAATTTAGTAAATCTGTCAATGTGAAACTGTTTTTTATATATTTAGAATATGTTTGGCATTAATTTCAACTGTCGGAAATTAATATTTTTGAATTTCACGATTTTCAATACAAATTTGTTAGCTCAACTTCCAGCTGTGTCACTAATAAACGTCATAGGTGCATGTGTGCTGCCAAGTTTTTTTTTGATGAATTCTTAAGCGGCGATGGTCGTTTTTTAATCCCATGCCTATATCCGCGTGCAAAGAAACACGGCTATTATTTGCTAGTTTTTATGGTTGTTGGCCGCACTGATTTTGCAATAAGGTTGGGAAGGGCGCTGCTTACGTTTTTTCATAATGTATTTTTAAAGGCGTATTGACTTAAATTCTTGTCAATCGTGCGAAACAAGTGAAGAAAACGCAATACTGTTAATTCTTATAGCAAACAAATAAGAGTGTTACGTGTTTTTTAAAAGATAAAGTTTAACTGTTTTTTTATTTTAAAAATATTGTAAGAACAAATGGAAAACATACTTTAAATTTTTTGGCCTGTGGTCGATAGGAAAAACAAATTGTCTGGAAAATATCTTCGAGGTTTTACGCAACCGAGGAGGAAATTAAGGCGTTAAAATGCAGTTACAATCACCAAAAAATAAGGATAATGTGAAAAACATTTTCAAACCCGAATCTGACTATAAAACTGTTGATTTCGGTAGCGAAAAATGAGTTTTATTATCTATTTTGCAGGCTACATTTAAAACAAAAAAGGCAAAAACGCAAGTGTGAGCTGAAATTAAGTCAGAAACCTCCATATTCATAGATTTCAAAAAAACTCTTCTCAAGAGTTTTTAGATGCGATAGAGAGCCTGGAGCAACAATTTATTTCTCGTTTTCCCAATTTGAACTTTTGTAATAATTTTGGAATGAAAATCTATAGCTAATATATTTAAGAATGAATTAGATTACTTTTGCTGTGAGATCAAAACAAAGAATTATTAGAAATTAGAAACAAAATTATGACTATGAATATAGGTATGTACATGTACAATGTACATACATATATGCATTTTTGTTTTGTTCTGTTTTTGTTATGTTTTAAAGAAAAATTAATGTTTATTTTATTGTTTTAAATTATTTATGTGCATATATGTTATGTCTTACTTATATTTTGAAAATATAAAAATCTACTGCGAAACAGTTGAATCGACTGCATTTTTTTTTCAAATCTACTGCGGACATTTTTTCAAAAAGGCCCATCCCTACTGTGTAAGCTAGAGATACAAGAAGAAAACTGTTTTTTCGGAAAACTGCACAGGGTGCTCCGTTAAAAAAAGACAAACGTTAATTTGTCATACATTTTTATTAAAAATTAAATACACTAAGGTATTTTTGCTGTTGGATTTTTTGATTATCCTATTAATTTTTTTGATAATGTGATACACTCGAACACGTACATAAAATTTTGTAAGAAATTCCTTTGATTTTCACAGCAAAAGTAATCAAATTCATTCTTTAATATATTATGCATTTTAATTTCAAAATTATTACAAAAGCACAAATTGGGAAAACGAGAAATAAATTGTTGCTCGAGGCGACTTTTGTCCCACAAGTAAAAATTAACTAGGTACGTCATTCCAGTTTACTTTCTTGTTATCAAGTGCAACAATACCGTATTTCATAAAATTACGCCGGAAGGATTTAAAAAGATGAGGACTGTCGAATATATAGTACATTTTTGTAAAAAAAGGTCAACCCAAGAGAATGCCAAGAAGCCTATTTAGAGCAATGAAATTTCCGCCTTGATCTGAGATTACAAGGCGTGGTTTCATGCCTACTTCGGTCAATTTGAAGTTTTTGATGGACAAGCGGAATTGACAAATTGATACTCGAGTACTGTTGAGTTGTGAAATATATGCTTAGATAAAACTTTTTAAATTCGTTAGTACTTATACCTAACTCCCTTTCACTTCTTTTCAAAGTCTTTCAAATGGTTTTCCACAATTCTCGCTAATTCGGTAGGCAACATAATTCTACTTTGTTCTAAATAGCGTGCTACTGAATTTTGTTCTCTTTTCAGAATTTCAATTTGTTTTTTTTTTTTAAATTCTCACACTCCTTTTTTAAATAAAATACTTTTGATGTTACCTTAACAAATGTCTGTATTGATTGATGTTTTGTTGATGCGCTCTCCGTGTCTTCCGTCGAAACTTCAAATATTTTTTTTTTTTTTATAATAAGCGCGCACTAAAGGGATTTGTTGGGACCCTTATAATGTTTTAGCTACACAGCGCGGGCGTTAAGAAAATTAGGGTGAGACGAAAAGGAGAGATGCCGATGCACGTTGGTTTTGAATGTTTGTAGGTTATAATGTGTAGGAAAAATGGAGCGGGGAAGAGCATTCCACATTCGTGTTGTACGGCTGAGCAAAGATTCTTTAAACTTCACTGTACGTCCGAACACAGGCTTGAGGGTGAACTGATGAGCAATCCTTGCATGACGTGTATTGCGGTTGAAATGTTCAAGGGGAGGAATGCAACTGGCTATTTCGTTTGAGCACTTATGGTGGAAATAAATATGTGTTCAGCTTGAATATTCTCACAAATGGGCTCTATTGAATCTTCCGCAGGATTGTCTGAAATTTTAGCCGGTATAGATTGATAAGAATTCAAGCCAAGTCGCCTTTGAAAATACATTATGAGAAAACGTAAGCACCGCCAACCCATCCTTATTGCAAATCCAGTGTGACCAGCCACCATAAAAACTAGCAAATAAAGAGTCAAATCATTTTTATTGTTTCTAGGCCGTTCACCGGATTGCATTATTTTTAGCGAAATCAAAGCATTTCATATTTTTTGACTGAAGGGTAATTGTAGATGTTCATAATTAGGTGTAATCAGTTAAACCAGCCATAAACCATTTCAAAAAAAAGTAAAGCAGGTAGCACTGCACGAAGTGAAAAGTTACACATATCGAGGATGAAAAAACCCACAATCATTCGTCTTACGAAGCACGCTGCATGTAGTGGTACAGGCAAAATATATTGATTTGTTCTACGTTTCTCTTTGTAGTAGTAGGAAATGCATATGTAGAGAGAGTGTCCCTACTCATTATGGATATACTCCCCCATTCCCAATTTGAATGTTCGGAGCAGCTGTTTAGCAGCATGTTACATTTGGGATAAAACAAATAAAATAATTAAATTGAAATAAATTTGTTCTGTGTTGATTATAATGAACAGCATTGCATTTGAAATATTAGCGCAAGAAGTGGGTGCTGAAGAAATCCAAGAAGTACAGCCAAGGGCTATAAGAAGATGCTTACGAGATGATTCGAATCCTCTGGAGTGGCCTCAACCCTTGTATGTACAAAAAATTGGATTGTTATTAACAGTTTTGTTTCTTAGGTTTCAAAAATATCATAGGGTTAACAAGGTGGAATTCAAATATTTGTTGGAGGTACTTACTAACATCATCCCTACAGTCGGTTAAAAAGCGATTTGCTATAGGTACGAGTACCACCAGTAGTAAAACTGAGCGCAGGTTTGCGCTTTTTTGACGAAGGAGGGTACCAAACGGGGGTTGGAAAATACCATAGTATTGGTCTGGCTTAATCCAGTTTTGGTAAGGTGCTCGCAGAAGTCCTAGATATCTTGGAGGCGCAGCTTTGTTCACAACGGATAGACGCATTGAAGGCTCCCGAAGAAAAAAGAAAAGTTGCATTAGCGTTCTTCTCTAAACATAACTTTCCCGGTATTGTATTGTAGGATGCCTTAACGCTTTCAGTTAACAAACATTTATTTTATAATAGGAAAGGAACATACAGTTTAAATGTTATGCTGGTAAGTTCACACATTTGTGCTCTTCGTTTTAAATGTAAATTATTATTTGCAGCTTTGTGATGACGAATTGAGAATTCGGTACGTCGAAGCTTCCCATCCTGGTGCATGGCATAATTCCTTCATTTGGAATGTAAGCGTGCTAAAGCCACACTTTGAATAGGAGTATTTGTGTGGCAGAAGGAATTTTTGACTTCTAGGTAACTTATAAATTGTTTGCTTATATGAATTTACACATAAAACCCTTTAATATTTTGATTATTAGGAGATGCTGGATATCCATTTGAGCCGTGGCTGTTGACCCCTTCTAAGATACTAAATATAAAATAAAACAAAAATTCACTTATATTTCATTTTCGTTTGTAGAAATTAAAAATAACTTACATTTTTCCATAAACTCTCAAGCAAATATTTGGGGAAGAAAAACGCGGGAAATGAATTCAAATGTTTCCCTCTTTTTAAATTTGGAATTACCTACTTTTTTCCGGGAAATAGGGAAAAGTGAAAAAATTCGCCGCGAGTTGTTATTTAGAATCGGGCTGATTATGTTTTAATCACTTCTTCTTCTATCTCATTTTTTTCTTACTAAATTTATTAGGTACATATACCTGCTTCCTAATTTAATTTTTGTATCATTTCACGAGTTGAGAATTGTTGATAAGATTATTATTTAAATATTTCAAACGTAAGGTACTGTTGGACATTAACAATTTACTACCCTGAGATGTAACATAACTTTAAGAAACTCTCCATACGCATTGCGCGCCATGTTCTTATCAACGTCATATTTAATACTAATGGAATGAAGCATGTATTTTCTTTTTTTTTCCATCTTCTATCTCTTTTTTTGTGAAAACCTTTTTCTTCTTCTTCAATGAATTAATAATAAAATCTCTTCACCTTTTTTTCGTTTTTGCTCAAGTATTTGTATTCGCACCGCATAACTCTAATAGGTTATGGGCCCAGTGCCAACTAATTAATTTAACGCATTAATTGGAAAACAATTATTTCTATCTCACCGTGGAAGCAAATAAAATCGACAAGATTATTTAATTAATCTTTTACAAAACAAACATGGCGCATACCAATTCGATTCGCATCGAAACTTTATCCAAGCATAATTATGAAACCTGGAAAATCCAAATTGAAGCCATTTTAGTAAAGAACGAAACATGGATCTATATCAGCGGAGAGAAACCAAAACCCGAAGTTATCGGACAAAACGAAGATGAACGATCAAAATCCCAGCAAGCTCAAGACGCATGGATAATCGAAGATCGAAAGGCAAAATCGGATTTAATCCTAGCCATCAGCCCATCAGAACTCATTCAAATACGCGGATGTGCAACCTCAAGGGAAATTTGGTTGAAACTCGAATCAATATACGCATCTAAAGGACCAGCCCGAAAAGCAACCTTGCTGAAGAAATTAACTCAGAACAAGATGGCCGAAGGAGACGACATAAGGGAGTATCTCTCTAAATTTTTCGACGCAGTTGACAAATTACAAAATATGGAAGTCAACATTATTGATGATCTATTAGCAATCATGTTACTATACAGTCTTCCCGACTCTTTCGAAAATTTTAGATGCGCCATCGAATCCCGCGACAACCTCCCTGACATCGAAACTCTAAAAATAAAAATCATCGAAGAATACGAAGCAAGAGTTCGCAAATCACAGGACAGACCATCTGGAGCACTGTTCGCCAAGCAAAACGTCAGCAACACACGAAACTCTAGGGAGACTTACAACGAAAAGCAAGTTAAAAGTAGGAGCGGAAACAACACAGCGAATGTTCCCTTCAAATATAATTGCAATTTCTGCGGATAGAAAGGTCACAAGGCAGCTGACTGTTTTAAGAAGAAGGACACAAAAACAAAGAAGGAGCGAACAAACACCTCATACTTCATGGACAGTTCCAATAATTGCGTTACTGACGAAAGATGGTGTCTGGACAGCGGTTGTACTTCGCACGTCTGCAAAAATGAAATACTTTTGGAAAATATTCAGTCGATAAAATCCAGTCTGAAGCTAGCAACAACCACATCCTCATGTGTGACATCGAAAGGCGACGTAGCAATATCGACATGGAATGGTGAGAAGAATGTGTCTCTGAAGCTTCACAACACATTGCATGTACCAGATTTGCGCACCAACTTGATTTCAATAGCCAAGATAGTCGACAAGGGCGATCAAGTACTTTTTACAAAAAACAAGGCCCTCGTCCAGAACAAATACGGGAAAACAAAAATCGTCGCTGATCGCGACGGAGATTTGTTTTACCTGACTGAGGAACACCATGAAAGTAACATTCTGTCGAATAATGCATCCGGAGACCCCGAGCTGTGGCACCGAAACCTCGGTCATCTAAACGCTCACGACTTGTTTCTCATGGCCAAAAAGGGATTGATACCTAGTTTCAGAGCTCATCCAAAAACATGTGAAACGTGTATAGCTGCCAAACTTACACGCACACCATTTCAAAGTCGGATTGAACGCTCCAAAGAACTACTCGACATCATACACAGCGACGTTTGCGGCCCAATGCGAACACAGTCACAGGGCGGATCTCGTTATTTCGTAACATTTGTTGACGATAAAAGTCGATTCTGCATGATATACTTTATACGTGGTAAGAACGAAGTCATTTCAAAATTTAATGATTTTAAAAATTTTGCAGAGGCACAAACTGGACGAAAAATTAAAGCACTGCAGTCTGACAATGGAACTGAGTACTGCAATACAGAAATGGACAACCTCCTGAAGCGATTCGGAATAAAGCGGCGCCTAACAACCGTATACACTCCCGAACAGAACGGCGTTGCCGAAAGAAAAAACCGGACCTTGGTAGAGTCAGCCCGATGTATGATGAAGGAATCTGGACTCCCACCGTCTTTCTGGGCCGAGGCTATCGCAGCAGCAAATTACATTCGAAACCGATGTGTTACAAAAAGTCTGGAAGGAGAAATACCCTACGAGAAATGGACAGGCAAACAACCCAAATTAAACTATCTCCACCCATTCGGAAGTAAAGTCTATATACTGGACAAGACTCCCGGCAAAGGAAAATTCGACGACAGGGCTATTGAAGGAATTTTCGTCGGTTATCCTGACACACAGAAGGGCTACAGGGTCTGGGTCCCATCTCAAAAGAAAATTCACGTGTCAAGAGACGTTAAATTCCTCGATCATCATAATCGAGGTAATTTCGGAGACTTTATCTTTGAGGAAACCATGAACGGGCGTTACAGTTTAGAAAACTATGTAACTATTACCAATCAGATTACACCAAGTAATGAATATGAGAACGTCAAACTGGAAAATGAAATGACGGATACTATCAGGAGAACATCACTCATCACACCTAACAACAAGCGTGTACAAAGAAAGCTACCGAAATACAAGTATGCTCCAGGAAGACCAATCAAGCTAAAAACCGGGAAACGAGGACGTCCAAGGAAATTATTCAAACAGCTTCAAGACACTGAGAATAACATCAACGATCAGTGGCAGGGCGATCAGGAGGAGAAAGAGGAAGCAACAAATCTTGCCATGAGCGCTTCCGAAGTACCTTTCTCACAAGCAGTATCAGGAGATCACAAAATAGATTGGGAGAATGCTATCTACACCGAAATGAAAAATCTGATAGAAAATGACACCTGGACGATCGTGAACAAACCGGAAAATGCGAGGCCGATCGGCTGCAGGATGGTACTACGAAACAAATGGACTGCTGACGGACTGCTTGAAAGGCGAAAGGCAAGGCTAGTAGCAAAGGGATTCACTCAGAGACCGGGCGTAGATTTTCATGACACATTCGCGCCAGTTGCCAGGTTAACCTCGTTGAGACTGTTAATCGCTCTCGCCGCGAGGGAGAATATGAAAATTTCTCAATTGGACATCACATCAGCATACCTAAACGGAAAGATAGATGAGGATATCTACATGGACAAACCTATTCTATTGGAAGCAATGTTAGAGAGAATGTCAAACTCCGAATGTGACAAAAACATTCAACGGAAAGCTGGCGATATGCTCAAACATCTGCAAGGAGGAAACGAAAAGGTCTGCAAACTCAACAAGGCTTTGTACGGATTGCGTCAATCCGGACGTCAATGGAACGTTGAAATCGACAAAACATTGAGAAGAATTGGACTATATCCGACGGACTCCGATCCTTGTATATACGCTGACAAGGTCAAGCAAACTTTTACATTGCTTTATGTTGACGATATTTTAATTTTTTCCAGCGATCTAAATATGGAAAACCACATCAAACGCACACTGTCCGAGTCCTTCACTGTGCGCGATCTTGGTGAAGCAAACTACTGTCTAGGGATCCAGATCAAACGATCTAGGGATAAGATCAAACTGTCACAGAGCGGATATATAGAGGATATTCTAAAAAGATTTGGGATGGAAAATTGCAAACCGGTAGCTACTCCAATAGCAGCTGATTGTAAGCTTGTAAAGGAAAAACAAGATTCTAAGGATCAGCAACTTGATATACCATTTAGAGAGCTTGTTGGTGCCCTAATGTACCTTGCAGTGGCCACTCGGCCTGATATTGCATATGCAGCAAGTGCTCTCAGTCAATTTAACAATTGCTACAACAACTCCCACTGGATCGCCGCCAAACGCGTACTTCGATATCTGAGAGGCACAAGTCATTACGAACTGGAATTCGAAAGGGATGAAGACGAAGTCCTATCGTGCTATGTCGATGCAGATTGGGGAAACTGCCCAATAGACCGTCGATCTTACACCGGCTCGGTGTTCATTCTCGGAAAAGCAACGATATCCTGGGAATCCCGAAAGCAACGTACAGTTGCCTTATCTTCAACCGAGGCGGAGTATATGGCTGTCAGCGATGCGAGCAGAGAAGCCGTTTTTTTATTGAAATTCCTCAAAGAATTGGGATTCGAAAATCTCTGCAAGGTGAGGATGTACAATGACAATCAAAGCGCTGGAAAGCTGGCTGAAAACCCTGTTCACCACGCTCGATCTAAACACATTGACATAAGATACCACTACATCCGTGATGTGCTGAGAAATTTACCTGTATCACTTAAATATATACCAACGGAAGAAATGGTCGCGGACATTCTCACTAAGCCACTGGCCAAGCTGAGCCATGAAACTTGTTTACTTGGACTTGGACTCAAATCATTTCCGGGCACTAAATTGAGAGGGGATGTTGGACATTAACAATTTACTACCCTGAGATGTAACATAACCTTAAGAAACTCTCCATACGCATTGCGCGCCATGTTCTTATCAACGTCATATTTAATACTAATGGAATGAAGCATGTATTTTCTTTTTTTTCCATCTTCTATCTCTTTTTTTGTGAAAACCTTTTTCTTCTTCTTCAATGAATTAATAATAAAATCTCTTCACCTTTTTTCGTTTTTGCTCAAGTTGATTTTTTGTATTCGCACCGCATAACTCTAATAGGTACCCCCTTAATGACGGTGAGGCTATGATCAGGATTAAAGCTATCATAACCCCCTACCACCATCCCTACTGATCGGAAAGCTCTACACGGCGCTCATATACGGTTCACAATATTGGACAGCGTACAAAAATAATGATGACAGCAGAAATAACAAAGATTAGTAGAATAAGAAGTTCCAAGACCCGAGAAAGCTCGCTTTACTTGACAACATTTTGTCTTTTGACTTACAGCAAACAAGCTGTATAAAAAAAAAAAAAAAAAAAATCAGAAATCGAACTCTCGATCTTGTTTTCTCTTTTGACTCTGTTAGTACTGTGGTTCTGGAATCCAACTTCAGTATAACTAACATAGATGACAATCATCCACCCTTGGATGTATTTATTGAACTAGGCGCACATTTGTACGAAAATAGTAATTCGTATGACCGTTCGCAATCTTTTGACTTTCGGAAAGCAAATTTTCAAAGGCTTTCTGATGAAATTAATAGCCTTAATTTTAATCTTACTGCGTTATCTAATATTGAAGATGCAGTAGGTTCTTTTTATTCTTTGATGGATAACTGCATGAAAAAAGTGATTCCTGTGAAATCCTCTAGGAATCTGAAAACGTCCCATCCCTGGTACACTAAAGAGCTCAAATCGATGCGAAACAGACGTAATAGGGCTAGGGAAGAACTATTTAAAAAGTCTCTGCACTCGGATCTTGAACTATATTTGGCATTATTCAATGAATTCAAATCTTAATCCTGCAACTTATATATTGACTATATAAGTAAAATGGAATGCTCTTTAAAATTGAACCCCAAACTTTTCTGGGGTTTTGTCAATTCCAAAAAAAAAACCGATGGTTATCCATCGAAGCTTACTTACAATAGTTCTACAACTGCTGATTCGCTAGACGCAAGCAATATTTTTTTTTTTTTTTTTTTTTTTTTTTTTTTTTTTTTTTTTTTTTTATAGAGTTTCTAATATTACTCCCAAGCCATAGTAATATTATCGTTACTCTCAGCAAGCTGAGAGTTACCTATCCTGGTTAAAAGCACGAGACTTGGAACCAGAACTAGGCTCGGACGAATAATAGGGGTAGGTGGAAAATCGTACATGCGACTCTTTCTCACTTAAGATAAGAAAACAAAAACCACCTCCCTTCGAAACCTGCATACTACAACTAGGTTATTCCTATCTAGTAGTTTTATTTAAACTGTAAATTACGCGTTTGGCAGGCAGCTTCCCAGTGGAGGCACCTGCTAATACCGCCATAAGCACGCGGTTACATCTTATTGCGCTAATTCAAATGGTTTTATCCTTTGTAATCGGCGCACTAGGTTAGTATCGTCTCGAATTTGTAGCATGGTGATATTGCAATGACCGTGAAGGCGTGTCTGTTGTTTGCAGGCAAACTGTTTTATTTCATCTTCGACGGTAGCCATAGTTAGGTCTCTGTGGATATCAGTGTTTCTGATAAACCATGGTGCATTTACTATTTTTCTTAGCACTTTGTTTTGAAAAGTTTGTAAAATTTTGATATTACTGGATTTGGTACAACCCCAAAGTTGTATACCGTATGTCCAAACCGGTTTTAGTACTTGCTTGTATAAAAGCAGCTTGTTCTGCATGCTGAGTTGGGAAAATCTACCAAGCAGCCAGTGCATTTGTTTACATCGAATGGCGAGCTCTTCGCGTTTCTTCTTGACGTGCGGTTTCCATTTTAATTTCGCATCGAGTGTCATACCCAAATATTTTGCCTCGTTTGCGTACGGACTTCGTACCGAATCAATGAAAATGGGTAAGTTGTCTACCTTTTTATAAGTAAAATTCACGTGCGTTGATTTGGCCTCGTTGAGAGCAATACGCCAAGTCTTTGTCCAATCACAAATTTTGTCAATAGAACGTTGGAGTTTATTAGTTGCTGATTCAACGGTATTACTGACCGCTAATATAGCTGTATCGTCTGCAAATGTGGCTACTGTTGTGGCTTCTTCTTGAGGAATATCACTAGTGTATATTAGAAATAGGATCGGTCCAAGAACGCTTCCTTGGGGAACTCCTGCCGCGATTTCGTTAAATTCAGAGTAATCATTTCCGTGTTTTACACGAAAGAGTCTGTCTGATAAGTAACAACTAAGGATATCAGATAACTGTTTCGGAAAAGCTTGTCTTAGCTATGTTTCAACCCTGTATGCCATACTTTATCAAAGGCCTGAGAGACGTCGAGAAAAACACTAGAACATATTTTTTTCTCCTCTAGGGCTTTTTCAATTACATTGGTTATTCTGTAAACCTGGTCGATTGTAGAGTGCTTAATCCTGAATCCGAATTGGTGGTCAGGTATTAATCGACGTTCTTCGATAATCGGATGTAGGCGCTTTAACAAAAGTTTTTCGAATACCTTCGACATTATCGGTAAGAGAGATATTGGCCTATATGATTTTTTGTCATTCAGTGGTTTACCGGGCTTTGGAACCATTATAACTTCAGCTACCTTCCATTGTCGTGGAACGTACAATAACCTGAACGATGCATTTATAAGATATGCAAACTTTATTAAAGCTTTCCTAGGTAACTCTTTAAGGACCTGTCCTGTGATTAAGTCATATCCAGGAGCTTTGTTTAATTTTAGTTTCTCTATTTCGAAGCGTAGTTCGGCTAGCGATACACTTTTTATTCTATAATTGTCAGGTGCCACAATATGTTTGCAAGCAATATGTTTGCAGATCATTTCAGTAAGCCATTTAGGGAGACCCCTCTTTACATTGATGATTAATATTTTAGTTATCTAACTAGCTGTTCCCAATTAAGTTTTAGTAGTATCTCATTCGATTTGGAAACAATTTTAAAATGTATTTCTTCTCTGAAGAATGACTATTCATCAGGTCCTGATGGCATTGCACCGATTGTTCTTAAAAAATGCAGTCATGCAATTGCTCCATATCTTAAGTATATGTTTGAATTGTCCATTAGCACAGGTAGATTCCCTAATCTATGGAAAAGTGCTTTTATCACACCTGTATTTAAAAAAGGCGAACGTGGTGATATCACTAATTATAGGCCCATTTCAAAGCTTTCGTGTATCCCTAAGCTTTTTGAACAAATTGTTTGTGAAAAGCTAATATTTCTTTGTCGCAATATAATTTGTAATGAACAGCATGGATTTGTAAGAAACAGATCCACTGTCACTAATCTATTAAGTTTCTTGCATGATTGTTCTAATGCCTTGGAGAATAAGGGCGAAATGGATTGCATATACACTGACTTCTCTAAGGCTTTCGACCAGCTGTCCCATGAAATAATCGAATTTAAGCTTAGGGCTTTTGGCTTCCCACCATGTTTCATAAAATGGGTTAATTCATACCTTAGATCAAGGGTTTATCAAGTGAAATTTAGAGGATCGCTATCTGTATCTTTCACAGCTCAGTCTGGAGTTCCCCAAGGAAGTCACCTCGGACCAATTTTATTTATACTTGCCATTAATGATGTTAAGGCATGTATAAATCACAGTAATATCCTGATCTACGCTGATGATATGAAAATATATAAATCTATCACTAGTCAGCAAGACAGAATGTTTCTTCAATCTGACATTAATAGCTTCGCAAATTGGTGTGATAAAAATGGTTTATCCCTGAACCCAACTAAATGTCAACATTTAAAGACTATCCCTTCCACCTTTCAATATTCTCTGTCTCAACATATTCTTTGTAATGTTGATAATTTTAAGGATCTTGGGGTTTATTTCGATCCCAAACTGGTTTTTGCCAAGCATATCAATTTTATTGTTAATAAATCTAATTCTATGCTGGGCTTCGTAAAAAGGTGGGCGAAAGAATTTAATGACCCATACGTTTCTATGTCATTGTACAATTGTTTTGTCCGTCCGATTCTAGAGTATGCCTCTCAAGTTTGGACACCGTTCAACAACATTCATTCAAATCGAATAGAGGCCATTCAACGTAAATTTATTCGATTTGCACTTAGAGGACTTCCATGGGATGATCCATTTAACCTTCCTCCCTACAGCCAACGTATCAAGCTTCTTCAAATGTTACCCCTTTCTCAACGAAGGCTTAATAGCGATATCATTTTTTTACATCAGCTTATATCCGGTCAAATAGATGCACCTGACTTGCTGTCGTCTATTGGCTTTAATTTTCGTGGTGGTGCCCATAATTTACGCAGTGTTGAATTATTGTTTAGAACGAATTATGGGAGGCATGAGCCTATTAGTCGCATGAGTAGAATCTATAATCTAAATGATCATGTGATTGACTTGCATGTTAGTAAAATTAAGCTAAAAAATATTTTGCGTATTAATGCTTTAATGTCTTAAATTGTTTGCATTATTTTGTGTTTGTGTTAGTATTTTATAGGTACATAATTATTGTATTTTTAATTGTTTTGTCCTTACTAACACCTGCACTAAATGATGAGCCTGTGAGTGCACTTTTAGTGCCGGCAATTTCTGCTCGTGATAGTTGCTTGCTTTAAGCACTCCACGACACAGAGCTGATAGTGTATTAACTTATCTCGAAGAAAATGGATCGTCATCACAGCTTGCTTCGCTATTTATCAAAGATTGCAGATATTTGAACTTTTCCTACTTGGGAATTACTCTTCCATTCATATAAATGTCTGGAATAGGTCGGAGTGGATCAGAGCACGGGCAGCACTAGTGTTCTGTACCCATTCCCCTCCAAGACTTCAACCCATACATCAAGTGCTCGAGGACGTTTGATCGTCGCTAATGTTGGCTACATCGTCAGCAAGGAAATTTCGACTTTTTTTTTCGTCGCACGTGTTATTACTTTCACTTGTAAAACAGAACTAAAAAGGAATATCTAAAAACTAATGACGCAGAAATGTGAGAAATAGCTATATGCAAGTTCAAAACAAAAAAAAATAAATTGACTTTTCGGACTATGGCTTACTGAGAAAATCACTGTTGAGTGATGGGGTGCCAATAGTTGGGTCAAAAATTTGGGGTGCCAATAATTGTAGTCGTTACGCTAACCTTTTTATTTTAGTGAAACAGCTTTTTATTTTAATGAAAAGATTTGCACAGTTATTGTGTTTACATTAATTATTGTATAATAAACAAATTTTGTTTGCTAGGTAAGGTTATTTTAAATTTAGGTACTCAAAGCAGATGTTTATGTACCTATTATGTAAACAAAAATTATTTAATAAATTAAATTATAAGCTGAGAAATCAAATTTCACAGTTCTGAGTGCTTTGCTTAAATTAAATTTAAAGGAACTTTGTTATTCAAAATTAATAAAGGTACAGAGTAGTATGCATATATAATATATATTATGTAAATAATGTTTCCTTTTTTATCTTTATTGAAGTCGAATTATAAACAACAATTTTCTTCATCACCACCCTATCAAATAATTCGGCACCTTCTTCATCGTTATTATATTGCGTTTGTTCCAATCGTTTTTATACCCTATTCTAAGGGTATATTAATTTTGACGCATAGTTTGTAACATACCTTAATATTGCCCGTAGACCCCTAAAAGTTACTATATTTATGATCAGCATCGATAGTAATGTCGATCTAGCCATGTCCGTCCGTCGGCAAAAATTAGGCCTTTAAACTGGACCTAGAGATTTGAAATTTTAACCATATAGTCTCTAGGGTCCCGAAATAATCAAGTTTACGAATTTTTGAAATCTGCCCACAGACACGCCCACAAACTCAAAACAAACAAAATTTTGGAAAAAATCGAATTTTGAGCTAGAAAGCTGAAATTTTTTATATATGATCTATGACTCCTAAAACTGCTCGTGATGAAAATTTTTCGAAATCCGCCCACTGACACACCCACAAATAAATAAAATAATTTTTTTGAAAATCCAAAGTTTGAGCTAGGGAACTGAAATTTATAATATATACTCTCTAGGGGCCCTTTATGCTCATGTGTTAATTTTTTTTAAATCCGCCTACTGACACGCCCACAATTAAATAAAACAATTTTATTGAAACACCCAAGTTTGAGCTAGGGATCGTTTTTTTGATAAAATCCTTTAAATGTTATATAACAAAATATGTAGAGCGTTCTTAACAATTCAATAATACTTAGACTTTTGTCACGCCCACTTATGAGGGATAGGAATAAGAATAGGGTATCCAACAGTTCGCCCAAGCGGACTGTAGCCCGTCCCTATGTTTGAATACTCGGATGGAATCCATAATTATGACAACATCTGCTGTTGCGGAGATTATTCCGTATAATTAGAATACTGTTTGAAAACCAATTGCATTCTATTTCACTGTTTGGTTTTTACAAGGTTCAGTTGACTGAATATCCTTTCAACTTCGGCGTTTGAAATAGGTTACACCAGAACGGAAATGGCAAAGTATGCTAAATGGAAAAGGGATTTTCCCCTGTGGCGTCCTTAAAACTAAAAACTTCACACCAAAATTTTTCAGTGCTCTCTCTATGTTCTGCCATTTGTTGAATAAAATAGTGCTCCACTGATTTCAATTTTTTTCGGTTGTTAAAGTATCGATTTGCATCTCTTGTAGTATTGGGCTAAGCGACTGTTTATACCCTATTCTAGGGGTATATTAATTTTGACGCATAGTTTGTAACATACCTTAATATTGCTCGTAGACCCCTAAAAGTTACTATATTTATGATCAGCATCGATAGTAATGTCGATCTAGCCATGTCCGTCCGTTCGTCCGTCGGCAAAAATTAGGCCTTTAAACTGGACCTAGAGAGCTGAAATTTTAACCATATACTCTCTAGGGTCCCGAAATAATCAAGTTTACGAATTTTTGAAATCCGCCCACAGACACGCCCTTATTATATATATATAAAAAAATTCAGCTTTCTAGCTCAAAATTCGATTTTTTCCAAAATTTTGTTTTTTTTTTGAGTTTGTGGGCGTGTCTGTTTGCGGATTTCAAAAATTCGTATACTTGGTTATTTCGGGACCCTAGAGAGTATATGGTTAAAATTTCAGCTCTCTAGGTCCAGTTTAAAGGCCTAATTTTTGCCGACGGACGGACGGACATGGCTAGATCGACATTACTATCGATGCTGATCATATATATAGTAACTTTTAGGGGTCTACGGGCAATATTAAGGTATGTTACAAACTATGCGTCAAAATTAATATACCCTTAGAATAGGGTATCAAAATAAAAGTGTGGCTTCTTGATATGAATCACAATGAAATTGATTCTTTAATGCGCTTCATTACTTGAACGAAGTTAATGGTTTCATGGTTCTGCTTCTCCCCTTTTGCACTGAATTTAATTTTAATTTTAATGTTTTCTCAATTTAAAAAAAAAACAAATTTGGATGTACATGTTCTGATTGAATTTAAATATACATAAACTTGTTCGCCCCACATTGATTTCTTATCTGAAGTGACATTTATCTCTATTTATCTGAATACCAATGTTACTAACTATTCTCATAAGATAGATAAATTATATGAATTTGTTATAACTTTGAATTGTGAGAATAAAGAATTATAACAAAAAAAAAAGTTCTAAAGGTTTTCTTCTCAGTCAACACCCAAATGAGGTCTGATTTGTAGCTGAACCTGAACCTCGTCATTTCTCACAACTTTGTTTATTAAAACCAAGATGAGTAGCTGCAGACCTCGTAAGACTTTTACAAAGTTGACAGTGTCGCTTTCAAACATTTTGTTCACACACGATGAACTTGTTGTACAAGTAAATGTGTGCGTTTGGTGAATGGTTCTTCTAATGCGTTTTTGTTTGCAAAATATTCTATACATATATACCTATTTTATATATTTTATGAACAGTCAAAAGCAGTCAAATCTACTTTGTGTTCCAGTCAAGAAACCAGTCGGCTGGATTTATTAATATGTAAACATTTTTGCTCTCGTTGATGTGTAAATATATTTTTTCTCGGTAGGGGCTAGTTGGAAATATATAGCGTCACCGTCATCGTCAGATTTTCCCGTTAATTTTCATTACCACGTGAGTTAATCGCTGCTCGATAGAGTACCGCAATTAAACGACGTTTGGCGCGGTTAGTACGTAGATGGGTGACCGTTTGAGAACAACCGCGTGTCGTTGTTTTTATACCCTATTCTAGGGGTATATTAATTTTGACGCATAGTTTGTAACATACCTTAATATTGCCCGTAGATCCCTAAAAGTTACTATATTTATGATCAGCACCGATAGTAATGTCGATCTAGCCATGTCCGTCCGTCCGTCCGTCCGTCGGCAAAAATTAGGCCTTTAAACTGGACTTAGAGAGCTGAAATTAAAACATATACTCTCTAGGGTCCCGAAATAATCAAGTTTACGAATTTTTGAATTCCGCCCACAAACTCAAAAAAACAAAATTTTAGAATTTTGAGCTAGAAAGCTGAAATTTTTTATATATGATCTATGACTCCTAAAACTGCTCGGGATAAATAATTTTTTCAAAATCCGCCCACTGACACGCCCACAAATAAATAAAACAATTTTTTGGAAAATCCAAAGTTTGAGCTAGGGAGCTGAAATTTATAATATATACTCTCTATGGGCCCTTTATGCTCATGTGTAAATATTTTAAAAATCCGCCCACTGGCACGCCCACAATTTTCTTGAAAATTCAAAGTGAGCTAGGGAGCTGAAATTTATAATATATACTCTCTAGGGGCCCTTTATGCTCATGTGTTAATTTTTTTTAAATCCGCCTACTGACACGCCCACAATTAAATAAAACAATTTTATTGAAACACCCAACGGAGCTAGGGAGCGTTTTTTTTGATAAAATCCTTTTATATAACAAAATATGTAGAGCGTTCTTAACAATTCAACCATACTTAGACTTTTGTCACGCCCACTTATGAGGGATAGGAATAAGATTAGGGTATTCAACAGTTCGCCCAAGCTTACTGTAGCCCGTCCCTATGTTTATACCCTATTCTAGGGGTATATTAATTTTGACGCATAGTTTGTAACATACCTTAATATTGCCCGTAGACCCCTAAAAGTTACTATATTTATGATCAGCATCGATAGTAATGTCGATCTAGCCATGTCCGTCCGTCCGTCCGTCCGTCCGTCCGTCGGCAAAAATTAGGCCTTTAAACTGGACCTAGAGAGCTGAAATTTTAACCATATACTCTCTAGGGTCCCGAAATAATCAAGTTTAAGAATTTTTGAAATCCGCCCACAGACACGCCCACAAACTCAAAAAAACAAAATTTTGGAAAAAATCGAATTTTGAGCTAGAGAGCTGAAATTTTTTATATATGATCTATGGCCCATAAAACTGATTGGGACATAAAATTTTCAAAATCCGCCCACTGACACGCCCACAATTAAATAAAACAAATTTTGGGAAAAATTGAATTTTGAGCTTGAAAGCTGAAATTTTTTATATATGATCTATGGCCCATAAAACTGATTGGGACATAAAATTTTCAAAATCCGCCCACTGACACGCCCACAATTAAATAAAATATTTTTTTTGAAAAACCAAAATTTGAGCTAGGGAGCTGAAATTTTTAATATATACTCTCTAGGGGCCCTTTATGCTCATGTGTAAATATTTTCAAAATCCGCCTACTGACACGCCCACAATTATTTTTTTTTTTATTTTTGAAAGTCCAAAGTTTGAGCAGGGAGCTGAAATTTATAGTATATACTCTCTAGGTGCCCTTTATGCTCATACTTAAATTTTTTTTAAATCCGCCTACTGACACGCCCACAATTAAATAAAACAATTTTATTGAAAAACCAAAGTTTGAGCTAGGGAGCGTTTTTATTTACAAAAGCTTAGTTTTTTCGATAAAATCCTTTAAATTTTTGTCACGCCCACTTATGAGATATAGGAATAAGAATAGGGTATCCAACAGTTCGCCCAAGCGGACTGTAGCCCGCCCCTATGTTTTTTTATTAATTATGTATGTTCAATTATCACCGCAATTCAACGTTGTTTGGCGCGGTTAGTACGTAGATGGGTGACCGTTTGCGAACAACCGCGTGTCGTTGTTTTTTTTTTATTAATTATGTATGTTCAATTTTAAAGATTATTATGTCCTTACGAAACACCGGAAAGTTGTGTGGAAGTAGATTTGTTTTGAATAATTGAGGTTGTATAGCTTGTAGTTTGTTGTACATCAGTTGAAGGTAAGAGGAAAAATATCGATTTGTACTTCGGTAATCGATGGCCGATTTAAGAATGTCACTTAAACGACAATCGATGCTATATTTTCCCGGTACATCGACACACTTGAGTCGACGGTGTACGTTTCCTACTTCAGCTCTCACAAACCAATTATTTGTTCGGTCAAACATTAAATAAATTTTGTCGTTGACATTAAATATATATCATGGTTTTATTTCAATACAATACCCAAATCTCTTGTTTATCAAAACCACAACCTCTGTGATATTTCTACATGCAACACTGACGAGCCTACATGTTTACACACCAACTATACAGTGAGTGCAGCGTGGCTCACACCTTTTTTTTTCTCCAGTCAAGTCCTTCAGTTTCCAGTCAGATCTCACTGGAAAACAGTCAAAATGGCAACAGTCAGATAACTATCGACATCAATACATGTAAGTAAATGAATAAATATTGGGCCCTAGCGAGGTAACCGTCGGAGCGGATGATTCTCCGAAATCGTCCGAATCGGAGAATATTTGCTTCGAGGGAATCTTCCATTCATTTTTCCGAAAAAATCTAACGCACACCCGCAGTATGCGTATGCGTTGTAGTTGTAGTACGATGAAGTGCATTTTTTCATGTTTTTGACACAAGTTTTTTTCCGAAATCGTCCGCCAACATTTTGTCGCGGAATCCGATGATAACTATACCTCGAACACAAATTGAATCTCCGACAAAGTATGCGTTGCAGAAAATGTTCCGCTCCGACTTTTACCTACCTCGCTAGACTAGATTATTTAACAAAATCACAGTAAAAAGCAAAACGAACGCACCAAGATCACATGAATAATGAAATAATTACATGCCGGAATCGTCACTGTCGCCATCTCCGTCAGTCTCATTGTGGTAGTCTTATAAAAACTTTGAGAACCAATTTTATTCGTTACTGCAGTAGCAGGAATTTGAAAATTGTGGCCAGCACAGCAAGAATATGTCGATTTCGAATGCAGTGCAAGCAGACGCGGGAGTTACATATTTGTATGGTGACCTCCATCAATAAACATGTAGGACAACAACCTTAAGTTGTTGCTATAAGTTGACTTAACATAAGTCATACTATACATGCAGAGCAGTCGTTCCTCCATTTAAGTCAGCATGTTTGCTTGTTAATTTGTAGATATAGTCCGCTAAGACTCAAAATTGCAATAAATGCACTGTAGTAATATGATTAATCAGCAATTAAGCTTATTGAATGGAAAAAAAAGATAATAAAGGCAGTCAGAACTAGACACTTAAACCAAACACTTGACTTTTTATTTAACTGGCGCAGTCGTACGGATTTTGTTTTTTTGTTTTTGATAGAAAAAAAAATAAAGAAGACATCGAACCAAGTGATTATTGCAGACTAAAAATCAGTCGCAGCATACGGAACATTAGTGAAAACATAAAATAAAAATAGAATTCAAGTGATTGTTGCAGACTAAAAATCAGTCGCAGCATACGGAAAATAAAGATAGTATCTGTTAGAAGTGCTGTGTAGAAACGTCAAAATTTCGCGACAAGTACTCCACGATTCCAGAAGGAACTTACCAGCAGAAGAAATCGAAATGACAACCTATTCAAACACTATATTGGCTACAATGGCACAAATTGTCGCAAGACTAGAGGCTAATACGCAACAGGCTGATAGCCGAGCCCTAGTTCTAATGAGAGAGATTTCTTACATAAAAGAATTCTCAGGAAATAAAGAAGACCTGACTCAATTCATAAATGTGGTAGACAACCACATCAACCTTACACCGGAGGATAGAAGAGCCGCTACCTAGACCGCGATAGCCCAATGCAAAGTCATTGGAAGAGCAAAGGAGCTACTACTGAGCAACGCAGCTACAACATGGGACGAAGCAAGGAATCTTCTAGGGTTGATTTTCAGACCCGTCATCGACCAAGCGGAAGTTAAAAGAAGGATTAATAATCTAAGAGTAAGTTCAGTTTTGGATCTAAACAATAAAATTGAGTTCCTACTAACCGATATTCATACTTTAGTAATGTATGAAAACAAAAAGGATAGCCTTAAGTCTCTTTTATATAATCTAGTAGTGAGTAAGATAAGAGAAGTAGCAACTGGAAATTTAGCCAGAGAACTTAGGGACGAATATGAACTACATAGAATAAAAACAATATTGTATTCATATGTAGGGTTTGACGAAGGGAACATTCTTACAGACCGAAGCATTAATCTGGCACATAAAAATTACAAAGATAAAGAAAGAAATGATATTCCTAATACTCGTAACCAACTACGACGAAATACTAACTTCAATAATTCTGAACAGGCCCATGACGAAAGACAATACACTAACTACAATTATCTACGACAGACAAACAAACAACGGCAAAATTTGAATTTTAATAGTCATGGACGAACTAACCAAGAAAGGCAAAATAGTAATTACAATAACCCTGGATAGCGACTAACTACTAACGCCAATAACTCTGGACAGACAAACCAGCAGCGAAGAGGTACTAACAACTATAGTTATAGTAACCGCAGGCAATCACAAAATAGGCAAAATAATGAACCAATGGATATCGATAACATAGCTCACCTAAGCTCAGAACAATACCGGAATAATTCCGAGGAACAGGTTAACATTCCAGAAGAATCTCATTCAATAGAAGCCCCGGTTTTTTCTGAATCCAGCCTCAATGGTAGAAAGACACAAATAGGATTCTCTGTAGGAAATGAAAAACATATATGTCTAATAGATACAGGATCTACAATGACTATAGTTAATACAAGCAAAATAGATTGTAGTGCATATAAAATTCTTAACGAAGTCACAATAAAACTTTTGACAGTAAATAATCAGACGGCCGAAAAACTAAAGATCTATCAAGTCCCAGTCACTACGGAATTTGGATACAGATCTAATGTATTTATCCAAGCATATGGCAAGTCATTAGGAGAAAAATCATACAGTCTTTTGTTAGGTATGGATGTCATAGGTAAATTGGTAGAGAGCATAAATATAAAAAAACGAGAAGTGTTGCTACAAAATAAGACCATAATTCCAATTATTTTCGAAGTTGAACCATACATAGAATGTTACGAATTAGGTGGACACGAGGAAGTGAAGTTAGACCATTTAAAATCTTTTGAAAAACGGGAAATTCAACGATATGGAAAGGCAAGGCAGGGCATAATTCGAAAATCAAATAGTCGATACGCCTCACCATTCGTAGTTGTGGCCAAGAAACCTGACAGTGAAGGAAAGACTAAGTTTAGGGTATGTGTTGATTATCGAGCACTTAATGATATAACGGTGGATGATAAATACCCACTTCCAAATATAGACAGTATCCTGGACAAGTTAGGAAGGTCACAGTATTTTTCTACCCTTGATTTAGCCGAGGGATACCATCAAATAAAGGTACATCCTGAAGATATACATAAGACTGCATTTGTTACGCCAAATGGTCTATATGAATATACCAGAATGCCTTTCGGGCTTAAAAATGCCCCAGCGACGTTTCAACGTCTAATGAATGATATTCTCAGAGAATACATAGGACAAATTTGTAGAGTATATCTAGATGATATATTAATCTTTTCCACGTCCCTAGAAGAGCACATATCATCATTAAATAAAATATTTCAAAGATTAGCAGATCATAATCTTAAAATACAACTAAGTAAATGTTCTTTTCTTAAGAACAACACAGAATACCTAGGTCATATACTCACTTCGGAAGGAATGAAACCAAAACCGAATAAAGTAGAAGTAATGCAGAAGTATTCTTTACCCTTGACGATAACGCAATTGAAAGGATTTCTAGGTAGCACTGGGTATTATAGGAAATTTATTAGGGACTACGCTAGAATAGCATACCCGATGGTAAAATACTTAAAAAAGAATATGAAAATCAATAGCAATGACCCTGAATATATTCAAGACTTTGAAAGATTAAAAGAAATCCTGATTAAGCATCCCATAGTTAAATTTCCAGACTTCAATAAACAATTTTCACTCTTCACTGATGCAAGTAATTTTGCTTTGGGAGCTGTACTTACTCATGAAGGACAGCCAGTATGCTACGCCTCTCGAACATTAAATGACCATGAAAAAGACTACTCAGTAACAGACAAAGAATTTTTAGCAGTGGTTTGGGCTACCTCATATTTTAGACCATATCTTTGGGGGCAAAAATTCAAAATAATCACCGATCATATGCCCATAAAATATTTAACTAAAAAATATAATGGAAAAGAGTTCAGTCAACGAGTTCAAAGAGGACTACTTAAATTACAGGAATTCGAGTTTGACATTGAGTATATAAAAGGCAAGGAGAATAAAATTGCAGATTTCCTAAGCAGAATTCCAAACGAAATAAACTAAACATCAGAAACTGCACACTCAGTGGACGAACAATTGTTAGATCATATATCAATCAAAGAGGGAATTGTAAATACATATCAGACTCAGTTAATACTGACCTACTCAATCCAAAATGAAATAAAAACGCTGCATGGTAAAAGAATCATTGAGGTCGACATGACGAAAAATAGCAAACACTGGAGGGATCTGTTTAGTAGAACAATCATGGCAGTTACGACAGGTATTTACTCCGAAGTAGAAGATAGGGAATATAATAAAGTACAAAAAGTTCTAATTGAAATGTATGGACATAATAAAGAAATTTAATTTTATAAGCTTACACAGAGGGCAAGAGATTTAGAAAAAGCTGAAGATGTTCATAGACAAATATCTCTTTATCACACCGAACAAAGTAACCACTCAGGAGTAATAGAAACATACTATCAATTAAAATATAAAATATACTTTCCAAAACTGATAACAGAAATTTCAAGAGTAATAGGAAATTGCCAGACTTGTCAGGAAGGGAAATACGACAGGAAACCGATTAGACCTAAATTCAAGCTAACTGAAACTAAGAACAGAGGAAACGAAATATTGCACATGGACATCTATCATTTTAATAAGTTAATATATCTGACATTTATAGACAAATTTACTAAAAAGGCTTACGGATATAGTCTGACTAGCAAAAATTGGACAAGTAAGTTTGAATGCATAGATCAACAATTAGCAAAATTCGGAAAACCAAGAAAAATAGTTTGTGACAATGAATTCAATTCAGAAAACATAAAAGAACACTTCAGGAAAGAGGGAATAGAAATGCATATGACAAAGGCCAACTCTCATACAATGCAGATATAGAAAGATTTCACTCGACCTTACTTGAAATTTTACAAACCATAAAAGACACAGACATTTCAACCAATAGGAAAATATATAAGGCTATTCAAATATACAATGATAGATACCACTCAACATTAGGTATGACCCCAAATCAGGCTGAGGGAGAAAATCGCGTAAACTTAAAGAACAAAATAGAATAGAAAAAGAAAAAAATAATAAATAAAAGAAATACTTCACGGGAAAATTATGTAGAAAAACGCAATGAGGGCTATATAAGGAACTATAAACATTTAAGACATAAGAATGAAACATATTACAGAAAACATAATTTAAAAAATGTACATTTCACAAATACTAAAAGACCAAATCAATTTGCAGATAGAAATAAATAACTTACAATATGAGCACAATATTATTAACATTTATTTAAAAGAACTAAATTTAAGCCGATCAGGTAGTACACAAAATGCATGTATTTACTATATGCAGCTAAAATATAGAAAAACAAGTAATTAAAATTGATGATAATACTGTAATATGCAAAAATTTGGAAAAACAAACTGTAATTAATCAATACGACGATAGACAATTAAAACTAACTGGAAACTTTATAATAAATATCAGCAACTGTTCTATTAATATACTAAATGTCACTATTGTAAACTACCAAATAGATTTTATTCAAAGATTTCATCATGAAGATGAAGAAAAAATAAATGTAACGGAAAAATTAAACTTTAAAGAAATTGCTGAAATACAGCAAATTGATAATTTAAAACATATTGAAGAATTAAAATATCATGGAATTATTAACTACGCTAGTAACATAACAATGTTTGTAATACTCATTATAGTTATAACTGTAATTGTTTGCATAGCTAAGACAAATCCTAAAATAAAAATATAAATTAATACCTAATGTTACTAAGCTAGAACCAAAAATTCAAAAAATAGAGATTCCAACGATTCAGCCGAATCTTAAAACTAAGGTTGGAGAAGTTACATATTTGTATGGTGACCTCCATCAATAAACATGTAGGACAACAACCTTAAGTTGTTGATATAAGTTGACTCAACATAAGTCATACTATACATGCAGAGCAACAACCTTAGGTCGTTCCTCCATTTAAGTCAGCATGTTTGCTTGTTAATTTGTAGATATAGTACAACGGATGCAAATATCAATTGCATTTCCGCTAAGACTCAAAATTGCAATAAATGCACTGTCGTAATATGATTAATCAGCAATTAAGCTTATTGAATGGAAAAAAAGATAATAAAGGCAGTCAGAACTAGACACTTAAACCAAACACTTGACTTTTTATTTAATTCGCTCGGATTTTCGACAACTAAATTTAATTAAAACCAAGCAGGAGTATGAATGAAAATAAAATTTACCTACAGCAACTTTTAATACGCACCATTGCATTTATTCCATTACTCGATTTGACACTATCCTTTCCCTACCGTTTCCGCAATAACCTACCAAACTTCTTCATAAAAAATTTGAGTCAGGTTGTAGGTATTTACTAGAATATTTTACAGTTCCACTTCCATTTGCCGACGCCAGACATAAGAAAGACATATAAATCCCACCCCCACGTCCCATCCAGACCCGGCCTAACTCTACGAATACGAATGGTGTAGCTATGTACCTAATAAAATAACCTAACCTACGCCTAGATATTAAATTTATGCAAGAACGAACGATGAATATTATTTTTCCTCTTAATTTTGTACCGAAATATAACTCACACTCATTTCCAGGAGACAATACTACTTACCCTGATACTTGTCGACTGTAAAGCATACTTACCTGGCGTAGGGGTTACCGTGATCATGAAGGCGGTTCCCCCGGAGTGAGGTCTGGCCATTGCACATCCGGTTGGATTGACCTCCGCGATTGTTCCTAATGCGAACAACTCGTGCGTGTAATTTTTGGTAGCCGGGAATGGCGTTCGCGCCGTCCCGACATAATTGAATATACAAGGTGGCGCAAAAGTTGTCTTCTGTTTACTTCACAAATGTCAAAGTAAAATTGACATTTGCCGCTATTTGCAAAAATTATAGCATCTTCCGATAGGGTTTTCAGCCCTTGGGTGTGCCTTAGGCAATTCGTGTGCCAATGTTCTAAATGATCCACGACGTTTGACATCTATCCTATGTAGTTTTCAGTCGGATTGGTGAACGCCACTGGGTGATAACTTTTGCGCCACCTTGTACAAGGGCATTGCAGGTTGCACTGAGAATGAGTTTATTACAGTGCTGTGGCTGTCTCATGAAGTATTTTTTGGATGGTTTTTGCTTGCTATTTTTGTTTCGTTTGGATTGCAGTAATTTTTCTGGTCTGGCCTAATTGTCCACAGCACTGCAAGCATTATTTTTCGTAAGTAGGGTTTTTTGTTATCTACCGGTAACGGTAAAGCGAGGAATAATGATAATGAGTTTTGAGCAGAGTACATCCATAGAATAGGGCACTCTCGGCGTTTTCCTTATCAGTTCTATCAGCAAGTCGGTCGTCTGTGTCACCAGACACTACAAGACGATGGATATACCTATCAAGTACTGCGTATACAGGGTTGTGACTTTACTGCAATTGCAGTAGATCTACTGCTTTTTTTCGAAAAATAAATCTAGGTACTGCACTTTTGGTCTTACGAAATGTAAATGTAATCCACAAAATATTTTTTTAAATTCTATCACTGAATCTCATTCTTCCTGATGAAATCCACCCATTAATTATAATGTTTATACGGTTTTCGGCTATCGGCTATATTTTGATGGCAAATGACCAGAATATATCCATAATAATGAGTAGCGACACTCTCTACATATGCATTTCCTACTACTACAAAGCAAAATGCAGAAAAAAACCTACAATATGTGGAAGCAGGTCAAAAGGATGGGTTTTAATGCTTATGGAACGACCGCTGTGGAAAAAACGTTACACAGTATATTTTGCCTGTACCACTACATACGGCATGCTTAGTCAGACGAATGATTGTGGGTTTTTTCATAATCCTTTTTTAAAGGCGTGTCGACTTGATCCTCGTTGTATGTATCTTTCACTTCGTGCAGTACTACCGGCATTGCTTTTTATACCCTATTCTAAGGGTATATTAATTTTGACACATAGTTTGTAGCATACCTTAATATTGCCCGTAGACCCCTAAAAGTTACTATATTTATGATCAGCATCGATAGTAGTGTCGATCTAGCCATGTCCGTCCGTCCGTCCGTCTCTCGGCAAAAATTAGGCCTTTAAACTGGACCTAGAACGCTGAAATTTTAACCATATACTCTCTATGGTCCCGAAATAATCAAGTTTAAGAATTTTTGAAATCCGCCCACAGACACGCCCACAAACTCAGAAATTTTTATTTTTTGGAAAAAATCGAATTTTGAGCTAGAAAGCTAAAAATTTTTATATATGATCTATGGCTCCTAAAACTGATCGGGAGATAACATTTTTAAAATCCGCCCACTGACACGCCCACAATTAAATTAAACAATTTTAGTGAAAAGACAAAGTTTGAGCTAGGGAAATGAATTCAAATGTTCCCCTCTTTTTAAATTCGGAATTACCTACTTTTTTCCGGGAAATAGGGAAAAGTGAACAAATTCCCCGGGACTTGTTATTTACAATGTTTATTATGTTTTAATCACTTCTTCTTCAATCTCATTTTTTTCTTACTAAATTTATTACTCGTAGGTACATTATACCTACTTCCTAATTTAATTGTTGTATCATTTTATTTCTGAATACCAACACAAAACCGAGTTGAGAATTGTTGATAAGATTATTATTTAAATATTTCAAACGTAAGGTACCCGTTTAATGACGGTGAGGCTATGATCAGGATTAAAATTATCATAACCCCCCACCTCCATCGCGCCCGGCGCTCATATACGGTTCACAATATTGGACAGCGTACAAAAATAATGATGACAGCAGGAATAACAAAGATTAGTCGAATAAGAAGTTCCAAGACCCGAGGAAGCCTTCACTTCAGGTCGATAGGTTCTTATCTCGAAGAAAATGGATCGTCATCACAGCTTGCTTCGCTATTGATCATAGATTCCAGATATTTGAACTTTTCATACTTGGGAATTACTCTTCCATTCATATAAATGTCTGGAATAGGTCGGAGTGGATCAGAGCACGGGCAGCACTAGTGTTCTGTACCCATTCCCCTCCAAGACTTCAACCCATACATCAAGTGCTCGAGGACGTTTGATCGTCGCTAATGTTGGCTACATCGTCAGCAAGGAATAACTGATGCACTTTGCAGTCCGTCACTTTTCCTTCAGGCAGATAATCAAGGACTTTAATAAATATCAAGGGACTTAAGATGCTTCTCTGGTGTACATCGACTTTGATTGCGAAATCCTCGGTGACGCCAGCGGAGCATCTTACTCTTGTCTTTACGCTCTCATACATATCCATAATCATGTACGTAGGTTTCTTGAACTCCTCGTTTTCTTAGCACCACCCATAATAGATCCCTTGGTTGTCTATCAAAGTCCTTTTCAAAATCAACCAACACCATATGCAAATCCATTGGAAACACGAGGGATTTCCTTATGCTTTGGATTGCATCTGTAGTTGATTACCTGCGACAAATCCACACTGGTAGTCAGATAGCCGTATTTTTTCGGATTCGGCTATCTAATACCCGCTCAGCGATCTTCATGGTGTGTGACATCAGCTTGATTGATTACCACAATCTCGCGTATCGATATTTAAACTTGTTAACGTGAAATAAATCATTATCAAAGAGCAGACACAAACAAAACCCAAAGTACCGAATCTCTTTCTTAAATGACAAAGAAAAAATTTAAGGAAATTGCAGAAAAAACGTATGGAAAAACTTAAATTTATAATATAGACTCTCTAGGTGCCCTCTAAACTTATGTTGAAATATTTTTTAAATCCGCCTACTGACACGCCCACAATTCAATAAAACAATTTTGTTGAAAAACGAAAGTTTGAGCTAGGGAGCTGAAATTTTTAATCTACTCGTATACTCTCTAGTAGAGTTGTAAAAAGAGCAGTTAAGTTAGTACTGCAGTTAAATGAACTTGACTTATGGTCCTTTAATCCTGGAAAAAGGATATTTTTCCAAAATGTAATTAGAAACCGCACGGTATGATTGTGATGACCGTCATTTTGCTGAGAGGTCCTTGCAACAACAAAAATGGGCCTTTAATCCTGGAAAAAGGATAATTTTCCAAAATGTAATTAGAAACCGCACGGTATGATTGTGATGACCGTCATTTTGCTGAGAGGTCCTTGCAACAACAAAAATGGTCCTTTAATCCTGGAAAAAGGATTTTTTTCCAAAATGTAATTAAAAACCGCACGGTATGATTGTGATGAACGTCATTTTGCTCAGAGGTCCTTGGAGGAAAAAGGATTTTTTTTCAAAATGTAACTAAAAACCGCAGGGTATAATTGTGTTGAACGTTATTTTGCTGGGAGGTGCTTGCAACAACAAAAATGGTCCTTAAATCCTGGAAAAAGGATTTTTTTCCAAAATGTAACTAGAAACCGCAGGGTATAATTGTGTTGAACGTTATTTTGCTGGGAGGTCCTTGTAACAACGAAAATGGTCCTTAAATCCTGGAAAAAGGTTTTTTTCCAAAATGTAACTAGAAACCGCACGGTATGATTGTGATGAACGTCATTTTGCTCAGAGGTCCTTGCAACAACAAAAATGTTCCTTAAATCCTGGAAAAAGGATTTTTATCCAAAATGTAACTAGAAACCGCATGGTATGATTGTGATGAACGTCATTTTGCTCAGAGGTCCTTGCAACAACAAAAATGGTTCTTTAATCCTGGAAAAAGGATATTTTCCTAAAATATAACTAGAAACCGCATAGTCTTTCTGTGTTCAAGGTTATGTTACAGGGAGATCTTTGGAACTCCCAAAACCCCCAAAAAAGATGTTTCTCAAAATGTCGTAAGAAACCGCACACTATTTTTGGGTTTTCAATAGATATTATTTTGCAAAGAGGTCCTTGGATCATTCAGTTTTCTATAATATTATATTATTTTTATTGTCCATATGAGCACGCACAGTTGTTGTAAATGATGGTGAGTATGTAGGTATACTGTTTTTCTTACCTCATCCGAGTATTTGAATAGGTACTTAAAACAGTTCAAAATCTTCTGAACCATTTTGAAGAAAATCTCACATAAGATATAATCCGAAGAACGTAAAATAAAAAGTTAAAAAAAAAAAAAAAAAAAATCCCCCCACCCGGACAGACGGAAACACGGACGAATAGAATAACTCCGTACTGAAAGAAAACAAGTAGCCATTTTCTTGAGTGGATTTTTATATTTCATACAAACATAGGAAAAAAATTTATTACAAAATAAAAACATAGATACCTAACAAAATAACTTAAAAACATAGATAACAGAATAACTTAAAACAATGTCTTCGATTTTGAAAGAATAACAAATATTAAACTATTGAAAAAAAACAGAACGAAAACAAAAACCATAAAATAAATAAATCGTTGAATGTTAAAATTTGTCACTGTTCACTTTCAACATTAACAATTTTTCAAAATTGGAGTCTGAAAGAGCTCCACGCTTAGGAGCGTTTAACAAACCAGCGATTGAAAAAATCCGCTCTACAGATGCTGATGAAGGCGCAGGTGTATTGTACCTTAACATTTTTTTTTTAATGTTGGGGTACTTGTACAATCCGTCAAGAGATGGGGATGATTGGGCAAGGTACAAATCAAAACTTTCGTTCTCGTCAGACATTGTGGATGCACTTCCTATATCATCTGTAAATTGTCATTAGATACTTGATTTTATTTTTGTTAAACCAATAAGTGTATACTGTCAATAAAATATAGCTCAGAGTTTTTACCTGACACGAAAAAGTCGAAATATGAACTGTCTGGTGCTGCTTGCATGGCTGATACATTAGGCGCATTACTGTATCCGTTGATTTTGGATCTTACCAAAGAGCTTATCTCACAAACTTTAGCTTCCCTAAAATTTGGATTAAGTGCTGAGATCCACTTCAGCTTGACAGAGGGACAGAGCACGGAGGCAACGATTGCATCATTAACTTGTGTACACCACAATTAATTACAGATTTAAATAATCATAAAATCTTTGCACCAAAGCTTCTTCCAATCGTACCACGACGTCCATCGGAATGAACCACAAAGTTGCATTAATTTGCAGCTTCCGAAACTTTGTCCTGACTGTCGCTAAGGTTGGTAGCAAAAAACCAAAAAGCATGCCTTTTTCTTTTTGAAGAAAATCGAGTGCTTCGGCAATTGGTCTCATTAGCATCAAAAATTCTTCTAAGTATTCGAATTCAAAATCGAAAAACGTCTGCGTTCCCAACTTCCTCCATAAATCGTTTATGTTTTGTTTGTGGTTTATAATGTCAAGCACAGAGTCAAAAAGAAAATTCCACCTAGTCACTACCGGGTATTTCAATTGAGAACCCAAAGTAGCAACAATTTCCTCCGAACTCTTCGGTCTGTTGACTTTATTCCATATAGTCGTACATTTTTGTAATATCTACAATTTATAAATTTCATTATCTTTTTTTCCATCGCAGGTACGTACTATTTTAAAAATAACTGATGTGTCTGTACAACATGCCATAGCTTATATATATATATATACAAAATTAGTATTAAACTAATAAAGCTACTTATTTCTAATTACACAAGGTGTTTTGTACTTGAAAGTTTATATTTCAGGGGATGATTTCTTTGCATGTTTTAGAAAATTATGGTTTATGGGTAGATTCTTATCAAAAATCCACGGAAAACGAAAGAAAAAATGAAGTAATTTATTATTTTGATAACAAACTTCTATGAGTATAAACATTGTCAGAGAAGCTTCGCAAATTTGCAGTTCGAATTCGGGGTAAAGTTCTAAGTCCCTTCCATGCTAACCAAAAATCATAACCTATATATAGACATATGTAGATCGATATATAGCTAGAATTGTTTATTTTCATATACATATATAATAGAAAAGTACAGACCATAGCATTATTCATAAAACAATGTTAAAATGTTAACAAACAACTGCATATTGTATGAAAATTATGAATCATTCTATATTTTAGTTACAATTGTTGTTTCCCATGCTCCTCTCCGCTTAGCAGCAGCGGGAATATTTACAATCGGCATTTTTGAATGCCAATCCATCGCCATGTTACCATTAGCTCAAGTCAAACGAGGAAGAAAGCTTTCTTTCTTGATTTAACCTCATCATCGACTGGACGACTCTGCGAAAAGACTTGATAATATATATTTTAATATTTGTTAAATGCAGAAATAGAGCGCAAAGAGCAAAAATTTCACACAAATGGTTGGAGAAACTATGTTTTAGGGCTGTTAATGCTAAATATTTTTTAAGTACTAAACACCCTGCATATGTTTTATCGAACGAGGGAAAATTATCCAACAATAATTAGAGTTCGCTTCGAAATCATTAGCACAGATGGCAGAGAAAACAGTAAATTTATAAAGTAATTTCTTTGAATGTTATTTGCTAGTGGAAGCGATCTTGAATATATTATCATTTTTTTTCAAAGAAGAGGCTTCCTACAATAAATCTTTGTTCCACAAATTTATAGATGTTATACGCGTAGTTGGCAAAGAGAACAAACAATTTGGCTTAGGTGCAAATTTCAATCAAAAAATCACTGTATTTTTACATGACTATTCCCTGCTAACTGTAACTGGTCTATATATTTAAATTAAATACTTCACTTACAGTTTGATGTTTGTTGTAGTTTTGGGGATTTTCCCGAATAATTCGTGAAAAATCAGTTGTTGCAATCAGGTTGAGGGTGTGGGTAGCGCATTTGATATGCCTTGGAAGAGAGTTTTCGAAAATGTCATTACAACATTCCAAATATTCAGCTTCGTCGTCAATGAATTCAACGGAGTTATTTAGATCATCGTCGCCAGCGTTGCGAATGTAATTTGTCAATCCAAACTCCTTAAACGCTTTTACAAAATTTGAGCCGTTGTCAGTAACAGTTGCCACCACGTTTTGGCAGTTTAATCAGAATCTCGTGTGGATTTGATGGATCATTTCATTGATTCGGTGATACGTATGTGGTCCTGAAAAACGTCTGCACGCAAGGGCAACTGACTTTCTCTCAAATGATTCAGTCAACCAGTGGCATGTGTATCCAAAAAAAAAACTACGGTGTTTGGTTGACCACACGTCGGCTGTAGTACAAAAATATTTGTTTTCCGATATAAGGTTTTGTATGTCTTTAGTCATTGACTAATACATATCGTCAATTAGTTTAACGGCAGTTGGACGACACATAACTTTTAATTCGGGATTTGCAAAATTGATCATCTTTTTGAATGCCCGACTTTCCACCAAAGATATTGGAAGAATGTTTTCAGCTATCATCTCCACAATTAGCTTCCGAAATTTATCTTGATTCGAGGACTTACTTGTGGTACTGAGTGTCGATTTGTTTTGCTGAAATTTTTCAAAACACTCACGATGCCTTGCTTTCATATGGCGAATAAAATTTGATGTTATTTGTTGTGATCCTTTAAGTTTCACTTGACAGACACCACATTCCACAAGTACCCCTTTCGTTTTGAGCTGGAAGTCGGTATCATGTAACTAGAGAAAGGCAAACAAATAAAACTTGTCACAATCTTTGATTCTTGCTAAGCTATCGAAAATATTTTTATATTTTTTTTTTATACTAAATCCCAGTATTAGCTATTTATATATGATTATCCGAGATTCAAAACTTAAGTAATGGACGAACAACTTTTATACAATCATGACCAAACGAACGGCTTCGATATTTCCTGTAGAAATATTAACACAACAACTTGTTTTATCCTTTATTTTCGGCCGGCCTTAAAAAAAGATATCTCTTCGATGAAATAGGGAGTTGTCGGCAGTGAATTGAAGATCTGCGACGGGAAGCAGTCAACAAGTCGAACGCGACGTTAAAACGTGTTCTGTGCGGCGAAGACTTAACTCTTTACCTTGACATACCTTTAAAGATTTTGTAAAACGCGGTTTTTTTCTGCATAGATTTGTAAATAATTTGGCAAAACAATAGTGGATTATTTTCACAACTATGAAAATGGTTTTAATCACAAAATATCTGCTGTTTAGATTTTTGAAAAACAACATTTTTGATGTTATTCACTTTCTTAAAAATTGTATACCTATCAAAGGCATGTTATATTATTATGGTAATCACACTTGATGTCAGAAAAAAACTTCGAATTGCAACAAGGTTGCAATAGTAGTTAATAATGACACCTGTTAAGAAATAATTCTGTATTTCCTTTTATCTCACCATATCACCCTATATTATATTATAACAATTAATGTCAAACCTTACAATAACAAAAACATGTGTTATACGAAGCTTCCGGCTGTCAATCATTTCACTGCATTCATAAAAAAGACTTGTCTTTCATCTTCATCGTGGTTGAGTCATTCTTTTTTGCTTCCCTCTTGAATCCAACATTTATCACGCCATCATAGAAATTTACACCAAACAAATTTCTCATAACCAACACCAATTGCAAAACTGCAAAACATTTGTTTTCCTATCATAATGCGCAAATACTCGTACTGTTAATATTTTTATACCCTATTCTAAGGGTATATTAATTTTGACGCATAGTTTGTAACATACCTTAATATTGCCCGTAGACCCCTAAAAGTTACTATATTTATGATCAGCATCGATAGTAATGTCGATCTAGCCATGTCCGTCCGTCCGTCCGTCTGTAGCCAAAAATTAGGCCTTTAAACTGGACCTAGAGAGCTGAAATTTTAACCATATACTCTCTAGGGTCCCGAAATAATCAAGTTTACGAATTTTTGAAATCCGCCCACAGACACGCCCACAAAATCAAAAAAACCAAATTTTGGAAAAAATCGAATTTTGAGCTAGAAAGCTGAAATTTTTTATATATGATCTATGACTCCTAAAACTGCTTGGGATAAAAAAAATCAAAATCCGCCCACTCACACGCCCACAAATAAATAAAATAATTTTTTTATACCCTATTCTAAGGGTATATTAATTTTTGAAAATCCAAAGTTTCAGCTAGGGAGCTGAAATTTATAGTATATACTCTCTATGGGCCCTTTATGCTCATGTGTAAATATTTTCAAAATCCGCCCACTGACACGCCCACAATTAATTTTTTTTTTTTTTTTAAAGTTCAAAGTTTGAGCTAGGGAGCTGAAATTTATAATATATACTCTCTAGGGGCCCTTTATTCTCATGTGTTTTTTTAAATCCGCCTACTGACACGCCCACAATTAAATAAAACAATTTTATTGAAACACCCAAGTTTGAGCTAGGGAGCGTTTTTTTTTTGATAAAATCCTTTAAATGTTATATAACAAAATATGTAGAGCGTTCTTAACAATTCAACCATACTTAGACTTTTGTCACGCCCACTTTTGAGGGATAGGAATAAGAATAGGGTATCCAACAGTTCGCCCAAGCGGACTGTAGCCCGTCCCTATGTTTTTTAACAAATTTGACAATATGAGTGTGTATTATTGTAGAAAATTGTTACTTACTTGCTTAATAATCCTAAATTTCTGACCAAAAACAATTATTTCCCCAAGTGGTTCATCTTCCAAGTTATTAGAACTACTCGAAGCTAAGGGTCCCATCGACGGAGAAGTTTCCAAGTCTGCACCCATATCCGATGAAGTAGACCCAAGCCTCCTCTTTTTTGCTTCACTTCCACAAACCTCATTCAAAGATGAATACAATCTTTTGTTTGTATTGCTGTTTTTATTAGAACAGCTTGGTTCAGCCTCATAGTCATCTGAAGAAAAGTCCATGATTTTAGCTTTGCTTCTGGTCAATAGCGCTCGCAGCTAGTGCTATACTGAATTTTAGGTAAATTTGTAATTAATATTACACATTAATAAATAATAATAAAAATAATTGCCTTTGTTTACTTTGTATTTGCGATTAATAGAGCACTAACAGAAATCTCACTATATGCTATAACAAACGACTATGAATAAGATTTTTTTTATCTCTGCTCAAGTCTCTGTGACCAGAATAACGTCACAACACAAGTAGAGCTTAGAGAAAAACACAAGAGTGGTGAATCAATTCATTCACAGTTGGTAACAACTGCATTGCACCAAACTTAAGAACGGTAGGTTAGGTTAGGTTAGGTTTAGGTGGCTGTCGGCAGAAGCCGACACACTTAGACCAATTTAGGTCCATTGTGATACCACGTATAATTATCTACCTCAACTATGTAGATGTGACTGGCCAACGACACGCGGTTGTTCTCAAACGGTCCCCCATCTACGTACTAACCGCGCCCAACGTCGTTTAATTTCGGTGATCTGACGAGAACCGATTACTTTTACTTTACTTTTAAATTCATTTTTATTAATTATTAGCTTATATCAACTTAAATACTCGTACTAGACAAAAATGATTAAATCTAACTTAAAATTAACAGGATACTTATTCTAGATTATTGATCCTTATGCGGACGCCCTAAACTTAACTCTATCTTATAATTATTTCCTTTCGGCCTAAAAACTATTTTACGAACTAATCTTACATAATTATGTTTTCATCGAGAAAATTGTTAAGAAAACTCGGAATCTTTATCAAATTTTATATTTTTATATAAAAAAAACAAATTACAAACTACCTACTCTACTTACTTAAACTACTTAGCATATTCTAACTATAATTAGGATTCTGAGCACTCGTTGCCTTGCGCAACAAGTGGTCAAAATCCCAATTGCTTTCCGAGCGCCTGGCAGTCGTCAACGTCCACACGCGCCGGCGTGAGCCGACTGAAGCCTTACAGCGTCAGTCAACTCGCGGAAGCACCACCACACGTTGGCGAGCCCGGCCTCTCCCAAAAACGCCCTAGCTGACTTAATCTAACTTATAAGCTAAGAGGATGTTACCTAGAGTAACGCACCGTCCTGGGAGGGCATGTTGACCCCTCCCCCCTCAACAAGGCACCAAAGTTCGGCGAATTGCTTTTCCGTGTTGAATCTATCCCTCTCCGATATTGCGGTACTAAAACGGAGGAGCTCATGAGCATTGGCGACGTCCCCGTCATGGAGGAGCCGCTTATCTCTCGCGCTGCGGTAGCGATGGTATAAGACCGGGATACCACCCCTCGTCTGTACCAGCCCTTTTGAATCAATATGGATAAATGCCTCTGGCGGGATAAAGCCAGACCGGAGCGTACTCTCAATGTACATTTCATTGGGGTAGTAAGCCCCAAATATCAGACTATTGTCGCTGGCCATCGCCCTTGCAACGTGCCTTCGAGTGGCCTTAATAAGGAAATTGTCAATCCTATTCAACTGAGCCCCATCGTATAGGACCTTGTTGGGATAGTATTTTATATAGTTGGATTCGGGCGTTCGGAACAACCGGAGACAGGTCCTAAGACATTGTCTCTCCAAAACCCGAATCTTTTCCATATAACTAGGCGCTATATTAAACCACAATGGACAACCATAAGCGATGATCGGCCTTATAAGGGCCACGTAGCAAAGGACCTTCACTCTAGAGTCAAGTTGACTGCTATGAAACAGTCTCCTTGCCAGAGCATAAGCCTTCTTGGCCCCAGCAAGACAAACAACTATATGTCTATCGAAATACAGATACTGGTCAAGCCAGATACCTAGATATCTAACTACGCTTCTCACCGCCAATGGCTGCCCATTTTGTCCAATAATGGCCAATTTCTTCCAGTTTTTTCTGGTATCCCTAGAGGCCCCAGCCAATGGAGTTCTGAACAAGATTGTTTCCGTCTTCTGAAAGTTGATTTTCAACTTCCAGTCGTCGCAATATCGCTTAATTTGATCGAAGGATATTAATGATCTCGATTTTAGGACCTGATCTGTATGCCACCAAATCGTCGGCATACGCTATAGCATGTCTGAGTGAGCCCACCAGATCACTCGTGTAAATGTTAAACAGGATCGGAAAATTGACCGCCCCCTGCTGTAAACCGTTTTTAATTTCAAAGACTCTGCTCGAAGTCACGTTGCCACATTTGACAACGAACTTCTTTCCCATAAGCATATTATAAATTACATATAGCAAAAGTTTGTGCATCCCCCGCCTGGTCAACTTGTAGAAAAGTCCCTCTAACCATACGTTGTCGAAAGCCTTCTCAAAATCAATCAGACAAGCACCCGTGCATTGGTTCTTGCATTTATTCCACTGAATGTCGGAAACCAGTTTCGACGCGGCATGAATAGTGTCATGCCTCGCCCTGAAACCAAACTGGTTGTCCGGGATTATGTTATTATCCTCGACCCACTTTAACAGGGCTCTATTGACAACTTTTTCAAAGACCTTGCTAATATTCGGAAGCAAGCTAATTGACCGGAGATTGGCAGGGTTCGTCCTATCTTTACATTTTTTCGGGATAGGGTGTACCACAGCTACCTTCCAATGCGCCGGATAATGTGCATTATTCAGCGCATTGTTAAACAGCGTGGTGAAAATATCTACAGCCTCCAGAGGCAGGTGTCTCAATACGACGTTTGGGACACCATCCATCCCCGCACGGTGAACACGGTGAATCCGTTATTCTCAGATCGCCAATTCTCAAGTTCGGTGCGCAGATAGAAGTGGCTCACTAGAGCCCTATTCTCAATGTCGTGGTTACGGCGAACAGGATTGTTCACCGTATACACGGCCTCGAAACAAGCGCCCACCAAATCCACTTTCTCCTGTGGGTCCTCGACCACGAAAAAATCGTCGTTTGAAGCGACACTTTCTGGACTTATTCCAGCAGTCAGTACTGTCTGTCTGTTCTCTGCTGTCTGGGAGATTCGAACACAAGGAATATCATTGTGATCTTTCCTCCTGAACAACTTATTTATCTGTGGGAACATATTCGGACTACACGAGAACCGATTAACTCGACGTGGTATGGTCGTTGGTTGTACATTCTGATAAATGTGAACTAGGTACTCGAAAACAACTTTTTTTTCGTTGCAGTGAAACAAACAAACAGTTTTGTATTCATCATCAATGATCAATCGTAATCGTAATTTTAAACTACTTTTTGTATATGCAGTAGACTCGCGGTAACAGGAACTAAAACAACCGAGCGTGTTTACGAAGGTGTAATATTTTAAATTATCAAAATAATTTGACATTTATATCTAATTCAATATGTTTCGTTAAGAAAAAAATGTATTGAAATTAATGAACAAAATGTCAAATCTTTTTCTGGATTTTCTTTTTGGGTTTGGAAGATCTTGAGTCCATTTATGGATATGAGCAAATTAAAATTATTGTTGTTTGTATGAAATATAAAAATCCACTCAAGAAAATGGCTACTTGTTTTCTTTCAGTATGGAGTTATTCGGCCCTAGCGAGGTATCCGTCGG
The DNA here is from genome assembly GCA_949715645.1 of Portevinia maculata. Classification (NCBI taxonomy): domain Eukaryota; kingdom Metazoa; phylum Arthropoda; class Insecta; order Diptera; family Syrphidae; genus Portevinia; species Portevinia maculata. The sequence goes on along the minus strand of OX454528.1, from coordinate 26,836,164 downwards.
AACGGAAAATTCTCCGATCTGATAAGAATCGGTGAATTTTTGCTGCGAAGATCCTCCGATTCTAATAAGATCGGAGAATTTTCCGTTCCGACGGATACCTCGCTAGGGCCGATTATATTCGTCCGTGTTTCCGTCTGTCAACGAGGGCTTTCCTGCCCTTCCGGGATTTTTTTTTAACTTTTTATTTTACGTTCTTCGGATTATATCTTATGTGAGATTTTCTTCAAAATGGTTCAGAAGATTTTGAACTGTTTTAAGTACCTATTCAAATACTCGGATGAGGTAAGTAAAACAGTATACCTACATATTCACCATCATTTACAACAACTGTGCGTGCTCAAATGGACAATAAAAATAATATAATATTATAGAAAACTGAATGATCCAAGGACCTCTTTGCAAAATAATATCTATTGAAAACCCAAAAATAGTGCGCGGTTTCTTACGACATTTTGAGAAACATCTTTTTTGGGGGTTTTGGGAGTTCCAAGGATCTCCCTGTAACATAACCTTGAACACAGAAAGAATATGCGATTTCTAGTTACATTTTAGGAAAATATCCTTTTTCCAGGATTAAAGGACCATTTTTGTTGTTGCAAGGACCTCTGAGCAAAATGACGTTCATCACAATCATACCATGCGGTTTCTAGTTACATTTTGGAAAAAAATCCTTTTTCCAGGATTTAAGGACCATTTTTGTTGTTGCAAGGACCTCTGAGCAAAATGACGTTCATCACAATCATACCGTGCGGTTTCTAGTTACATTTTGGAAAAAAATCCTTTTTCCAGGATTTAAGGACCATTTTTGTTGTTGCAAGGACCTCTGAGCAAAATGACGTTCATCACAATCATACCGTGCGGGGACCTCTCAGCAAAATGACGGTCATCACAATCATACCGTGCGGTTTCTAATTACATTTTGGAAAAATATCCTTTTTCCAGGATTGAAGGACCATTTTTGTTTTTGCAAGGACCTCTTAGTAAAAGAACATATATACATATATGTACATACATATATAAAATAGGGACTTGCAAGAATCCAATATTATAGAAGACTTAAAGCAGTCGAACGACTTAAAACCAGTCAAAAGACTTACAGCATTCAAAAGACTTAAAAGCAGTCAAAAGACTTACTGACTGCAAAAAAAAAGATTTTAAAAGACTTACAACTAACTTAAAGAATGCAACAAGTCAAAAAGTACTGCATTCTTTTAACTTACAGTCAATTGACTGCTTTTTTTAACTGCCCATTCACAATCTTCAAAATGACTGCTGAATGTTGTTTTGTAAGTTAAAGTATTATGGTTAAGTTTAACTTACATTCAATTTTTTCAGTCATATGACTAAGACTTATCTGAATGCAGTACCAAAGTAATGCATTCATTCACAATTCTGCTCTCTAGGGGCCCTTTATGCTCCTGTTTAGATATTTTCAATTTAATTTTTTTTTTTGAAAACCAAAGTTTGAGCTAGGGAGCTAAAATTTATATACCTAATATAGACTCTCTAGGTGTCTGATAGGAAAAAGAATAGGGTATCCAACAGTTCGCCCAAAATTTCTGCAAATTACTGAAATTGTATTAATTAATTATTTTTTGACATTTATGAAAGTTAATTAAGTACCCAATACTTAAGAAAGATATAAGGTCCGTTCGCGTACTTTTTGCGTAGAAAAATGATAGAGAATCCTCTCATTTCAAAGAAAAGTACGCGAAAGCTTTTGTGTAAAAAGATGATAACCGTCTAAGTTTGGCTTGAAAAGTAGTAACAGCTGTTTTTTTTTGCTGGCAAGCTCATAGGATTTCATTATTTGACAGTTTTAATTTTTTTAAAAGCTGAAATTCTGCGTGAAGAAAAATGGACCAAGGAACATTTTTCTTTCGTTCATATTTTTACCATTTGCATATTAGTACGCGAACGGACATATAGCTTCGCTAAGTAGGTACTCTATTAGGGTTGATTTCTTTCACTTGCTCGAAGGGAAATTTTAAGTCAACAGCTGATATTTACATGTGATATTCGTCCAATCACAAAGGTTTAACTATTAAGAACTCGTAATTGCCTTGAAAATTGAACGCGCCCATTTTAACATACATAGTTGCTTGCTCGTTGTTCTTCACTCATGAATGTTTCTAATGATGAAAATAATTCAAGTTTTTTACGAAAAGTCGACAGCAATACCTCCATAGGATCCTTCATTGCCTTTCCTACGTTCGGTCGTTGTACGGCAGATCTTTGTGACAGCACTATGTGTTCTCATTTTGGCAACAATAACTATTATGTTTCGTGTGACCTTAGCGTTTTTTTTTCGTTTAATATTTGTCCATAATGACTCTTATTCGCAAAATCGACCAAATGAAATCCTTATTTATGCTTTCAAGACATCTTCTTCCTTGTCGTGGTGGAGATCCTTAGTAAGACCCCGTTGATACCGGAGAGCGATTGCAGTAGGGCTTACCATGCTGTAAGGTCTCCGGAGGAGGGCTCCGAAGCTAAAGAGTAGACAACCCAATTCTAGTGGTGGAGCGAGCGTAATGTAAACCGTGCCCAGGGACGAACGGTCAACCGATAACGAGCTCCTTCAGGTGCCCTGGCAGGGCCTGTCGTATTCAGCCTTACCCCAGTAGAACCGGCAATGCTTGGGTGGACCTTTTCTCACCGGCTTACTCGTGGGACTCAAATCTAACAATGAACAAAAATCAAACAAAAACAAAACAAAAAAACGAAAAACAAGAACAACAAAGCCTAGCGACATCTTCTAAAGCTGGGTTACGAACAGAAGAACTAGCAAAACAGGACGGGATTTACGACCGACTGAACTATAGAGTCAAAGACTGCTCGGAGTCCGTGAATTACTCGGACTCAGAGACAGCATCCGTCAAGACATTGCACTCTGATGCGGAGGGTTCGACAAGCGTCGAAACGGACAGTTGCAGTCGGAAGCCTGCACGTAAAAGAGGCGGACCCAGTTCCAACAAGCACAAAATGACCCGCTTAGCCAGGTTCCAGCTGAACCGTATCCTCGAAAAACCAGAGGATACATGGGACCATAAAGATAGGGACACGGTACGGTGGGCTAGAGACATGCTGGCGGAGAAGTCCGATCATCCTGAGACAGGGGGTCGCCCTCCTCCAGCCACACATGGCTCAGGCGAAACCACGTTAGCGTTGTGCACCGGAAAAATGGAAGCGACTCCTGAGCACGTGAGAAGTACCCTCAAACACGGTGCACAAACTAATAGAACGGGGGAGGCCATTTCTGTAACAGGAGGACCCCCCCAATCCGCACCAAACAACAACAACAAAAAACTGAGCAGCTCATCTGCTAATAAAAAGGACTTTGCGTCTAAACGTCCTAGATCACAGGACGATACCTCCAAAACCCCGAAGAAGGCAAAGAGCGCTGAATCAGCGCACAGACCCTTCAACGAGGTAGCGAAGGATAATCTGGTCTTCGGCATCTGCGACTGGAGCAATGATGAGGGGAGAATTAGTGGCGAGAATTGGCGAACGCTGAAGACGAGACTGAGTATTGACATTCTCGCCTTTAGCGACAGAGACCCATCGGCACTGCTTCCCACCTTTACAGACAACGGGTGGTACCTCAACGGCGCCAAATTAGTGAGGTGCTCCGACCAGATGTCGGCAGACTTTTTAAAGGTAGTGATCCCGAGACTAACAAATCTCTGGGTCAATGCCAAGCTGAGTGTCGCTCACTGGAGCGACATTCCGGTCCGCCCAAGAGCTCACACTTGGGTACCCCCAGGACCAGATAAGCCGGACGAGATTCTCCGACTTATCAAGAGACAAAATCGTGATCTTCCAACAGAGAATTGGAGAATCATAAAGGCCGATGAACCGGAAGAAAGGGAAAGACTCATATCCTTCCTCCTCAACTAGGAATCAGTTGAGCTTCTTAATAAAAAGGGGTTCAAAATATTCTACGCCATGGACACTCTGGTCCTAAAAATCCATGAGAAGGACGAGAGACTACTCGCAGGCATGGTATCCTCGCTAAGTATTCTTAGCTTAGAGGCTGCGCCCGAAAGTTCTTCTCTGGAAACAGAGACGGCTGGAAGCAAAGTAGATGAACAACCCTCTACATAGGGGGTTGCTTCATCACAAGATCCGCTCCCTCAAGAGCAAAACAGTGGAGAACTATCCTCTGAATCAGAGGACGGGGACACCACAATTACAGAGACGCCTGTACTAGTCAGCGATGATGCTCCGACTACTGCAGATTAACCTTCACCACTCCAAAATAGCTTGGGTTATTCTACTTCTCCGCCTGGAAAAAGGTGGGGAAGATATCGCCCTCATCCAGGAGCCATGGGTCACAAACAACGACCGCATATCTGGACTCAGGGCAAGAAACTATTCCTTGTTTTATGCAAGAGATTCAGGTAAACCCAGAACTTGCATTCTAGTAAAGAATAATATTAAAGCTTTCCTTCTTCCGAATTTCAGCAACCCTGACTTCACTTGTATGGGGTTAGATCGAGCCGGAAAGGGACCGCTGTGGTTATCGTCAGCGTACCTCTCATATGATGACACGGGAGAAGTTCCATCTAACACGCAGAACGATACAGACAGCGGCAGCTAGTAACACCCCACTGGTGGTAGGTGCTGACGCAAACGCGCACCACACCATATGGGGCAGCAGTGACATTAACAAAAGGGGTGAGTTACTCTTTGAATATATTATTGAAACTAACCTCGTAGTGCGTAACATAGGGTCTGAACACATTTTTATAAACAGAATCAGACAGGAAGTCATTGACCTGGCACTGACCACCTGTTCACCTGACATAGTAATAGAAAATTGGAAAGTATCTAGTGAAGTCTCATTCTCGGACCACCGCTACATACTCTTCAATCTTAAATTCGTGACCCCCCCCCCCAACGAAAGTGTTTAAGAACCCAAAAAAACACAAATTGGCAGGTCTATAATTCTTCACTCAAAAAAAAAAATAAACAGCCTACAAACCAGACAACCCAATTCACCGGAAGAATTAGATGAAATGGTGAACGCAGTAACGTCTGCCATGAACAAGGCCTTTAACAAGGCTTGCCCCACCAGCAGACATAAAGAAGTAGGTAAACCCCCGTGGTGGACCTCCACTGTATCTTCTCTGCGCAGAGATAGCAGGACTAAGTTAAAAAAGGCCAAGTCTTCAAGAAACCCAGCTGACTGCGATATTTATAAAGACAGTCTTAAAATCTACAATGTGAAGTAAACGGATACACCCTGTGTAATTCACTTGTCAATAATTGTCACCGACCACATGTGAATGACATTAGGGCGAGCTGTCACTCCAACAACTTCCTCCGTATATCACGTGTTTTCCAATTCGAGAATAAATGGAATAAACGAAACGAGTTTAAAGCATTAGGTACAACTGGCGACGAGGATAAAGTTAAGTAATGTTGTTGCTGTCTTCACACAATGTTGCTGTCTTAACATAAATGCGAATTTAATGTGATGTAAACAACAAACAGTCCATTTGGCTTTTTTGTGTTATACCAATAATTTATTGTTAATGTCAAAATGTCATTATAAAAGGCAATGTTTTCCTATGAAAAAATATAGCTTTCTGTAACCTCAACCGAAGGGGAGATCTTTTCATTTTGCACAAGAGATATAGCAATTAACATTCAACATTTTGGTCCTATCGAGCCATTTATTTCAAAGTCAGTTAATTGTAATTAAATTTTAACTCTCGAATCGCATCGTTGTTGCTGTGTGCTGTGGTTTAGCCGAGCATAATTTTATAGAAAAAGGAGTATTCGTCAACTGATACTTAATATTCATCAGAGTCTCACATCGTCCCGTTGGAACACCGTCCAGTTGGAACACCGTCCCGTTGGAACACCGTCCCGTTGGAACATCGTCCCGTTTGAACATCGTCCCGTTGGAACATCGTCCCGTTAGAACATCGTTCTGTTGGTGTAACGTCTGAGTCTGAAACAACCACTGTAAGAAGAGTTAGAAGAATGCAAGGTGAGTGCAATTTTCGTTACTAAATATTTCAAACACCATTTTTAATTTTGGTGGGGGCATACACCCCCATTTATTCAGCTTAATACAAGCTATTTAGGTCTTAAAAAACTAATTACACTAAGACTTACAGCTAGGGCTTAAAAACTACTTAAAACTAAATTAGGTGGATGGTGAGGGATGGAGGAGGGTAGATTTGAGGGAGGAAGTGCAGTGATTAAAATCAAAGAGGAGGTGGTTAGAATTGACCTTCTGCAACATACGGGATATCGGCTCGTTCAAGCCGTACAACGTGCGATGGGTGGGAAGATGGAAAAGAGGAGGGGATCTTAAATTCCGAGGGTTAGTGTTCAAGGCAATGTAGTTCAAAAGATAGGAACAATCAACGGAGCCAGTGAGAAGACGATGTATAAACAGAATGTCAGCCACATCTCTTCTTTTTTCAAGGGTCTGAAGGTTTATTAAATTAAGGCGTTCGTGATATGGTGGAAGGATAAGGTGATTATTCCACGGGAGCCCACGAAGAGCAAAACGGAAAAATCGACGTTGAATGCTTTCGATTCTTGTAATGTGGACCTGGTAGTATGGTGCCCACACTTGGCTAGCGTACTCTAGGAGTGGGCAGACGTAGGTAATGTAAAGGGATTTTGTCACGTAGGGATTGGTAAATTCTTTAGACCACCGTTTGACGAAACCAAGGGCTGAGTTAGCTTTATTGATTATCTCGTCAATATGTGACCGAAAGTTAAGCTCACTGTCACACAAAACGCCTAGGTCGCGAATGGTTAGAACGGTAACAATGGGTTGGTTGTTCAAATAGTAACATCTGGGGGGAGACTGAATCCGTTTACGTGAAAAAGTAAGAGATTCACATTTAGCAATATTCAGCTCCATACAGTTTTTTTGACACTAGACCGAAAAACTATTGAGGTCTTGTTGAAGAAGATCAGAGTCGTATGGAGAAGAAATGATTTTGAAGAATTTAGCGTCATCGGCATAGAGGGAGATGGAGGAGAAGTTGATGACTTTGTCAATATCATTTATAGCCGGAATAAAAATCAAAGGTCCAAGGTGGCTACCTTGTGGAACACCAGAGGTGGCTTTAAAAGGCAAAGAGAGAACAGAACGAAAACGAACATTATAAGATCGGTTCTCAAGGTAAGAAGAAAACCAATTCAATAGTGGGGGATCGAAGCCAAGGAAGGAGAGTTTGAAAAGAATCAAACGATGAGATATTTTGTCAAACGCCTTACTGAAGTCAGTAGCGATTAAATCCACTTCATTGCCACTTTCTAAAGCAGAAAGTGTAACGGAGACAAAGTCAACAAGGTTGATATAAAACAACATCCTAAATATGAGTGCGATTACATCAATGAAATTGATTAAGAAGTTGTGTACCCAGATTGGGAAAGACAGCGTTAGTTTCGGACAACTGAGTGCTGCGGTTAAGTCCAAAAATTATTTGTTGAGTAGGATAAATGTGCTTGAGGAGAACTTAAGAAAAATTACAGATAATTGCGACATTATTGAAATGTCGGAGGATTGTGAGGAACTTTCGAGGAGGTCAGCGGACAAGGTCATGGAAATTTATCTTTTATATAAAACTGCAATACTGAACGAGATAGATAAGCTAGACAGTTTAGATGGTGGTGAAAATTCGCGAGTGGATAAGAAGGATAATTCCAGATGTGAGGAAGGCCGCGACTCCAATGTCAACCAGAGGTCACATTCCCATGAAATTAAACTTCCGTCTATTACTCCTCCAGTGTTTGCCGGTGATTATAATACGTAGCGTCCTTTTCATGATATGTTCGTTTCATTGATTCACAATAACGAGTCATTGGCTAATATTGAAAAGCTAACATACTTAAAGTCCTGCTTAAAGGGTAACGCTGCATCATTATTAGATTACCTTGAGGTTAATAATGATAACTATGAGCAGGCCTGGTCAATTTTAATGTCACGTTATGATAACAAGCGCATTTTAGTCAGTTCGCAATTAAAAACGTTCTTTGATCAACCAATTATTCACACTGAGACATCAGAAGATATTAAAAAATTATTAGACAAATCAACTGAAGTTCTGCATGCGCTTAAAAATTTAGGTGTTCCAATTGACCATTGGGACACAATAGCAATTTTCATTTTACTTCAAAAATTACCTGCTTACACGCAACAGCTGTGGGAGGAGAAATTGGGGATGAGCAAGGAACTTCCAATGTTTTCAGAATTTGCCACTTTTCTAGAAACCCGTTTTCGTTCGCTGGAAGTTTTGTGTCAACAAGGGAACACTTCAAGACCATTATCTCAAATTAATAAATTTAAACCAAGAGTCATGCATGTTAGGCCTGCACATAAGGAGAAGTATAACTGTGCTATCTGCAATGGAGGCCAACATTCGCTTCGATTTTGCAATCATTTTTTGCAGTCAAGTATCAGTGAGAGGAGTAGAATGGTCGAACAACTTTCACTTTGGAAAAATTGTTTGGCATACAACCATGAATTTCAACAATGTCCCAGTAGAAATCGGTGTTGTCACTGTAATGAGAAACACCATTCATTATTGCATCAAAATGCTGAGAATAACACAGCACATTCTCAAAATTCTCACTTTGATCGATCGTTTGCGATTTCGCAGTCTGCACCGCAATTCCCACCGCAGACTAATACATCTCCACAGTCATTTGCATCTAATCCCAATAGTCGGTCGTATCAAACACAGTAAATCCAAATGCTCCATCCATCAATCCATCGAAGGAGCAGGCTGGTACCAGCGCTTCTGCTCGTAATTACCATGTCTCCCATCATAAAAACATACAAGTCTTACTAGCAACGGCTATTGTAATGATTAAATCCTCAAATGGAAGCTATGTCAAGTTGAGAGCTTTAATAGATTCTGGTTCAGAGGCCACATTCATCACCGAGGCAGAGGCCCAGCAACTTGGGCTCAAAAAATGTAGGACATTCATCGAAGTTTCGGGTCTGGGTAACATCAAAAGTGGGTCATGTCAAAACTACGTTGATTTCAAGTTAAAATCGGCACAAACCACTTTCGAAATGGAGGTAAGAGCATTCGTCTTCAAGACTTTGACAGGGTTATTACCGACCAGGGAACTAGTCACAAACAATTGGAATCATATCCAAGGATTAACACTAGCTGATCCCAATTTTTTTAAACCAGCCGGCGTTGACTTGCTCCTAGGTAATGGCATCTTTTGTGAAATTGTGTTGTCAGGATTGGTCAGGGGAAATGAGCCAGTGGCACCTATTGCTCAAAATACTCGGCTGGGATGGATCGTTTTCGGTAGGGCCCCAATTAAAACCTGTCGAGTTCATTTGCAATTCTTCGATGTAGACACACAACTGCGTAAGTTTTGGGAAATCGAGGAATCTCCGTTTAATGAATGCAAAACTGAGGAAGACGCGGCATGTGAAGAACATTTCCAAACACACACCAGACGTCTTCCAGGAGGTCGTTTCCAAGTATCTTTGCCGTTTAAGGACGGTATTCACCCAGCGCTAGGAGCAAGCCAACAAGGGGCGCTCCGCAGATTTCATCAACTAGAACGTAAGCTGGAAAACAATACAACGTTGTACGACCAGTATAAGAACTGCCTAAGGGAATACTTACAACTTGATCAGATGCGCGAAGTAGATGTCAGCAGTGATGAAACTGTCAGATCACCATACCATTACGTTGTACCACATCATGCTGTGTTTAAGGAGAACAACGAAACTTTGAGTGGTTTTCGATGCTGCCTTTAAGACCACAGACGGGACTTCCTTGAACGAACATCTTATGGTTGGACCAAAGACGCAGTCATACATCAACGACATCATTTTGAAATGGAGGAGATACAAGGTAACACTAACTGCTGACATCGAAAAAATGTACCGACAGATCCAGATGAGCCAGGCCGATTCGTACTTCCAATTGATTTACTGGCGTGAGAGTAGGATGGACCCCCTCAAAATTTACCGGTTAAGAACAGTGACTTTTGGAACCGCTTCTGCTCCCTATCTTGCTACTCGTACACTAAACAAGTTGGCGGATGACGAAGGGGAAAGGTATCCGGTGGCAGCGCGAATGATAAAGGAAGATATGTATGTAGATGACTTGGTAAGCGGAGCGGATTCCATTCCGAAGTCGAGGCAGAAGTTAACGGAAATCAAGGCACTACTTTCGTCAGCCGGCTTTCATTTGCGTAAGTGGGCAAGCAACTGCGACGAAGTTTTGAGTCTCATCCCATCTCAAGAACGGGAAGTTGACTTTTTACTACCATTTAATTCGTCCCATCATATTAAGACGTTGGGTATCAAATGGCTTCCATCTAGTGACTCCTTTTCATTACAGTGGGATCACAACGACACTCTTGAAGTGACCAAGCGGACCATACTTTCAACTATTGCCAAATTGTTTGATCCTCTAGGGTGGATTTCTCCGTGTGTTATTTCGGCAAAGATAATTATGCAAAGGTTGTGGTTGAAGGGTTTAGCTTGGGATGAATCGGTTCCAGTAGAGTTGGAGAAGGAGTGGCTTTCTTTACGGTCACAGCTGCCGTTGCTGGCACAAATTCGAATACCACGTTGGATTTTTACGGGAAGGGAAAACAAGGGTGTAGAGATTCATGGGTTTAGCGACGCATCTATGAAGGCATATGTGGCTGTAGTCTATATAAGTGTTCTAGACAGTCAAGAGAGAATTCATACACACCTTGTAATGTCTAAGACTAGGGTCGCTCCACTCAATACTGTATCACTTCCTCGCCTAGAACTCTGTGGTGCTGTGATGTTGGCTAGACGTCTGAACTACATAGTTAGGGTGTTACAGCTACGCGATGTCCGAACCTTTGCATGGACTGGTTCTACGATTACGCTCTGCTGGATAACATCTCCACCATCCAAATGGAAAAATTTTATCAGCAATAGGGTGGCTGAAATCCAAAGGCTGACCAACATAAACATTTGGAAGCACGTTCCCACGCAACACAATCCCGCGGATCTGGCGTCTAGGGGAATATCACCAGCGGACCTACATAACAATAATCTTTGGTGGAAGGGGCCGGAGTATCTTCAAACCACCTGGAAATTTTCAAATCCAAATCAAGCGCCAACCCTGGAAACCGAAGTAGAGATCCGTACTGTGAAAACGTACACCCATTGCATCGCCAAGAATGAAAACCAACTACTTGACCAAATCTACAAACAGTCAGATCTACAAAGATTGCTACGAATCGTCTCATACTGCCGCAGATTTGTTTTGATATGTCAAAAAAAAATCGTTAAAGATCAATTTACATCACCCCTTTCTCCCTCAGATATTCATCACTCAACGCTGATTTGCCTTAGGCTGGTTCAGAGGGAGTTATTTACTTCTGAGATAGATGAGCTTATCAAAAACCCTTCGTCGACAAAACATTTCGGATCCCTAAATCCATTTGTTGACAGTCAAGGCATCATTAGAGTTGGGGGCAGACTGTAAAACTCGGATCTGCCGTACGTTCAGAAGTGTCAAAAAGTATGTACATCATTGCGTAATCTGTTACCGGCACAAGGCCAGGCCCATGCAACAGCTAATCGGAAACCTACCAGCGCCTCGTGTAAGGATCTCGCGGCCATTCAGCCACACTGGAGTGGACTACGCAGGACCGATTGAGGTAAAGGCTTGGAAGGGACGTGGAGGAAAGATATATAAGGGTTACTTTGCGATTTTATATGTCTAGCGAAAAAGGCCATTCATTTGGAAGCCGTGAGTGACATGAGCACTCAAGCCTTTATAGCAACCTTCCGGAGGTTTACTGCACGTAGAGGAATCTGCACTGAGATGTACAGCGACTGTGGGAAAAACTTTGTAGGAGCAAACACCGAGTTAAGGAAGATGCTCAAGGCCGCAACCATTGACTGGAACGAGATAGCCACAACAACAACGAATATCGGAACAAAATGGAATTTTATTCCTCCTGCTTCTCCCCATTTCGGAGGATTATGGGAAGCAGGAGTGAAATCCGCCAAATTTCATCTCAAAAGGATCGCCAAAAATGAAAGCCTGACATTTGAGGAGCTCAACACGCTTCTTACCCAAATAGAAGCTTGTCTCAACTCGAGACCCTTATGTCCACTAACCGATTACTCCGATGATTTTGCTACCCTAACACCAGCACACTTTTTAATAGGTACCTCAGCTCAGCTTATACCAGAAGCAGATAAAACAATGGAAGGCAAATCACACATCGATAGATGGAAGAGGATCCAGGCAGCAGTTCACACCTTTTGGAAGCAGTGGAGTGGAGAATATTTAGCCCGGCTACAACAGCGACCAAAGTGGCTAAAGACGGAGTCACAGCCACATACAGGAGACTTAGTCTTGTTGAAGGATGAACGTCTACCACCGTCAAGATGGATACTTGGCCGCATTATAGAACTATATACTGGAATAGACAAGCTGATTCGAGTAGTGAAGCTAAGGACACAAAACGGAGAGCTGAAAAGACCCATCACTAAAATATGCCATTTACCATCTAACAAATCCTCGGGAGAAGACTCAATTATATAGTTAGTAACATCTGTCAAATAGTCCAAATAGATATCCAATATGCACACTCTAACAAATCCCTCAGAATAGCACATTATACTCACTCAAGAAAGCACACTAAATACAAACGCAAAACACATAAAAGGTTTTTCGCACCCATTCATATTTAGTGACGTATGCACTCAAATACTATACATCACAAGTAACATACATCATTGACCACTCATATTCATCGCATATTGCACTCATTATTCAAACCCACTCACGTCTACTACCGTCAAGGCATGAAACACACACACATACACTCAGCCATACACAATATATTGATTCAATAAATACTAAATATGTTCTACACATTACTATTCACATAGATAAGAACTGCAATCAGGATGTACCGGCGCTAGTGCAGTTGGCAGCATACTAACACAAATACAGTCCACTCTTCAACCTTAGTAACCGAAACGAAAACAACAAATCATACGTTGTAGCGTAGGCAACACACACCGATAAATTTAACATCTAACACGGAAAATGACCCCACACCCAAAGGCGAACCCAACGACCTACAGGAGGGCGTAATCAACGGAGTCAAGTCATTAATAATTAAGAAGAATGATCGGCAGAGAATCGAGACCACACTGAACAATGTAATACGTTCATTGGTCCAAAAAAAAAAAACCCTTGACGAAATATTTATGGGCAGATAGAATTTTGTAACTCAACTATGGAGCACTGTTTATTATTGTTTGCGTTTTGTCAATCTAGTCCATTTATTGCATGTATTACTAATGTTTTATATCTCGTTACAAGTCACCATGCGAGCGGAACATTATGAGGTGAACAAATGCTAAGGGTGGATCTACCTCAATCCAGAAGTTGTGAACTTCGTTCACAGGCGGGGAGAATGTTGCTGTCTTCACACAATGTTGCTGTCTTAACATAAATGCGAATTTAATGTGATGTAAACAACAAACAGTCCATTTGGCTTTTTTGTGTTATACCATTTGAAGTTATACCAATAATTTATTGTTAATGTCAAAATGTCATTATAAAAGGCAATGTTTTCCTATGAAAAAATATATCTTTCTGTAACCTCAACCGAAGGGGAGATCTTTTCATTTTGCACAAGAGATATAGCAATTAACATCCAACAAATGTCAACGATTGGAAATTGTCCGATCTTCGGAGAAGCAGACGATTGGGCTGTCTTCAAGAAAAAAATATTACAATTTTTTATTGCAAATGACATCGAGGAGCCAAAAAAGAAATGCGCAATACTTATCAACGCGCTAAGTGAAAAGGTATATAAATTACTTAGTGATCTAGTATTCCCAGATCAGCCCGAAGACACCAACTCCACTTTTGATGTACTAATTTTGACGTTGGACAATCATTTTACGCCTCCCAAGTCCGGATTCGCAGAACGCTATAAATTTTATGCAGCTGAAAAAGGAAAAAAACGAAACCAATCAGCAATGGGCAGCCAGAGTAAGAGCTTTAGCAGCTAAATGTGAATTCGATAGTCATTTATCAGTTGCACTTCGGCACAAATTTATCATGGGCATGGAAAAGGGTCCTGAGAAGGATAAGCTATTTCTCGAGGATGTGAAGAGTTTAACTTTTGATAAAGCTCTCACTATTGCGATGTCGATCGAATGCTTTGAAACACAATATCAGATAACCGACGAAACACGTATTAAAACATAGGGACGGGCTACAGTCCGCTTGGGCGAACTGTTGGATACCCTATTCTTATTCCTATCCCTCATAAGTGGGCGTGACAAAAGTCTAAGTATGGTTGAATTGTTAAGAACGCTCTACATATTTTGTTATATAACATTTAAAGGATTTTATCAAAAAAAACGCTCCCTAGCTCAAACTTAGGTGTTTCAATAAAAATGTTTTATTTAATTGTGGGCGTGTCAGTAGGCGGATTTAAAAAAAATTAACACATGAGAATAAAGGGCCTCTAGAGAGTATATATTATAAATTTCAGCTCCCTAGCTCAAACTTTGAACTTTAAAAAAAAAAAAAAAAATAATTGTGGGCGTGTCAGTGGGCGGATTTTGAAAATATTTACACATGAGCATAAAGGGCCCATAGAGAGTATATACTATAAATTTCAGCTCCCTAGCTGAAACTTTGGATTTTCAAAAATTAATATACCCTTAGAATAGGGTATAAAAAAATTATTTTATTTATTTGTGGGCGTGTCAGTGGGCGGATTTTGAAATTTTTTTATCCCGAGCAGTTTTAAGAGTCATAGATCATATATAAAAAATTTCAGCTTTCTAGCTCAAAATTCGATTTTTTCCAAAATTTGGATTTTTTGATTTTGTGGGCGTGTCTGTGGGCGGATTTCAAAAATTCGTAAACTTGATTATTTCGGGACCATAGAGAGTATATGGTTAAAATTTCAGCGTTCTAGGTCCAGTCTAAAGGCCTAATTTTTGCCGACAGACGGACGGACGGACGGACATGGCTAGATCGACACTACTATCGATGCTGATCATAAATATAGTAACTTTTAGGGGTCTACGGGCAATATTAAGGTATGTTACAAACTATGCGTCAAAATTAATATACACTTAGAATAGGGTATAAACAGAGTGTGTACCAAATGAGGAACTATACCGCATCAATAATAGGAGGGAAACATGTACATGTTGGGTCGCGATTGGATGTACGCTTTTGAGATGTCAATACAGTCCATCCACTTTTTAAATGAGGAAAGTTGTGAGGTCAACGATATTGTTAAGGAATTCCCTGCTGTTTTTGATGGCAAATTAGGAACTTTTAAGGAAGGTACGGTCACTCTTACGTTAAAAGATAACGCATTTCCGAAATATTACAGGCCGCGTAGTTTACCTTTTGCCATCAAAGATAAGGTAGAAAAAGAAATTGAGCATTTAGTGAAATTAGGAGTTTTGGAGCCGGTCAAGTATAGTGAATGGGGTACTCCCATCGTTCCAATATTAAAGAAAAATGGCACAGTTCGTATATGTGGAGACTATAAGGTCACCCTAAATCTGCAGCTGTTGGTGGATAAGTACTGTTTGCCAAAGATAAAAGACTTGTTTGCAAGGCTTCATGGTGGTCTTCAATTTTCCAAAATTGCTTTGTCAACGGCCTATCAACAGTTGGTGTTAGACGAATCATCTCGAAATCTAACAACTATTTCGACCACTAAAGGGTTGTACAGATATACCAGGATGGTTTATGGAATAGCATCGGCTCCTGCAATATTCCAAAGATGTATGGAAAAGTTGTTTTTAGGTATCGACGGTGTGACCGTGTTCTTGGATGACATTTTAATAACGGCAGGAACAAAAAAAAGAACACATAAAAAGGCTGAAATTAGTCTTAGATAGATTACACACAGCTGGGTTAAGAGTAGCAAAAGAGAAATGTGAGTTTTTTACAAACTCAGTTTGTTTTCTAGGTCATATTATAGACAAACATGGAATAAAAACGGATCCAAAGAAAATAGAGGCAATTTTGAAATTGCCTAGACCGAGTTCATTGGTAGAGCTTCAATCATTTCTTGGTGTTATTAATTTTTACCGCGATTTCGTTCCAAAATTAGCTACCATAGCGGCCCCATTGTACAAAATGCTTTCGAGTGAACGTTACAAGTGGACCACATGGGGTCAAGAACAGGATGCAGCATTTGCAGAAATAAAAGAAGAATTAGTTTCTCATAGAGTTTTAGCTCATTTTGACCCAGATCGACCTCTGAAATTAATAGTGGATGCCAGCCCATGTGGGTTAGCTGCGGCCTTAGTTCACGTTTTCGAAAACGGTATTGAAAAGCCAATATCTTTTGCTTTCCAAAGATTGTCTAAGAGTGAAATGAATTATTCTCAGATCGAGAAAGAAGCGCTGGCTATTATGTTCGATGTTAAAAAGTATCATCAGTACCTTTTTGGCAACAAGTTTATTTTGTGTTCGGATAATAAGCCCTTAGTATCCATTTTTGGTTCCAAGAAAGGAATACCGCCAATGTCAGCAAATAGATTGCAAAGATATGCCTTGTTTTTATCAGGGTACCAATTTGAAATCCAATATGTTAACACAAAATGTAATATCGCAGACTATTTCTCACGTACCCCAATAGATGATGCCGATACAGTAAATATTAATGAAGATGTAGGAGATGTATGTATAAATCATGTAGAGCTAGGGAATTGGCCGGTGACATTTGACCAAATCAAATGTGAGTTGAAAAAGGATAAGCTGCTAAGAAGTGTCATGAAGTGGGTAAAATCCGATTGGCCTGTAAAAGTAAAAAAAACGATAAGCTGAGACTATATTCCAACCGACGATTCGAATTATCTATTGAATCTGATGGCCTATTATGGGGATATAAGATAGTAGTTCCAGAGTCATTAAAGAATTCGATTCTTAGACAATTACATAAAACGCATTTAGGAATACAGAAAATGAAAAGCTTAATACGTAGCTATTGCTGGTGGCCATCACTAAATAATGACGTAGAGGAAGTAGCAGGGTCTTGTGAAAGCTGCATAGCAAATCAAGGTACTCCCAATAAATCCGCGCTGATTAACTGGCAGTGGCCTGAAAGTCCATGGGAAAGGGTTCATGTGGATTTTTTCGGCCCAATATGTAAAAAAATGTTTTTAATATGCGTGGATGCTCATACAAAGTGATTGGAGTTTGTTGACATGGGCACTAATATAACAAGTGTACATACAATCGAGAAGTTACGACCAATTTTTTCACGATTCGGCTTATTGAAAATTCTCGTCAGTGATAATGGCAGATCATTTGTGTCTGTAGAATTTAGAGAATTTTTAAAGCAAAACGGAATTCAACACATCACAATTCCTGTGGGACATCCAGCGACAAATGGCCAAGCCGAAAACGGGGTAAAGTTGGTTAAATCAGCGTTAAAACGGGCTTTATATTCAAACGGTTCAAATAAAGATGTGAACAAATTTTTAGACGCATATCTCCTAGATTATCGAAACGCTATCCACAGTACCACCGGGATATCTCCAGCAAATCTTATGTTTAAACGTAAATTAAGGAATAGGTTTGATTTAATGAACCCTCTTCGAGAAATAAATCCATACAATAATAACGTAATAAAAGTTAAGGTAAAAGAAATGCAAGAAAAACAAAAAAATATTATAAATGCAATAGTAATAGAACGTTTAAAATTGAAGATATTGTACTAACTAAGAATTATTGTGTTCCGGGAAAAGTTTCGTGGATAAAAGGAAAAGTTATCAATATATTAGGAAAGAGAAATTATAATATTAAAATTTTTAACAATAATGTTTTATGGAAACGTCATGTAAATCAAATTAAATTATGTAAAGCTAGTATTTGTAAATCTGAGACAGATGTAAGCGATTATGTACCTCACACATTATCCGATTTGACGACAAATTTAAGCGAATATGAGCCCCAAGTATCGTCCGATTTTATTAATGTAAATCAAAACCAAGAAGAATTGAGAACACCCAGTGAAAATATTGAAAACATAAGCATACAGGGTCATAAGTATAATACCCGTTCAAAATCTAAATTGTAAATTAAAGATATAAAATTGAATTGTAAATATTGGGTAATAATGAAGCTTGTAAGTGAATTAGGGGGGATGTTGTGAGGTAAACGGATCTACCCTGTGTAATTCACTTGTCAATAATTATCACCGACCACATGTGAATGACATTAGGGCGAGCTGTCACTCCAACAACTTCCTCCGTATATCACGTGTTTTCCAATTCGAGAATAAATGGAGTAAACGAAACGAGTTTCAAGCAATACACTACAAAAAGGAAGTAAAGAGAGCACAGCGAAGGTCGTGGAAATCTTTCTGTGAGAACATAGAAAGAACAAGCGACTCCAGTCGGCTGCGTAAGATCCTCTCAAAATCTCAACAAATACCTAGCGTCATACAAAGCCAAGGAGTGTGGACCTCATCCAGCGAGGAGACCCTAGGCTTACTACCTACTGGATACAGACTTCACAGGCAACACAGTAGAGGTAAATCACCCTACACAGCACCATCACAGGGTCCAAATGGTTCCGGAGCATTTTGCCGACAATCGCAAACTGGCATGGGCGATTAACAGCTTCCTCCCATATAAATCACCTGGACTAGATGGAATCACACCCATAGGGCTACAGAAAAGTATCGAGACTCTCGCACCCTGGCTACTGGTGATTTTCAATAGCTGCCTAAAACTCAGCTTTAGGCCCACAGTTTGGAAAACGGTAAAAGTGGTATTCATACCAAAATGCGGTAAAGCTTCACACTGTTCTCCAAAAGACTTCAGACCTATCAGTCTAACTTCATTCCTCCTGAAAACGTTGGAAAGACTTGAAGATTACTACATACGCTCAAACCTGGAAAACAATTCCCTTTCGAGGTGTCAACACGCCTACCGAAAAGGCTTTTTATTAGAAACAGCACTTCATTCGCTAGTCAGCACTATCGAAAAATCGTTGTATCACAAAGAATACACGATGGTATCCTTTCTGGATATAGAAGGGGCTTTCAACAATCTCAATACAGAATCCATCACGAATGCACTCCTCAGACTAAACGTGGACAACTGCCTCTGCACCTGGATAAAGAACATGCTAGATAACAGGCTGATCCAGGCGGAGCTCGGCAGCTGTACAGGGGCACACCCAGCGCTGCCAACTGGGGCATAATTTTGAAGCCTTGGGCACCTGGGCAACTTAATCTGAAAATATGCTGAAATGGGCACAATTTTACAGCATTTTGTTTACCTTTATTTCATGTCAAACATTCGTAATTCATACCTAAAAACATAATTCAGACATACAAAAAGGGATAATTCCAAAACGTTTCCACAGTTAGACAATTTTTTAACTAGCATGTTCTGTCTCCTACTTTGATCGTCTTCGGTTGAGCGAATTTTTTCAGCAATAAATCAAAAGAAGACAAAAGTAAGAAATTCGTTAAATGTTGAAACCTTAAGCGGTATATAACACGCGCAAAGGCTTTTTAAAAATGAAGACTGCAACGAAAGTGTTGCATGAAAGCCATTTCAATTTTTTCCAAACAATGTATGACTTTAAGGACTATGATGAAGATGAAGATTCTATATAATTTTAACTTCTGTCGCTTAGGTTTTTTAAATGAATTTTTTTCTGTGATTTTGTTTATTTTGTTTCATGTTATAATTTATTTGCTACGATTTTATGTTATTTTCACTTAAAATTACATGAAAGACTATGAATAATTTTGTTATCTGTGATTTGATGTTGTTTATGTTCAGAGGTTTTCTATTAATTTAAATACTAATAAATAGTTACCGAATTGTCAATCTCAAAATATTAAATAAAATCAAGATTTTCATCATAGTGAAGTACAGAAAGGAACCACGTTTACAAATAATTAAAACTTAATACCGGATTTCCGAGTCGATGGTCGCAACTTCAAGAGCGATAACGCCAATTTTCGGATGTAATTCTTGGCGATGAAGTGCATTTTGGTTAAAGGGCTTCGTCAATAAGCAAAATATGCGTTACTGTACAGGTGAGAATCCTCATGTGCTTCATGAAACAGCAGTTCATAGGCAAAAAGTCACTATTTGGTGCGGTTTTCATGCCGGTGGCGTCATTGGATCGTTTTTTGTTCGTCGATGAAAATTACCGTCACGTAACGGTTAATATTATTCGCTACAGAGACATTGGAACGTTATTTCTTCGAGCAATTGAATGAATTGGACATCAGTGATATGTGGTTCCAACAAGACGGTGCCACAAGCCACACAGCGGGTGCAACAATCGAGTTATTGAAACGAACCCGTCTATTGGCCGCAGAGATCGTGTGATTTAAAGCCTCTAGATTTTTTTTTATGGGGCTACATTAAATCAATGGTCTATGCGCCGGCCGTATCGGTCGAAAAGTGCGGCTGAGTCATAGAAAATTGGGTTCAAGGTATCGACCACTGCAAATGTTCCCGTGGTAGACATATGAACGAAGTCGAGTTCCAGGCATAAATGTTTTGAGAGTAATTCAAGCCAATAAATTGTTTCTTGAGATATCTCAAGTAGTTTGCATTTTATTTAAAAAAGAAGTTGTCAAGTCCTTAATGAAAGACCTTTAAAATGCCAAAAATGTATGCCTCTTTTATTTTATTTTGATTTTTTTTTTTTTAATGGGCATAATTTAATTGGAAAGGGCATAATTTAATGAAAAATTGGGCATAATTTTCATGACATCAGTTGGCAGCTCTGGGCACACCACAAGGAGGAGTGCTCTCACCGCTACTATGGATCGGTGTAGTCAACGAGATCATCTCCAACCTAGAGGAGGATGGATGCAAAGTGACGGCCTACGCGGACGACATTGCCATTGCCATAACGGGGAAATTCCCCCACACGATCAGAGACCTAATGGAATCGGCTCTCAGCAAACTATCCTACTGGTCCATTAAGGTCGGGCTCAATGTTTACCCATCCAAAACCGAACTGGTTTTATTTACAAGTAAAATTAAGGTTCAGTAGATAACGCCACCTACGCTCAACAACGAACCACTCATATTTTCCAGCCAAGCTAAATATCTGGGAACGATCCTAGATAGCAAACTCAGTTGGAAACCAAATATCCAAGACCGCATAAGGAAGGCTACGATTGCCATTTACACCTGTAAAAAGGCCTTAGGCTCCCGATGGGGTCTACAGCCTAAGATAACACACTGGCTGTACACGGCGGTCGTCTGGCCTATTCTCACATATGGTATCATAGCATGGTGGCCTGCAATATCGAAGCAATGCCACGCAAGCGCCCTGGAACGAATCCAGAGGGCAGCCCGCATATGCATCACAGGAGAATTAAGATCCACACCAAGGGCAGCCATAACGACTTTTCTAAACCTCCTCCCCATTGATATCATCTATGAGAAGCTGGCGGCCACTAAGGCGACCCTGAGATTAAGAGAATCGAATTCGTGGCAAAGCTCACATAGTGGGCACAGCAGCACCCTAACTGCCCACAAGATCCCCAACAATACAGATTATCTAATCCCAACACTAGATTTCAGTAATAAATACAAGACGGCCATCCCAGACCGAGCCAGCTGGGAAGACGATCGCATTGTAAACAATGACGCCATAGAAATATACACCGACGGGTCAAACACAGCCGACGGCACAGGGGCGGGCGTGTTTTCAGACAACCCTGCGCTCAATGTCGTACTACGACTGCCTGACCACTGCAGTGTATTTCAGGCAGAAGTCACGTCTATCCGCGAAGCAGCAAGGAGACTCTCTTTGAGCCCGATAGATGGAAAAACTATCTTGATCTACATAGACAATCAGGCAGCGATTAAAGCCTTAGAATCACCAACAATAAGATCCAAGTTGGTAAAACAATGCCGCGAATCTCTTAACGAGATCGCGGTCAGATGTAACACTTCCCTGTGCTGGGTACCCGGTCACAGTGATATTCCAGGCAACTGCAAGGCGGAGGAGTTAGCCAGACGGGGTTCCGCACAAGAACTCTCTGCCAACAGAGAGACACCGGCGGTACCCATTCAGACACTGAAACTCAAACTTCTACAGCCTAAGATAACACACTGGCTGTACACGGCGGTCGTCTGGCCTATTCTCACATACGGTATCATAGAATGGTGGCCTGCAATATCGAAGCAATGCCACGCAAGCGCCCTGGAACGAATCCAGAGGGCAGTCCGCATATGCATCACAGGAGAATTAAGATCCACACCAAGGGCAGCCATAACGACTTTTCTAAACCTCCTCCCCATTGATATCATCTATGGGAAGCTGGCGGCCACTAAGGCGGCCCTGAGATTAAGAGAATCGAATTCGTGGCAAAGCTCACATAGTGGGCACAGCAGCACCCTAACTGCCCACAAGATCCCCAACAATACAGATTATCTAATCCCAACACTAGATTTCAGTAATAAATACAAGACGGCCATCCCAGACCGAGCCAGCTGGGAAGACGATCGCATTGTAAACAATGACGCCATAGAAATATACACCGACGGGTCAAAGACAGCCGACGGCACAGGGGCGGGCGTGTTTTCAGACAACCCTGCGCTCAATGTCGTACTACGACTGCCTGACCACTGCAGTGTATTTCAGGCAGAAGTCACGTCTATCCGCGAAGCAGCAAGGAGACTCTCTTTGAGCCCGATAGATGGAAAAACTATCTTGATCTACATAGACAATCAGGCAGCGATTAAAGCCTTAGAATCACCAACAATAAGATCCAAGTTGGTAAAACAATGCCGCGAATCTCTTAACGAGATCGCGGTCAGATGTAACACTTCCCTGTGCTGGGTACCCGGTCACAGTGATATTCCAGGCAACTGCAAGGCGGACGAGTTAGCCAGACGGGGTTCCGCACAAGAACTCTCTGCCAACAGAGAGACACCGGCGGTACCCATTCAGACACTGAAACTCAAACTTCTACAGCCTAAGATAACACACTGGCTGTACACGGCGGTCGTCTGGCCTATTCTCACATACGGTATCATAGAATGGTGGCCTGCAATATCGAAGCAATGCCACGCAAGCGCCCTGGAACGAATCCAGAGGGCAGCCCGCATATGCATCACAGGAGAATTAAGATCCACACCAAGGGCAGCCATAACGACTTTTCTAAACCTCCTCCCCATTGATATCATCTATGAGAAGCTGGCGGCCACTAAGGCGGCCCTGAGATTAAGAGAATCGAATTCGTGGCAAAGCTCACATAGTGGGCACAGCAGCACCCTAACTGCCCACAAGATCCCCAACAATACAGATTATCTAATCCCAACACTAGATTTCAGTAATAAATACAAGACGGCCATCCCAGACCGAGCCAGCTGGGAAGACGATCGCATTGTAAACAATGACGCCATAGAAATATACACCGACGGGTCAAAGACAGCCGACGGCACAGGGGCGGGCGTGTTTTCAGACAACCCTGCGCTCAATGTCGTACTACGACTGCCTGACCACTGCAGTGTATTTCAGGCAGAAGTCACGTCTATCCGCGAAGCAGCAAGGAGACTCTCTTTGAGCCCGATAGATGGAAAAACTATCTTGATCTACATAGACAATCAGGCAGCGATTAAAGCCTTAGAATCACCAACAATAAGATCCAAGTTGGTAAAACAATGCCGCGAATCTCTTAACGAGATCGCGGTCAGATGTAACACTTCCCTGTGCTGGGTACCCGGTCACAGTGATATTCCAGGCAACTGCAAGGCGGACGAGTTAGCCAGACGGGGTTCCGCACAAGAACTCTCTGCCAACAGAGAGACACCGGCGGTACCCATTCAGACACTGAAACTCAAACTTCTACAGCCTAAGATAACACACTGGCTGTACACGGCGGTCGTCTGGCCTATTCTCACATACGGTATCATAGAATGGTGGCCTGCAATATCGAAGCAATGCCACGCAAGCGCCCTGGAACGAATCCAGAGGGCAGCCCGCATATGCATCACAGGAGAATTAAGATCCACACCAAGGGCAGCCATAACGACTTTTCTAAACCTCCTCCCCATTGATATCATCTATGGGAAGCTGGCGGCCACTAAGGCGGCCCTGAGATTAAGAGAATCGAATTCGTGGCAAAGCTCACATAGTGGGCACAGCAGCACCCTAACTGCCCACAAGATCCCCAACAATACAGATTATCTAATCCCAACACTAGATTTCAGTAATAAATACAAGACGGCCATCCCAGACCGAGCCAGCTGGGAAGACGATCGCATTGTAAACAATGACGCCATAGAAATATACACCGACGGGTCAAAGACAGCCGACGGCACAGGGGCGGGCGTGTTTTCAGACAACCCTGCGCTCAATGTCGTACTACGACTGCCTGACCACTGCAGTGTATTTCAGGCAGAAGTCACGTCTATCCGCGAAGCAGCAAGGAGACTCTCTTTGAGCCCGATAGATGGAAAAACTATCTTGATCTACATAGACAATCAGGCAGCGATTAAAGCCTAAGAATCACCAACAATAAGATCCAAGTTGGTAAAACAATGCCGCGAATCTCTTAACGAGATTGCGGTCAGATGTAACACTTCCCTGTGCTGGGTACCCGGTCACAGTGATATTCCAGGCAACTGCAAGGCGGACGAGTTAGCCAGACGGGGTTCCGCACAAGAACTCTCTGCCAACAGAGAGACACCGGCGGTACCCATTCAGACACTGAGACTCAAACTTCTAGATAACGCGTTAATAGAAGCAAACAACAGGTGGAATAGCATCAGTACATGTGTGTCCTCAAAGCAAATTTGGACCAAATACGATGCGAAGAGAACATCTAAACGTCTCTCCATCAGCAGGAAAAATATCAGCTCTGTAATCGGAGCAATCACCGGCCACTGCCTTTTAGGCAGACATGCCACCAGATTGGGAGCTCCCTCAAACGACTTCTGCAGAAGCTGTAGAGACGTCGAAGAGGAAGAAACCACCACTCATCTCCTGTGCAACTGCCCCGCACTAGCCAATTCAAGGAAACAAATCCTCGGCAACTCGATGATCTAAGCGATCTCAGTGAGACAGATATTGGCTGTATCAGCAAATTCATCACTCACAGGTCCAAATGGTTAAACTAAACTAGAGGACGGATTAGACGATGACTTGAAAACGCAAGAAAGAGGTGGTAAAGCCCAAACAATATTGCTTTTGCAGAGTTCATCGCTCCAAGTGCTGCCGGCAGGACGACGAGGGACGACGAATAATACGCCATAAGTTTTAACACATATATTTTCCTTGGGGCAAGAATTTTGCCTATTTAAATGAAATTTAGTCAGTAAGGATATTCACTCGTAAGAACTCCGGTATCCATTTTATTCCTTTTTTTTAGTTTTAGCGTAGTTTAAGATTTACAAATTAATGAATTATAGTGTATTTGAAGAGTACAAATAATTGTGTTTTAATGGAGTAGAGTACTTTGTGTGATATGGTGTGTGGAGTAATTGGGAAGGCCGTCCTTCCGCTTGTGCCATGACGTAGACGATACGTAGACGACCGACGGACATGAGGACGGGACGTGACGACGTACGTACTCTCCACTACAAGGACACGTAACGGACAAGTGGCTGGACTCTGGTCAAGGGGCTGTCTCTCGTTGTTTTTATGCCAGAGAGATAGCCAATGGAGTTTCGACCGACACAAAGGGTGGGTAGGCCGAGCCAGAGCCAACATCATCTGGCAAGTCTCAGGAACGAGACGAACCTTACCAGGGAGCGACATCGGGAAGTAGTAGATGCAAAGGAGACTAGAATTAGGTTAGATATAAGTTAGATTAGGGATATATGTTAAGGTTTAGCTTACGTTTTAGATTAGAATAGGATTAGTTTAGCATAGTTAGGGTAGTTAAAATGCATCTGACTTCCTGTACTCTCTCCTTGGTAGGGCAAAGGTAATTGAGATTTTCTTTTCGTCTATCCTATCTTTCTTTTCTCTTCTCTTTCCTTTCTTTTTTTGTCCGTCCGATTTAGAATTAGCTCTCTCTGCCTATCTTCTTCCTTTTTTTTTCAGGCACGAATATTTTTTTGTTTATGAGCAAGCGGTTTAGTGCGAGGGGAACAAGAACTACCCCGTCCGACGAGCGATAGCCGTGCAACCGCGAGCGTGCCACCGTCCTCCTCCACTACTCCGAAGATGCCCCTGTAGACAAGCCTTGACTCATAACAAATGTTATTCGATTTTGCTGTTCATATAATATGCAATCAATGTATTTATTTAATTTGTCACCATGAAATACATTTTCTTTATTTAAATATTTTTTATTATTTTATTTATTTTATTTTATTTATTTTTTTATTTCGGGTAAAATTAATTCATTAACACAGCTAACTCAGAGATTAAAATTTAATCATAGAATATTTGATTTTATTAAATATCTTTGTACAAACAATTATATTATGCATTTTACACACGAAACTGAATTTAAAGCTATTTAAGGATTAGAAAGATGTGTAGTACATTGCAAACTTATTTTTATTTTCATGGTTTCATTTTTAATTATTGAGGATTAAGTTTTATTTTTTTTTTATTTTACATGTTTCATGTGGCCTTTTTCAGCATCACAGCCGATAAAACAAACAATTATTTTATTCTCTACCTATAAGCACGGCTAAACCAATTTTACATCAAACTCAAGATAAACCAAAAAAGAAACTACGAATTATAGAAATGAATTACATTGGATTAAATCCTTTCACAAAATACAAATATATAAGAAAATGATCTTTACTTCTTTGCAAAAACAATAAAACAATCTATGTCTTTTATTGATGTATACTTATAATAATTTTATAGATGTATATTTTAGTTACATATAAAATACCTATTTTCTGTATGAAGATAATTTTATATAATAATAAGATTTTTCTATAAATTCTTGCCGTAAAAGCCTAAAAGTCTAATACGCGTCGATACAGGACTTTGGACATGTTCCAAAATTTCCATCTTTCGTTTTTATTTTCATACAGTTGCATATATGTACATGTTTTTATTTTTGTTTATAAAGATGAATAAATAAAAAATCATAATTCAATAACATTTTTTTTTTATTTAATTTGTTTGTTCGTAAACCAACCAAAGAGAGAAAGAAAAAAGAGAAGAAATCATTAATGGACGACATAAAATTGTAATTATTTTGTTTTTTGTATTTAAATATTTTTTTTTCTTTTGATGCGGTAGAAATGTTTTTTAATTTTGTGTAAAATTGTTTTTATTTGTTGTTGACAATATCGATTTTCTTCTTTTGTAGTTAAAATAATGTGATTCTTGTTCGTTTGAAATGAAATGTGAATCCAATTTGATTTGTGTTTTAGACTGTTTTTTTAACTAACAAAACAAGATGAAATAAGGTAGAAAATATATTTTATTTATGAAAAATGAATAAAATTAATTAAAAAGCGGAACAAACACAGGTTTCAAATCCTTGAAAGAAAATTGAACAAACAGGACTGTAAAAATTGAATGAGTACAAAGTTGTGTAAACGACTTTGGCTAATAAAGTTGAAAAAAGTAATCTGCCGATGAGATATAAAAAAAAAAATATTTAGAAAAAAAGCGTTTATGAAGTTTGTATTCTTGTTGATCGCCTACATTTGTACTACGTAACAATAAGAAAATAGCTTTAGGATGTTTAGTCTCCCTTGGGTATTCGTTAGATGATCACGAGAAGATTGTCAAGGATTTCTATGTCAGAAAAACTATCTGGTTAAAAGACCTTCTAATGAGATCACTAAAAATTCTATATAATAATATCTATACAGTAATCAAATAACGTTCCTGAATAAGGACTCATACTCATTAAGAAACCAAGACCCTTTGTACGGAGAATCAATTCAATATTACGAGCGTGCATTGACAATTATTAATAGTTGAATTTTTTCCAAGTGTGATAATGTGAACGAATGATTCTGGAGGACTTTTCAATCAGTCAATTAAAAAAAGGCGATTGACAAAAACATCAATGAAAATCTTCGGTTCACAAATTGAAATAAGGCAATTATCAATTGTCAGTTGACACTCGCAATAGGGGTGCTAGTACTTATGATTCTCAAAAATAAGGAAGACGCCTAAATTAAGCGTAACGTCCATGCCGATTTAGTTTCGGGTTCCAGACTGAAATGTCTTTTTCCATTGGTAATCCAGAATAACTCCGCGATGCCAATGGAACAAGCCAACTCATCTTATTTGTGTTCGAACTTTGAAGTTTATGTGTCGTTGTATTTGTGAGACGCCAAACTAATGGTAGAAACACATCAACACTTGAACTTGGACTTCAACTTTGATAACACGTTTTAGAACCAATGCTTTTTAATGGGATGGAACACAAAAGCACTTCAACCTAAACTTCGACTTCAACGTTAGACCTAAATCCAAAGTTGAAGTGCAAATCCCACTAAACCTTGAGGCGATGTTTTCAGTTTTCTCAACATGCAAATGCTTATATTTTGAGCGAATTTTTCCCTCGCTTGTATATCGGCATAACTTTCTCTTTTGTTTACACCCATTTTCTGCTTCGCTCTCGAAGTTGCATTTTTCAATGTGTTTGACTCGACTTTAAATGCTGAAGCTCTCGCTCTTGTCAAAGTCGAAGTCGAAGGTTTAATGTGTTTCTTCCATAAGATGATATCGAAATCTTCATACTTGCACCTCCTCCTCTGAATACTTCTCGACATCATGAAGGAAGTTCTACATTTATGGTTCCACCATATAAACGCGTTGTGAGCTACTTTCTACTATCCTAAGTGAGCTACTTTCTATTATCACGCGCGTTTGACAGCTCAATTCGATCTAAAGTTTATCAAACGTCTCAGATCGCATTTCTGGTTTCACCATATGAACGCGTTGTGAGCTACTTTCTACTATCCTAAGTGAGCTTCTTTCTATTATCACGCGCG
The DNA here is from genome assembly GCA_949715645.1 of Portevinia maculata. NCBI lineage: Eukaryota > Metazoa > Arthropoda > Insecta > Diptera > Syrphidae > Portevinia > Portevinia maculata. Next base: position 26,807,228 of record OX454528.1, on the reverse strand, counting down.
TTTGACAGCTCAATTCGATCTTGTCATTTCAGTTTGTGTTTGACTTGTTGGATTTGATTTTTTGTTAACAACAATGGAGAATGCAATTATTCATTGTTGGAAGTACCTACACCTTCAATCTCTTAGTAGTTTTTAAAAGACATTTTCTAGTTTTTTTAAAAGCAATTAATTAGGTTAGTGGTTGGAAAAGATGTATTTTAATTTGCTCGGACGCTCCTTCCAATGTCCTTTGTATTTTGGGACAAAAATATATTAGGTATCAAATGGCCTTGGGTTTGTGTAAAGTTTGCTTTCCGATGCTTTTTCTATGCATATTATGCTTTTTTGGTGAGTTCCTTTTTAAGCTAGGGCATAAAAATAGCAATAACAAGGCAAAAATGTAGTAGACTCAAAGTTTTCATTGTGCGTAATTTAAACATATCTTTTGTGTCATCGTTTGTCACTGTGACATAAAATATCGTACATTTTCTTGCAAGCATGCGCCAACGGAAAAATGTGGATTAGACATTAGCCATTATAATATATTTTTAGTTTTATTAAACTTGTTTATTATATTCACCATACCTGGTTAAAATTATCAAATGCAGAACAACAAAAGTGACATTTGCAGAGTTTGACGTTCACAGCATTTGAATGTGAGTGCTGCTGGTTTTGAGTCTGAATTCAAATTCAGAAGAAAATTAGTTATTTTTGTCATTATAAGAACTGTCATTTCAGTGCCAGTGGGACACTTTCGGAAAAGAAGAAGACTCTTCTGGATTCCCAATGGGATACGACAAAAGAATGAATCTATTTAGGGAGACATTTTACGAATGTGATTGCGATTCTCTTTAAAACGATCTGACAGAAACAAGTCTTCAACAAACTGAATCCTAAATCCAACAATTAACCATAGGTCCGTTCGCGAACTAATATGCAAACGTAAATTTATATAAACTTTCGTGCAAAACTACACAAACGCGTTCGCGTACTGAGAAAATGGTAAAAAGATGAACGAAAGAAAAATGTACTTTCGTTCATTTTTCTTCACACAAAATTTCGCTGGTAAGAAAATGAAAACTGTCAAATGATGAAATCCTATGAGTTTGCCAGCAAAAAAAACAGCGGTTGCTTCTTTTCAAGCCAAACTTAGACGTTTTCCAATTTTTAAACACAAAAGCGTTCGCGTACTTTTCTTTGAAATGAGAGGATTCTCTCGATTTTGGAGATTTGGCAGTTTATATTTTTCTACACATAAAGTACGCGAACGGACCTCAAATCTCATCGGCTTCAAATAAAAAAAAAAAACATATATATCAAACTTAAAAAAACATTGACGCTAAAGCCACTACAAACAGCAATCAATGCAAAACCTTTTAATGTTCTTAATACAGTTCTAATTCAATTCTATAAAAAACGCAACAAAATATAGTAAAAATAAGTATAATTTCTAAAAGTGCTTCCGGTGGGACAAAATAAAATAATTCAATAACAAACATGTTGCCCACACTTAACGATAATAACCAGTGAACATATTTTTTTTGTAGTTAAAAATTAAATCAACAAAATAAAGTAAAGTTAAATTTAAAACCTAACGGCGGTTATTATGCGAGCTTTTATCACCCTGAAAATAAATGTAAGTAAAACAGAAAAAAACAATAAGTTAATGAAAAAATATGCAGACAAAAAACAAATGAAAAGTAAAAGCTTACAAATTAATAAATAGTTTAATAAAAAACAAACCAAATATTGCATGCGAATTGAAAGTAATTCAATTAATTGAAGGATGTTTGAATGAAGGATGGATGATAGTATGGGATTGATTAATTGATGGCGTTTTCTTTGTTAACTTAAGGCTTACCAACTATATTTTGATCCAGAATTTTTGAAATATTAACTTTTCTTTAAAGTATATCAAACAAACATTCAAATGTTAGGGTAATTTAATATTTTTAATTAATTTTTTTAATTATCTAAGAAGTTTACCAAGTTTAACAAACACAATTTCTAATTTATAGGTAGGACAAGCACCGAAAACAACAACTTGGATCTATTATGTTTATAAAATTTCCATTTACTTTTTAGTTTAAGAAAGTTGGGAGATAAGGAGCTAATGAAAAAGTAAAAGAAATTAATTTGTTTTACTATCTGGTATGCTTTTTTGTATGTACATATATAGTTTTTTTTGCACAAATATTAAGGTTTGGGATATTTTTGTGAGTTCAATTTGCATATATGGAATAGTAATGGTGAAAATCCGCGGGACGAAAAAAAAAGATTATACACTTCTTTCGTGGTAGCATCTTTTTTTTGTATTTATTATGGTTAAAATGATTAGATACTTAAAAAAAATTGACTTTTACTAAAGTTAGTAATAATGCTGCTTTCTTTCGACCAGCGGCAGTAGCTCTTCTTAAAAATCCAATGATTTTCAAAATATGGCACAAGGAGTGCAATAAATACCGTTCACTGACCGGCAACTTAAGGCTTTTTGTTTTTTTGTTAAGAGCAGAGCACTGCTTGGGCGCATGAACCAAATCATCAACCAAGTATGGGTGGAAGAAAGCATGCCAGATGACTGGACTATCAGCTCCATATGCCCCATCTACAAGAAAGGCGATCCCATGTCTTCCAAGATCTGTCGAGGCATATACCGCTAAATGTCGCATATTAGATCCTATCCAACGTACTGTGTGAACGTCTCAAGCCGTTCTGCAACGCATTAATCGGAACGTGCCAGTGTGGCTTCCGGGCCGGCCGATCGACAATATATCAAATTTTCATACTGAAGCAAATCCTGGAAAAGACCAATGAATTTCAATTGGAGAGTCAACATCTTTTCATTGATTTTAAAGTCGCATATGATAGCATTCATCGCCAGAAGCTCTACATGGCGATGGCCGAATATAGGATCCCGGCAAAACTGATCCTGTGTCGCGTGACACTTAAAAACACGCGGTGCAATGTGCAGCTTGGAAGCGCTCTTCCGAATTATTCCGAACCTGAGGAGATGCGCTATCATTTGACTTCTTCAATCTTGTTCTGGGGAAAACTGTGCTCAGGGCAGGTGTCAACACGGAAGGCACTATTTTCAACAGATCCGTTCGACTACCGGGGTATGCGAACGACATCGACATCATCGACCGTTCCAAGCGCGCCGTGTTAGAGGCTTTTTCGGCGATTGAAAAACAGGCGCAATTGGTTGGTCTTGAAGTTAATGAGGACAAGACTTAATACATGCTATCAACAAACAAACAAATCTGTCCAAACTTCGAGGTAGTGAGGTAAGGAGTTCATCTACACAGGACACCTTAGTGGAGATCCAACGGAGAATTACCCTATAGTCTAAGAGCCCGCAGTAAATTTTGGACGTGAGAGGCAACCGGATAAATTTTGCGTAAATATATTGCTCCTATGCCCGTGATTGCAAATATTTCCGTCTGGCGGCACGTAATGGCAGCTGAGGGCATAACGCCATATTCAAAATTCGTTAAAATGCAAAACAGGAATAATTGGTGCAACCACTTGAATTTGCTGGCAAATAATAGAGTATGAATACCTCAGTACAAACGTATGTATCCAAGACGTTTTAAGTGTCGCCAAAACCCTGCAGCTGCAGCGTCTCAGGCAAAGAATATCCATGAGTCGGGAGCCCGATAAGTAAGTAAAGAGCTTTTGTGTTAAAAAGCACTCATACACCATGAAGTTTAAGTAATTGTGTATATATTGTTCGTGTCTATGTACACTAAAACGTTAGAGATTCCTTCCTTTGATTAATTCGCAGTTATACACATTATGTAGCTTTATCTATTATAAAAGTCACCCACTTCACTATCCAACTACTGTAATTGATAATTTATTCTACAGTTAATCTTATAGCTTTCCCGAAAGCTATAACGCAGCCGCCCGTTTATACCAGGACATGGGAAGGGTTATTTAACAACAAAAAATACAGGTCTAAAAATACTTAATTTAAAACTTTAATTCAAAATATTTACAGAACACGTAACAAAATTTTAAAATAAAAAAAACCATAATATAAATAAATAACCTATAATTTGTTTAACCAACTGACTACTAAAAAATTATAAAAACTACAAAACTACTCTCCAACTAACTAAACAACTAAAAAATATAACTCAAAACTAATACAACGCAATGTGTTTATGTCTATGTGGGTTTAATAAATACAGAAATAGTTTTTCTTTGGAAAAATGTGTTCAGTGAGTTTTAAATTCTTAATTTAGCATTTTTTTTTAATTTTACATAAAATTATTTGTAACAACACTGAGATCAGCGATAATTTGGTTAGTTTCGTTCAAAACAGCACTCTTTATTAATTCAACAAAAAACAAAAAATATATTAAAATATTTTCGAAACAAAATACCATCGTTAATGTTAAACAAAAATCAAATAACAAAAAAATAAGGTAGTGTAGGAAATAAAAAACAATCAACAAAAATAAATAAATTAACAATTTTGGCGATAGGTAATTAAAGTTATTAAATATAAATATACACACAAAGAAAGTTTTACAATAAGTTTGTTTGTTAATTTTGTTACAGATAAATAATTTAAGTTTTTTTTTTAGTTTTAAGCAATCCATGTTCGTAGTAGTAGTATTTTTTTGTTAAAAATAATTATAAAGTTTTTTTTTATATTTTTTTTTAATTTGCCAGCATGCAAAATAACATAAGAATTGAAATTAGAGTCAAAAATTGAAGGAAACAAATTAATTTTGTAGTTTTAGTTAACTTCTTTTTTGTAGTAGAAATAGAAATATTTTTTTAGACGAGGAATGTTAGAAATTTATGTGTGGATTCAACTATACATAACGCGATTTTTTAGGTTCGTTTCCGATCCGTAGTAACGAAAAAGTTGATTTAGATTTTTTTTTAATTATAAATTATGTACAAAAAATATTTTTTTCATTGATGAAAAAAAAATTTAAATTTTTTTAATTCAATCACGGTTTTTGTAACTAGCAAAAAGATTTGTTCGATCGTCCGACACAATTCGAATACTTACACGATTGATCGAGTTTCGGCGCGGACCGTTAGCACCGCCTGGTCCGCCAACATTACTCGATCCATTACGATTAAAATCATCATCGTCTATACAAATGTCGGAATCAGAGTCAGATCTTCGCGTACCGCCATCCTGAATGACGGGTTTTGAGTTTTATTAAAAAAAAAAAAAAAACAAATAATGTGTTAGTAAATGCGAGAGTATGCAATGAGATTGCGTGTGGGAGTATCATGCAAATAAGGAATTTTTAAGAAAATGATTACCTGTGTGAGTTGTTCTGTCGTCGTCAGAAGGCGAGCCACAGGATTACAGCAGACCGGTAGGGTCTCCAAGAGTGTGGGCCTTGAGTGCGTTAAAAGCGGCTTCATGTATCTAAAATGAGGATGAAATTATTAACAATTTATAATAAGGTACATATAGAGCGATAAGGGTAAGTTATACGTTTATTAGAATTCAGAACCTGAGCCGTTGAAGTACAATTCTTATATAAAGAACATCGGTTCAGTCGGTTTAAAGGCGAGGTCATACGAATCCTGTCAAAAAATGCAATATCAATCAACTATTCGATACAAACGCGAAAGAGAGGCAGACCCAAAAATCCTGGATCACACAAATGCTGCACCAGGATTTGATTGGCCTCAGTAACGAAGCGATTCTTGCTTTCTGATTAATATGGAGTAGAAACAAGGTTCGAAAGAGTAAGCCTTTGTGAGACTTCTGCATATATAGCAAAAGAGACAAAAGATACTCCATCCGCTAGGTAGGGCAGGACTATGCCAAACTCGATCTGCGTTGCCACATGTTACTTCTGAAACTATGTCCCAGATTTTATAAAAATAACGTATAGCAAGTGAACAAAATATCCCGTGCGGGGCAGGCTTAGAATAACACTGCGCTTGTTATAAAAGACGACTAAGGGGAGATATCACTTCTAGGCAAATTAAGCATAGCCTAGCGACGCATTTAAAATCTTAAATCTCTCCTTTAAGTGTACATGCAAACCCATAGGTTTACACGACTGGAGATCGCCGGTGTTTTATCAATAACCGCAGAACGCACGTGTTGAAATCATAATAAAATAGGCAGGCCAAAGAAAAACTACTGGATCACAAAAACAAAATAACAAATGGCATCAGTAAAAAAGTAAAAGGCTTGCCGATGTTTGTTGAGACCAAACCGGAAAAGCCCTACAGGCGGACCAGTAAGGAGGCAGTAAAGTGGGAGAGTTTTCGTCCCTTTAAGCCTGATCATAATTATCGTTAAAGAAGAAGATGAAGCAAGTGTGGAAGAGATTAGTGAAGACAGATGCACGTGGTATTGGCTCTTTAAGTGTGTCGGTCTCAGCCGACTGTTACTAGCCTAACTTAATTGTAGAGGAGTGCTTTCTTCTTTCTTTCAAACTTTAAGTAAACTGCCATCAATTACCGAAATTTAAAATAAGTTTGCTGAATAGGGCAAAATTCTAAACCTATTTCAATGCCCATTTCCGATCAATCCGTGTCACGGCACCGTTTTGTTTACTAGTTTTGATCGGAGCAGGTATTGGCTACGTTACTCGTACATTTCCCAACATTTTTTTACAAACTTTTAGATTATTATCAGCACAAACTACTTGCATTTAAAAGACTTGAAACCAGCCTGTTGGAATAAGCTTAGAAATTGGAGGTTGTTTAAAATACATAAATATATGGGGTGCAGTGGTTCAGGGATTGGTGCGCTTATAATATATCTATAAAGTTTATTAACAGATGCAAGTGACTACCATGAGAAGCTTCTGTAATTCTCCATTCGGAATCGGCGTAAAAATATCCCTGTCGTTAGTGACAAAGATACAACTCCACGCTGTATTTTCTTTTTTCAATTATGTCTCAGGAAAAGCGAACAATATAAAATTGAATTTTACTTGTTTGAATTTGGATTGAATATCACTTGCCTAAACTTGTTGTATTGTGGAACAGGCCTCTGCTAGTGGACAAGTGCGCTGTAAGATGGTGAGAATTAGTTAACCACTCGAAGATTCTCTTGGCTAGAGCATTATTGTCAATTGTGGCCGAGCCAATGTAGTCGACGTGATTTAGCTTTTTGGACTACATCCACATCTACATCTTGGTACAGCTTATAGAGTTCGCGGTTGTATCTTCTCCATTCGTCCTCCTCACACACAGGAGCAAATATCCGCCGGAGTATTTTTCTTTCAAAAGAACCCAATACTAGCTCCCCTTTTCTATTTATCGTCCAGCACTCGGCACCATAAAGCAGGATTAAGGTTCGATAGACAATGCATTTCGTTCTTCGAGTGAGGAGCTTTAAACTAATGTAGTGTGACGCAATGCAAGCACACAGAATGCGAGAAAACATTATGTAACATTGTATCGCTCCACATACCCGAGAGGTGTAACATGGCATTCAATCGGTATCGACAGTGATTGATGCTACAAATGGGTTCGCGTAACTTCATGTGTTTGCTATTGTTTACATTTTCATTCATTGCACCCACCACGTATTATATGGGTCAACTGGGTCAGATTCATACGTTGTACAGTATGTTATGAATCAAACATTAGAATGATTGTTGCTTAGAATAGCATAATTTAGCATTAAGAATTGTAGTATAAATAGACCGGATTTTGGTGAATAAAATCAGTCTTGAACACACTTCTTGACTCTTATTATTATTGTGGCAGTAATTTGCCTTCATTTCAGCTGCGCTTTATACAGCACGATAGAGCGGGCCGCGCTTTATACGGCTTAGGGCGGTAGGCTCCATGGTGAAGTGGCACCAAATAAGAGAAACAAAAAACACCACACTAATTTATTTGGCCAAACCGAAGTAGCAGCGTCCGTATACACCAGTAGTTGGATGGATCTATTGAAAATAGTGCCTTCTGTATTGACCCCTGCTCTGCTCAGCTTTTTTTCTCCAGAACGAGATTGAAGAAGTCAATTGAAAGCAACACAACTGGATCAGTTTTGCCCGGATCCCACATTCGGTAATCACCATGTTAAGCCGCTGACGATGAATGCAATCGTATGAGGATTTAAAGTCAATGGAAAGATGGTGAGTCTCGACTTAAAATCCGTTGGTATTTTCTAGGAATTGCATCAGTGTGAAGATTTGGTCTATTGTCGATCTGCCCGCAAGCAACACTGGTTACACAAAATACGTTGGATAGAATAGGATCCCATATGCGACATTTAGCAGGGATATTCCTCGACAGTTCTTGCAAGACATAGGATCGACTTTCTATTGATGGTGCGTATGGAGCTGATAGTCCAGTCATCGTGCATGCTTTCTTCCACCCATACGTGGTTGATGATTTGGTGCATGCGCCCAACCAAAACATCACCTACGCATTTGAAAAGCTCCGCTAGAGAGCCATCAGAACGGCCGGCCTTATTGTTCTTAAGCTTGCTTATAGCTAAGCAACCTCTTCTATACTGGGTGGTAAAATCTGTTCTCCATTTACAGGATGTGGGTTCTCTTCTTGCCTTATCACTCTCTCTGCATGATGCCCATTTAGAAGCTGTTGGAAATGCTGCTTACGTTGTTCAAATATTTATAAACGTACCTACTGAGCGACAAAAAAATAGATCCACCATATGAGATTGTATAGTTGCGGCCATGTATTTGTTGAATGACAAGCGACAGTACGAAGTCGCTCTGCTTTCAATTTTGTTCTATTAGTTTAGTGTAATCCTGAACTACAAAGCACTATTATGTTTGGAATTAACGTGGAAGACGTGCGAAGCCGTCCTGCTTTATGGAAAGTTAGGCATAAATCTTTGAAAACTAAAAACATTCCCGATAAGCTGTGGAGCGAACATTGACGGCCTTGCAACGCTGAAATTAAAGCTTCCTCTTTAATTTCGGACATAATAGTACTTTGTCGCTTAGCTTTACACTTAAATAAAAGCATGTCGCTAAAAGACTACGTGGCCTCAAACATATTATGTTTTAATTGTTCGCTCAGAGTTTGATCACTTTGTCTCTAACTGACTAGCAAGGGACCTATGAGTACAAATCTTAATGACAGAATTAAACAACATCTTATGGCGGCTACGCTTTGTCAGAGAACCATATATCTAGATTGTGATTCGTGTTTGTTAAAATTGTAAGAGCTTGGATAAGTAGCTTACATATAACCCTCTGCTTAACTATACTAGCAAAAAATACTCACTTTGAATCAAAATTGCCCCAAATGCGCGCCAGTATCGCCTTCTCATTAGTGCGTCTGCTACCGCCGGGCGTTGTCGCCCCGCCCTCCATTTCAGCGTCCACATCCTGCAAATAACCATCAGACTGACTTAAATTCTCAAGCCAATTCTTCTCTTAATATGAGATATTTTTATTATAAATATGTTTTACAAAGCAGAGAGTTGTTTATAAAGAAACATAAAACTCAAACAAAAACGTTTAGCTTTAAGCGCCATCAGAACAGAATTACCAAACGAATTATAATCAAATAAGTATTCTTTTCTTTTTGCAATTATGGAGGCCAAAGGTAGAAATTTTGAATTTGGAACATTTTTTTTGTCTCATCTGTACACAGATTCAAATTATTATTTTTTTTTGTAGTAAAATGCAAAAAACAAATAAACTGCAAACTAGATTTTTTTTCTTTTTTTTTTTGTAAATTGGGAGCTTAAAAACTCTCACCAAAGAACTTCGTCTTCTGGACATTGGCAATTGTCCCAAATTAAGTCCCGTATCGATTGACTGCTTGCAAATATGAGATTTTTAATCAACTACACATTGATTGTTTTTTTGAAATTTTTGTTATGATAAATCAACGAATAAATCTAGGATCTACAAATTTGGCGCAAACTTAAACAAATTATTAATTTAAAAAAAACGAAAAAATAGCAGAATCAGAAATTAAAAAATATTTAAATGGATAAGTAATGTTAACATTTGATAATGAACTGTATATGATCAAACATACCGCTGCTGCTGTATTCTCCATTGAGTTGTAAACCTTTTTTGTGCATTCAATATTGGTTTTGACCATTTTTTTTGATTTTATTTTGAATTAAAATTTTTTTTTTTTAACAAGATTTGAGAAAATAATTTTATAATTGAAAGTTGTTAATAAAATTTAATTAATTGAAAATATTTGGAAAGATATTTTGCATGCAGATAACGATTAAAGAGATAGAGAAAAGCGTGTAGAAATAAACATGTGTCGTGGAGGTAAATTCCGAGGATATATTTCGAATATTTGGAAGCAGCACATGGTCATTTCTACAAGTTATTTTTGTTTTATAGCCAGCATGCTGAGCTTAAACTTTCTTTTTTTACAAATATAAAGGAACGACATTTGAATATGTTTTTACAAAAGAAAGGGAATATTTTTTGCAAGGAAAAGAATGGATTTTGGATACTCACACTACGGACTTGATAGTTGTTCAATTGTTCAGTCTCTTCGTCAACTCCAACTCTGAAATGGAAGCAGGAAGTTGCAACATTAGCAAAAAATAAATAAAATCATAAAGTTTTAGGATAAGTAGTCAGATAAATATAATCTTTCACTTTTGTATGATACCAACCAGCTTGACACATTATACAATTCCTACCGGTATGAAGGTTGATCTGACGGACTCAATGGAGAACTTCTACTTTTAGCAAACTTATCAAACGTAGGGTTGTTCGTTGACTTGAAAGTCCAAAACTAAGCGTGACCAGATTTAAACACAGTTAAGATTAGAAGGGCATTTTGAATGCATTTTTACTGATACCCCATTTTTTGTACTTCTTAGGGTATATATCAATTTTGACTCATACTATGTAACATACCTTAATATTGCCCGTAGACCCCTAAAAGTTACTATATTCGTGATCAGCATCCATAGTAATGTCGATCTAGCCATGGCCGTCCGTTCGTCGGCAAAAATTAGGCCTTTTACCTCGAAGTAGAAAGTTAACCACACATATCTAGGTGTCCGAAATAATCAAGTTTAAGAATTTTTAAAATCCGCCCACAATCTCAAAAATACTATCGAAACAATCGATTTTTTTTTAATATATTGTCTTTAGGGGCGCTTAATGATCATGTTTAGATATTTTTAAAGTCCGCCACGCCCACAATTTAAAAACGAAAAAACATTTTATCGAAAAATCAAAGTTGGAACTAGGAAGTTGAAATATGAAATATAAACTCTCTGGGGGCCCTTAATGTTCATGTTTACTTACTTACTTAACGGGCTCCCGACCCGTGAAGGGTCTCTGTCTGAGACAGTGTAGCCTTAGATCCTCTGCGATCCCGGTCACGCTGCTTCCAGTTGTACAGACCAAGCGCTCTGGCATCCGCGATGGCTTGGTCTTTAAAACGGAGGTTCGGTCTTCCGTGCCTTCTCGAACCAGGGGGCTGGGAGTCGAAGATCCTCTTGGCTGGAGCACTATTTTCCATTCACTCAATGTGGCCGAGCCAATGTAGTCGGCTGATTTAGCTTTTTTTTACTACTCATCAAAGTCCCCCCACTGGGCACTCAGATAACGATCAATCAACATGTATCTTAACGCTTTACCGAAAGCATCAACTCAAAATGAAACATACCAACAGATGTTCCTTGAATTAACGACATCAGAAAAAGGTAAAAACTGGAATCTTTTCGTCACAGATGGATCAAAATCTGAATTCGGAACAGCATTTGTGGTAGTCGATGAAAACGGAATCACCTTACGCAAGGACTGCTAGAACATTCTTTTTCGGTATTCTCTGCCGAAGTTATAGCCAACCAACAAGCCACACAACTTACATGTAACAAAAATACGATTATATGTACGGACATTCTTTCAGTTATCGCGGGAATCCAAAATATTAACAACAATACACCAGTTATAAAATGTATCAGAGATAAATTAATCGCCAACGTTAACAAATTAAAACTTCTCTGGGTACCGAGCCACACAGGTATAAAAGGAAACGAGGACGCCGATAAGGTAGCCAAAGATGTAGTGGGATGTCCCCTCATTACTTACTTAAAAATGGCATCAGAAGGAAAATACAATGCTTCTGGGACGAGAGGAAAAGGGAAACGTGGAACGAATACACCCACCACTATGCAACACTAAATCCTGAAGGCTAAGCTCCCACTTACCCAACTGACTGTAACAACAAAATTATTAAAGTTTTCACCCGACTCCGACTAGGGCACACTGCTCTTACACATAGTCACCTCTTCACCAAAGATAACCCACCATATTGCCAACTTTGCAACTCCAACCAAACTATATCCATTAAACACCTGATCTATGATTGCAACGCTATCCAGCGCAAACTAAAGGAAATATATTCTAACTCTACTCTATCCGACCTACTAACAGTTCCCTATGAACAAAATATTAAAAAAACATAGACTTATCAATGTAATAAATCTAGAAGAAAGCATTTAACTATTCAAACATGTATAAACTTAGCAGAAAGCCCTGGCAGCTAGTGCTATTAATTTTAATTGTATTAACTCTGTTATTTATTATAAGTTAATAAAGTTTATAATAATAATAATAATAATAATAAGTATATTTCAGTAGCAGGAATTTTAGAACAAATGAAAAGTATGTATCATTTATTCGTAAAAACGTGGAGCGCCCTTCCCTTGCGGAAGTTCTAAGTTTCTGAATGAATACAAGAGTATTGAAATGTAAGAATCATTACTTGTCTGACTGATTTGAGTACGCCAACTAAATGCACATAGAGATGTGGTGCAACTTTCGCATTATAGAATTCTTTTTAATAAACCTGCTATCTTTTTATGATCTTTTTTATCAGGCAGACATTTTTGTGAGCATTTTGACATACGTTCGCTAATTTTATTAGAATGAGATGCTAATTGACTCTGTGGTTAGAGTGCCTATAGCATTTTAGGAGTTAGTATTGCATTTGCAATTAGTGTCATTAAAACCTATTGAATTATGTCAACATTTTTTTTTCACTGGCACTGCCCACTCGACTTTATATCTACAGAACTAGGATAAAATATACTTACGGTATTTTAAGCCAATTGAGTAGGAAATTGGATGCTCCACCCTGAATTATCACCGTAAATATAACAATTAGTGAAGTTGCTGTTAGCATCGTTTGGCGTGCCTCGGATACAGTGTTTCTTATGGCTAAAGCAAATGACATTGCTCCACGCAGTCCTTAAATAAGAGTAATAAAGAGATAAAGGCTAGAACAACAATTGAAGTATTTTGTTTTAAATTTGTCCTACCAGCAAAGAACAGCATATGCTGGAAATTCGATGAGATCTTTGGTCTACGATTCAAATTTAACAGCCATGAGAGGGGATAAATGTTAACTGCACGTCCAATAGCGGCGCAGACCTAGATTGAGTTAGAAAAAAAATGTTATTTTTGTAAATTGGCTCCAGACAGAGAATGTCTGTAATCATAGTTTTAGAATCGATATTAGTGGTTTTGTTTGAATTCAAATCATATTTCTGTTTTCAATTTGACTTAAATATAGCCCAGAGTGCCGATTCTAAAACTATACAATGGACCGTTTGCTCGTTTGCAACAGCTTGAAACTTACAAATCCAGTAATTATAAACACAGCATCGAAATGATGTTTTGGGAAGGTAAACATCGACACTCCAATATAAGAAAATATAAAATTTTCTGCTAAAAAGTTCAGCAATTCGAAGATCTCCTTTGTTCGCGTCCGTGAATCCTCTGATAGATTATTGTACGTATAATGCGCCTGACAAATACCACAGAAAAGTACCGCTACGACGCCAGTTAGTTCTGATGCCTCGGCAATGAGGAACGTACTGTATGACATGAGGACAAACAACGCCGATTCTAGTAAGGGGAAGTCTCGAACCCTGGTGAACTTGGTCAAGTGTTGAGGGAATTAAGGAAAATATACATAGTTGGAAATAATAAGCACTCTTATATTATGTCAAAAGAAGTGAACAAAATACTTTCAACTTTAAAATTGTAGTTGACTTGGCTATTTCAAATGAATTTGTTCTTAAATTATTTTCTCATAAAAAGTTACAATTTCCGAGAAAGACAGTTCAGTCTCATGTTCAAGTGAGAGATCCTTCGAATCCCGTCAAAAAGGCATTGTTTTTCAACGCTCCTATACAATCGCGAAAAAGAGGCAGGCCTAAAAGCTGTAACAATATCAGCATTTGATTGGCCTCTGTAGCGCAGTGATTCGAAATCGGGAGGTCCGATACTTTATGAAGTCAAACCGGAGGTGGGCAAGTAGGAATGCAGTGAAGTCCAGGGAGGGATATGATCCATTTAGTTCAGATCATAAACTCGTCTTTAAAGAAAAAGAAGAAGACTCTTTTTCCATGAAAGGCGAATCTGTACAACGTGTTGCTTCTGCAAGTTGTACAATAAATTTTAACAATAGTATTCAAAGTACAGTAGTAAATTCATCTGTTTTTGAAATGCGACAAATGGAAGCCCACCACAGTAAATGTACGGAAGCCAATTGAGAGGGAATATAGTCTTTGAAAAACATTTTTTTTTGTACATATTATGCCTGACGAGTGATCAATGGAGCAGTCACTGATTTAGCGAAAAACAAGTTGATGAAGCTCATTTTAACTATCACTATTTTCCAGACAAATAAATAATAAAAGAAATAGCTTCTCCAACCACTTGTGCGAAGTAGAAGGACCTACAATTTTGAGCCGAATCCGAACGGCAAATTTGAGGAACTTCTTATGACAATTGATGCTCTTGGATATTTGTCAGACATTCGCAAGAGGTGGGGCAGTGGCCGGCGGGATTTGGTCTGCGGGATTTGAACCGGGGACCTTTCGATTAGTAGTCCGACACACTAACAATTGAACCCGAATTTTCCATATAAACTCAGCTTAAAGACAAATATTTAAACACTTATTAGTTAAAAAAGGATATCAATGCCGTAAAGCATCCCATTGAGGCTCCAATTCCCAGTGACAGCATAAAAATACAAAAGAAGTCGCTCAGCGACTTAAAGAAGGCGTTGGTTTCAAACTCTCCCGTGCTCGAGTAATGTTCGCCGTAGTTTTGAATCGCTCTACAAAGAAAAGAAGTAAATATTAGTTTTTCTGTTAAACTTAACAGCTCTTTTCATACATACCCACTCAATACAATAGCAACAGCATCATTCAACACAGACTCTCCAAACACCAGCGCATACAAATTCACATCCACATGTAGGTCATGGAAGATGGCAAGAATTGTCAGCGGATCAGTCGGTGATATCAGCGCTCCAAAGTACAGCGTGTCCAGAAATGTAAAGCTGCTGCTAAGATATTCTGGCATCAGCTTCACACAACCGTACATAATGGCGCCGATTAGGAACGCTGATAAGGCTGTACCCAAAATGGCATAAGTCAATATCGCGCCCAAATTTCGAAAGAAATATTTCTGCAATCGAAAGGAACATTTTTATTGTATTTCATTTTCGGGTTGTACACTAATTTAGAAAAGCTTTCCCCATTCCTCAACATGATTTGTTTGTTCAGCAACGTATAGACTTACCTTCTTGAGACTATATCCCGCATGGAAGATTATTGGCGGTAGGATGATATTGAAGAATATCTCCGGATCAAATGTTGCCTTAAGATCAATCTCATTTTCGTCCACATCGTAGACTTGTCCTCGGAAAACATACGCATATGTTTTGTTGGCAATGGGCTCCTTATCAGAGGTGTTTTGCGATAATTTACCCGGGAACTACAAGTAACACGTACAGAACAATAAATTTGATTAACATAAACAGCAGGTGAATATTAGTGTTATAAAAACGTGTGTTTACCTTTAACCATAACGTGTCGGGCGGCAGAGACTGGTTAAATTTTGGGGTGCCTTCTGGTTCGACGGCGAGATGTATAAGTGGGGTTGAGGAGCCAGCATAGCGAATTACAGCTCCAACGATAAGACCTAGAATACGAACAATAATTAGTTAGATTATCTGAATGAATGCATTCGTGTGTAAAGTTTATTAGCAGTCAAATAAAAGTTGGAGTTGGAGCAGACGTGACTGTGGAGGTATGTAGGTGGTGGAATTTTAATGATATTTCGAGGCAAATCTAATTACACTTGCAAAAATAAAGTTGCTTTGTCGTGAACTAATTAAAATCATTCATTTTAGATAACGACGAATGAAACTAGGAGGAAAGTAAGTTTTATGGATAACTCTGCAGGGTTACACAATCACACCTTATTGACTGTCAACACTGTTGAGCCATTGCGAAATTGAATTTGCCTTTAGAAGACTTTTAAATAGGTAAAAGGAAAGATCATTTTATTGATTTTTGGTAATGTCATATTAATTTATAAGTTTCTGCTGCAAAAGGTATTCTATACACACCTCAAATCTTATATGAAACGAACTCACTCCTATAAGTCGATAGAGCCCGTCCCTTACGGATGGTAAAAACGGAAATTCTCCACCGTGAAGGACAAAAGACCTCTTTGAAATTGGAAAGAAGACCAGGCAGCACTGGGACTTGTATAAGGCCAGTGCGAGGAAGTTCAAAAGTTACGTAACAAATGCCAAACGCACAGGTTAGATTAGGTTAGGTTCAGGTAGTTGTCAGCTAAAGCCATAACACTTAGACCAATGTAAGGTTAATTGTGATCAAGGGGGGCACTACTAATCGCAGTACATACTTATCCTTGGACGGGCAGAAAATCGTGGGACAGAATATTCGGTTTGCAAGGGATAGCAAAATAATGCATAAGCTTAGCCGTAATCTATGGGTGGCAAGTTGGAACTTCGGAAGAACGAACGGTTTAGCTACGAGTGTCATCGAGCCAACAATTAATAAGTCAAAGGTTCTTTCACATTTCAATATGGCAACACTCCAAAAACGTATTGCCTCCAACTTGTTTTATTTCATCTAAAATTTTCACATGGCAATATTCCAATTTGTAATGTCTCCAAAATAGATACCATAACTTTTGCTCCATTCAATTGTCAAACTTCAAACCACATTTTTTGATTAAATTCATAACCTTTTTGAAGTTCGCAATCCAAGCCACGGATGTGAGTATATGGTATTATTTGAATTAATATTCTTGTAAATGGAAACTGAATTACAGAAAATAAAATTGAAATCCAGCACAAGGACTGCGTTTTGTTTGATTTAGCAGCTTTGAGAGGTGGATATTCGTTCCTCAATTTTTATAACCGGCGTTTTTTGATCTTGGGTTGGCGCAACAACAACGAGCTGCGAGAGTTGAAGGTTAGAAGACAAATGGACATTTTGTTTTTCAAGAAATGAACTGGCGAGACCCCGGAAATCGGGAGCGTTTCTTGGACGTCTGGACAAAAGCTTGCAAGATGTTCTACTACAGGACGGAGCAAGGTAGAAACGGAGTCGATATTATTCTTGCGGCAGAGCTACTCGGTAACGTGTTGACAATAACAAAGTCCAGTGTATTTCATTGGTATACTTCGATAAATATTTACTGTAAATAGTCAACAACGCGCTTTCCAAGTTTTTTTTTCTGTATGTGTTACTCGGTCATTATCAATGCAAAACGTTGCATGCGAGCCTTGTGATAGTGGGACTTTAAACCACTAAAAACACCGTGCCATCCTTCAAATGATCGCACCTAGTCGTCAAACTAATCTGCAAATTTATTTTTGATTCATGGAAAGCGTGTTTAATACGGAACTGACCTTTAGCAGCTACCCATAGTTTTAGAGCACCTGTGTAGGTATGTTTACTAGCTCTTTTCCTGTGATTTTAGTTTATATAGGCATTTTACCCTTCTTCATCGACTAACCAAATTAATATTTTCAAGTTGTTGCGAAGCCTAACCTCATGTCTTCTTGCGACCTTCCTGACTTTGTCTTCTACCAAATAAACCTTTAGATCTCTATGCAGATCAGTGCTACGTATGTACCATGGCCTCTCTTTTCGTCTCCTTAATTACTGCAGCGTGTTCCATACGGAAATCATGGCAATTAAAGAAGTATATCGTGGTTGAAGAGGAACGTGATATCCGCTATGGACATCCGAATCTTCTCAGATACCCAGCTCAGCTAAAATCTCTGGATTCTGTCTCCACAAACTCCATCGTAGTCCTAGACTGCCGATCATCTCTCGTGGAGATGGCGGAACAATTTCACATTCACCTATGCTGGGTGCCGGGACACAGAGATATCCCAGGAAATTGTAGGGCTGATGAACTCGCCCGAAAAGGAACCATACTGCACCTTCTACCTGATAAAGGTCCCTTTGGCATTCCAATTGCTACATGCCAACTCATGTTTATGAGCGAGGCCATTGAGATAACTAACCTTAGGTGGACAAGTGGCAACACTTGTCTAGCGACAAAACAGATTTGGCCAAAGCTGGATTTACACCGATGGATCAAAAACTAGCGATGGGGTAGGTGGGGGTGTTTTCTCAGAAAGACTAAATATCAGTCTCACTTTCCGTCTTCCTCATTATTGTAGCTTCATCCAGGTGGAAATCATGGCAATTAAGGAAGTCTTGTCGTGGCTGAAGAGAAATGTGATATCCGCTAAGGACATCCGCTTATTCTTGGATAGTCAAGCCGTGCTAAAGTCCCTGGACTCAGTCTCTCCAAGCTCCATCGTAGCCTTAGACTGCCGTTCATCTCTTGAGGAGATTGCAGAGCAGTTCAATATCCACCTCTTTTGGGTGCCGGGGCACAGAGACATCCCAGGGAATTGTAGGGCAGACGAACTCGCCAATAATGGAACCGAATTACCTCTTCTACCTGAGAAAGGTTTTCTAGGTATGCTTATCGCTACTTGCAAACTTATGTTCAAGCTATCCGCAGTCGATAGTACAAACTTCAGGTGGACAAGTAGTGATACGTGCCTAGCGACTAAGCAAATCTGGCCAAAGCTGGATCTGCGACGCTCTTTGAGTTTGATCTCACTTAACCGACTGCACATTGGCTCTGCCATAGGTGTCATCACAGGACACTGTCTAATAGGCAAGCACGCATCAAGACTTGGCGTCTATTCAAATGACTTCAGCAGAACCCGCAGGGATGAAGAGGAGGAGGAGACTACACTGCATCTCCTCTGCACATGTCCTGCACTCTCCCATAAAAGAAATCTCTATCTAGGAGCCTTCCTCCTCAATGAACTCAGTGACTTAGCTAACACAGATGTTAGAAGTCTATCGCGCTTCATTAGAAGCTCCAAATGGTTTTAGGGAATAGTTTTCGAAACTCCCGATCCATGTGGCATCACAACGGACCTCATTGGTCTAAGTGTGTTGGCTTTCAGCCACCTTAACCTAACCTTACCTAACCTGGATCTGAGACGCTCTAAGTGTTTGATATCTCATAAGTAAGCATACAACAAGGCTAGGCGTCTATGCAAATGACTTCTGCAGAAGCTGCTTGGACGAGGAGGAGGAGGATACTATTCTCCACCTACTCTGCACATGCCCTGCTCTCTCTCAAAGACGAAAACTCCATTTAGGATCTTTTTTTTTAAATTATTTTTTTTTTTTATATCCATGAATTACACATCTGTCCTACGACACTAAGTATATTTTATAACAATTTGAAAGGAAATATTCTTGATCTTTGTTACCATTGTCAGCAGTCATTTTGTTAATTATGATGGTTTCTATTGTTGTGAAGTTATACTATTTTATATAATGCTAGTATCTGGTGTTATGTAGGTATTATATTATTTGTTATGTACAGTGTTAGAACTCAGGTTATGAGGTCACTTGGTCGTCTTCTTTTGAGTATCCGTCTTCTTGTGGTTTCTTGGTCAAAAAACGTGTTGATGTCGTTGTTCGCATGCGAAAGATTTCTTGTCAGGTATCTCGTGCTGGTTTTTATTATTTCCTCCCTGACTGTTGGTATTTGAAGGTCATGATGTATGTCATTGTTACAGATGTACCACTCAGCATTAATTATCGCCCGTAGGATCTTAGATTGTTGTCTTTGGATTATGTTGATGTTAGATATTCTAGATGTGCCCCATATTTGCAGCCCATAGGTCCATATAGGTTTGATTATTGCCTTATAGAGTAACAGTTTGTTGCTTGTTGATAATTTGGAATCCTTAGAGAGGAGCCAGTACAGTTGTCTGAATTTTAGTTTCACATGGTTGCGTTTTTGTCCAATGTGATGTTTCCATGTCAATTTGGAGTCCAAGTACATTCTTAAGTATTTTGCTACTGAACTTATAACGATGGGTTTATTGTTGATGTTTAACGCTATGGGTGTAAACTTTGTTTTAGTTGTGAAAATTACTTGTACTGATTTGTCATCATTAATGTTAACGTTCCAATTTTTAAACCATAACATTATTACGTCGAGATATTTTTGAAGTTGAGTGGTTCTAGTGTGAAGGCATTTGCCCGAATTCAGGAGAATCGTGTCATCAGCAAACGTTACAATCATGGAGGATGCCCTGGTAGGAGGTCGAATGTCAGCTGTAAAGAGAACATAAAGTAAGGGTCCTAAGACGCTACCTTGTGCGACTCCGGCTTTCGTTGAATATAAGTCTGAAGATTCATTATTGTATCTGACATAGAATTGTCGATCCGTTAGATAGCTTTTGATTAAAAGGTAGAAGTCTTTTGGGAGTAGATTCGCGAGTTTGTGTAGAAGGCCAGCATGTCATACCTTATCAAAAACCTTTGCCACGTCAAGAAATACTGCTGCGCAAAAAAAAATTTCTTCCAGGTCTGCTGATATTTTGTTTATGACTCGATGTACTTGTTGAATTGTTGAGTTTTGTTTTCTAAATCCGAATTGATGGTCAGGTATTAACTTTGATCGGGTCAGGATGGGTTCTAGGCGATCAAGCAAAATCCTCTCTAGTTTGGAGAGAATGGGAAATAAACTAATCGGCCTGTAAGAAGATGTTTTTGTTGCGTCTTTTCCTGGTTTCTGTATAGCAATTATCTCTGCAACTTCCACACTTTCGGAAAGAATTTAAGTGTTATTACAGCATTGAACAGGTTGCGTATATATAAGAATGCTGTATTAGGTAGTTCTTTGAGTAACTTTCCTGTAAGTAAGTCATAGCCCGGAGTTTTATTTTGATCCATTTTAGTTGTAATGTACTTTATTTCCTTTTGCTTCACTTTTTTTATTTGAATATCGCTAGTCGTATAATTCGGAAAATGTGGTAACTGAGCATTGTCAGCGTCGTTTGAGAACGTTTCTTTAAAGTAATTTGCTAATTCAGTTGCTTTGTCACGATTTGCTCGGGCCCAGGTTCCATCTGCTTTTTTAGAGGTGGACAGTGTTTGGTCTGATTTTTAAGAGATTTTGTTGTTTTCCACAGTGAGTAGTTTGTTTCTGATGTTGGAGTCAAGTTTTTAAGGTAATTTGTCAAGTTATTATTCTGAAAGTTTTTCAGGGACTCCTTGAGGTCTTTAATTGCTTTATTAAGCTTTGCTTTGTCTAACGGTGACCTGGTTTCCTGACATTTTTTCCTTTTTTCTTGGATCTGTTTTCTTATGTTTGTGGGTGTAAATTTGTCATGAGGTTTAGGTAGGGCTATAGGTGTAGATTTGAAGGCTCCTTCGATTATCATGTGATTGAGATATATAATAGATCTTTCGATGTCGTGTTCGGATTTAAACGGAATGTTGGTCAAAAGTTTTGAGTTGATGAATTCACGAAACGCATCCAGTCCGTCTTTTTATTATAGAGTTGAAAAGGTTTTGGGGTATGTATAGGATGATGTGCGTATTTTTTTACAATGATCTCAAAAAACATCGCCATCAAAAGTCTGCCAAGCTTCATCAAAAGCTCCAACTGGTTCAACGAGTAAGAAGAAGATAGATCCGTGTGGTATCACCTTTGGACCTTTTTACTGGTCTAAGTTTGTCGGCCTCTGCCGACTGCCACTTGTTCTTAGCGTCTAAATCTTCGGGCATTTTGAATTTGTTTCCTAAAATATGATAAACGCCTTTGTATTGTTTTTTAACCTAAAGCTAGAGAAGCAATATACTATTCAAGTAGCTTCAAGTATTTCCTCTAATTTCAAGAAGTCGGGATGAATTCTTTCAGAGGTTGAAGAAATTATGAAAAACTAAAGGGACACGTTTGTAGTAAGATAAAGAAACCAAACTAGATGACAGCAGAAACATCAAATAAAAAATTAAAACAATTTGTGAAATCGAGATACATAGAAATATTTGATTAAAAATTAATAACGGAAAAATGTTTTATCGTTATTAGTTGGTCCATCAAGTACCTAAATCAGAAGAAAGCCATACGGACTTATATATAAAAGAAAATAAAACAAATTTAATCTTCAACCGGTTCAAAATATTTCTTGGGCATAAATTACTTTTTTAGTTGAGGGGAAGTTATTTGCTCAATCGTTGCCTTTCCCTTTTACAAAATGTTTGTGCGGAACAACTTTAACCTGCTCAAGCTTAAGGTAATTGAAATGCCATTTGAAAATGTCAAAAACATGTCTCGCGTATAAGCAAAGTGTCATTGCTTGCCAGACGCTCGGCATGTCGTTCGTGAGTTTGGTGCCATACTGCAGCGCACGTCTCGTGTAATGCCCTTAACAAAGTGCCATCGAAATTTCACGAGCAAGGACATCTCACACAAAAACTGTATTGTCGGGCAAGCCTCGTTTTGGTACAGACTTTCCTTTCGTCTAATAGCGATTTTGTTGGGATTCTTCCATTCTCTATATCGCAGTCTTCTGCCTCGAAAAGGACAAAATTTCTGTGACGTCACTATCATATAAAACTAGCAAAAACATGGCCATGATCATATAGTAGCATAAAGGATTTGATTTCCCTTTGTCCATTTTAATGTTGAAATTCGGACAACCAGGGATTTTTCCCATGATCCCCAGACTGACGCACTCGACTTACGGCACTAATTCCAATTACATAGTATGTGTTCGTTAAAATCATGGCACAGAAGAGGCGAATTTGTTAACGTAGCCATCTTTGAAAATTTAACGTAATCTGCCCCATATGGCGACTTTATTACTGCATATAGATAACGCTTGGACTGCGTAAGTTCGAGTTCGATTTGAATTTTTGTTAATGAACACAAACTACGCACATCGTTGTAAGTCAGTGTCTTTGAGGCACGTCTTAAAGCAATACTCGTAAGTTTCATAATTTGTATGCAAATTCCTATTACAATAGCAAAATACAATGGAATTCTTTTTCCAATCAAACTTTCTGCTCCCAATGAAATTATAAGCTCAATCTCATTAGAACATGCAATCTATCGCAGATACAACACTCATTGTATTCTTTAGCCCCATTCGTATTAGTTTAACAACTTTCCTGCCAAACACACTTTTGATTTGATTCGATTTCACTGAATTTGCGAAAGTTATCAAATTGTGCTTCGAAATACGAGCAATCAGCGCGAATGTATTCGTCATCGTTATGAATTCAATTTGTCTACAAACAGCGTCAGTCGTACTTAATTCATAGAATGATTGCATTTACTTATGCAACTCTTTGTTGTTGGTGGGCGGCCTGCGTGGTTAAGTCATGAAATTTGTTTACTTATTTTGGTTATCTTTTACTTTCCCGCTGAATTACATGGCGGACGAATAAGTGAATAGTATTCGAAAGCAAAAAAATACGACGAATAAATTTAAAGAACACAAGCTTAACTTGTGTTCGCATCGCAGTTTAGTATCTGTAGCGAGAGTTCAGCTTTTTAAATGTTATAAAAGTATCTTGTAGCTATAATAAAATATGAAATAATTTCCGCGTTGGTATCATATAATTTCAAAGAATTTTAAGAGGAAAAAAACGAGTTTTTAATGGTCTTCATCAGGTTCTGGAAATTATTATTATTAAAGAGAAAAACCAGACAAGTTATTAAGCAACTGAATTTGCAAATAAGAACGTAAATTTAGTAAATTCACAATAAGTCATTGATAGTAGTGTCTGATATGCATTTGTTTAGAATACAAGTTTTGGAGTGGAACATTCTGGTTTAAGTTTCGTTTTGTATGGGACTGAAAGGTTATACAAATTTAAGCTTCGCACTAAACTCGCCGGTATCTGCGAGTATAGACTTTTTTTTATTAATTTTTCTTTTTTCATGAAAAGGAAATCCAAATCCCAGAGCACCGAGGTTCGGTAATGGTCAATTGTACTACCAGGCATAGATCCTCTTTTTGGTGTAGATGTTAGAGAAACAAGGTGTAATTCGTTTCTCTCCATTAATGTTTGAACCTTCAACGCACGGGTCAGATGGCAACACACTGACCTATACAACGTCGCACCCCAAGTATAGACTTACAATAGGTTGTTGGTGCCCAGCGGATAAACGGGACTTTTCACCCCAGTAACACCTTAACCCTTTCCACAGCCCCACCTCAAGCTGAAGTCCGACAAGCATACAATGGTATATCAATTGTCAAGAGAAACTTCTTAAATTTGCCATTCGCAGTGGATGTGAAATTGAAGATCCCTTCAACTAGAACCGGCCCTCAATGAGGATGCACTTAGACCAGAGATAGGTCAATTGTGCTGCCGATGTGTAAGGTGGGTGGGTCGCCCTCTTAGGTGTTGTTAAGATCATTTAGGTCATTGAAAAGGTATTTACGCCCTAATGTTGGCGAGTACAGGACACGTGCAAAGGAGGTGATTGATCTCTTCTTCCTCTTCGTCCCTACTGCTCTACAAAAGTCATTTCAGGGAATGCCAAGCTTTTGAGCATATCTTCCTATAGCACAGTGCCCGATGAGGGTGTTTACTAATTTGGAGATCTCTTATCTCTTAAGCCTCAGAAGTCCGATGGACCTGGATTTATTTAATGCCGGCCAGAGCAGCCTTGCGGTGTTGCATTGGTCGAGTTGATGCCAACGACGGTTGGTTTAGCTCACCGCATTGCGGTCGACTAGGTATTTAATATAAGACGTTGGCGTCTCGATGTCGGTGACGCAAATGCTGTTTAAACCAGAACAGCCTCGTCGAGCCAGTTCGTCAGCTTCGCAATTCCCAACAAATGGTGAGGCTATACTGACCAGCTATCTCATCTGATCTCGTTGTGCTGGATGCAAGGGATTCAATGGCCGTCTGACTGTTGATGTATGTCACAATATCTGATTTTGATACCGTATTAACCGACGGCCAGTCAGCGGCTTGGCGGACGGGGGTGACTTCAACCTGAAAAACGCTTTGGCACCGCCGGTTTTGGAACCATCCGTAAAAATTAACAGCTATTCGTGGTATAGCGTATAGGACATGAGTCCACTCGGTTTTGACTGGGATTAGATGTTGGTAGCCCAAGTTGAAATTGTGTTCAGTGGGCAGGTGGTCGGAGACCTTAGGAAGAAGTCGATACATCCATAGAATTTTGGCATGTCCAGTGTGTTGCATTGTTTGGAGCTTCTCAGTCTTATTGCTGAGTTGGTAGCCAGCTGTTTTCTGACGATGTCAGGCGGGAGAAGGTGGAGCATGGTTTGGGGCACCACAGTGGGAGAGGTTCTCAGTGCAGCGGTAATGCAGAGACATGCAACTCGTTGAGTTCTATCCAGTAAGGTTAAGGTGAACTTCTTCTAAAAGGCGGGCCACACCACACCAGTTCTCAATAAAGGGGAATTGGTTTAACTACCGACAATCTGCTACTCTTTCTTTGTATGAACTTGAATGGGAGTATTTTGTTGGTGGTATTCAAGGTGTTCCATGCGTCTTTTATAGTGGTTCATATATGTACCACTCATTATTTTGGGGGTTGCTTTAGGTAAGATATTTGCTTTTTATTTGCTTCAAGATTCCAATGCATGACACTAAATCCGAATGAGCCTGGAGGAAGAGGATGGTACCCTAAGCGGAGAAGACTTTGGTTCTGATAGCGGGGATTTGTATAAACCCCCAGATAGAAATGAATCTGAAACAGACTCTGAAGATGATCAAAACGATTCCGCTTCTGTAAATGATTTGGATGATGAATTGGCTTCTGCCTGAAATAATCGATTTACCAATCACTGCAGAAGTGGCTCATGGTGAATGTTTTGTCTCGACTATGCCAAGTGAAGCATTCATTTCTAAGAAAAATGTTTTTCTTCCAGGAGGCTGTAGAATCTTATAAACCATTCACAGATCGTCGCCAATCCTCGACATTTTTCATAAACTCGTCTCTTTATATTTACATAGCACATTGTACTCACTGACACCTAAACATCTATCGAGGATTGACAAAATATAAACGGAATACAAATATGCAACCAACTAATGCAGGTGAAATCGATGTTATCATTGGATGTTCGTAATGTGCTTCAACAGACTAACTTGTCTAAAAAAGACATTTTATCGTTCGATTATGATGGCAGTCGTCAATTCAAGTATATTCATTGTGACATGAATCGAAAAAAGATACTATTGAAAACGTTATTGGTGAATTTGTCGGAGGATTTGATCACGCAATGATTGAAAACAACAGCTATTCGTAGATCATTTCACCGAGGTGCACGACCAAACGAGAAACCGGTATAAAACATTTACTAAACGAGGGATCTACGAGACGTCGATGCTATAGTCGCAGCCTGGTCAATAAACAGTCGCGCACAAAAAAAATGTGTAAAATGTTTTACACCTTCCATTTCTAAAATAACAAAACAAGTTTTAAAATAAAGTAAGGTTATATCATAGAAAGACTTGATTATTATCGGGATCGGACTACAGAAACACTATCTACGTTAATCGTATCTTTCTAGAAACATCACTTATCTCGTCGGTTTCTATTATTACTCAGCAATCAGTTCAATCACTTGTTGGCCAATTTATCAAATTATGTTTGCACTTCCGTCTGCCTAAACAAAAAGGTTGACTTGAACAAAAAATAAAATCCTTATCAGACCCGAATCAGTTCTTTCACCGAAAAAAACATTTTCTATTGCCCACGAAAGAGGTGATATCTAAACATTTTCGATACTTAATCCAACACATTCAAACGTGAATGAGTTGCGAATACCTCCTCACCCCTCCAATTGAGTCACACCGTAAACTTGACATTGCTGGTACAAAGAATCACAAGAATCATGCCTTTGAGGACAGCATGAGTAACATGCTGACAAGCACTCAAATCGCAGTTAGAGAGTGTTCGAGACGGTTCTAAAGGATTTTGTCAATTGCAGTCAATTAAAAAAATCATTTTCATTGATATTCTTGTCAATCGCATTTTTTTAATTGACTGCGATTGACAAAATCCTTAAGAATCTTTCGTTCACAATAGCACACATTGAAAATAGTCAATTATGAATTGTCGATTGACACTCGCAATAAAGGTGTAAGTCCCTCCGAATTAATTCATCTAATAGGGCAAGTCTAAATGCAACACAAGTCGCCTGCAAATTAACTTACGACTAGTTATTTGAACGTGTTGCCTAGCGTCTGTTATTGCTGTCAAGTTCACAGATGTAATGAAAACGTATGCTTTCTGCACACGGAGCAGCTAATCAGACGCATACAAGATTCGTCCTACATCGAAGATTACTCTCTGCTTAATAATCCACAAACGAATCTTTTCTGAAGTAGGTATTCTTGTATTAATATTATATAATACATACATGTGTACTGACATTTTTTAATACAAGCATATGCCTCCCGTAGTTGCATCTAATGAGTGTTAACGACGACGAAACGCTAGCGCCCTAAGAATTCGACGAACTCTGAAGCAAGATGAGTCAGATGTTTTGGACATCTGACGAATTCGGGTAGATTTCTTTCACTTGCTCGAGTGGAAAATTTTCAGTGAACGTGATATTCAAATCACAGCGTGTTAACTAGTAGTTGCCTTGCAAATTTAACGCAACATTTTAACCCACAGAACAGTCTCTAATGTTTTTAGAGTGATTTTGGTCTGGAGCCTCAATTCTGAATAATTTATCAACTCAATTATCGGTTCAATTACTGAAAATCCATCAAATGCAATGTTGTTGTCGTAATGAAGAGGCGTCCAGTGCAATCTTAATTCATTCTTCTTGCTTTCTAAACGTGTTGACGTAGCTACAATAATTATTAAGCGTAATTAAATGCAGGGGATAAAGCAGATGATGGCTACTTGGAGGATGTCAGCTCTGATATGTACTTATTTGATACAAACAGAACTTAAATCACCACTAAGAAACGCTTAATGTATTAATGATATGCACCAGCAAACCGACGAACGTGCAATGAATGTAGGCACTTTATTCGGTTTACATATACATACATATTTACATAAATGTAGCGGTTTAGAGATGAAAGATCAGACTCCGCCATTCACTACAGGCAGGGCAATGGAAGTCTGTACAGTTTTTTGTCTATCAAATCCAATGGCGTCGGGGTTGACGAAATAATCCCGAAGTTTATTCAACTTCTCCTTCACACCCTTATCTTCAATAGTATTTTTACCACTGGTTTATACCCTAAGTCTTGGAAAGTTCCTAAGATAATTCCCATCCCCAAAGCTAAATGTGCTGAGTTCAGGTCTATAGCAATATTATCTTTTTAGTCAAAATTGTGTGACTACATAAAATCATTGGTCTATGCCAACAAGCCGAGCTCAGAGCCAATATCGAACGAGAAATAGTGGCCGTATGGTCGAAACGTGCGACCGAGTCATCGAAAATTGGGTTCAACGTATGGACCGCTGCATACGTTCCCCTGGTGGACATATGAACGAAGTCGAATTCCATTCATATGTATAATGATAGTAAGCCAATACATTTTTTTTTGAGATATTTCAAGTCCTTAATGAATAACCCTTTATAATGCAGTCTCGTCAGCCAGAATGTCTTTACAATAGAGTCGACTTTGCAGTTTCCCCTAGATGTGTCGTATTATTACGACCTACATTCAAAAGCCTAGCATCAGAGCGTTCTCTCTTCGTTGGTCTATTTGTGAGATATGGTCTCTAATGCTCGAAAACAAGTCAAAACTTGGAGCTCCGGAATGCAGTTCCTAAGACGGTCCATACCTCATATGTCAAAAAAGTATCTATCGAATAAAAAAACACATAAGCTCCTTTTTTAACTTTTGTGCATTCTTTTACTTCAATTTCAAATAGTACATTTCCTAAAAAGAAAAACATTCCTTATAAACGGTACCTATCACTACTTCTCTTCAAAACTTAACTACTGTACTCGTATGTATCCGTTACCTTTCCAAGCATTCGTGCGAAATCGCGCCATTATATTTGTTGGACCCTATTTCAATTTTTTTCTGCCAGACTACTAACACTTACCCTTAGCAGAGCAACGAAGATGCGTTAGCAGGCTAAACCATGCGGAGAGAAGGCTTATTTCCCTTTAACCCGCGAAGCAAGTCATTCAAACGTTGTTGGATTCCAAAACGTAAGCTGACAAATGCGCCTGCCAGTCAAATAGCACCTTACCTTAGCGGAACAACGAAGTTGCATGAGCGGAATAAACCATGCGTAGAAATGGGTGAAATCCCTTTAACACCCAAAGACTGTTTGATTCAAAAAATGAATCCATTTTCTGGGGAAAAAATGTATATATGTATTTGTCAGCTTTTGTGGTGTACATATTTTCGTTTGTTTGAAATATAAAAAAATTGCAAATGTTATTGGAGGCTTTATTTTGAGCTTAATTTCCACAGACAAATGGGGCTTCATTTCATTATAAAAAATTACCCCATTTTCGGGGCCTTATTTCAGTTTGACCTTTTGGGTGTTATTTCCTGAGGCGAGGCCTTTAGTTTTTTGTCACTTTTGAATGACAAGTTTGAGTATATGGATATTTGTCAACCTTTCGGAAGATATTGGCCAGTGTAAACAACTCCGAAGTGTGCCTAATGGGACTTGAACGTGTAACCCATCGATCAGTAGTTGAGTTTTGTTCCTACATTTCGTTCCTACGCAAATCGTTCGGTTTACCGGCTAACATGCATTATCTAAGTCAATCGTGTTGTAATGAAAAAAATATTTGCGATATGCTTGCTTCTTTTTTTCAATTTAATTATGTCCAGGACTCCTCTCCGTTAGCACATAAGACTTGTTGTGATACTATTACCAATATGGGTAGCCTGAATTTGACAATAAAGCAAGTATTGCTCCAGATTTCTTCTTTGAAATCCACTTTTAAGTTGGCTCCGGACAACGTATGTCCTTTGTTACTTAATGTGTTCTGAAAGTTTCGCAGCTCCACTTACCAAAATTTTCAACTTGTCACTTTCTACAAGTGACTTTTTGGAAGAGTGGAAATTATCGCTTGTAAGTTAAATTCACAAATCAGGCTCTAAACAAGAGGTTATTAATTACAGACTCATTTCAAAACTGAAATTAATACCAAAAGTTTTTGAAGCCATTGTGAAAAATTGTATATATGAGGAAGTGAGAACAAGCATCATAATGGATCAGCATGGTTTTGTTAGTGGCAGATCGATGGTAACCAATCTCGCCTTATTTGCAAACTTTTGCATTAAGCGTGGGAACCAGGTTGACGCAATTTATACAGATTTTTCAAAGGCAATCGATAGAGTTCAGCATAATATTTTGCTGAGTAAGTTTTGCTGACTTAGGTTTTCATTCCAATATTTTCCTCAGGCTTAAAAACTACTTGACGACCCGTAGGCAGAATGTCAAAATTGGAACAGTGGTATCTAAAGAAATCCTTAACCACTCAGGTGTTCCACAAGGCAGTCATCTGGGACCTCTCCTATTCAAACTGTTTGTTAATGATGTTCCGTCGAGAATTCAATATTCTAATTTTTTACTTTATGCTGACGACTTAAAATTATTCAGATCTATTAAGTCCAAATTGGATTTTCAGGAATTGCAGTTTGACGTCGATGAAGTCTTATGGTGGTGTGTTGAGAACTGATTGTATTTAAATATAGCTAAATGTAAAAGTATAAAATTTACAAGATCGACTGGACCATTTAATTTTGAATACTGTATTGATGGCTCACCGCTTGAGTTGGTGAACAAAGGGACCTCGGTATTATCTTTGATGCAAAAATTATTTTTAAAATGCACTTGATGCGCAACTCTAAACAGTTTTCTGACCCGTATACGTTGAAAACGTTGTACATTTCTTTGATAAGATCAACCTTGCCTGCTGTATATGGTGTCCGTTGTATAAAGTGGATGTAAATCTTTTAGGTCATAGATGACCTACTTCAAAAGTTTAGTAACGACATTATAGGGTACGCCGATAACTTGATCATTAGGGGTAAATAGTGTAGTTACCTTACGCATACAAAACGCTTTCAAGATAGTCCTAGACTGGTGCACCAAGAAAAATCTCTCCATCAACCCCAGTAAAGCTATCATAGTTCCTTTTACAAAAAGAAGCATTTTGAACTTAGCTCAGATTTCACTGAATGGTACACCATTGAGTATTCCGACGAAGTCAAATATCTTCGATTAACCCTTGACAAAAACTAAACTGGAACTCAAACATTGAGAACAAAATAATAAAAGCAACAAAAGCTGTATGGGTTTGCCGTCGCATGAATGGTAAAACCTGGGGGATCTCTCCAAAAATCACTCATTGGATTTACACAGTGATGGTCAGGCCCATCATTACATACGCTTCTATATGGTGGACCAAAACAAACCAGAAAACCGCTATATCAAAGCTCACAAGGGTACAACGTTTCGCATGTGTAGGACTCATTTGGAGCCAAAGAAACAAAACCAAACTGTTGTGGATTCTTGGCCATGGGGGTTTTGAAGGAAATGTAAAAGCTGACGAAATAGCCAGAGGTAATTCAGAAACCCCTTTCACAGGACCTGAACCCTTCTGCTACACACCTAGTTTAGCTACTAATTTAGCTATAAAAAGCTGGGAGCACTCAAAATGTATCTCACAGTGGGAAAACACTCCAGGTCTAAGACAGGCAAAACGAGCCATCCAGCCCTTTAAAAACAATGCCAGCAGGATCCTAAACCTACGTAGGCATGATATTAAAAACCTAATAGGCTACCTCACAGGTCACCACGGTTTACGTTACCACGAAAGAGGATCTTCTTCAAAGAACTCTTTAGCAATGAGGATTTGAAGAAATCCCCTGCTAGAAACATTATTACCTTTTCTAGAAAAGTGGAAAACGCACTAGCCTAAAATCTTCTCTGACCTATGGTACAATAGATCTTTTCAGGTCGACGTACCGTTTTTCTTCGCCTAGGCGGGTCAGGAGTTTCAAAAAAAAATATCGTTTAGAATCTGTACAAAAAAAAATTTACAAGATTTGCGTTCAGAAAACTCGATTGGGTTGACCATATTTTGTAACCGTATGCTTACAAATGTCTTCTGATTATTCTTAAAACCCCTGAAATTAGAAGGAAGTATTAATTATCTAATAATGCTCGTTAGGGATACTTTCTGTAAACCTAAACTGCTTTCTCTTTTCTGTCCAGCTCCCTCAAGGAGGAGTGGTTTTGTCCGGTTTCGGTCTTACGCTGGTCGGCTTTCGCCTACTAAACCTTACATATCCAAGACATTACCTTATTTTTCGGGCGAATGTGAGTTTCCAAAGTTTTGGCACATAGCATTGAGTCAGGCAAGACAAATGATTACTTACAGGCAATGTCGCCGTCAGGTTAATGGGTTACCAAAGGTGTGACTCGGCCAACATTTATATTGTGACTTCTTTCTTTAAATCCCAAGGCCGCAGTCATGTGATTACCCCAAGTGTCATTACTTTAGAATGGAGCGAGCTGTGTTTTTGAATACAAGAAGACAATTTAGAAGAAGCCTCCATGTTCACAAAACCATTGCAGAAATTTGCTTTTTATTGAACGTTATGCCTGTATCATTGCCATCAGATTCTCATTTGCCACCACATAGAAGCTGTCAAAACTAGGTCTTGTTAATTTGCCTTCCTTGGAACTTTTTGTTCGCCTTCTCATTGTCCAGGGAAGGGCAAGTATATTAGTTTGAATTTCAGTGTGGAATGCCAAATTATTATCTCTCCACCTCTGTCGTTTTTTTTTATAAAATAAAACAGTACTTCTCTGAGGGAAAGAGTTGTTGTAAAGCAGCACCAAACACTCGCCGTGGTGGGTGCTATTTTAACGCTTGTAAAGGGAATTTCCTCTGGAAATATGCCGTCCAGGAAGGACTGAATTTCAAAGCCGGGTAGAAAATTAGGTCATTGTATGTATGTAGTATCGGGCAACGTCAGAAGGCATATACTTGTTTACTTAATTTAGAGCTTTAATAAAGGTTATTCGAACGACAGATACGGAGCAGTACCAACGTGTTATAAAGAAAGGAAAACAAGACGAAAAAAATTTTCAAATTAAATATTTATAATAGAGAAAACGCGGACTTAAAGATTGATCCGATCAAATGACAGATTTGACTGGATAAACGGAGAATACTGTCAAGGACGTTTGAAGTATGTTTTCAGAGTTCAGCGCATATATTGATTCGGGTTCAAAGTACAATTTATTGAGCAAAATAATTTGGGAGAGCTTGAAATCGAAAGGCGTGATGAATCAACGAAAGGAAAGCGGACAATTTTGCAAAGCTTACGCAAGACAGGAATTGCCGTTGCTTGGGTCATTTACAACTGAGATCAAAGTTAAAGACAAGCGCAATTCGGCCGATTTCTATGCCATCAAACGAAATGGCAAATTGCTCATTAAGCTCGAGACAGCCATGGCAATGGGAATCCTTCGTTTTAGTACCGATGTTAATGAGTTTCCGATTAGGTAATCGTTGAAAGAGATAAAGATATAAAAGAGAAATGGAAGCAGTATTCCGACGAGCAGCATCACGCCAAGAAAATCTTAATTGAAGTGGGCTCTGAGGTGTTGGCAAAGCTGATGTCCAAAGCAAAAAAAACTCTCGCCAGTATTTGAGTCATTCAGCTGCAGAGTAATTGATGCGAAGGGCAGATGAAATTCAATCATTCATGCAAAAGATATCGGTGCAATATTTCTCATTTGCAGAAAATCACCAACCATAATAATCAAGAAGCCAACTCGATACACTTGCTTCTTCGAATACTTCACCAACTGAATACCACACCACTGAAATTAAGCTCCAATTTTGTATTGAGATTATTTAAGTTTAATTTTTATTTAAAAAAGTGTGTAAACATTTTGTAAAACAACAGTTTATAATTGTAGTATCTGGCAGCACCAGTAAATAATTTATATATAATTAAGGGCTTCAACTCATATCGACTGTTTCAACGACAATAGGCTTCAAATAACACCTGTTTACATTCTAAAATAAGCGATTGGCACTGTCAAACACGCGATTGACTTTCGACAGGAATATATTTCTGCTGACACCTGATGGTGTAATTCGAATTTCACATTTACCGTAACAATTGTGTCTCTCCATTTACAATTCATCCCATCCAAAAGCAGATCGTCTTTGGGACTGTTTCATGGCTCAGGATGGCGATCAAGTAGCGAAAAGATATTCATTCAGTACGATATTCAGAGGTGGTCGGCGACGGTGTAGAGGTTAGTTTGTTGGCTTGTGAGTGTGACCCATTAAGATCGTTGAGCAAGTATTAGATAGTCGAATGCGAAAAATAATACGGCTATCTGAAGACCAATGCGCGTTTGTCGCAGGTAATTTAACCACAGGCGCCAAGTAACATCTTGAGTTTTTCCATCCAAGAGTATCAAATATCATGAGAAGCTTTTCATATTTGACGTTCGGATTCGGCTAAAAATTGTAGGTCCCTTCCACTTCGCACAAGCAAATGGAGAAGCTGTATCTGCCGTTGATGCCTAATATTTATTTATTTTTTTATTTTAAGTCAACCACTGACGCAATTCAGAGTATAAGGTTCATGATGAAAATTCCTTGTGAGTCCTTAAAAGATTTGCATATGGTGTTGGATGATTTTGAAAAGGCTTGTGATAGAAAACCCAGGGATCTGTTATGGGTGACGATAAGACAACGAGGAGTTCCACAAACCTACGTACAGATGATCATGAACAAGTATGAGCGAGTTAGCACAAGAGTAAGATGCCCCGCTGGCGTCACCGATGAGTTCGCAATCAAAGTCGGTTTACACCAGGGAAGCGTCTCAAGTCCTTGATATTTATTACAGACCTTGATTATCTGCTTGAAGTAAAAATGCCGGCCTCCAAAGTTCATCAGTTATTCTTTGCCGACGATGGAGCCAGCATTACCGAGGATAAAACGTCTGCAAGGAGCACTTGATATGAATGGAAGAAAAATTTCCAAGTGCATAAAGTTCAAATATTTCAGATCTATGATCAGTTAAGCATCGCGTTAGCGTAGGGTGGATAAAGTATGAAAACTCATCCATCTTCTGTGACCGAAAAATTTCCCTAAACTGAAAGGAATGCTCTATACCGCAGTTGTGCGCCCAGCAGTCACATACGGTTCACAATGTTGGAGAGCGTACAAAAAGTAAAAGGTAAAATCAACGGCAGCTGAGATGAAGATGCTTCGCATGACAGCAGGTGTAACAAAGATTCACGTCAGAGAACAAAAAAAATTCCAAGGAAGAGATCCTACAAAGCCTGTCGAAAAGGCAATATCAATCGACGTTTGAAAGAGAGGCAGGCATTTTAACTTCAGGATCACACCAATACAACAACACCAGCATTTGATTGGCCTCAGTGACGAAGTAAGCGGAAATAGAGAGCCCTGCCGTTATTTTCGGAGGTAGAACCGGCGAATATGATTATATAATTCTGATCATAGCCTTTAACGAAAAAAAGACCCTTTTCAGAACTGAAATTATTATTTTCTTGCCACCGAGAGGCATGTGCTGTGGACATCAGTTTCCATATGAAAAGACTAGTGTGTAGTGTCTCACCTCTTGCGTTACAAAAGATAAAATTATATCGAACTATTGAGGAGTGTGGCAACACGAGCAACGCCCAGCAATATGGTAAAAAAGGATATCGGCAGAGACATTAAGAAAGAAAACGAATATGATGTCGCATGTAGGTTGTGATAATGGAAAAAAAGATTTTTTTTAGTATTACCTACTACAGCGCTCCCCGTTTAAAAAGGTTGCCGATAACAAACCCCATTCTCTTGTCAGTAATTAATCAATAACTTCCCTTATACCAAATAAATATATCAAAATAGAGCAAAGTTCAACCGTTTCACCTGCCAACAGCGTAAACAAACAAAATCGCACATTCAGAAGTTATACACGCTTTCGCCGTATGTTTTATAAATCGGCGGTATCATGTGATGACAACCACCAGCCAAAACAATAACACAGAGTGTGGCTCAACGCGAAATCAAAAAGCCACGTTACATGAGACTGACAAGATCGACAACATCTGCGCTGGACCCAGAGTCCAACATATCATGTGGTTTAGTCTATTGTTCTTTTGACGAATTATTGATATAACATATGGTACCGCATCCCCCTAGTGCATTTGCATACGAAAAATGGTTTGCCACCTTCTAACTCACCATAGATAACTGCCAGTCCCGTCTCATGCAACCACGAGACTCGGTGATGTTTGAACAGCCAAATTGTTAGAACGGTCAGTGTCAGCAGGAAGGTATAAACCAGAAGATTGAGACTGTCGATTCGATGCGTCAGGTTCGCCTTCGCGTCCAACGCTATATCTGTTGCCGTGGCATTGCACTTGGCCGTAAGACCCACCAAGCACAAAAGAACACTAAAAATCAAGGAAACACTGTGTCGACTAATTTTTGGCGACATGACTATCAAGGTC
Source organism: Portevinia maculata (assembly GCA_949715645.1). Lineage (NCBI taxonomy): Eukaryota > Metazoa > Arthropoda > Insecta > Diptera > Syrphidae > Portevinia > Portevinia maculata. The sequence goes on along the minus strand of OX454528.1, from coordinate 26,770,653 downwards.
GTCGGCGACTGGTAGACGACGTGCGAGTCGAAAAACAAAACTTCAACGCAAATGCTCAGTGAATTTGAGGAAACCGATATCACAAATTTGTTATCGATTTATCCGGAAGCCGAATTCAGCCACTCGCACACACAACGTAAAAAGGATGACCGCGACGACGACGATAATAGGGGCGATATAAAGGTAAAGGGGAGGTGTTGAGATTTTTCTTCTTTCTTATGTCGATTAAATTATTTTATTATTTTTTATTTAAAATGGCTACACAGCCACACACACACACGCAGTTCATTCTAATTTTCACTAAGTAATTGCGGTATTTTTGGAATTTTCACTTCATTTTATGAACAAAAAGAAAAATAAATAGGTAATTTGGCGTGAATTTCGCGAATATTCACTTTCGTTGTTCGGCTTTTTTCTCATCGACTACTAAACTGACTAATTTCTTTCTTTTGAGTCGAAAACTTGTGTGTCTTTATTTTTTCATTTCGCATTAGCTTTGTTTCTTCTTGTCTCTTGCACAACAGTTTTTGTGACATTTATTTTGTGGTCGATTTCGTGAATGGTGTAGATGTGTCAAATTGATGAACATTGAAAAAATAACAAAGAATGAAAAGAGAATTGAGAGTAAGTTATGCGCGATTTGTTTTGTTGTTTTTGTTTATTTTATTTTGAATGGTTTTCTAAACAAGAGATGGGTTGATAAAGAAGCGTAAGGGAGTCAACGGTATGGATGATCATTTTGGTAATGCCAATTTTATTTTGTACTAGATTGGGAAGTGGGACTCAGAAAGTGGCGGAGTTTCTACACCGGTAAATTAGTTTTATATCAAAATTAAAAAGCAATAGATATGTCCGGGTGACTGCTAATTTTTTTTTTTGTGTCAAATGTCAGACAACTATTTGGAGGTTAAACAAACAAAATCAATGGCAGTAGAATCATAGGAATCAGTAAAGAAAAGAAAGTTTTTTTTTATCAATAAGCAATAGTTTCTCGATATATAGAAAGAACGTACTGCAAAGTTGGCTTTATTTGCAAACTTTCAGTTGATGGCGACGAAGGAGGTGTGGCTTCGCCGGAGTGAGGAGTTAAAGGCAGTCTTCTTGAAGATAAAGGTTATCCAAATACCAAAAGGCTTTCTATTTGACTAGGTATCTGCCATTGCATTTCAATTTGGACCCAAGTTTGGCGTTTGTTGGAAGTGCATACTCAGACTCGTCCAGTTATCATATCAGGCCTTTGGCAATTTATTAAGACATATAAATTAAAAGAGGTTCGACTGTTACAGCATCTCAATCCGCTTCCCCTCTAATACCTTGTCTAGCAGTTGGGTTTCAATTGTTTCAGTCTCCCCAAAAACCGGTTATAGCTGAAGGTCTGACGCTGCTGTCGCTTCACTGATTTCCTTTCAGAGATTCGAGCGGTGGGTATGGGTTCGATGGCTACAGCTCACCTGCCAGCAAATAGAGGGCGGTTTTAGGTTCGATTGTATCAATCAGCTCACTCTACGCGCTTTTCAGAGGGTTCGAAAAGCGGCCTTGGAGTTTGATTGATAGGGTCAACCCAATCTGCAATCCTCCTGCAGAACAGACAAAGGGGCATAGTTTGAGGTTGGATTGTTATAGTCCCCTCACTCTGTTCCTCTCTCATGGATTCGGGATCAGTTTGGGTGTAAGTGCTTTGGTCAACTCCGCTCTTCTCTTCGAAAACAATGACTGGGTTAGTCTTGACCCCATAGAGGGTCTAAAATCTTTTTTCTCCAACCATTTATGTGTGCTAAGTTGTATTTTGGACCGAATGGAAGGGACCTACAATTTTGAGAAGCTTCACAAGAGATATACACTTGGACGTTTGTCAGACATTCGCAGGAGGTGGAGAATTGAAAAAATTTAGTTTCTATTGAGGCATTCGATTTATCACTAGCACCCCACAAATACAGTGCTTGTCGTAAAACGCGACTAAGAACTCACTTCTAGGTAATTTAAACATGAAAATCCGTGGGTAGACACGACTGGTGTCGTTAAAGAACGATCAAACAATAATTAATAAGAGCATGCACGTCTCGAAATCGTAAAAAAGGGGCAGGCATGAAAACTTCTGGATCACACAAATGTAATGCAACCAGCATTTGGTTAGCCTCAGTAGAAAAGTTATGTGAAACCGAGGGGCCTGCCGATTTTTATTGGGTAGAACTGGCGAACCGTACAGGCGGACAGTAAAGTAGGAGCGTAATGGTCCCTTTAAGCCTGATCATAACTTCGCCATTAAGAAATAAAAATAAGAAAAAGTTACTGAGGAATTGAACCTGGAAACACTCGTTCAGTAGTCTAGCGCGCTCATTGTTTGGATTAGACTGGTGGGATTTCAGCAAAATGCAGAGCTCCAACTCGAACAATCTATGATTCCATTTCAACTGGTTTTAACTGTACCACTTTCGAGTATTCCAAGATAACAATATTTTATTGAGTTTAAAGTACTAAAATATTACATTTAAATTAATAACTTTAATGTATGTCTCACGTTAATAAATATTAAAATAAAATGAATGAACATGGATGGAGGAATAATACAAGAAATATCTTAGTGATTGATGATTGACATTTGTTGCCATATTTCCCAGATTTAATCTCATTTTGCTGCACGTCTCTTTGTGATTGGTGTCGTCGGTGTTGGAGGTTTGGATATCTGTAATAAAATAAGTCTGTTAGGTCTGCTTTTAGAATTGAATTCATTTTGAATGGTTAAAAACGTAGTTTTCGAGAAAAGGAGCCTACCGATCGAATAGGTTTTGGTGTGGTAGCATTTGGTGGTGGTGGATTATGAGGAGCGGGTCCATTCTCATCCCCAACCACTGTCACAGCAACTGGTCGCGACTCTGTACTTGTATCTGGTATCTCTGTACTTGCACTGCGAGTTGCTGATCCTGATCGACGGAACATGCCAGATAGTCGACCACGAAGATCGCGTTTGCTTGATCGCACATCACTGGTCACGCTTATATCGGAGTCTGATCCCTGAACCTGGTTGAAGAATGAGTCATTTATAGTTGGTAAGGGAATGAAAATGCTGCATCCACTTACCGATATTTCACTTTCAGAATTGCGACCACTCTTAGTTAAACTCCGCAGCTTACCCATTAGGGTCTTCTTCTTCTTGCGTGGTCCTCGAGGTACGTCACTCTGTGTCGAACCACCCGATAGTCGTGAATCTAACCTCGAGTCCATACTAGAATCGCGCACCATTCCACCCAACTCTGAGTCAATTGATTGCATAGATGACACACTGCCATCGTCCTGTCGCCAAATTTGCTAAAGGGGCACATTTTTATTTCATAAAAAAAACTCCAAAATTGAAAAAAAAATCTTACTTGATCCTGCTGTATCGAATGATCCAACGACAAACTCTTCCTATACAAACTACCATTTGTAGACCGTGATAGCTTGGTACCACCCGATCGGCTTGGCGTCACATGTCCACTGACTGCCCCCTCAGTTTCCTGTGATGCCGCCCTTCTTAAACTACCCTTTCTTAACCTAGTGCGTTCGTTTTCATCCTCACTAATGCGTTGGAATTTCCTCAGTTCCTCCGAAGCCTCTGCCAATCGAGCTAAAACGCTCGATATTTGACTTCTACTTAGCGTTGGCGATGGACTTCTACTTCGTTGGTGTGACGGTGTGTCTGGCCTCAGTGATTGCCTGCTACCAGCTGCCGCTGCATTATCTTTCAATCCAGCGACCATTTTAAGGTCTGGAGCTATTTTTACCAACTCATCAACGGTCTGAAGAAGCGCACCGACCTTGCGCTCTCCGCCATCTTGTTCCATTCGTCGTTTAATCAATTCCTTTTCATATCGTTCCCTCTCACGCCGCAACTTTTCGTTAGACGTTCTCAATTTGGCGTGAACATCACGTAATTCTAAGAGATCACATTGCAGCTCCGCAATTTTTTTTCTGCCCTCTTCGAGCTCTTCTTCTGTGTTGTGCTTGAGCTGATCATGTCGGCGCTTAGACTCTAAACGTTCCTTGTCGCGTTCACGTTCGACTTCGAAGAGAGTTTGTCGTAGATCTCGCGCAAGGGTAGAGGTTTCCTGAAGCAGACGTTGCTGATCTTCGCGCTCCTTTTGCCATGAGAGTTCGAGTTTGGTCTTCATGCCAGGGATCTTCGTGCGACCAGAACCGATCACACGTTCTTCTTCGAACTCATTGAGCTTTGATCGCATTTCTGAGATTTTTATCTCGTTAGCACTGCGTTCCGATACGAGTTCATTTTTGAATTTGCTCACATCCAAACGTGCCTCGCAGAGTTGATCTTCCAAGCAACCGATCTAGGTAAATAAATAAAAATAGTGATCTAGGAAAGAACATCAGTAGGTACCTGTTGCTCAAGATATGCAATCTTGCTTTTATCATCGTCGTCACTGCTGTGCATTGACCCGCGACTTTGCCGACCTGTATTTGCCTTTAAATCACCGATCTTTTTTTGAGCCGACTCTAAGAGCTGCTTAAATGTGTCTCGATCTTTTTTGAACCGCTCACATTGGCGCTGAAATGAGATTGCATTATGTGTGAAATGGATGAAATTTAGTCATCGCGCTTTGTTCGGTGACCGATATTTCCATCGCCAGCAAGATCACTAACTTTTGCTAATGGCTGTCATCTTAAATATCAGTGATCGTAGATAGAACAGACCACTGATCGTTGCAATAGCGTTGCTCTCCTAAATTATCAGTGATCTTCGCCTGCACTTACTATCGGCCCCCTACACTGCCTATGATCCTCCTCTTTATCGACGATCTTCAAACATCTTGTCAGATCAGTAAATATACATTTTAACCTACCTGCATTGAATTCAGTTCAGCACTCAAGTTCTTAACTTGTTGTTCATACCGAAGTCTTGTCGAGGCTACTTCTGATTTAGCATTTAGTTGTGCATTTTCCAGCCTAAAAATCGTGGGAGATCAGAAATAGGTATGAAAACGGGTGAACGATTCAAACCTTATCCTCATCGACTTAATCTCGTTCTGCAATCCAGCATTGTGTCCATTGATAGACACCTGAGCCTGTTCGATTCGACTGAAGTCGTTTAACTTCTGACTGAGATCGTCGTTGTCCTTCCGCAGCTGGAACACCAGATCAATATTCATCTCATTCTCCCGCTTCAAGCGGTCGTATTCCTGTTCCTTCTCAGCGATCGTGTTTTTAAGTATGGTCTTTTCGTATTCTCCGGCGCCGGCCTTGATTTGCTTCGACTCTAGGTCTTGAATCTTCTTATAGGCATCCTTTAATAGTTTCGCTATCTCGGACTTTTCAGATCTGATTGACTCCATATCAATGAGCCGCTGCTTGGTAGATGTCAACTCAGCTTGAAGGTTCTCTTTTTCTGTGGTCAGCTGAGCTCTCATTAGAATTGTTTCTTCGGATAGCTTTTCCCATTGGGCATTCAGCACCGCGTACCTCTTTTGTTCGCCACTAAACTGGTTCTGAAGATCTTCAAGTTGCTTTTTGAGATCTTGAATTTGCTTGGAAGGAGCTAGATCCCCCTTCGATCCGCTGGACTTGGATTTGAGATCTTTGATTTCTTTCTCAAGCGTTGTCTTTGTTTTGTCAGCGGATTTTTTAGTAGCGCTGAGTTCGTCATCGATTTGCGATAGCTTGGCTTCCCATTTTTCTCTTTCTTTACGCTCTTTTTCAAAGTCTTTTTCGAGTGAACAGATTTTTTCTTTATCTTTTTTGGATTGGGCTTCCAATGCGGCTTTCGTTGCTTCAGCTTGCTTGATCTAGAAAGACTGTTTAGAAAGTATTATAGAAAAATGAAAATCTTACCTGTGAATCTTGCTTTTTGATCTTATCCTCGAGATCCTTAATTTTGGAGTTCAATTTTTTGCTTTCCTCTTCCGACTTCTTTGACTTTTGCTCTAGCTCGGATAATTTTGACGAAGCTTTAAGTTTTTCTGAGGGAAAAAGGACATGAAAATTGTTCTAAGATTTGTTTTGTTAAAATCTACTTAAGTCTATTTCAGCAGTCTGCAACAGCTCCTTGGTAGCTTTAAGATCCTTTTCGAGGGCCATTTTTTCAGTCTCTGCCTTCCGAAGCTTGTCTCCACCACTGTTCAGGACCATCACCCTCATTTCCCTTATTTCCTCCTCCAGCTCATCAACCCATTTTTTGAGATGATTTTTGGGTGTCAAATCGGTCACCCTGCGCGGAGTCCTTTTTGGCAGCTTCTCCTCAGCTTCTAGGAGAATTCTCTTCAAATTTCCATCCAATTCGTCGCGTTCTCTTTCCATCGAGCTAAGGGTTTCCTTAAGCTTGATCAGTTCAACACTGGAGACAGCTTTGTCGGCTCCGTTCAAAGAAGGCTTTCGCAGAGCTTGCAACTGCATTCGTTTGTTATCTTTCAATAGCTTCTCATTTTCACTTTCAAGAGTGGTGATTTTCGTGCGCAAAACTGATGCTTCCTGTTCCACGAGGTCCAACTGCCTCCTTAAATCGACGTCTTTTGACATGAGCCCGCCGTTATTCTTTGGTTTAGAAGTTGCTTCAGCTTGGAGTCGTTCAATTACGCTATCTTTTGCTACTACTGACTTTCTCAAGGTGGTCAACTCGTCATTGAGAGTTTTAAGCTTTTTATCCGACCCAGATGAGCTTGAGCTGAAAAGGCTTGGAAGCTTTCGACTGCCATCGTTGTTTTGTAACTTCCCTTGTAGCTCCTTAACCTGTTTCTTTGCCTCGGTATTCTCTTTTTCCAGTTCCTCAACCTTTATTCGCAGAATCGACGCCTCTTGTTCATTTAGCTCGAGGAGTATTCTAAGCTCGGCGGGATCGTCTTCATCTGAAATGCCCTCATCCCGATCTGCTAGCGGTTCTGGTGTTAAACGATTTGGAGTTGGACTCAGTTTTCGACCTGGGTGATGAATTGAATGGTTTTAGTCCCACTATGTAAAAATTGACAGGTGACTCATAAGCTGTCGTTTCTGACAGATAAGGCCTTTCGTGCGATTATTCTTTACAAGCATGAGGATAAAATTAGTAAGCCAAACTAAACGGAACTTCATAGTAAAACAGTATATGAATGTGCAGCTGGAAAAAATGGCAAACATTATGGGGTTTTGTGAAAGAAAAGCAAGAAGTGTTTTTGAAATTTTTGTGTGCATATTAGTTTGGAAAAATTAAGCAGAAGCAACAACTAAAACCATTGAAATTTTTAAAACTTTTATCGTACTTCTCGATCGTGATGCCATTTTTTTCAACTGCATCATCATGGATTCATTCTCATCCTCAAAACGTACAAGTTTCTTCCTCAAATTTTCAGCCTGGAAAAGAACACAAATTTTATTAGTGACATTGATATCGGAGAGGAGAGTCTTTGATGATGTCCTCCTAGCCTAGTTGAACATAATTATTTTTATTCACCCGCATCCGATATCCACACATTAGGTCTGTTCCCTTACATTTGTGGTAAAAATTGAAAGACTCCAAATGGCAGTGGTGGGATGCATTTGTTGTCAAAAGTTGTAAACTGTCAAAAATTTATTATAGATTTTTTTTTGTAATAAACAAAGGCGTTGAGTATTTGCGCTGTGTGGTGTTCCTCATTTACGTTTCCAAAGGTATTTAGTTAATCGAAAGGCAATGGTGCTCAACCAGAAGCTGACGGCGGGCGGCGGCGGACGTGGAAGTGCTAAAATATAAATTTTTCTATAATGTGGTGGCGCATGAGCACTTGAGCACGAAGAGTGAGCGAAGTATCTGATGCCTGTCATAATGATTTGGAAGTACATATCTTTTCTTTTATGACATAATGAAGTTATGTGACTTGACAGTATATTTTCAATTGACATCATTGACATTTAAGCGCCTTACGTTTGCGCTGTCACTCGATCGATTTTGCGAGTCCGAGATCCATTTGACAAGTAGAAGTTGTTAGAGTTAAAATGTACAAAGTCAAAATTAATTAGTGCCAAATCGCAGAATTACTCAAACATGATTGACAGTTAAAGTAAGTAGTCGAGTTTCAGCAACATACTCCTTTCGACTGTCGCAATAGCTCGACACTTGTTGGATGAATTGCGGCACTACCCGTTTGCAGTTAGCTGTCTTAGTATCTTATTAGGATTTTCTTCACACAATCATCAATAACAAGGGCATGCACGTGTCGAAATCGTAAAGAGGCGGGCCTCAAAATGTGAGAGGGTTCATTAAAAAAGTGATCAGAAAATGAGGGGCCTAGCGATGTTTATTGATGGCAAACCGACAAACCTCACAGGCAGATCAATAGGGATAGTTGTAAAGTGGGATGGTTATGGTCCCTTTAATTCTGATCAAGAAGGAAGATTATTGGGATTTTGTTTTAATTAGAAGACTGATACTACACAAAAACCAACAAAGTCCTAGCTACTTTGTGAAGGTTATTTAAGAATTAAAGAGAGACATCTTAAGAATCTCTGTACCTGTGCCGAAGAGCCAAGCACGAGACATCACAGACGGGAAAAGTAGCCCGCTGCGCGATGAGTTGAATGACAGAAAATTCCCGCACGGACTACTTTCACGTGAAACAGCATCCCTGTAGGGGGTACTCTCTTTGGTTTCGTCTTCAGTTTGAGTTTCCGTTGAAATAAGCGCTGGTTCAATTGTTTGTGTGCCAGCATGCTGTATTTCAGTCGGAGTCACAAAACTGACATCAATTGACGTTTCTCTATCTATTTGCACAATTTCAGTGGACGTACTGACTTCTTCTCGAAATTCGTTTTTAGTTTGTGTACTTCGGGGAAACAAAAGGATCTCCATGTCGTCTGTTTGAGTTCCTTGATTGAATCTACCAAAGACACCACGACGTTGACGAAGTCTTTCATTCTGTATTCTCTGCATTAGAAAAAACCAAATAGAAACATAGCTTTGTAACCTACCTCTTGTTCAGAAAATTTTAACTGATCCTTGAGATCTGATTCTCTTTCAACAGAGTCCTGAAGATCTCTCAACAATTGCTGCGGATCTTCATGTGATCCACCTCGAGTCAGAGACTCCCTAGTGAACTTTCCATCAGCAGATGTTGATTTCCCAATAACACCAAGCGTTGGAGTCTTCTTCTTTCCCGGATTTCTCAAGTCATCTGCTTCAGCCTTCAAATAAATAAGGCTCTCTAGACACCATATTTTATTTAATTAAAAACCTTACCTGCAACTTTCGTGACAACTCATTGGAAAACCTTAACTCCTCTTCCAGCTTCTTGATCTTATTAGCCATGTCTTCGTTACAATTTGCCTGCTTCTCTTGCTCCAACGAATCGATTTTTCGCTCGCACTTTTTCAGCTTAAAACTCAAAATCCTGCAGTTCTTTGTCGTCGACTCGAGCTGCTTCTGCAGGGTGGTGTTCACCTCGGCCTGAGTATCCCGAAAGCTGTCATGCATCTCTTCCATTTCCTGTTCAAGACCTCGAAACTCTCGCCTAACCTGAGTGTTTTCCTCCATGAGCTCCTCGCACAATTGCTCTGCGGCTTGCAGCTTGCGCTTCATCTCGTATTCGGCACTTTTCGGACCCCGCTCCAACTCTTTGACTCTTGAGGAAAGAGATCTCTTTTCATCGCTGACCTTCTCTAGCTGCGATCTCAACTCGTTGACCTTTTGCTGTAGATTGAGAGCCTCCGAAGCAGCTGTCCTATTCGGCCCGGTATCTATGGAAACCAATCTCCTCAGCAAAATATCACTCTTGTCTCGTTCTGCTCGCTCGGCACGAGTACGCATCGCATCTAGGTCTGATCGGAGGACTTTGACCTCGTCCTGCAACTCCCGATCATGGCCGCCGATCAGAGTTGTATCGGTGGTCTCCGTTGTAAGGGAAGAATTATCGTTGTACCTGTCGGAAGTGGCTTTCTGATTGTCCTTAATTTTTAACATAAATTCCACGTCTTCAGTGGCCTTCTGCTTGTCGGTTTCCTTTTTTCTCGATGAGCTACTTGACGATCTGGAGGATAGACTTGAAGTGGAACTGCTCGATGTTGTTGTACTGGGTGTGGATGTATTTGCCGATGTGGCTCTGGTAGATGTCGATGATGATGATGATAATGACGTCTTCTGCGTCGTTGTTGAAGTTGAACTTAGCGTTTTCTTTGGCAGACCGGTGGGTATTTTAGGTGAGTCAGTAGCGGATGAACTTGAGGAGCTTGATTGACGACGCTCTGGTCGGTCTGGAGGAGTACCATCCTCATTGTTTTGAGACTTGTTTCTGGAATGAGAAAGGTTAGTGTAATATTGAGAAGTGGGATTATAGTAAGTTTAATTCATCGTCTAAAAGGTCACTGATTTTCGAGTTTCCGCCGACGACGAATCAAAGGTGTTATAGGGATAATATTCGAGACTAAGTCTCATAACCTGAGTTTTTTTTTCTTGAGGGTTAATTACGGCGAGAGAAAAACTTGTCTATGTTACATTTCTACTGAGAAGGCGGAAGATGCTGTATATGACAGAGCTCCCAAAGCGGAAATCAGACGAGGTCTTATGATTTTGGCTGTTTATTATCAATCAGAATAAGGGACAAAATCGAAAATAGCATGCCTTGTCATCATACGCCATGCGTTCGTACCATATTGCAGCTTACAGAAACTTTGCAGCCTTCCTCCACTGTATATTTGACTCAAAAAGACTACCACAGCCTCGTTTAAGAACTCAAACTAGGTGATTTATAAGGTCACACAAAGATCCCAAGCTCCATGCAACTTTTGTATAGACCTTCGATTCACTTTGCAGACTTTATTCCTTCAAAACTCAACTTCCACTCGAAAGGGTGCACGGATGTGTAGATTTGGAGATCAAACTTTTGGTGTTGACAAACAAAATAAGAAGTTCGAGTCTGCAGCTGAAGCACCTAAATAAGCCCAGCAAATAACTGGAACCCTGAAGAAATACGCTGTTTGTTTGGGCTCAAGAGACAACTGTGTATAGTAAGTCATTCTAACAAACAACTGAAGAGACTATATATAAAGCCCTAATAACCCCAGTACTGCTCTGCGGATAAGAGGCGTGAACTCTATCAAAGGCGGATAAAGATGTTCTTGGTCGGTTCTAGAGAAAAAATGTTCATAAGATATTCGACCCCGTTTGCTTTGACGGGTTTTGGAGGAGACTGCTTAACGACGAACTGTACAAGCGACATAGATTTTGAATGGGAATAACCCCTCCGACCCGCATAATCTTAACTCTAACTAGGAAGACCTCGCCTTCAGTGGCGCGCATAAGTGGAGGAGAACTCAATCAACTTGGAGTGCTTATTTGCACTCAGATAGCCAAAGTACGCTTTCTGGGTGGGGACCAGGTTTGCCCAGGACGGTAGCGCTCGGACACATTGAGCGAATGGGCAATAACGCTCTAGCTCCCAGGTTCGAGATGGCAAGGAAGACCGAACCTCTGTTTTAAAGATTAAGGCATAGCGAGTGCCAGAGCGCGTTTTTTAGACAGCTGGAAGCAGCGTGAGCAGGATCGTAGAGGATGGAAGGCTGCAGTGTCTCAGGTAAGGCTGCAATGTTATACTAAGTAAGTTAAAAGCCGAACTCCATATGTGAGAAATAATACTTAGTCCCTGGGCTAACTTGTGCTTTGGAAGGAGTAGCAGTTGCTTCGGAGCAACGTAGCTCCTTAAAAAGGTAACTGCATTTTACTTAAGCTGCAATGTAAGATAAGTGATTGGGAGTAGTTAATCCCGAGTTCATTTTAATACCAAGAAGATGCATGATCTCCTTAGGAACAATAGGCTGGCCATCTGTTTGAATCTGAAAAACAGCTGAAGTATTCATTCGAGAAAAAGGATTGCGTTTTTTTCATATTCGTATTTTATCCAGATCTTCGTGAGAGGAATGATCTGTTCGTATCTTTAACGAAGAGCAGAGCTTGCATTACATGTTCGTCATTCGAGAACAAGATTACAGAGTGTTGTTATCAGCAAAACTATACATTTTATCAAAATGTTGAATGCGGAAGGTCATTGGTATGGATAAAAAACAAGTTTAAAGAAAGTATACAACCTTGCGGCACTGCTGCATTTATATCAAAGTAGTCCGAAAATACTCCATCGACCTCAACTTGAATCGATCGCCCTTGAAGGAAATTCGGCATCCAACCATAGAGTTTTTCCGGTTTTCCGTTAGAAGTTAGTTTACTTATCAAGGCTCAATTGCGGACTCATTCAAAAGCTAAAAAGATGTTCAAAGCTACAGCTTTTGCTTCGCCATGATGTTCAGTTGCATCTGTTCATAGATGACTTACATAGCTTAGTAGGTCACCCGATGGAAAAAAGCTCCAATGTATTTCAGTCAGAGCTCACACCATTCAATAACGTGCCAGTCAATTTACAACTCTAGTATTAAAGGCCTCGGCATACATATATTCACGGACAGTCAAGCGGCTAAAAATGCCCTTAGCTGCTTAAACAACTTTCAAATACTCGTCCTATGGAACAAAACCAAACAATGGGGTGGGTTCCGCGTCATGGGGGAATTGAAGGTTGTTTACAAGCGGACGAACTGGCCAGGAAGATCTCAGAAACTCCCTATAAAACTCCAGAACTCTTCTGTTGTACTCCTAGATCGGCAGCAAATTCTGCTACAAAGCGCTAGGATCTTATGAATTGTATCTCTGATGGGACATCCCAGGTCTAAGACAGCCCAAACGTGTCATTCAGCCCTTTAATAACAATGCCAATAGAAGTCTAAATTTAATTAGACATAATATCAGAAACCTATAATTTCTTGCAGTTCGCCACGGGTGACGATTTCACTTTAACAAAATGAAATTCGTCGGCTGTCTTTAAGAAGATGAAACAGCTGAACACATACCATGTGAATGTCCCTTAGTGGAATTATAGGTAAGAGTTTCTTCAGGGAACAAATGGATACCGAAGATATAAAATATTCCTCTGCTTTAGTTGAACGGAAAGTAGAAATCCTATCTAGCCTGAATATTTTCTGGCCTTTATGGCCCAAAAGATCTTATAGGTCGTCGTGTCGGAAGCAAAAAACAAAGTCAACCGTTGATCCTTCGGCTTTGAAAGCCATATTGCCGATCATTTATTAGCCGGGGACTTTCTAAATATTTGACCAACTGAACATGAATTTTGACAACATGGATTAAAGCTATTGGACAATAACTTTGTGGCAGGCTTTATGACGCTTTTTGGGAACCGGTTTTTCGCAATCTTTATTGGAAAGTTTTCTGAGAATATGACATATATCCTATAAAATAGGTGCTAGTTCTGGTGAAGAGTTTTTTAAACTATGGCAGATATTCCTTCCGGTCCCATTGGCTTTTTGCAATCCAGTTTTTGGATATTTCGTTGGACTGCTCATGTTCGAAACCTGTTTCTTTTTCAGGAATGCTCTCGAGGAATTATTGGTGGTTGTATTTGTCTGCGATCAAGAGTTGAAAAGTTTTCTGAAAATATATTTGCAAAAATATCAGCCTTTAATTTTGGACTTGTGGGTAGCGAACCGTCTTCTTTCACTAATGAAGGGAAGTAAGAGTACATAAGTTTATAAGTTTGTTATTCTCTCATTGCAAGTAGACATTTGCAGCTTCCAGTGATTGGTGGTTACACCTTTTACGGATATTTGCTTAGGGTTAGGTTGCAGTCGGCAAAAGCCGACACACTTAGACCAATAAAAAGGTCCATTGTGATACCACACGGATCTATCTTCTTCCTATTCGTTGAACCAGTTGGAGCTTTTGATAAAGCTTGAAAGGCTTTTAATGTTGATGTTTATGAGATCGTTGAGATCATTGTAAGAGAATGATCCCAAATGGAGTTTTCGTCTTTGAGAGAGAGCAGGGCATGTGTAGAGAAGGTAGAGAGAAAGACCCAAGTGAGTCCAGAATGACAGAGTAGCCAATATTCGTATTGATCCACTGTGAGGTAGCTTTTAAGCGGACAGCGGAACAGGCAGCTTTTTGCCTGCTAAAAATATCGAGGGATGTCAGATGAAGTAAAATGTCCAGTGCAGCGGAGGGAGTCGTTCGGAGTGCTCCGCTGATGCACAGATACGCTGTACGTTGAACCTTACTCAGCTTATCACGGTTTACCGCTTTTTCTAGAGCAGTCCACCAGGCAACCACCCCGTATGTCAGAACTGCACTACCGTTACGTATAGCCAGTGAAATATGCGGGACTGTAGGCCCCACTTATTGCCGATGGATTTTTTGCAAGAGAAAAGTGCTACTGTAGCTTTTTTTTGACTCTATCTTGTAAATTGGGTTTCCAGGTTAACTTCCTATCAAAGATTAGAGCCAAGAATTTAGCTTCATCAGAAAACTAAAAAAGATTTGCTGGACTCGCCACGCTTATACGATTTCTCTGTCCAGATTAGACATAACGGTCCTTCCTACCAGACATCAAGATAAGGCAGGACTACTTACGAAAAAGGAAACGAATACGAATTGATGTAGCCAGCAATACAACCTTATCGGTTTTGAAACGGTCTCAGACGCAGCTGTATTTGTTATGGTTAAAATGCTTCGAATTCGAGACTCGGGTAGATTTACAAAAGTACAAAAGAGGAGACTCGATAGGCAGGAGAATATACATCTCCAATAGCTACCTGCGGATTATAACGGATTTCGTGGCAAACGCCTTAGCGAATGGATAATCTGGTTGGTTCAGAGCGAAATGTCCAAAAAGAGATATATAGTTGAGAAAATATCTCGCCCGGAAGCTGCAAAATAGAGCCAGGACCAAGAGCCAAACCAAGAGACCTAGAATGTACTAAGGAGTTAAATGACGTAAGATAAAAAATTAACATTTTCAGCGGAGATAAAATATAATTTTTAAATTTAATAAACAACTTACTCCTCCTTTTTTGGAACGGATCGTTCTCGACTGGTTTCACGCGACAGACTCCTTTGCTTCTTCAGCAGATTCATCTTGCGCATTCGTTCAGCGAGGCTATCGTTGTACTGGATGACTAATTCATCTGGAATATCCTTTGAAGATGGTGATGGTGATAGTGATGTTGATGGTCGCCGCAATGTGAATGATTGCTCAAGCTGTTAAGTGAAAATCAAAAATTAGCTAATTCCATAAAGTCTACTGAGAACAGGGTCTCTAAATTGAATTTTGAACATATTAATCAGTTTGTATAGTGGCCTGTAACTCATGAGAGTATTTTCGACTTTAAACTGTGTTTCAATTTGTTTCTTTTAAACTTTGACTTTGAAAATTAAATAAAAAGGAAACTGGCGTTTTTTTCAATTCGAAGCCCATTCCCCGATGCAATGCCTCAAATAGTTACAGAATACAAACACCTGCAAGCCAATTATTTAAGCACTTAAAAACTACTGTCCCGAGAATAAGTCGACTTAAAAATATTCCTTATACAGACCGCTCTACCCACCTCCTTTAAATCGAATGTCGTTGTATGCCGCCTCTTTGGTATTTGGACATTCATCGATACATCCACATTGTTCTCCACTGGCCGTATTACCATACCAGTGGATTTAGGATTAGCTTCATCCAAATCTGGTGTAGAGGTCCATGATTGGGGGCGTTTCTTAAGCTCTATATTATATTGAACAACTTCGTGGTGAGAATTTTTCACAATTCAAATATTATTTAAGATTTCATGATTTGGAGGTTAAGTGTGAAATATATCCGACGCCAAACGAGCGAGCGAACACAACCAGAACACAAAGTGCGAGCGAGCGTGCGTTTATGTAGTTTGATTAGTCGGCCATTTTATTTGTTTAATACATTTTTTATTTTTATTTTATTTAGTTGTATTTGTTTTATTTATTTGAAGAATTCAATCGATAAAATTAGAAAAAGAATAAGAAAAACACAATTATTTGATGAGTTATTAATTATTGTAAAATTGTTTAAGTAAATATATTTAATTTGTTTGAAAATAATCTTTTTAGTTAATAGTAATACATGACTGTGTTTGCATGTTGTGGGCGATAGATATGGTTCCATCTGTTTTCATCCATATGTTGGTCCATCAGGCTATTGTGCATTGTGCTACATTAAGATGATAACACAACAAATCACAGTCATAATGTAGTAACGAAGTGAATGTGGATTATTTTTTTTTAACAAAGACAAGTTAACATACAAAAAAAAAATACGTTCATAGTTTAATTAAATTAGAAAATGAAAAATTCAGACTCTGATGCAACTTACCGATATCGTTGCCATTGGTGGATAAATTTTGTGTGGATGTCCATGATCGAGAGGAGGGTCTAGCAAATGAGAATAATCATAAGGTTAAGGTTAATAAATCACAGCACAGCAAAAGATTATAGGCCAATAAGTCTCTCCTCTTTTCTCATAAAGACACTAGAGAGAATAATCGACTTATATACAAGAGACCTTCTAAACGAACACAACTTCATCTCAACTAGCCTACTTCAAAGAAAAGTCCATTGAAACAGCCGTGCACGAAGTTTCATCAATTACAGAAAAAGGATTATACTCGTACCATAAAGAATTCACTATGGCAGCATTTTTGGACATTGAGGGAGCTTTCAACAATGTTAGAACAGCGGCTATAAAAAAGCTCTCGAAGACTTAGGAAGACATTTATTGTTTCGCTAATAACAAACTGGGCTTATGAAATGCTTAACAGCAGAGTAGTTAACCCAGAGATCGGAGAGTGTAACATACGAAAAAAAGTGAGGAGGGGCACCCCACAGGCCCCTCCTGTGGCTCCTAGTGGTCACCAAAATCCTTACGACTCTAAAGGTCAAAAATAGCAGCATACGCAGACGATATCGTAATCCTAATAAGTGGCAAGTATCTCCCCACTTTTAGTGAACTCAGGGTATCTGCTCTAAACGAATTATCCTCGTGGGCAAGGCCCAATGGCCTTGGAGTTAATCCAGTCAAAACTGAATGGGCTCTGTTCACTAGAAAAAGAAAAATCGAGAAATTCGATATGCCGAAGCTAGGCGGAATTCGTCTGAAACTTTCCCCGGAGGCAAAGTATCTGAGCATCATCCTAGACTCCAAGCTTACTTGAAAACGTAACACAGAAGAAAGGACACAAAAAGCACTATGCGCCTTCTACGCATGCAAGAAGACCTTTGGTAAACATTGGGGTATGCGCCCTCACATAATCCATTGGATGTACACAGCGATCAGACGACCCATACTTACATACGGGTCAAATGTATGGTGGAAGTCAACAGAAAAGACTACCTATCTCCATAACCTCTCAAAGGTACAGAGGTTGGCATGTATCGGAACAACAGGAGCAATCAGATTGTAGCCGCACGCAAAACAAATCGCAGTGGCAACACCTCTCTATTTTTTGCTGCATCATCCCACGCATAAGAACATCTCACCTTAACCGTTTTTCACAAAATCACGGACTGAAAAACGGTAGTATGGATAACGGCGGCGATTATCACACCAGTCTTCGTTTTTCCATCGTTGCGACCACACGCCTGCTATCCCGAGTCACGAAGGCAACATTTATATTTTGCATAGGATCTATTTTTATACTCAATAAATTAGTGGAATTAATTGGATTTCAATTTCTTTTATATAGTCTTTTTCGTACCACTAAAAGATCAACACCTCAAGCCGGGCTGGAAGTCATTTTAAACCTACCTCCCTTGGTGAATATATTCGCAGCATGGCAGCTAAAGGAGCCCTAAGCATCAAGGAGGCAAACATCTGGAAACATAGCCCCTATGGACACGGCTAAATAATTCACAATTACTTGGGTATTGATCTATCCAGAAAAACGGACCCCAAACGAAACTTCGAGAAAAACTACTCTATACACATACCCCAAAGAGAGAACTGGAACACTAACATGCACGCTAGCGTACAAGAAATCCATATCTATACGGATAGGTCAAAAATGGATGTAGGTACAGGAGCAGGAGTTTTCTGCGAGCCCGTAGACATAAGGGACTCGTACAGACTCCCCAACGTCTTTCAAGCTGAGATAGTCGCCATCGACAAGGCAGCAAAAACAATCTCCGCAAAAAATCTGGATCCTTCCAAGATTACAATCTTCGTAGACAGTCAGGCGGCGATCAAAGCACTAGACAGCGCAACCATAAAGTCAAAAACAGTCAGGATTTGCCAAAAATCCCTTAACGAATTAGGCGAACGACACAGGATCACTCTCGGCTGGGTCCGCGGTCATAGCAACATTGTTGGGAATCAAAAGGCGGACGAGCTAGTAAGAATCGGGTCTGAATTTGACGCAATGGACATGACGTCAATAGACATCCCAATTAGTGCAGCAAAAAGAAACATTGACCAAAAACTGACAGAACAAATTAACACTATCTGGTCCAAAAGGTACGACTGTCTTATATCTCGCAGTCTATGGCTAAGAATCGATGAAAAAAAAAACAAAATACATTCTTGAAATAAATAAACAAGAAATACTCATCTTAATCGGTGTACTAACAGGCCACTGCACTATAGGTGTAATGGCAAACAGGCTGGGCATCAGCTCACCAGACTACTGCAGGAGCTGTAAGGATATAGAAGAAACCGAGAATATCAAACACCTGCTCTGCGAGTGTCCAAACCTCCAGACATCTCGACTTCTCTATCTGGGCAACAGATTCTTCGAAAAGGTAGCAGGTACCATTGCCGGACACAATCAGGTTTGTCAAGAACACAGGTTGGTTCCAATAGGCCAACCAGCAAGAACAACTTTAACTGTGAATGGTAATTGTTTATTGTAAGAGTAGTTTTTTACCACGAAAAACAAAAAAGGGGTCCCAATGGACCAATGTGCCCCCGTGCAAGCACAGCATAGCCTTGCTGTGCACCTCCTTTCTAACCTAACCTAACCTAAGGTTAATACATAATTATTCTAAAGTTATTCAGTCAATAGATTCAAGATTTAAGCAAAATTGCAATGAAAATAGCAAACTAAATTGAGCATCTCTTGCGCACACTCAATAAATCTGTTCAATTGTCAGAGTAGTTAAATAATGGAAACTGACAATTGCTGTGTTTAATGAACGAAAATCAGATCAGA
Source organism: Portevinia maculata (assembly GCA_949715645.1). NCBI lineage: Eukaryota > Metazoa > Arthropoda > Insecta > Diptera > Syrphidae > Portevinia > Portevinia maculata. The sequence goes on along the minus strand of OX454528.1, from coordinate 26,751,669 downwards.
ACAGAACAGAACAACACAAGTTGGGAGAAAACTGTCGGATCAAATCAGAACAGAAAAGTACAGTCTCAGTGTTTTCTTGTGTACTTTTTGAGTGAGCATTGTACCGTAGTCCGCAAAAGACGGAATACCTGTGCTGGACAATTGGTAAAATATTTCTGGTTTGAAGTTTCTGTTTGGTCGTTCAGTGATATTTAGGTCTGGCAAAAAGCATGAGACTAATTGCAACTGTGGCAGTGGGTATTGTATGGGATGCACCAGTGTCCCGTGATGATCGCTGTTGTTCTTGCAATATCTTTTCGGGTTCTACATAGAAGGTCGGTTGTTTTTGCCTTCTTTTAGTTTGGCCACATTTTTCTGGATATGACGCTTGTAGTCAGCCTGCTCCACCTGAGGTTGACTTTCTTGAGGTATTCTGCGGTGATATTTGCCTTAACTGCCCGAGCGGAATGTGGACTATTTCCACCAATGAGCAGTGGAGAGCTAAGCCTTGCCTGGCCAGTTCGTCGGCATGTTCGTTTCCATAAACGTTACCGTGCCCTGGAACCCAGATCAGGGTAACCTTGAACTTATCAAGCAGAGCCAGCTCATTACGGCATTCCAGTACTAATGTAGTGACTGAAGCGATCGCTTTAATGCCAGCCTGGCTGTCAATAAGTATAGCGATCCTTTGCATCGGTGTTATGTTTGAGTGAAGTTTAATCTGGCGACAGGCTTCACGGATAGCCAGTAGCTCCGCCTGGAAGACGCTTGGAGTATCCGGAAGTCTGTACGATTTTGTGATGTTTAAGAATTCTGAAAAAACTCCCGCACCCACGCCGCAGTCCATTTTTGAACCGTCGGTGTAGATTGTTTGATCGAAATCGCTTGTCACTAGTCCATTTTGCCATTCTGATCTAGTGAGGATTTGAACGACGAAATGTTCTATGAAGGACATTCTCGGAATGATATAGTCTGTTGAAGACGGAACTAGTTTTCTCTTTAGAGAATCTAGATTACTACTGTGACCGTAGGGTTTTGTAGTCCAGCAACCAGACTCTCTGAGTCTGATCGCGCTGTTTGCTCTGATGTTTGTTATGTGCAGATCGAGAGGTAAAAGATGCAGTAAGACTGAGAGTCCGTTTGACGGTGTTGACCGTAGAGCTCCCGTTTTTCCTATACATGCCGTTTTTGTACCTTATTAAGTTTGGTTTTATTGTAGTTTTTCTTTAAAGCCGGCCACCATACTATTGATCCATACGTGAGGATTGATCGTACCACGGCTGTGTACATCCACAGGGTCAATTTTGGTTGCAGGCCCCACTTTTTGCGGAAGGTTCTACTGCAGGCATAGAAGGCTATACATGCCTTCTTTACCCGTTGTTCTATGTTTATTTTCCAGTTGAGTTTAGGATCTAGGATAACTCCTAAATATCTGGCACTGGTTGAAAGGGATAGGGGTGTGATGTTTCGGCGAGGAAGCGTGAAGTCAGGTATTTTCTTTTGTGGTGGTGAAGGGCATCAGCACAGTTTTCTCCGGGTTGGCTCCAAGACCGCACTTTTTTGCCCATGTTTTGGCAAGACATAATGAATGATGGCATTTTCTTGCCATATCTGTTTCAGGCATAAGCGTAGGGTGGATAAGGTGGCTGGAAAACTTGGCCATCTTCTGTGATCAAAAAATGCCCCTAAGCTGAAAGGAAGGCTTTACAGTGCAGCAGTGCGCTCGGTGCTCATATACGGTTCAAAATATTTGATAGCGTAAAAAACGTATTAGGACAAGTCAATGGTTTTACAATGGATTACTCTCGCTCGAGAGCAGAAGTAACAAAGCTTGATTAAATAAGAAGTCAAAGAATTTCGAAAACGTAGCCAAACCGGCTAGTTGTCAGTGTCATGTTCAATGCAAATATCATATGAACCGCATCAGAAAAGCAATATCTATTAATGTTCCTATGCAATCGTCAAATATAGTCAGGCCTTACAACTGCTGGGTCACACAAATGCAGCAACATCAATATTTTATTGACCTAATTGTTCCGAAACCGGGATGTCTGCCGATATTTTTTGATTTCGAATTGGAATTGGAAGGGTTATGATCCCTCTAGTCCAGATCATAACCACGTCGTTAAAGAAGAATAAGAAGAAGAAGCATCTACATTGCTATGGGTAATTGTTGAATCGTTCTTAAGTTTCTTCTGCGATTCAAATTCAAAATCTTACGAGTTCTCATTCATAAAGTTTGAAAATCATTCAACTATTGAATTTGTTAAAATACCATGAAACGTCCCACGTCCGATTGGTGAAACATTAAGACGCCACCGCAGATAATTTTGTACTTAATGACAAGTGAACGACAGATACCGGGTAAAGCCTCGACTCTGCTGGCATTCATATTTCTTCACCTTCTCACCTCTCGGTGAAACATCAATAAACATTGGTTGTGTAAGCTTATTTCGAATAAACAAATGCCGATATTTTCAAAAACGTTTTTCCCAAAAGACGCATGATTCACTTTACGGCACTCACTCACCCCACCATAAAATACTCACTTTGCATTTGATCCATCGGATAAATTCGGCGACGATATGGTAGTATCATCACCTCCCCTCTTCCCACCGTGCTCCTTGTAATCGCGAAAGCATCTCTTACATCTGGTCGGCCATCGAACTTGTGGGTGGAATCCTAGTGGGCAGAGTTGATCGCCTTTCGATGATGAATACAAATGATGCATAGGTACAGCAGCTCAAACAGAGTACTCTGCAAGCGAACCTAACTCTGTTTTAGCTCCCTATCTCTCTCTCTCTCTCTCTCTCTCTCTTCGGAGCACCGCAAAAATATCTTCAAAACCGCCTCCACGAACAACGTAAAAGCCTCTGGATGAATGAATCTAAAAATAGCAACAACATAAAAAAATCATATTAATTATTTGTTTGTTTGTACGCTGAAGTATCTATTATAATCATCTGGTTTGCGTCAACAAAACTCTACTCTCTCCCTCGCGATGCGATGTACAATATTTCAATATATTTTCGTCCAAAAATCAACATTTCTGACCTTACATTTTTGAATTATTATTATTCTTTTGAAGTGATTATTCTTTTTCATCCAACCGAAACTGAAACAACCACCTACAAACTGTCAGTGTTTCCTGGCACTTGACCAACGGTGTATATACTATTAGCGACGTAAAGTGTTCGAGTCGGAAATTGGCAAGCGTATTCAGATTTTGGGGTTTCTGCGATGAAATTTCAAATTATTCAGATGCAACGAACTACGTATCGCTGAGATAAAAAAAAACCTTTACAACCACGCCGATGAACTCAACAACCTGAATTCATGTTTTCTGTCGTAACTAGTTTGTAGTGCTGTGTTGTAGTGAACATTTTTCAAATACCAAACGATTAACAATTGGGTCAATTATAAGACTTGCATTTTAGTTCTGTTCCTAGTTTGTGTCCTGCAATACTTTGGTCAATGGACCGCCATTATGATTCAAAAAAGTATAGAATATTATTTTTAAGCTCATTATGACGGTCGTCCAACAATTCAGAGAACGAAATTATACCGCAAAAAAGGTAAAAATAGCCGGACTGAAGATGAATGATGTCGGAAGTGCATCGTTTCAAGTGAAAAATGAAGAATGGCCCTAATATTGTACATGTACATTTGTATTCCCCCAGATGTAAAAATAGCAAGTTGTATATATAATAATGTAGATCTTTGATTTCAACGAAGTTCACTGTACCATTTTTGGGAACATTTTGACACCCATGAAGAAAACTAAACAACACTAGTCAACAAAAAAACAACTTTTTGCGTGTAATATGAAAACTTTTGTCTAATTATGTTTAGGACAGTTATAAGAATATCAAAAATAAAGTTAGAATGATTCCAATACGAACAGATTTTTTTGTAATTTGACTTTATTGAATTTTAGAAATGTTCAGTTTTTAGTAACAAAACGACGTTATTCCCTTATACTGCAAAATAAATATAAATGTAGCTTTATGATTTTCTGCTATATTTTGCTTCAGGGATATCTCGCTTTAATGTCCAACAGTAATCCGCTGGCATACGTGGACTCCACTTGCCCTTGTATCATCTTTCTATGGTAGAAATGTCTTGGTCGAATCTTTTACCGTGTTCATCGCTGACGACGCCCAAATTTTCAGGAAATAAGTCTAATTTGAATCAAGAAAATGTATTTTCAACGACATATTGCAACCCAGAGCTTTATAAGTAGATAACAGCTCCGCGACGATATTTTTATAGTCACTTGATCGGTGATTTCCTAGAAAATTGGAAGTTATTTTCATGAAAGATTCCCAAGCTGATTTTTCCATATCACTAAGCTTTTCTTTAAAAATATCATCTTTCATCAATTGCCTGATTTGAGGGCCAATAAATATGCCCTCTTTAATTTTTGCCTCACTTAGCTTTGGAAATTTTTCTTTCAAATATAAAAAGCCGTCACCACTTCTATCCATAGCCTTCACAAAGTTTCTCATGAGCCCAAGTTTAATGTTTAAAGGTGGTAAAAATATTTTATTTATAATGATTTTGTCGGTCTTCCTTTGATGAGTTTTAAAAGTATTGCCGCCACACTTTCTTGGCATTATTTAAGAATCACTTAACACAAAAAACAGAAAAACACACGACGCTCTTTAAATAAAAGAAAAAACTTTTTTTTTAAGTTTTATTTTTTTTATTTTTATTTTTATTTTATTAAATTAATCTACAAGCCGCTTAAAGCTAACAGATATTAGAGATACACATATTAATTAAAAAAAGAAAATACACAAAAGCATCGCCTTAAATTTATCTCTAGATAAACATAAATCATTATTACTGCAATCTTCATTGAAAGATATAATTGTTCTAGTTAAAGGTTCATTACACCCGTATTTAGTTCTGTGCACGTTTTGAAAAAGAAAATCTCTAGATCTTAGTAATCTAGCAGGTACGTAGATAGGTACCATTGAGAGAAGGGGTGGACATTTGATATTATAACTTAGTATATCTCTTACAAACATTATGTCATGAATGGTTCGCCGCGATTTGAATGACTTAATTCCAAGTAATTGGCATCTGGCTGAATATTCTGGGCGGAAATTCCAACGTATTTTGAAAAATATTAGTCTCGTAAAACGTCTTTGTATTCTTTCAATGCGATCGGAGAGAGTAATAAACCCGGGATTCCAAATTACGTCAGCATACTCAAGAAGTGATCTTACCAAGGAGAAATATAGAGATAAAAGGGCATATGTATCCTTAAAGTCTTTACAGTTCCTGTTAATAAAACCGATGGCAGAATTCGCTTTTAAAACAATATAGTCAATATGACTTTTAAAACAAAATTTGGAATCGAGAACAACGCCCAAATCTTTGATTTTATCAACCTTACAAAGTAGTTTAGAGTCAATAACGTAATCAAATTGCGAGATCGAACTCAATTTTGAGAAGGTTATCACATAACACTTCTTTATGTTAAGCTTTAAATCATTGGAGTTACACCATTCTGAAATAGAGTTTAGATCTAGCTGAACTAGGCGGCAGTCCTCTATGCTTTTAATTTTTAGATACAGTTTCAGATCATCGGCGTATAATAGACATTGGCAGTGCTTAATAGCCAAAGTAATGTCATTGATAAAAATTGTGAAGAGCAATGGACCTAAATGGCTGCCTTGTGGAACCCCAGAAGTGCATTTAATCGATCTGAAGCAGACATTGCCTATGCGTACCTTTTGAGTTCTGCCAACAAGATAGGAGGATAACCAAGATAAAATCTTCGAATGAAAACCAAAGTGTTCAAGCTTTTTCAATAAAGTTGTATGATTTACTGAATCAAAGGCTTTACTAAAGTCGGTATAAATCGTATCGACTTGATATTTATTTTCAATAGCGTTGATAACATACGATGAGAAAAGTGCCAAGTTAGTGCTAGTAGACCTACCAGAAACGAAACCGTGTTGAGCAACAGATAAGAACTCTTTGGTGAGGAACTCAAGTTTGTTTTTGACAATGCTTTCGAAAACCTTGGGAATTGCGGATAATTTGCAAATTCCCCTATAGTTTTCGACATTATTTTTAGGCCCAGACTTATGGATAGGAACAAGGAATGAAATTTTCCATTCTTGATGGATGATACCCTCAGAAAGTGAACGGTTAAAGATATTAAACAAAGGGAAGCAGTGAGAGTCAGAACAGTAACTAAGAATTATAGTTGGGATCCCATCAGCCCCAGCAATAGGATTGCGTTTAAGCGACGTAAGCGCCAAAAGGACTTCATCACAGCATAACTGGAATGAGCCAATATCAACCTTACTTGCTATATTGGCTAACGAGTTACTATTTAAAACTGATTTAGAGTAAACTGATTCAAAGAAGTTAGAGAACAAATCAAGATTGGAACCCAAATTAGAGGACTTATTGTCCTTGAGAAACATCGCATCTGGAATTCCCACCGACTTCCTTTTAGAATTTATAAATGACCAGAAAGATTTACTGTTATATTTGACGTTATTCTCAATATTCATGATATAAGCCTTCTAAAGAAATTTACTCAGAGTAGAGAATTCTTTGCGTAGTTTACTAAAAACGGCATAATCGAATGAACTATTTGATTTCTTAAATTTATTAAAAGCTTTTCGCTTTACATTTAATAATTTTGAAAGCTGTCTATTATACCAAGGAGGTTTGGACAATTTGTATACCCTATTCTAAGGGTATATTAATTTTGACGCATAGTTTGTAACATACCTTAATATTGCCCGTAGACCCCTAAAATTTACTATAATTATGATCAGCATCGATAGTAATGTCGATCTAGCCATGTCCGTCCGTCCGTCCGTCCGTCGGCAAAAATTAGGCCTTTAAACTGGACCTAGAGAGCTGAAATTTTAACCATATACTCTCTAGGGTCCCGAAATAATCGAGTTTACGAATTTTTGAAATCCGCCCACAGACAAACTCAAAAAAAAAACAAAATTTTGGAAAAAATCGAATTTTGAGCTAGAAAGCTGGAATTTTTTATATATGATCTATGACTCCTAAACACCACAAATAAATAAAACAATTTTTTTGAAAATCCAAAGTTTGAGCTAGGGAGCTGAAATTTATAATATATACTCTCTATGGGCCCTTTATGCTCATGTGTAAATATTTTCAAAATCCGCCCACTGACACGCCCACAATTTTTTATTTTTTTTTGAAAATTCAAAGTTTGAGCTAGGGAGCTGAAATTTATAATATATACTCTCTAGGGGCCTTTTATTCTCATGTGTTATTTTTTTTTAAATCCGCTTACTGACACGCCCACAATTAAATAAAACAATTTTATTGAAACACCCAAGTTTGAGCTAGGGAGCGTTTTTTTTTATAAAATCCTTTAAATGTTATATAACAAAATATGTGGAGCGTTCTTAACAATTCAACCATACTTGGACTTTTGTCACGCCCACTTATGAGGGATAGGAATAAGAATAGGGTATCCAACAGTTCGCCCAAGCGGACTGTAGCCCGTCGCTATTTTTTTTTTTTTGTAAAACAAGGAACGAATTTAGCAAAACCGTCATCTAAAATTTCAATGAAGCGTTTATACATGCAATCCAGCTTAAGATTCAAAAATTCATAATTCCAGTCAATACTACTGAACAGAATATTAAGTTCGAGTAAATTACCTTTCAAGAAGTTAAAACATTTTTCCTCAGTGCTCTTTGTTATTATAGAGTATGTATATACCTAGATCAATTTCAATAAAAAGTTCTTTATGATAAATAGAGTCATTTAAAAGTGAAAAGGGAACATTTGTTACATTAACCTTAAACTCTTCACAGCAGATAAAAACAAGATCTAAAATTTTATGTAGTGAATTCACAATATGATTTACTTGATTTAAATTGAGCGAGTAAAGAGAGTCAATAAAGAAAAATTCATAGTCTTTTCATATTATGGGGAGTCGACATTTTGTCGCTCTCTGACCAATTCCAAACTAAATCAGTGAGATTAAAATCTCCTAACACACAAATGTTATCTGAACTCGAGCATGCACTTGAAATAAAATCAATATTACTGAAATGCTTTTCATAAACATCTAAGCTACTACTTGGGGGTACATAACTAACGATAATGAAAACACGGTCCTGATTAACGTTGTTGCATTTAACTGGAACACACAGCTGTTCGACATCTGTGACGGGCAGGGGAGTTTCATCTGAGCTGAAGGTTGAACGAACAGCAACAATTATTCCACCACCACGTTCATTGGCAGACTTACAGCGATCCACACGATTATACTTTATATAAGCGGCGGTCAAATAATTCAGTCGAATATATTTTATTATACAGCCAAGACTCGACTATAACGATTATATCATAAGCAAGATGACTAGATTTGTTGAATAAATCCAGCACTTTAGTTCGAACCCCACTGGCATTATGGTAATAGATTTTAAGAGCAGAATTATGGACTGCATTAGCTTTGCAATTAGGTGGCACTGCGTTGTTATTTAAGTCAGCTCCTGGGCTCTTTTTTGATTTGTACACGAAGGGATAAAAACATGTTTGGCATACTCAACAGGAATACCAAACTTAAAATTAAAGAT